>JAZHRO010000047.1:25832500-26451250 GCA_037157565.1 Thalassia testudinum | reverse complement strand
TGCGTAAACATGGTGGTAGTGGTGGTAATAGGTGTGATGATGAGGAGAACGAGTAATGTCTTTCTTTTGTTTATGCTCTTTTGTTTTGGTTTTTTTTTCAATTTTCTTTTTGAAAACCATAACAAATATTAATCCCAAAATGACTACACTAATCTATGAAAATCAAAACCCTAATCTATTCAAATCTAACCTAATCAAAGGGGGAGTGAGTGTGGTGAGAATGAGGTGGACAGCCAACCACCACCAACCACCACTTGGTGGTGGTTGGCGTGTGGTGTTGTGTTGGCAAGGTGAAAATTCAAAGCAAGTGCAAATCAAAGCAACAAGATGATACTCAAAATGGAATAGATTATATTGCATAAAAAAATAAACACATCAACATTCAACTAATCAAAAATCATAAAGAATGCTTGATATAAAAATATAAAACTAGATAATAGAAATCAACCCCATCGGTAGCTCTCCAAGGAGCCATCAGCTTTTGGAGGGAGGTGGTCGCTACACCTTGGTAACAAAGACTGCATACACGTCACAAGGAGCTAGAGCACGCCCAACCTATGGAGAAGGTTGGCATGCTCAAGGAGAGAGGGAGGAGAAGATGCACAAAAATAAAAAAAGAGGAGGAGGAGGTCAGCTAGCTAAAGGAGATGGGAGGAGGACGACGGTGGTGCTGCAAGGAGGAGGGAACCACCAGACTTGATGGTGGTGGAGGTAGCTGGCAAGTCACCTAAGGAGGAGGGGAGGACGACCATGAAGTGGAGGGAAGGGAGGTGTTGGTGGTGACTAAATGAAGCCAAAAAAAAGAGCCCTTAGCATTAGGTTTGAAGTGTGTTTTATAGAATATGTAGGCTATTTTAAGTTGTTGGATATGATGAAAGGTCAAGATATGTCAACAAAATAGGTTTAAAGTGGGGCCTTGGATGATGATTTGAGGGTAGATGGGGGGCCTACCATGGCCATCCACCTACTCTAAAATACGCTAGATGTGGTGGCCATTGGATTGTGATCTTGTGGCTAGTCTTAGGTTACTATTATTAGGAAATTTCTTCGTGGCCTTTGAATGTGAAATCAATGGTATTTTGATTTTAAAACATAATAAAGTAGAGAAGTAGATTGTCCTAAGAGATAAGGTCTAATTAGATGGTTTCTAGCCTAATTGACTTAACAAAGCATAGCACAGTGCCTCATAGAAGGCACACACAATGGCAAGGCTCTCCCAAGAGCCTTCCCTTTCTTCTTCTCAAGCCTTTCAGGTACTAAGGCTTCAAGCACAATCCTTTCTCTTTAGAGGCTAAGTGTCGAGACCTCTCTTCCTCAGCACAAGGGCATGGCAAAGGATAGTGCAGCACAACCCTCCACCCTCCTCTCATTGGTCTCTTCTCCCCTCTCTTTCAAACTCGGGTGTAATCGGGCATTTAATCGAGTATTCGGATCCAGGCATAGGGACCAGACCTGCGGGCGTGTGATCGTAGGCAAGGTATGCATATTCGAGTGAGTAGGGTCCTAACCCCCAGTGACTTAGGCAGATAGCTCACTTCACAAAGTCGTGATATACTGCTGTGGTTGTTTATCTGCTCACAAGGTTGGGACTATCCCACCTCCTCTTTTCTGCACGTAGCAGCAGGATCACCTCTCCTCTCAATTGGCTATTGGTTCTACTGCTATGTCTCAATTGGTGCTTTAGATAGCCTCGTGGTTTACTTCCGCAGCACCTGGGCATGATAATAGGGTTAGAGCAGGTCAGAGCAAGGCGAACAAGGTCGAGGAAAACAACAGTGATGGCGGTGAAAGACGAGCACCTGAAAAGTACAAACACGATCTTATCACCCCAGTTAGAATGCTCAGAGGCTTCGCCAAGAGGTAGCGAATGAACTGGTGATGGAATTAGGACATGAGGTGGCGTGTGGTGGTGTGGCGAAGTCAGAGGAGGTGAACGGTGGTGGGTGAGTTCGGTGGGTCGATTCAATGGGTAATCTGCGAAATAGGATGAGGGGTTTTGTTTGCAGAGGCATGGCAGAGCTTGTGGAGGTGAAAGCGGGTTGTTTAGTGGCTTGTGGAGTTGCGGAGGCCTCGCCAGAGCTCAGCCGGAGAGGAGGAAGAAGGTGCGGTCAAGGGTGAGTTGTCGGTCGAAATAGGAAGGGAATAGGTTAAGGAGATTAAGAAGAAGAAGAGGAAGAAGATAGGACTTAAATTACTGGATGAAAGGGCGAGGGAGGCACCGGCTATGATTGGTCGACGCCAGGGAAGGTGAAGCCTCCAGTGATGGAGTGGCGACAACGAAGAGGGTCTGGGCACTCCTGCTGTGGCTGGCGAGGAGCGGAGGAAGATGAGGAAGAAGAACCTGTTGCCTATGGTACATGGTAGCAAGCGAAGAGGCTGGAGAGAGAGGATCGCTGGAGCTGTGGTGGAGCTGGCCAGAGAGGGAGAGTTGATAAAGAATTATGGCCAAAACCAAGCTAAAGTGTTAGGCTTTGCAATGAGGAAGCTTTTATAGAGCTTTTGAGCAAGCTCTAAATAGGAAACAAGCATAATTGGCTTTATTAGGAGTCATGAAGAAGCCATGAATCTCATGCGTTCGCACGAGATTCCTGGGGCGAATCAAGATCCAAGATTTGTCCCAATGGATTCTCCACAGTGTGAACATCAATCCCAATCTATCCCAATGGATTCTCCACAGTGTGAACATCAATCCCACCAACCAATGGATTCTCCACAATGTGAACATCAATCCCACCAAATTTGGTGGGATTGATGTTCACACTGTGGAGAATCCATTGGGATAGATCTTGGGGATTTGATGAGGATTTAAGTAGGTTTAGGCTTGGTCAACGACTGTTTGGAGGTCGGTTGACCTCCAATGGCCGTAGGGACCTAATTGCAAAGAAGACAAAGAACTTAGGAACCAATCTGCAAGGATTTTGAAAGCTGAGGGACTAATAGAGAGAGATAGAGTCTGATTGAACTAAAATGCAAACTAGGTTAAGATGGACTTGGATTTGGCCCAAATTTTGCTAAAAATATAATTTGAACCCAAGGAATCTATTGGCAGAGTTGGATTTGAGTTGTGATCAAGTTTGACTGGGCAATTTGTATAGAGACCCAAATTAGGGTAGAACTCTATCTGTAACTCTATTTAATGTCAAAATAGATTCCAAAGGTCAAACCAAGTTTACCAAACCTCAAGAAATATTTTTCTATGAATTTTAGGAGATTTAGATGAATTTTATCCTAACCAAAACCTCAGTAATTTAAGAAGGTCTGAAATTAAGGTTTCGGGTGCTGTATAGTTCTCAAAATGTGCGAAATCCTATTTCTATCTATGTGGACTCTCTTATTAGACTTTAATGCTCATTAGACCTTAGATTAACCTCTGGCAAACCCCGTGGTTACTCTTATTTCATAATGTGATGTTAAAGTTGTAGAATTAACCCTAATTTAGTGTTTTACTCTCAAAATGGATATGCATGGAATTATGACTCTCAGGTAATTATGTAGGAGCATTTGGCAATTAATCCTATCTAATTAGAGCTAGTTATGGCTCATGATGATATTATCATCATACCCCTATGCCTAACTTTTGCCAGTACCTTAGCAAAATCATATGGAAAGAACTAGATTTGAGACCATGCATTAATGTTTCAATTCCTGATTTGTTCCATTTTCTAGAATTAGGCCTAGAGGTACCCTAGTATCAATCAAGATCCAGACCAACCAGCTTCAGCCTAGGTCTGCCATGAAGATTTCTAAGGCCCACAAAAACTGCTCAGAGGTTCGTTGAACCCAGCGGTTAAAGCACCCGTGCGTAGAATGTAGCATGTCTAGGTTCATTTTGCCAGTGAATTTTTGTAAGAGAGAGATAGAAGGATTTTTTTTTGGAGAGTTTTCTCTCTTTTTATTCCTAGATTTTCCTAGATCTAGCCTTAAATTGGTTCTAAACATGGTCTGTATCAGATTCCTTATCCCCACCATCATTCCTCGAAGGGTCCCTGGCTTTCGATGTTTCCGGATAGCACCGCCCATGGCAACCCCCAGAACCCTGGCTTTCAACCCTTCGAGATAATGCAACCCATGGCATTTTGTAGCTAAATTCAAGCCCTGGCAATCGACATTTCGAGATAATCCCACCCATGGCACCTGAACCAGCACAAGGTGCTTACATGCCCCCGATAGGATATTTAGATATCTTAGGAGACAAACACCGAGGAGACGATATGTTATTACACATCTTCAAGAGAAATTTCCCACCTCTCTGTGCTGGGAACTCGTCCAATCAACTTGTGTTGTCGAGCTGCTCCTAAGCTAGATATTCGAGATGGCTTTTCATAATAGAACACTTTTGGCATGTTTTCTTCATTAAGCGCACTGAACCAGACTAAGTGTGGGATTTTGGGTGCTTAGGTTACCAAGTCCCGAAAACCAAAGGGCAAGCAACAGGGCCGACTAATCCCTACACCTTATGCCTACTACATTAACTTTGCACTTTCCTCAACCTCTTGAGGACTAATCCAGATCTTAACAAATACGTGAATGTTTAAACCCTGAAATAGATCTAAGAGGCCTGAGGTTGACACTCATACTAATCTCCTTATCTCTTTCATTTCAAGACTTAATTTTTTTCTTTTGATTAGGTCTAGAACTTAAGTAAATTCCATAATCAATTGCTAGACTATCATTTTATTCTTGATTTTTGCTCCTTTTTGGCATTTGAATTTTCTCCTCTTTTCCTCCTCAAGAAGGATTTGCAATCATTTCACAAATTTCCTCCCCTTCCTCCAATTTTTTCTATTTTCATTTTTTTATATTTTTTATCATTTTTTAATATGTGTAATTTTTTGTGAGAACCCCTCAGAGAATTGAATTCCCATATGTTTGCACTTTAACACCCCCCATGCCTAGGTTTTGCAATGTCCTCATTGTAAACCAGGAGGGTACAAATTCCATTTGGTTTAGAGTTTAGAATAGGATCAAAGGGTTGGTGAATGGGTTGGGATGACTGTTGTAAATGATTTCAAGCTTTGATACAAGTATCAAAGGTGGAGTTGACTGTTCTAAAGCTGAACTCAAGAGTGCAGTAGGAGTGTAGCTCAAAAGAATGATCAGAAGGATCTCAGATTTTTGGAATGACAGGTTGCCTCCCGTTAAGTGCTAAATTTAATGCTTTCAGCCGAGTAGAAAGTGGTCAAGGAGAAGGGGTGGTCAAATCAGAGGAGTTTTGTAGAACAAGCACCTTGATCAATAGCCTGGTAGGTCCAACCAGGTGCTTGTTTAGATCAACAGGCTGATGATGCAACATAAACCCAATCAATCTGGTGGGTTGATGGATGTGAATCAATAGATATGGAGCCCACCAGATACTTTGAGACTTAATTGAAATAAGAATCGTAGGTTTAGCTAAATCGGCTCAGCCTGGTCTAAGTAGGGATCCTCAAAAGAAAATCGATCTGTGAAGGATGTAGGAACCCTACTAGTGAGTTTAGAGAAGGATAGGAAGTGATTAATGGTCTGATCAATGTCCAAAACCCAATCAAAAGATGGAGGAGAATCATACACAACTAGATTAGAGAGAGGTGAATCAAAATAGAAGTTGATTCCGATGGCAGGTTGAGGTTGGGCATGGATTTTGGAAGGCTTAGTACGTGGATCAGAAGGTGTGGCTTCTTTGAGGTCCAAATCATTGGCCTCAACATCAGAATCAAAAAATGGATCATGGATGCTAAGGTCATAAACCAATTCATAATTGTTAAGAAACAAAGGTTCTCCGAACTCAGCGTATGATTCGAAATCATCGGAGAATTTGTGAATATTAGTTTCTGAACCTAATTCCAGATTGGAATTTCCACCATAGAATGAATCAAGATGCGTAGAATCAACAACCTGACTTGGATCTAACCTAATTTCAAATTCCAAGCTTAAAAGGTGTCCTTATTAAGGCTCAAGTTCTTGGCTCCTAGGACAGACCCAATCAAAATCCAACTCTTCCAACTCCTCTATTTCTGTATCATAAATTTTTTTGACTTCTAGAAAATCAATTTGTATTTTTGAGGAGGTTGGAGAGGTGTAACCATCAAACATAGGACCATAATCATAGTCCAGATCCAAAATCTGATTCTCTTCATATTAGGCCTCATGATCATCCCAAATAGGTTCTGATCTAGATTCTAAGTCAAAGGTTGGAATTTGGTCACTAGAATCTGGACTAGGTTCTATTCGGATGTCAGAATCACTCTCGAGGATTACCTTAACAAGATTAGGTTCGGGAATTACATCTTCGAGAGGTTCTGATTAAAGTTTACTACAGGTGACTGGGAAATCAAGGCATAATGGACCAGCTTCAAGGCTCTTTAAGGCTAGTTTAGAATCGGGAACACTTGCAATCGGATCCTCCCAACCCATGTCAAGATCATGTGTGTCATTCTGTACATAATTTGGATCAGATTCCATTTGGGTTGGGGTTTCACAACAACCTTGATTTTCAAACTCGAGATTTAGGAGATTATTTTCATTCTCAACATTATTCTCATCAATTTTTGACTGTTGATATAGGTAAATTTGATGGATGACCTATTTCAACATAATTATCAAGTTCTCCCATTTCTCAAGGTCATCTTGGTGCTTTTCCCAAAGTCCTAGATTTGTCAGACATTGAATATACTCGAAATTATGCTATCTTGCTATTTCAATGTATCATGTCATGAGGATATCCCATGTTGAACCATTTTTCATTTGCATCAATATTAGTTGGACATGATTTGTAATGAAGGTTGCTGTTGTTGATACATTAACCTAAATCTTACTAACTAGATTTGAGGTTTTGTCATAATCGTCATAATGTTTAAGGGTATCCTCAATCATTTTCTCTTTCATGCTCATTTGGGATTCAGATTTCCTACAAAGTCTTCCTAAATTGTCAGGTTGCATTTTCAAATCAGGTGGTGGATCAAGATGTAGAATCAAATTCAAGTTCAAATTGAAGTGATTGGATTAGATTAGAAATCCCATAGAAGATTAACTCTAATGAAAGCCTCTAGGTCAACAACCTTTCTTGTGTTTGTGCTCTAGAGAATAGATGAGGGACTGGATGTGAATTGGACCCAATTAAGGCTCCCAAAGATTTTTAAATGACTAAGGCTATTTCGGGGCGAATGATACCCCTAAATCAGAAATCCACACACCCGAGAAGTACTTGGGCAGGTAGGGAGGGAAAGCCCCGCAAAGACTCCTAAACGATAGAGCGTCCCCACGGGTTATAGGGTTTCCCCTACCCGAGCTTCCTTGTCACTGCGATTCCCAGTAGACCGAAATGTGCAAATTGAGACCTTAAGTCTACCAATTTTAGCCTAGTTTGTGCCTTGGATTTCACTTGATTAGAAGTTCATTCAATTTATTACCTAATTTGGAGGTTGGTTGGCCCACAAAGTAGACCAACTTCACCTGACCTGCCCTAAAAGATGAAGAATGAAATCTAACTCAAGACCCAAAGATCACCCTAAATTGACTTTCAGGTTATTAGGTCCACAATTTTAGGGTTCAAGTGAATTTAGAGCTTGATTTTAGAGTTCTTCTGATTAGATCTTTTTAAGCAAGGGTTTGGGTAACACACAAATGCGGGAGGTTCAATTTCCTTTAATTCAGGCAAGTGTCAACTTACACTTCAAAACCCTAGAGTAGAAACCCTAATTGGCTCTATTCCATGTCCAATTTGATCTTAAAATGTACATCTTAGACTTCAAACAGCAAGTGCGTAATTAAAGATGATCAGAAATTAAGAGTAAATCCCTAGTAGGTACAGGAAATCAGGGTAGGGATCTCTAAACAGAATCGTCTCAATTTCAATCGGATATTGATTTGAAATCGCAAATCATGAAACTTGCCTTTTAAGTGATGATTACTAGAAAATAAGGCAAGTGAATCCTAGTTGTTTGTTTCCTTTTCTTTCTTCCAAAATATTAGGAGATTGATTAGGAAAGAAGAGAGATTTTACCTACCCTAAGAGTGGTTGATTGCGTGGAAGATCTCTTCGTGATGCACCTCACAAAATCACAAACAAAGCAAACAGGGCAAGTTAGTGCTCAAATAAACTAAGAAAGATAAGATTAATGGTGAATTGTGCATTACTCCCGAGCAATGATGCCAAAATGTTTATGCGTAAAGAGGAGATTTGAAGATGCGTTCGTTGTAGTACACTCCTAAATCGCACAACAAAACATTTAAATTTATAAACTCAGAATCTAAAGGGAGTCCGAGGTCGTTTGTAGGGAGCAATGTGGAACTCACACATTATTCTTCATTTAAAATAGAAGAGCACAATAAATTGAGCAACAGATAGATATTTAGTGAACATAACTTGTCAAATTGATATTCAAAAGATTATGAGACAAAAATAATAGAAAGATAAAATAATGGTGATTTGAATCACCAATTACTCATCTTAATTAAGCATATATCTCATACTCAAATTATTCAAATAATTCAATAGTGCTCAGAACCAAATCAGACGTCACCTTCACAGAACAGACGACTTAATAGAGCATAGCATAGTGCCTCACAGAGGCACACACAAGGGTAAGGCTCTCCCAAGAGCCTTCTCTTTCTACTTCTCAAGCCTTTCAGGGACTAAGGATTCAAGCACAAGCCTTTCTCTTCAGAAGCTAAGTGTCGAGACCTCTCTTCCTCAACACAAGGGCATGCCAAAGGATAGTGTAGCAAAACCCTCCCCCCTCCTCTCACTGGTCTCTTCTCCTCTCTCAGTCAAACCCAGGTGTAATCGGGCATTTAGTCGGGTTTTCAGATTCGGGCATAGGGACCAAACCTGTGAGCGTGTTGATCGCAAGCGAGGTGGGACTATCCCAGTGACTTGGGAAGACAGCTCACTTCAAAAAATCGTGATATACTATTGCGGTTGTTTATCTACTCACGAGGTGGGACTATCCCACCTCCTCTTTTCCATGCGCAACAGCTGGATCACCTCTCCTCTCAATTGGCTACTAGTGCTACTTCTATGTCTCAATTAGCACTTCAGATAGTCTCGTGGTTTACTTCCGTAGCATCTAGGCGTGATAACAGGGTTGGAACAGGTCGGAGCAAGGCAAACATGGTCAGGGAACACAACGGCGATGGCAGTGAATGGCGAGCACTAAAAAGTACAAACACAAGCTTATCGCCCCAATTAGAATGCTCAGAAGCTTCGCCAAGAGGTCGCGAATGTACTAGTGGTGGAATTAAGGCGTGAGGTGGTGTGTGGTGGTGTGATGAAGTCAGAGGAGGTGATCGGTGGTGGATGAATTCGGTGGGCCGATTCAGTGGGTAATCCGCAAAATAGAATGAGGGGTTTTGTTTATAGAGACGTGACGAAGCTTGCGGAGGTGGAAGCAGGTTGTTTGGTGGCTTGTGGAGTTGGGAAGGCCTCGTCGAAGCTTGGCCGGAGCGGAGAAAGAAGGTGCGGTCGAGGGCGAGTTGTCGATCGAAATAGGAAAGGAATAGGTTAGGGAGATTAAGATGAAGAAGAGGAAGAAGATAGGACCTAAATTATTGGATGAAAGGGCGAGGGAGGCGCCGGCTATGATTGGCCAGCGTCGAAGAGGGTGAAGCCTCCAGTGATGGAGCAACGATGAGGAAGAGGGTTTGGGCACTCCTGCTGTGGCTGACGAGGAGTGAAGGAAGATAAGGAAAAAGAACCTGCTGCTTATGGTATGTGGCAGTAGGTGAAGAGGATGGAGAGAGAGGATTGCCGGAGCTGAGGTGGAGGTGGCCGGAGAGGGACAGTTGATAAAGAATTGTGACCAAAATCGAGCTAAGGAGTTAGGCTTTGCAATAAGGAAGCTTTTATAGAGCTTCTGAGCAAGTTCTAAATAGGAAATAAGCCTAATTGGCTTTATTAGGAGTCAAGAAGAACCCATGAATCTCGTGCATTCGCATGAGATTCCCAGGGTGAATCAAGAGCCAAGATCTATCCCAATGGATTCTCCACAGTGTGAACATCAATCCTACTAAATTTGGTGGGATTTGAGGAAGATTTGAGTAGGTTTAGGCTTGGTAAAAGGCTTCTTGGAGGTCGATTGACCTCCAATGGTGGTAGGGACTTGATTGCAAATAAGACAAAGAAATTAGGGACCAATCTACAAGGATTTCGAAAGCTGAGGGGCTAATAGATAGAGAAAGAGTCTGATTGGACTAAAATGCAAACTAGGTCAAGATGGACTCGAATTAGGCCCAAATTTTGGTAAAAATCTAATTTAGACCTAAGAAATGTATTGGTTGAGTCAAATTTGAGTTTTGACCAAGTTTGACTAGGTAATTTGTGAAAAAACCTAAATTAGGGCAGAACTTTATCTGTAACTCTGTTTAAGGTCAAAATAGGTTCTAAAGGTCAAAACAACTTTACCAAATCTCAGGGAATATTTTTATATGAATTTTAGGAGATTTAGATGAATTTTATCCTAACCAAAACCTCAGTAATTTAAGCAGGTCTGAAATTAGGGTTTTGGGTGTTGTATAGGTTCTTGAAATGTGCCAAACCCTGTTTCTGTCTGTGTGGACCCTCTTATTAGACTTTAATTCTCATTAGACCTTAGATTAGCCCCTGGCAAACCCCGTGATTACTCTCCTTTCATAATGTGATGTTAAAACTGTAGAATTAACCATAATTTAGTGTTTTACTCTCAGAATGGATATGCATGGAATTATGACTCTCAGGCAATTATGTAGGAGCATTTGTCAATTAATCCTATCTAATTAAAGATAGTTATGGCTCATGATGTTGTTATCATTAGAGTTCTTACTAGAATGGATGGTGTGAATTAAGTTTTGCTTTGTGCTGATATGTCAAGGACTGAAATCTATCGTTCCTTTACTCTTCAATTCTTAGTAGAAATACACTCTTTATAGAATTGTTAGCTGTTCATTTGACTTTGATTGTTTTGAATATTAATCCCTTACAAAGATAAAAAACTACATATTAGTTAGATTTTCTTTTTGTAGCACAATACTCTCTAAACCAAAAAGTTGGTTATTTTTGTGCTCAATTTGCTATTGCCAATTGTTGTGCATTCTTTGCTTAATTATTTATTTAGAACCATTACATGCACATCCTCCACTCGATGTTAGCATAATTTTGGATAGTTCATTTCTCCTTTTTATAGAGTGCCAATAACTGTTATATGGTCTTCACGATGCTCACATTAAATAAAGTTCTTTATTTAATGTCTTATCTTTTTGATTGGGCATATCCTGCTCACTTCGTCTAACTTCTAAACTTCTCCATACTCTCTACATTCAGCTAAATTTGTGCTTACTGTGTTTTGTGTAGTTACCGGATTTTTCAAGATACCTGCATCCATCACTAGATAGGAGTCTTATTGATAGTTCATCATGCAGATGATCAGGTATTTTAGCTTTAGATCTGGTTGAACTAAAAGTTGTCAATGTAGATTGTTAGGCAATCAAATAATTTATATTTGATGCTTCAAATGTCTAATAAGTTTGGTTCTTTATTAATATTCTAAATTTTGACACTACAAAAAAATGTCCTTATGTTAACGGTCGATATACACCTACATTAGTTAACCATTAGTGTAGCATTGGATTACTCATTGGTATTGAATGAACCTACAATTCTGTAGGACATGACCCAAACCCAACTCTAGCTGAAACTTTCTAAATCCCTTCCATCAGGTCCAAGGCATCATTGCTGCCCATGGCTCCCACGAGGTCATCGCCGCTCACCCACACTCCTGATCTTTCATTCATTGCATCAGAGCTCGCAACACCGTCATCTCGTCCACTACATATGCTACTTGCCTCCCGCTGATCTCTCCATGCTTCTTTCTCGACGATCGCTAACAAGAGCAAGTATGTCCCTCTCTTCCTACATGACTCTCGATTCACCTAGATTTCTCTCAAATCTCTTGATCTCTCACTCTTGCCAATAAGATCTCTCTAATATCTGATCAAACTCGCTCATCTCATAAAAATGGGATCTCTTTCAGATCTTTTGTTTGGTTAAGGTATAGGATCAAACCTTTGGTCAGATAAATCTATGCTCGAGATCTCCAATTTGAACTCCCTCAATATTTGTGTTGATCTTGCAATCTCGACTTAGGCTTTGGATTAAGCTTCTTTGATTAGCTTCCTCTTTATGTGATTCATGGTCATGCATGCACTGGCCTATGATTGGAGATGGATCTCTCATAGAGAGTGTTCATCTGATCATAAAGATAATTGTTCTATTTAGGTGATGGAATGTGGTCATCTTTCTGTCCTTCAACGTAACCATTTCCATCCCTCTTTTATCCCAACTTGTTCCATCAAGAAATCCATTCAGATAAACTAGAAAGGAAAAGGACTTAAGTCCAATATTTTCTTTTGATCTTAAGTTGGGCTAAGGTATTACTTCATAAGGGATTATATTTACATAAAAGTAAACATTGAATGTGCAAGTTGTTCTTCGTGCTAGTCCTTAGCAAGCGGTTCAAATATTATGAGATACTTTAGGATGTCTTGGGCAAGTAGAATATGATGCACAAAACCTTGATGTTTAATGAAAATATAAAGTGACACTAATAACTTTAAGAGAAGTTTATATTCTTTTGGAAGTGATGGGACTTGCAAATTATGATAATGTTGCCAAAGAATTAGCTTATTGCCCTCTTAAAAAGGAAATTAGTTTGTCCCCTAATCTTTTATAAATCTAGAGGTTTGAACTTGGAAGGAAGAAGCAAATGTAGTAGCTTATATGTTGATAAAGAGGCCTCAATCTGTAAGTTTGAATAGAAATACTTTTTATAGATATACTGAGACATAATTTTCATTTTTTTTATTTGTTTAAGTTCATGTAAAAATGTATCTACTAGTCTCATGTCTAGGTTCGGTGATAACATGGTATAGGATCCTTAATGTATGTTTTCATTACACTATCCAGAAAACTCCATGGTGATGTCTACTTTGAGGAATTGTAATCTTTATTCTCCATTTGACAAGCAATAAATCAATTCCACCTCAAGGATGGAATTAGATTATTCCTCACAACAACTCCCCCTCATCACTGTATTCCTTGAAGTAATCTAAACACTAAAATCCCTTTATTCCTTTGCTTACTTCATCTTTTCCCAATTCTTTTATTTTTTCCCAATTCTTTCATTTATTCCACTTTCCTAATTCTAGTAACCAAACACCATTCGTAGAATCCAAAATTCATTACCTAGGATGTGAATTTATCGATCATCAATATGATTTAAAAATAAATCACGTAGCATCATTTTTTTGTGAGTGACTTGGCCACGTTGACTTTGAACCAATGTTTAAAAAACTAGACGAGTTGGTCCAACTGAATGAACTAAGAACCAACCCTATAATGGTTGATTCAAACAATTCACCAGTTTAAAAGGATGCTAATGTGGACTGGACAAATTGTTCAAAATATAATGTCTTCTGTTATGGACTGTAGGTGCCAATTCTGGTCATTCTCACTTTCAAAGAAGTTGGATATGTGGAGGACCTTGTTGTGATAATTGTATAGGGCTCTCCGATGACCAATGCTGATATAAGTAACACATGCATCTTCAATTTGCTTGTATAAATGAGCCTGCACATCAAGAATCTTGTTAAAGATCCTGAGAAAATCTGAAGACTGTAGCCAGAGTTCAGCATAGCGTGAAAGCCATGTCACAATGCAAGATCCTATTAGTCTATTAGTAGTCTAATGAAAGGCAAGCATAGAGATATTGGTATTACCTCATTTTCTTCATCAAGAGCACTTGTGGACTCATCCAAAAGAACCAAAGTTAGCTTTGCTAGAAACAAACGTGCAAAAGCAAGTCACTACTACTCACCAAGTGAGAGGATGCTAGACCATTCACAGTTTTATCTAGCCCATTAAAACGAGAAACTATGTCACCAAGTGAGAGGACTCTTCTGATTTTGCCTTATCTGAATCCTACTTTGTTTAAGATCTTATTTCTAAGAAAGTCCATACTAATGGGCTATAGAATAGAAATATGCATTGCTCAACCCAATCAAGCTATAATTAGTTTAGCTAATTTCCAAGGTCACTAGTGGATGACTAGTTGTCAACATTAGGTAAAAAACTCACTATTAGATAGGCAATTTTCACGATGTCATGCACCATTTTTTTGCCTTCCAAATATGGGAGATAGTTCATGGTTTCTAGTTTTTTTAGTGCTCCCTTGAACAATCTTATTTTAAAAACTGTACTTGAGATTCTGATGAGGTGTGTTTCACGAATTAAAATTAGGGTTTGGAGGGCCCATCATCGTAGCTCACAAAACGCGTCTATCAGATAAAATTTATAATCGAAACACAAAAAGTGAGTCCCGAGTCAAATACGGGGAGGCAAACGTTTGGTTTTGAAAATCCGCATTTCGCTTTTATTTGTTTTTGTCATTTTTGTCTTTTCTTATTTTTTTTGGTATTTTTAATAGGGCAAGAGATCAGGTCGATGAAATTTTATCTAGCTAATCTACTTACAAAATATAAAAGAAAGAGAGAGAAACAATCACATATATTTCTGAACAAGTGTTTCTACAACTATGAAAGCTGAAAAAAATTACACTAGAAAGCAGTAAAGATAGATGGAGATGATAAGAATCCCCCTCGACAGTCGCTTAGAGGACGACTAGCTCTGATGGCACTCGCACGAAGATGGTGAGGAGTAGGATGAAGGAGAACGGAGCCGAAGACGGAGGATGGGGTAGGATGGCGTCGCAGTGAGGATCTTCTTCTCGAAGGGCGGTGAGAGGACGACCATGGGATGCTCCACAAATGGGGAATGAGAGGTGGGAAAAGTATTTTCTTTTCTACTCGAGAGGAGCATCCTAGGCTTGGGACAAGCTCTCTCTAAAGCCTTGGAGGTGGTGAGAGGAAGAAAGGAAGAGATGGTTTGGAATGGTGGTGGGTAGGTCCTTTTATAGTGGAGGAAGAACAAATTCGCATCTAGGTCATTACTGACGTCCGTAAACGTCGCTACAGATCTGCCCTTTCTATCACTGAAGATCCGCACCTTCAATTCCTTGCTGGCGTGCAGGGGCCATTAATGACAACTACAAGCATCACTAAAGGCCCATGCAACTGTCGCTAATGACCCATGCATACCCCCGCTAGCACACACTCCACTGGCGTTGTGCACTTCATGCGCCCGTGTCGCGCAGCTTGCACAGGCTGGTCTGCACTGCTGCTCTGCTGTGCTCAATTCCTCAATTGGGGGGGCTGCAAGGATTCGAACCCGTGCCCCTCCCTTGGAGTCCAGCACCCCAACCAACGCGCCAAGACATCTGCTATGTCGAGTGGACGACTTAACGCGCATGGTGGAGGAGAGCTTCTCAGCCATTGGATCAAGATCCAACGGCTGGGAATGAAGGTCGCGGATGATGGAGAGGTTGGAGCGAGTGCATGCTGGCCGATGTTCGACGGCCTAGATGGCGCCACGTGGCACCATTTGGGCCATCCATTCTTCTTTTTGTTGCAGAGGGTGCCACGGATCTTGGATCGAGTTGATTTCTATGTTGCCGGACTGTGATCGTCGCTCTGGATCCATCCGTACGATGGGATTTTTCATCCGAAGCTTATAAGGATGTTACATTGCCCCCTGGCCGTTGATCTTCCTTGGACTTCGTATGATGCTACAAGATTCCAATTTAGATGATTTCAGAGGGGCATTAGACTCCAATCGTCGTCTTGATCAGATCCGTATAGTCAGATCATCCATCCAAAGCCCTAAAATGAATCTCCTTCTCTCCTAACCATAAAAAGGACCTAATTAGCCTAAAATACATACAACTACTCTAAATGTAGGATGATGCATGCTATGCAATATTTATAACATGAAATGCAAATCTAAGCCTAGGAACTTGCATGAATAGGCATTTTACCCTCAATAATTGTGGCTACATCAGATTCTTATACAGATGCTAGCTCTTTAGTCTAGTTTATAGAACTTTTTGATCAATTTGTTAAATTTGCATGGTTGTTGATGTGCTTGAATATATGAGCTCGAGTACACAATTAATAATAGTAAAGCATTAACCAATTGCCAACCACCACAAGTGTGCTCATGATCCTTTAACTATAATTTCAGGCCTCTTTTATTATGAGCTGCTAAAGACATGGTGAGAGAAGGTGTTAGAAAAGGAAAACTAGATTACAATGATAAACTGTTGCACGGTGATATTACTTCTGCAGTTTTTTTTTCTGAATGAAATATAGTATGCTTGACAAAAGCTGAAATCAGTCATCATCACCAAGTAACCCTCTTTGGATAGCATATGCCACCCATCAAGAAGACCAAAGTTCAAATCTTACCTTACCAAAAAGAGAAAATAAAGAAAGAACCTAAATGTATATCCCTATCTTGTTTTCTTCCATAAAGAGCAGGACTAAGATTAGCAATGGCCAACCATCCCAAATCGGTAGCTTTCCTTGGAATTACCCACATATGCAGAGCATATTGACATGAGCTTGGTTCCTACTTAGAAAGTAGGTTCTGAATGGCATCAAGTTATTGTTTTTCTGTCCATTTCTTGATGGAGTATTGCATAATCAAATGTGTGCTTATTGTTTAGCCAAATGGCTGTACACACAATGCCCAGGATCCAATTGCTCAAGATGTGCCCATGCAACCTCTCCAAAAGCAATATGCTTGTGCACGATAGTAGCACCTAGAAGTTCTCTCCATACCACAACATTAGGCTTGAGTGGCATCTTAATGATGAAACTAAATGCCTCTCCCACAAGTCCTGCTCTTCCCAACAAGTCCACCATGCAGCCATAATGCTCAATCTTAGGCACAATCTCATACTCCATTATGAAGAATAATCTGAACTCTTCCTGCAATAATCCACAATGGCTACAACCATAAAGAACATCAATAAACGTGATCTCTGTAGGGACCATTGCCACTTTCTCCATCACACTGAACAACTATGAAAGAAATTTTGAGAACTAAAAACTAAAATTTGAGGACTAAAAATTAAATTTTATGGATTAAAAAATATTTTTTTATTACATTTCAGCTCAAAATCATTGAGTTTAATGGCTATGACTAACATAATGGTAAATATGAAAATGATGTGACTTTTTTAATAACATAACCGGAAATATAGTGAAGTGAATGACATTTAAGTAATTTCAAAAGATTTTAGTGGCACTCATGTAAAAATTCTTAGTTCAAACTAGTCAAGGTGTGAGTATTTTATTACATTTCTTATGAGATCTTAAGTTTAGAGTGGAAAGGGGAATATTATGGACATAATTATGTTACGTTGACCGAATGAGGACTAAGAGAATTCGTGCAGGGAGAATAGGATTTGTAAGGGATTTAGGATGGAGAAAATCATAATTAATCCTTGAAAATGCCTTGGTACTGCAAGTGCAAGTGGAGTAGCATGTTGAATGTGAACATATGTGGGATATATATCCCTTCATGCTTCATAGGAAATTGGGATGTGTTCAATGTGGTCAAATCATAGAAAGGTCCATTTTAGGTATCTAGTCCAACCTTATTTTAATTATGCCATTTACTTTCTAGCTAATACGGTTATGTTACTAGGTGTTGTTTATGAGTTTGGATTATCATTATAGGGTGTTTTGTGAGTTAGTGATGTTATTCTGTTATGCACTAGTTTATTAACTAGGATGTATAATGTATCAACATTATTTAGAATCTTGGTATTTATCTAGCATGATGGTGATGCTTAGACTTTTTTTCTTGACAATTAAGCTTGTCCATCTGTTTTGAAAGCTATTTTCAGAGGATGAAAGGGATCCTTATAAGATCCCAACTAACATAACATGCAAATGGCTTTGCATTGGCTTCTTCAAGGCTGCCAACTTGGAGACTCTTTGCTCTTTCATTACTCTGGCCATGGGTCTCAATAGAGGAACTACACTGGAGATGAAGTTGATGGTTATGATGAAACCCTTTATCCAATTGATTTTGAAACACAAGGGATAATTGCGGATGATGAGATAAATTAGACAATTGTCA
Organism: Thalassia testudinum; assembly: GCA_037157565.1. Classification (NCBI taxonomy): domain Eukaryota; kingdom Viridiplantae; phylum Streptophyta; class Magnoliopsida; order Alismatales; family Hydrocharitaceae; genus Thalassia; species Thalassia testudinum. The sequence goes on along the minus strand of JAZHRO010000047.1, from coordinate 26,433,255 downwards.
GGCCACTTCCTCGAGGAGCTAATCTTTATGCAATTATAGATGCTTGCCATAGTGGCACTGCACTAGATTTGCCATTTCTTTGCCAGATGAACAGATTAGCAGTTGACTCATATTGTCCTTTCACATACCTTACATAGGATGGATGATTAGGGATGATATTTTACATGGCTAATCTATACATTGCAATAAGATCATCCTATGTGATTTAATTATGCTTACCATGTATCCTTATATTTGCATTTTTGCTATTCATCTGTGTTAGGTATGCAAAACCTCTACGTTGCTTTTGTCTATGTATATATATGTACATATTATGCAGATCATCCATAGATGTTGTGTTGATAAGGTATCAGTATCCAGAGTGACTGATTAGGAAACATTTACATCTTAGAAGAGAGGCATGGCCTGGACACTGCATAATAAATTTCCATTTAAATTTGGAATATTTGGAAAACACACAATATCCAAGAAATGAAATTTTGATTGTAAATTTACCATGATGTTCAAAATTGTATGTTCATAAATCACATTAGGTTATCATTGTATGTCTAGTGATATATGTAATACAAAATGTGTTGATGAGAATTGCACTTGCAGTAAAGCAGAACTCAGGACTAAATATTCTTTATGATTTTTATGATTATTCAATCAAGGAGGAAAAGTATTTTCTTGCTCAACATGAACTGAAGGTACTTCTTTCAAGTATCTATATAAAATTTGGTAGAGTTTGTGAAAATTTTCTCCTTTTATTCACTGGTATAAAGTTTCTACAAACATTGTGTCAATCTTATGAAAATTTTCTTAATTCACTAGTATTTGAAATTTCATTATAAACCAATTACAACATAGGAAGCAATTTAATATTATGATGACCAGGTGAAATTCAAACCCTGATAGCTGAGAAGGCTTCAGTGTATTACAATGATGTGTTTTAGCAAGGAATACTGCTGCCATTTAAGCAATACTCTTGATGGCTCAGTGGCCTTTATAGCTGGGAGCTCATTTTGACACGTTAATCTATTTGTGGTTTGAACTTCAAATGTTAAGTGAACATGCACTTGAAACATATGTGTTTGGCATAATGAATCAAGATGTACTCCAAGATGGAATCTAAGCTTCTCGATATAAGTGGCAAAATTTCTTTCATATATTGATGCATATTAAATATTTCTTTCATCAAATTTTGCACGTGTCCCTGTGCAACTTCATGTTAAATGCTTAGTGTTTGATTATCGAAGTCAAGCAGATGAAAGCGGAAATTACATGACTGGGATAACATGCCATTGACATTGGTGCTTTTGACTACTAGTATTTGACACCTATTGCTAGCCATAAACATAGTTTTGTAGCCTCTTGTGTTACAAGTTTTGACTGTAAGCTAGTTTAACACCTTTATTCCTATGAAAGCCAACCATTCATGTTTGTTGTTCTTCCATACGCCTATCTCACATAGGATTTAGAAGCAAAACTATTTGAATATAGTTTGGAAATTTGTAAGAAAATGTATCACCTTTGTCAAAGGTTAGATTACATGCTCCTGCCCAAACTGAACCTTAGGATAGGATGGTTACATGAATATTGTACCATCTTCTCCTAAAGGTTAGATTGCATAAGGTTAGTACCTTTACAAAACTCATCTTTACTAAAGACGAGTTTCCTACATCCCATTTTCTTGCATCCAATTATGAATGTCCTCGTGTTCTATCTGTAGGTTCTGGCGGAGATGCAGCCAGTTCATAAAAAAATAGGAGCATAGATGATAAAGATACTGTGGACTTGCTCTCTGCAAGTAATTGATCCACTGCAAACTAGCTGTTAAGAGAAACATGCTAGCCAACAATGTTTGGTTCGGGAAGGACATTGGAAATATCAGAAGCAGGACTGCTTGTTTATTTTTTCTATTTTCTTGTAGTGCCTATATTTGTAAGTTCCTGCTGCTTGTTCATTTGCCCTTGTAGCTTGTTTGATGTGTGGCCTTTTTACCACTTTTTAATAAATTGCAGGTATAAGGATATCCTTTGTTGTAACTTGTTTGTCTTACTCTTTTATTCTTTACTTGTTTTCCTCAAATATCTTTCCTTTTAAGCTTGCTTTCTTATTCAATTTCGCCTAAATGGCTTCTTTTAAATAGTGTGTGTTCTTTGACCACTTTTTACATAGTGCTAGTACAATTATAAATTGTTGATGAAATTATAACTACATTTGTTCTCTATTTATAGTGCTGGTACATTTTCTTTTCTCAGGTTAAGTCTACTTTTTTTACTTGTAGTATCATATTCATTCTTTCCCTAAATTCTACTTGCTTATCTCCATCTTAAAGCTTTTGGTGCTTATTCTATTGGCTACAATTAACAACCTGTGGTTGTTTGTATCCTTTCACTAAAAAAATAGGTGGACATGGACATGGAAGACGAGGTCACTTCCAATGAAAAAGATGTTCCTAACATGCAATAAATGTCAAATGTTGACAAAGAAGAAAATGTTTCTATAGGCTATGATTCTCCAGGTATGTATTTGCTCTGTGGACCTTATCACTCATCTAACTGTCAAAAGGGCAACCATGTCAGTTAAATTTTTATATCTAAGAGTTGGATGCATTACTATATAGAAAAATTGTCTTTTTTTCGATGGAAGAAAGAATATGTGATTATAGTGAAAGAATTGATGGCTACTAACCACGATAGCCATCCTTTCCACCCTTTCAAAAGATATAGCATGTGAAATCATGTTGTGTCCTACCACTTTATAAACCAAGGATACTTGTAATACCTGTTTTAAGCATGGTTCATGCTATTCAACAAAGCCTTGTTGGTACAATCAGGATCATTAGGTATAGCCATTTGATAAGGCTTAGGTGGTCACTAATTTAGTCATTTGGCTTCTTTTAAAAAAAAGTCATTGGTCTTGCTAATGAACTGATCATAGTATAGTGCTATCCAAGGACATTTTTCAAGTGGTTTAGTTTCCTATCAGTATATTTCCTTGTGTGGTTAGATATGCAAAAATAGTTATGCAGTTGCATAATAAAACAAGGGATGTGGCTCTAAAATGCAAATGGATAACTATATATTCATCTTTCCCAAAAAAATTGCTTTCTATGATCTATGAAATGGTTCCATTTTATGATTTGTTGTAGTGTAGTTTGTATTAATTTAGGATCATGTAACATGAATAGCACCAGTAGTCTAGTGGTAGAATAGTACCCTTCCTAGGTACAGATCCTAGTTCGATTCTAGGCAGGTGCATCTTTTCTTTGGTTTCAAGTTAAAGCATTCATTTTTTAATCTTTATATTTCATGAATTTCTTTATTGCAAAAAAAAAATGGGAGGTTGTTCAAGGATGTAATCATGAAGTGTAACAGAATTATAAATAATTACATAATGCTAATTTCTTTCATGTGTCACGATAGTCATGCAACTTGTGTTTATGTAAGCAAATTATATCATCATTTTTTTTACAAGGGCTATAACATGTATCATATTTAATGATTTGTAGTTGTGCATCACCTCAAGTTGATCGAGAACCTTTGCAACCTATTCAACATCTCATAGTTAAGGTACCTGGAAATCAATGAACCATTAGAGTAATTGGAAGAAAACTCAAGGAGGGCTTACATTTTGATGAACTTCTAGGATAGAAGCTACTTATACCTTCTATTCTTAGGCTAGAATGTTGTTGACCAATTTATGAGTGTATAAAGTGTGTTCAAAGGATACTCGTGGCTCATGTCGTTTATAATGCTTGTAGACACAATTTCCTTTTAGAATTATATGAAAAAATTATTTATTGTATATGAATCTATGATTTACAAATAATTTAATTTGTTATTTCAAAAGTCATATCTTATATATTTTTCTTTAATCCTACTTGAATAAAGGTAAACATTATTGTGGATGATAATGTAAGATATTACAGGATTGTAAAATTGAATAGGATATGATAGTCAAGATCTTCATATCTACACTGACGGATCTAGTAACAAATAGTCATGTTAGTATTTTGTTCTAAATAAAATTGGAGTTGTTGCCTACAGTGACAGTTTTATTGACATTTTTCATCCTACACTGGTGGATAAAATTGTCATTGTTGCTACTATCACCAAAATTGGACGGCTTTGGAAATACGACCGTCGTTGTAGCTATATGTGCAACATCGACAGTTTTTACCGTTGATATAGGCTACAACAATGCCTCTTAAGACAACACCCCATTTGACCGTCAGAATAACTCTTTATACCTACAGTGACGATCATTTTGACCTATACCGACGGTTACTGACTATCGATGTAGGTGCAAATTGTTGTGTTTGCAAATTAACTAAACACTTATTATCAATCAAATTGTAGAGAGAAAGTCAGGACTCTTATTCCAATAGACCTATAGCGTCAAGGATAGACATCTAGACCCAGGTGGCTAAATCTTTTTATGTATTTTTAGCTTTAACCTCTAGTGTTTGAAGTTTGATTTCTTAGGCTTCACTACCCACTCAGGGTTTGATAGCTATAAGTTTAAAGCATTCATTCATGTGTAATAGATTCAACCTACAAGCATCCAATGTTGTAAACATCCAAGTCTCATGACATAGAGATTTATTCCTAATCAATGTAATTTTCACCTTTGGCTTGGCCTTACATAGATTTGGTAGCTTTCTTCTCACCCATGTTTATCCCAGGGTTAACACTCATTGGCGTATGTTTCCCCGACTGGACCCTAGGTCTCTTTTCCTAATATTTTTTCTCTATATTTTTTTCTTTTTCTTTTTTTTTCTATTTTCTATATTTGGAGGGAAATAACACCCATTTGTAACAAGGTGTCTTAGTTATTTGTGGCATACTTTTGGCACCCATTTGTAATGAGGTGCTAATTTATTTGAATTTTCCCAACTTCTCTTTTTTTTCTTTTCTTCTTTTTTTTTCTTTATTTTCCAATTCATTTTTCTAAGTGAGTGGCTCATCCTTCCTCCCTTCAAGAACTGCCCCACGGAGATCCATAGGGTGAAAAGGAAATAAACTTAATCCCAATGATATCTGTATTTTCACAATTTCATATGCCTAAAAGTCAATTCTAATGTAAGTGAGATTTTGACTGCTTAAGTTACTTAACTCTCAAATCGGAGAGTGAATAGCAAAGCCCTATACTTTCTTACTTCTAGATCATTAGTTTTGACTAGCTAGATTCCTGAAGAACTAGACCAAACCCAAATATAGTGAACCATCTTCAACTGATTAAACTAACTATAGCTTGCAAGGCCCTATGGTCTCAAGCTCCTTGCTATCCTCTTGGTTTGATTAACTCTAGACAAAGTCTTTCTACTCCACTTAGTTGGAGACATGCAAAACATGCTATTTATAGAAATAAAAACTATATTTTTTTATTTTGCAACTTTTTTTCTTTCTTTTCAAAAATGAATTGAAACTCCAAAAATTTCTAAGTATTGATAAATAAATTTGGCAAATGTACTACCCTCCCAAGCCTAAGTTCTTACATGTTCTCATGCATGAAAATAAACATCAATGAAACAAGGATAGAAATCACCTAGAATAGTATCCGAATTTTTTCCTTTCACCACCTTCAACACCTATGAAGTGGAAATGAAATAAAAAATGTTATTCAAAAATTAAAATAAAATAAAAGTTAAGTATATATGTATAGATGTTGAGTTTAATACCTCCGACTAGGCGAAAATTCGATCAAAATTCCTCAATTAGATGAATCGTTTCATTAACAGGAGGAGATTCTTTAGCCAAGAATGGCTTAAGGCATTGGCCATTTACTGTAGAAACATGTCCAGTTTTTGGGTCTTGGATTTGGACAGCCCTATTAGAATATGGGCAGATCATAATAAATGGGCTAGTCCACTTCGACTTAAGCTTCCCCACAAAGAACATGAGTTTGGAATATGATCGAGAATTTTACTTTTAATAAAGTAACAATAAAAATGATACGTCGTTGTTGTATTTTACGTGGTGGAAATCCTTAATAAAAAATAAATTTAATCTAACCACATTAGTCAGGTCATCTCACAATGAGGATTTGAGTTCAATAAATTCATTTATATGTTGCATTCATATTCATAAATACGATGGATTAGTCTCACCAAAAATGTATTGAACCAAAATCAATAATGTCAAAGAGAGGGTGAGAAATACAAAGAGGCAAAAACGAATAGAGAGAAAGAGAGAAGCAGCGAGAGAATAAAAAGAGAGAGAGGGCGTGAAATGGAAATGCATCAACATATGTATATATAAATTAAACTCAAAACTAAGGGTGTATGCGGGTCGAGTTAGGTCGGTTAAGACTCAACCCAAACCTAACCCATAGTTTTCGGGTTGGGATTTTTCTAACCCACCCAACTCGTTACACTACCGAACCCAACCCAACCCAACCCAACCTATAAAAATCAGGTCAGGTTGGGTCGGGTTGAGTAGGTTGTTGACTAGTCAAAGGACTCAAAACTTATCTTTATCTCCTGCATATTTCCTATATTTTTCATTCTTAATAACAAAACATTTTAAACTTATAAATAACTTATATCTTCTAAAAAAGCGAATAAAATAGGTAAAAACAAAAAAAAACTTGGTAGTTGTATAATAGTAATTGTCTTTTTCCTGTAGAAATGTAAACGGGTGTTATAAGATGATTATCTTATCCATGTAATTTTTTTCATAGATGCAATCATTTAAAACAGAGAATTAGACGAGAATCAAAATAATTTTTACTAGTAAGGGAAAAATTCAAGATGTACGTGTGGATGCCTTTTAATTCTGTCTAAACAAAGAACTAGATGAGAACCTAAATAATGATGTTTAATTTAAGCATCAGTGTTTGAATGCCTACGTCGAAGTTTCAAATAATTTAGGCTAACTTAAAGGAAGGCAGAGGGGGAGGAGAATGGCCGAGAGAGGGGGTGGTGGCTATTGGCTATAGTGAAGGAGGATGGCTGGTGAGGGGGTGGTAGGTTGTGTGGTGATGGTGGTGGTGGTAGTGACTCTAGTGATAGGCTGGGCAGAGGGGAAGGTAGAGCGAATGGTGGATGGCCGGTGAGGGGTGGTGGGCTATGTGGTGGTGGTGGATCAGTGGTATTGGGCAAGCAGCTCTGGTAGTAGGCGTAGACTGGGCAGAAGGAAAGTAGTGACGACGATGGATGGATGGTGAGGAGGTGGTGGGCTATATGGTGATGGTGGTGGTGGCAATGACAATGGCTCTAGTGAAGGGAGGTGGTGGCTATCACTAATGTAGAGGAGGAAGAGAGGAGGGAGGAAGATGCTAACCTCAAGTGGTAATGGCAAGAACAAGGGTGCCAAAGAGAAGGGAGCTACGAGAAAGGTTGGTGGCGATGATGAAAGAGGAAGCTCGGTTTAGGGCTTGCGAATGGGAGGAAAACTAAAAAGAAGTGTACGATGAAGAGCACACAAGGAGAGGGAAAAGTGAAATTGAGGGAGTGACGTGTGTTATTTGCATGGATTTTTTTTGTCTCCTTTCAAGTTTAGACGGGGTAGCTTTTTTTCCTTTAAAATTTTAATGGATACTCTTGTGTGTGTGTGTGTGTGCATCGGGTTGAATCGAGTTGTGGGTTGGGTTGGGTTTATTAGACCTCAAACCCAACCCAACCCATTTTTTATCAGGTTAGGAAAATCTCAACCCAACCCAACCCAATCTAAGTCACAACCTAACCCGAACTCAACCCAATTGGGTTGGGTTCGGGTTGAACCCGACTCGTGTACATCCCTACTCAAAACCTTCAACCACCTCTCATTTAAACTAATCTCAAAGTTACTGCAAAAATAGGGGAGTGGTGTTCCCCCGTTCACTATGCACGTAGAGGAGCTCTGGTCAGCGACTATGTGTCTGGTGGTGGTCGACTGAGGAAGGGGAGCACGGCGATGGTGATCACGCAGCCTCGGACGGCTAGAGGTGGTGGCCAACACGTGGAGGAGCAGGTGGCTGATGGACTGTCGGGCAAGAGATGGAGGTTTGATGCTAGCGACATGGACGACGTTGTTGTGTTGGTAGGCACGCGGTGAGCATGACAGTGACATTGCGGTGAGAGCATGAGTTCACGGTGGGTTGTAGATTGGAGGTGATGGGTTACATGAAGGGAAAAAAATAAGGGAAGATGAAGGAGAAGACGAATAGTGGGTGGAGAAAGAGAAAGATAAAGAAGGAAATGAAGAAGATGAAGGGGACAGTTGGTGGTGATGGGGGGGTTCTCAGTGAGATATGGTGGAGTAGGTGCATGGGTGATTCTCGGTGAGGAGAAGGGCAGGGGTGGTGTAAAGTTGGTGGTGGTGGATGTGGTGTTGGGTCCATGAAGAAGAAGATGAATAGGAGAGTCAGGCAATGGTGCAAATGCTATCATCGTTGCATCGAAGGCGGCGGAGATAGGGCAAAGCGGACAATGCTGTGGTCACTATGTATGCCTAAGTCACAATGCTTGCCTCAGTGCACGGTTGAGAAGATGGATGAAGATCGAAGTAATGGAGAAGATCATGTTCCTATATTTTCTTCATTTCCCTGTCTTCGATCCACTCATCACGCCGCACATCAATCCCTTAATTCATGGGATTCCAGTCTCAAAAATAGGCCATTACCAACTAGGAAAGTTGATTGGCTGTTTGTTGGAATCCCCATCCACATTCTTCGTAAGTGTTTCTTCCTGAGAAAATTTGGTTGGCGAAATTGCAAAGGAGAGAGAACCTTCCTGATGCTGCAAATCATTATGCCATTCAAGGGAATTTCTTTCTAACCACACATACAAAATTAAGAATATAATGTAATTAAATGTGAATGTAAGAATAGAAATATGTATTAAATATATATATGCATGCTACACTTATTTAACTTATAAAATCTAGGAAATTTAGTCCCATGGAAATGTAATCAAACTGTACTTAGGCCTTTAAATGGTCCACTAAAGTGGACTCATCATAATCAAATAACCAGACTTGCTGGTTATGAATGAAGTTTTCCTCCAGATGTGGCGGTCATGAAAGGCCTTTGTTTTGTCCTTGTAAATTTTTGCATTCTCATAGGCCTCCTACCAAATCTCTTCCAATTCCCTGAGCTAGAGTTCTCTCATAACCTCTCGCATCAAGGTTGAAATTACACTTTTGCATCGCCCAAAATGTGCGATGTTCCAGCTTAACTGGAAGGTGACCGACTTTTCCGTACATCATTCCGTATGGTGACATTCCAAGTGGAGCTTTGTATGTGGTCCAATATGCCCATAGGGCATCAATCAATTTGTCAGACCAATCGTTTCTATTAGGTCTTATTGTCTTTTGTAAAATTAGCTTGATTTGACAGTTCGACACCTCAACTTGCCCATTCATCTAAGGGTGATATGGGGTGGCTATGCGATGATTCACTCCATATTTCTTCAAAGCATTTCAAAATTAAGCATGAAAAAAATGACGACCCTCATCGCTAATAAGCGTAGGGGGAACACCGAATTTCGCAAAATATACTCCAAAACGAATGAGATAACAGTTTTATGATCAGTGTGTCTCGTCGAGATGGTTCTACCCACTTCAGGACAGAATCAACAACGAGAAGTATATAATCAAAGCCATGCGAGATAGGAAAAGGGCCCATAAAATCATGCCCCAAACATCAAACACTTCCACAACCAAGATAGGTTGGAGAGGCATCATGTCTCTCCTAACCATGGAACCTGTTGACTGGCATTGCTGGGAATTCTTGGCAAAATCATGTGCGTCTCTAAAAATGGTCAAAAGAAACCTAACTGCAAGATCTTTGCAGCAGTCTTCCTAACTGAGAAATGCCTACCACAGGCCACACTATGGAAAAATGAAAGCATACTCAAAATCTCAAAGTTTAGGATGCACCTCTTGATCACTCAGAACCTAATCGGAATAGCAAGGGGTCATCCCAAAAATAGAACTTGGCTTTAGAAAGGAATTTGAGCTTCTGGTCCTTAGAAAATCCCAAGGGCATCTTGCCACTGATAAGATAATTCATGATATCCTCAAACTAGGAGAGCTCTGATGAATCCACAGCCAAAAGAGATTCATCCAAGAATTTCTTAGAGATGGGAGGGGAAAAAGGAATGTGGGCTAGGTCAAGACATGATAAATGATAAGCCATGACATTTTGTGCTCTGGCTTTGTCACGAATCTCAAAATCAAATTTTTGTAACAAAATGATCCATCTAATTAACCGTGGTTTGGCATCCTTCTTCGCAAACAAATGTTAAAGGGCTAAATGATTAGTGAATATGATAACTTTAGACTCAAGAAGGTAGGAACAAAATTTATCCAGCCTAAATACTAGTGCTAGCAGTTCTTTCTTAGTGATAATGTAATTACATTAGGCCTCATTTAGCATCTTGCTAGCATAGTTTATGACAAATGGATCGCATTCCCGACACTAGCCTAACACTGCTCCAACTACGAAATCAAAAGCATCGCACATAATCTCGAAATCGAGAGACCAGTCAGGTGGTTGGAGAACAAGGGAAAATCGAGAGACCAGTCAGGTGGTTGGAGAACAAGGGAATAAGATACAACCTTTTGCAAAGTAGCAAAAGCATTGAGACAAGATGAATCGAAGTTGAATGGGACATTTGCTAGTAGGAGGTTTGTCAAGGGATGAGCAATTTTGGAGAAATCTTTTATGAATCTCCTGTACAAACCAAAGTGTCCCAAGAAGGTCCTGATCTATTTGACTGAACTAGGTAGAGGTAAGTGGGAAATTATATCATACATCACTTAATCAACTTTCAAATCATTTTCAAAGTTCCTATGACCTAGTACAACTCCATCTCTCACCATCAAATGGCTCTTCTCCCAAGATAGTACTAGGTTGACTTCTATGCAATGTTTCAAGATCTTGGTGAGATTATCAAGACAAGAATCAAAGTTATCTCCAAAAATGGAGAAATCATCCATGAATACCTATACAAAATCTCCAATCATATCAAAGAAAATGACCATCATGCAACGCTAAAAAGTCACCGATGTGTTGCAAAGGTCAAATGGCATTCACTTAAAAGCCAATGTGCCAAAGAGATAAGTAAAGGTCATCTTGTCATGATCTTCTGGGTTGATAGTGAGATTTCTATATATATTTACGTTAATTATGACTAGCTACTGCTAATCTGAGGGTTGATTAGGGTAGAAAGCATTTAGTTAAGTCAATTTAGTCATATAGGTGTATTTTGTAAATATTGCATAATGTTGAGTTTTTCTACAATTTTTTCCAAACCTATATCTGATACCTTGATGTCTTTATTATATTATGTGCATGTATTAGCTTTAGAGTAATTTTCAACCTTGGAGGTTGGACTTTTACATTTGAGCTCACTATGCTAGAGGATGAGTCTATTTATTTGACCCTAACCTAGTTAGCAATTAGGTTAACCTATTTAGGGACCCAATTTTCTCAACCTAAGGACCCAACCACCTAGCCTAATTATCAACCTAATTTGGTCAACCATGGACCTAATTATACACCTATTTTGGTCAACCAAATAGACCTAATTAAATCCCAAAAACCAATCTTATCTTTACGTTATCCTTTCCTTAATACCAAAGTAGAAAACCCTAGGATTCTATCCTCTTAGTAGCTGCCACCTGTAGGTATTTCTAGAACACCTAGCTGTCCAACATAGGTGCCCCTTCCACCCTTAGATGTTGATACTAAGGCCTACACAAAAGATTTTATCCTTATCCATACCTAATGCACAAAAGACCATATGCTTTCCTATGTAGGACATGTCCTCTTCCAACAAATCCTAACCCTTAAAACCTATTCCTAAGGCCCTAAACTCACCACATATGGCTAGCCACTAATCCCTAGAACCAACCCTTAGTGCCGACCCCCTTCCTCCAATATCAACCTTTCATCATCTTACCTATGCAATCCTAGCTTCCATCCAATTCCAACTAAAACAACCTAGCCTATCTACCTAGATTTGATCCTAGGCTTTAATCCTAACCTAGATCCTAGCCCTCTATATAAAACTTGGAAATCTCTATAAATAGGACCCTACCCACTTCCTTTTCATTCATTAAGTCTCCTTAGCATAGAATAATTCCACCATCTCACCACCCTTCCTCCATTAGCAAGCCTCCAACCACTTCTCCATCTCCTAGTAGCTGTCCTCATCACCCTTTGGCTCTGCTTCATCCTCATCTCCATCTTCATGGCAGCTGCATAAACGGACCACACTCCATCTCATCTCTTTCTCTATTTCTAGTTCTTTTCTAGTAGTAGTTCTAGTTCTTATTCTAGTGATCTTTCTAGTTCTTATTTTAGTTAGTTCTAGTTGTAACTTTGACATTTATTCTAGTTGCAATAAAAGTTTGATTTCTAGTTCTATTATTTACAAGTCCTGCTTCTCACCCCCCTTCTATATATATTTGCCTGATTTGATTTCCTTCTCAACTCTTTCTTAATAATAGTTAGTTCTATTTGCTTTGTGTTTTGCATTTAGTTAGATAGATCCTGCACGGAGGTGGCAAAAGCTGGTCTCATACCATCTACATCATGGTTCAGAGTCACCATCGAGGGTAGAAATGGATTAAAGATCCTATCCATGTGTCACTCAAGTGAACCTAAACCGCTCATAGCAACCACACCATCCTGCACCATTAGAGGCAAGTCAGAAACATGAAGTGCATTAGAAGTATCAAGATATACCTAACTTAGGGTGTCAAAATCAAAAGAGCACCCCCAAACAATCAGAGTTGGGAAAGGGAGTGATATAAAGTTCATCGGCATAAGTTATCCCGTGTGGAACCTGATCTAAAAAACTTGATAATGAAGATGAATGAGACATTTGGTTACTGTAAAGAAGCCCAATGTTAACACAATACTTAGATTCTTTATCTTCAAGATCCTCCTCGATTAGATCACAAAGTTTCGAGTAGCCCTAAAGATATCAAGTCTAGGTCATTCATCACCTAGGGTAATCCCCATACACCCAGATGCTGCACAATCGATGTTAGCCCGGGTGGTCGCCAAAAATAGGCAACCAAGAATGATCGATGCATCACAGAGATTAGGAGGAACCTTGATTGCATAGTAATCATAGGGCCTAATTTGACTGAATTAAGCTAAAAACCTAGCATACATTCTGTAAATATTGCATCCATTACATGCATTGCATGAATAATTGCATTTGTATATTCTTAACCCTAATTCTACCATTTTATGGTCTATTGAGTAATAGGGCAAATTATCCATGTAGGACCATAATCTAGGAGCAAAATTGCAAATAATTATGCAGAGAAGATGCCTTTGCAATCTAAAGACAAGGAAGGAAGCTAGCAAGAAAGCAAGGAACAAGTACCTGCAATTCCAGGACAAGCCCTAACTTGTCAGGGAAACCACATGCAAGCCTCATTCACATCCAATTAATCTACCTACCTACACCATGAACACACCCATACACCTTACACAGACATACACAGGTGCACATTCACATAAATTGCTATTTCATGTGTGCACGTCACTGCTTATACACATTACACACATAAATATTATTGGTACACATTTATAATACCTATACATATTTTTTCCTATTTTTATTTACACCTATGTGGACCTAGTAGTAGCTAGTATATTGTATTATTTATTTATTTTCTCTAGACCCACACATACACACACAACTAGCCTACCTACACAAGCCCAACACCCCTCCTAATTACCTTAACCTTAACCCCAATCTATTAAACCCCATGCCACCACTAACCACCACCTAAACCCACCTAAGCCACCCCACTAACAAGCCCTATCCCAATGCACACTAGCCCTTATCCACTCCCATTTGACCTCCTTTGACCTACACCCTCACCTTAAGTTGTACACCACAACTAGAACCTTCCACCCTTAGGATATTCCCTAAAGTAGAGCCCTTAACCTATGCCTTAGGACCACCATACCTAGTGCCAACACCCATAAAAAACTCTCTCCATGGGTGCTGACCCCCCTGCCCTCCATTCTCTCTACACACCACCATCTTTTCCACCATTACTCAGCTTCCACCTTGAGAGCTCCTCCAAGACCAATGGCTTCTCATGTGCCTACTTGATCTTGGTTGTTGTAGCGGAAATCGTCGCAAAATGGATTGGATTTTGAAAAACCTGTTGTCGTAGTATGTTTTGCGAAGAAATCCGTCAACAGATAAATTTACCGAAATCTGTGAAGAAATTCCAGATCGAACACAGGGAGGCTACATCAATCTAAAATTCGCAATTATATTTTTTTGGTATTTTTGTTCTAAAAGCAAGATAATCACAATGAGTTTGATATTAACACTAAGAGAGAGAGAGAGAGAACAATCACATTGCAACTGAATATTATTTTTACAACTAGAAAGCAGAAAATGATTACGGCTAGAAAGTAAGAAATTCTATTCTAGAAAGCAGTAAAGAAGGGAGAGAGATGTTATCCACCTCGACGGTTGCTTGGAGGACAAGCCGAATGGGGTGACACCTAGAAGATGGAGGACGAAGACGGAAGACAAAGAATGGAGCAAGAAGAACCGGGGGCGAGACAGGGTGTCATCGTCATCACAGGATCCACTTCTAGAATGGGGAGAGAAGACTTTGATTTTAGCTCTAAAGGAGCATCCCAGGTTTGGGACAAGCTTCTTAGAGCTTTGGAGAGGGAGAGAGGTGAAGGAAGAGATGAATGAAATGTGGGGGGCATAGGCCTTTTTATAGGTGCAGAGGTTGGGGGCAAAAAGGTCATTTTAAGTTCAAAATAATAAATTAGGGGTCTTTAGTGATGGATTTATTCGTCACTAAAGCCCAGTCGTGGCTGAAGTGCGCACGCCCCCTCGCCTCCATGCGCCCAACTCTCATCCACGTTCTTTGATTCTTAGTCATCCGATCTCAAGATCGGACGACTTAAAACGATCCTCGCCCACTTCAGCTTCGCGAGTGATTGCGCGTGAATAACCGCGTCCAATTGCGCGTCTGTCTGACTGGAAGATCTTGACCGTTCTAGCTTATCGCATGGTCGAGATAAAACATGCACGCCCCTCTGATTGCGAATCGAACCCGCACCTCGCGCTCGCGAAAGGGCGCTTGACCACTACGCTACCTCCTCTTTATCGACTTTCCAACCCCTGCACGCATGCTCATGGCCGTTGGATCAAGATCAAACAACCCAAATCTGATCCTACGTTGAGGAGAGAGAGAGCGCAGCAGGTCCTTGCGTATTGGATGGGTCGATTTGGGCGGCTTTGATGGCACCACGTGGCGCCACTTTGACCATCCATCTTCTGTGACTTGTAGAAGGTGCCACGGATGTCGAATTGAGCTGATTTTTTGCGCCGTTAGGCTACAATGATCAATCCGAACCCATCCGTGTGGTCGGATTTGTCATCTGAAGTGCGGATTAACACCATCTTGGCCCTTGATCTTTGACCTTCCTTGGATTATATCTGATGCTACGGAAGTCCGATCGAGGCGATCTTGGAGTCGTTGAACTCCAATCGTTGCCATGATCAGATTCATACGGTTGGATCTTTGATCCGAGGCCTCGATTAAAAGTCTCCTGTCCCTGACCACCAAAAAAAAGAAATTACTATACAATTTGTATAATTTGACCTAAATGCATGATAATGCATGTTATGCAATATTTACAATGCATGATGCTAATATGATACTAAGAACATGCATTAATAGATTTTTTTGGCTATTCAGAAGTATTCACATCACACCCCCATGCCTATCTTTTGCTAGTCCCTAGCAAAACTATATGCTATTTATAAAAGAATTTGGTCAGATTTCTTGGGCAAAAGTTATTCTTCAACACTAGGAAATTTTTACTAAGAACCTAAACTATAAAGGCACAACAGCATCCGAGTGTCTGCCAAAATGCAGACTGCCTCAAGCCCTCACCTTATTCAAAGGAGGATCTTTTTCTTCTTTTCTTCTTTTCTAATTTTTTTGGATTTTTGAGTTTAGTGTTTCCAAGCAGCTTTCTATGACCACTCAACCCACCCAAGACTCGAAGAGAACCCTAAGTTCTAAGCATCTTTGTGTGAAATGTGATAGACTCACTAATCGACAATTAGAACAGACTTTGGGTTTCTATGCCCTAGGTGACCTTGAAAAGAAATTCTACCTAAAGGTGTATCTATTCGACTGGTAGCTTTCTATCTACTTTTATTTTTATGGGGTCAATACAAGGGTAAACCTAATGTATATCTCCCTGACTTATTCTACTTCTCTGCTTCTTCCTAAGTGTTTTGGAATTTTACGTGCATTTCTTGAGCTGGGTTCTGAACAACCTACCTATGGGTTGTCACCCACGATAACTTGTCAGCCATACTCATGCGGTGAAGTGTGGCTTATTTCTTTTTCTTTCCTTTTCTCCTTTTCTTTTTTTTTTCCTTTTCTTTTTGGATTTTTTTTTTGAAGTAGGTGGCTTTCCAGATCTAAGATTTACCTAAAGGCAGCAAGAAAAAAATGATCGTGTGACTAGGCTCTGGACAACTTACCTATGGGTTGTTACCCACGATAACTTGCCAGCCATACCACCTTAGAAGGGTCATTAGCTACCCAATTTTCGTAAAAACCACCAAAAAGTGAGTTAGTGTAAATAGTGTGTAGATGCTTAGACTTAAAATTCCCTTAAATCAAAGGCCAGGTTGATAAGTCATGTACTTATCACCCCAATTTATTTAACCAATTTGAAGTAAATTCAGAATAGCGAGGACTCAATAAGTAAATCCACATTTTAGTGGACAGCCGGGCTGATTAAGCTCGAAGACCTGAAGGGTCTAAGTGTTCAGATCCTACTGTAATATTCCCTAAGGTTGAAAATTCCTAATGCCCAATTATTCTTTCCTAATTCAATTTTTTTTAATTATTTTTCTTTTTCATTCATTTTTTTTAAGAGAACAAAAATAAGTAGAATTTACAAGAATTCCACAGAACTGATAAAATGATTCAGAAATGAATCCACCCCCCTATGCCTAGCTGATGCAATGTCCTCATTGAAAATAAAAGGCATGAAAGGAAAGGTAGAATATAGAAGATATCACCTGAATATGATGCTCGGGTCAGCTCTGAGTCAAACTGTACATTTGCTGAGTTTAATGCCATCAGCTAAGCGAAGTCCAACCAAAGAAATTACAATGTGATTAGAGCAATCGTGTCTGGGATGGGTTCTAAAATAATACGATCAACAAAAGGCTTCAGACATTGACTGTTGACTTTAAAAGAATTACCCGTCTTTGGGTCAAAGCTCTAAACAGCTCTGTTTGAAAATATCAGATCGAAGATGAACGGGTTGTTCCATTTTGACCTAAGTTTGCTGGGAAAGAGCTTAAGTCGAGAATCAAAGAGCCAGACCTTCTGATTCAGCTCAAAGCTCTTGCAGAATATCAATTGGTCATGAAGAGCTTTGGTCCGACTCTTGTAGATCTTGGCATTCTCATATGCATTGTTTCTAAGCTCCTCCAACTCAGATAGTTGGAGTTTCCTGGTCTTTCCGACTGAACTCAAATCCAAATTACATTGCTTGATTGCCCAGAATGCCCGATGTTCAATCTCTACGGGTAAATGGCACGTCTTTCCATACACCATACGAAACGGTGACATGCCGATAAGCATTTTGTACGTTGTACGGTAGGCCCAAAGAGCATCCTCAAGCTTGTGAGTCCAATCTTTACGATCAAGTCTAACCGTTTTCTACGAAATATTCTTGATCTCCCTATTAGAGATCTCGACCTGTCCATTCGTCTAAGGGTGGTAAGGTGTGGAGATTCTGTGATTTAACCCATATTTTGCCAGTAAACTACGGAACTAGGCATTCGTGAAATGAGTACCACCATCATTGATGATGGCCCTCAGAATCCTGAACCGACTGAAGATGTTCTTCTTAACGAAATCAATGACCACCTTGTGGTCATTGGTTTGGGTGGGAATGGCCTCAATCCACTTGGACACGTAATCAACAGCGACGAGAATGTACTGGTGTCCAAATGAAGGGAGGAAGGGTCCCATGAAATCAATGCCCTAAACGTCGAAGATTTCGACGGGAAGAATTGAGTTTAGAGGCATCAATCTCTCTTAGTTATGCTCCCAAGTGCCTAGCATCGGGAACATGACCTCGAGAATTCCTAGGCATCCTTGAGTAAAGACAGCCAATAGAATCTAGATTGCAAAATTTTTGCAGCCGTCTTTTTCCCGGAGAAATTCCACCGCACGCAAATGCATGGTAGAACTCAAGTATACTTTGGAATTCATTCTCCGAAACACATCGGCGAATAATCTAATCAAAGCCGATGCGATATAGTTCAAGGTCCTCCCAGAAGTAATATTTGGCCTTAGATTTGAGTCTATCTCATTGTTGCTTGGTCCAATCCTGAGAGATTTGGCCAACGGCCAAATAATTTACAATATCTGTAAACCACTGAGTTTAGACACCTGATACTATAAGAATAGTTTCATTCAAAAAAGTATCAGCAATCGAAATATCCGGACGAGAAGAATCACTTAGAAGTCTCGAAGGATGATCCGCCACCACATTCTATGCCCCGGATTTATTTTTAATTTCAAGATCGAATTCTTGAAGCAGAAGAATCCATCGGATAAGCTGGGGTTTGGCATCCTTTTTGGCCAAGAGA
This sequence comes from Thalassia testudinum, assembly GCA_037157565.1. Classification (NCBI taxonomy): domain Eukaryota; kingdom Viridiplantae; phylum Streptophyta; class Magnoliopsida; order Alismatales; family Hydrocharitaceae; genus Thalassia; species Thalassia testudinum. The sequence goes on along the minus strand of JAZHRO010000047.1, from coordinate 26,414,645 downwards.
TGTCTCAAGGCCGAGTGGTTGGTGTAAATTATGACGTGAGATACTAAGAGATAAGCCCTGAATTTCTCCAAAGCAAATACTACAGCTAGTAATTCCTTCTCAGTAACAGTGTAATTCCTCTAGGCCTCGTCTAAAGTTTTGCTAGCGTAGTAAATGACAGAGGGCTTCCTGTCAATCTTTTGACCCAAAACAGCCCCGACCGCATAATCAGAATCATCGTTCATGATCTCAAATGGGGTTGTCCAAATCGTTGGTTGCAACACTGGAGCACAAGTGACTGCCATTTTAAGAAAATCAAATGCCTTACGGCATGATTCGTTAAAATCAAACGGCGTATCTTTGGCAAAAGGTTGCTCAGAGGATAAGCAACCTTAGAGAAGTCTTTGATGAGCCTCCTATAGAATCCCACATGACCAAGAAATGATCGAATTTGTTTGACAGATGTGGGAGGAGAAAGTATAGAGATAGCATCAACCTTAGCTTTGTTAACTTCAATTCCCTGTTCAGAGATTACATGACCCAAGACGATGCCTTCTTGTGTCATGAAATGACACTTTTCCCAGCTAAGGATCAATCTTGTTTTGATGCATCTTTTAAGGATCATTTCAAGATTAGCCAAGCAAGAATCAAATGATTCTCCGAAAATAGAGAAATCGTCCATAAAGACTTCCATAAACTCTCCCACCATGTCAGAGAATATGACTAGCATACACCTTTGAAAAGCTGTAGGTGCATTGCATAAGTCAAGGGGCATTCTACGGAAAGCAAAGGTTCCGTAGGGACAGGTGAAAGTCATTTTTTCCTAATCCTCGGGATGGATAGGAACTTGATTGTATCTCGAGTAACCGTCTAGGAAACAGAAGTACTTTTGCCCGGCTAGTCTTTCAAGGATTTGATCGATGAAAGACAAAGGGAAATTATCCTTTTCGTGGTTGTGCTCAACTTCCTATAATCGATACAGACTCTCCAAGAGGAAGTTGAACGAGTTGTGACAGATTTTCCTTGCTCATTAGTCACAACAATAATCCCAGCTTTCTTGGGAACAATTTGCACTAGACTTGCCCAAGAACTATCTGAGATCGGATAAATGATTCCTGCTTCGAGCCACTTAATTATTTTCTTCTTTATTACTTCTCGCATATTAGGGTTTAATCTCCTCTGCATTTGGCGAGAAGGGTGAGATCCATCTTTCATGAATATTCTGTGATTGCAATAAGATGGCTCAATCCCCCTAAGGTCATGAATGGTCCAACCAATTGCCTCCTTGTGTTCCTTTAGGACCTTAATCAGTTTAATCTCCTCCTTAGTTAATCTAGCACTGATAATCACAGGGAGCATATTTTGAGGTCCCAAAAATTGATATTTCAAATTCTTAGGCAATGGTTTCAGTTCAAGCTGGGGCGGGTTTAGGATGGAAGGTAAAGATGATGCTGATGAAGATTCATCAAGAGGAAGAGGTTGAAAGTGAACAAAATCAATAACCTCTTCATAATGTGGCAGGTTTGCCACAGAAGGTTGTGGGTCATATCCATCACAACAGGAGGAACTTTCAATTGCAAAAACTGCCATACAAGTTTTAATATTCAAGTTATCTTCCTCAAGTTCCTCTATAAATCCACAATCCTTAAATTTATTAATCACCTTAAAAATATCCAATTTCAATTTATGATCCCCAAAGGCGATTTCCATGCTACCTCTCTCACAGTTGATACTAGCCTTAGCGGTAGCCAGGAATGGACACCCCAGAATGATGGGCGTGTTCCTTAAATTCTCAGGTACATCCATGTCAAGGATAAGGAAATCTATAGGAAAATAGAAGTCCTTAACCTTGACAATAACATCCTTAATAATGCCTCTCAGATTTGTGCCGAATGGTCTACTAAGTGCAGCGTTACTAAGGTTGGTCGAAGTTCACCTAATCCAAACTTCTCGTAAAGAGAAATCAGAATTAGGTTAATGGATGCTGCTAGATCCAGAAGTGCCCTATATAAAGGTGTAATCTCCGATGACACAAGAAATCAAAAAGGCACCTGGATCTCTCTTTTTCGAAGGAAGGTGATGCAAGATAACAGAACTAGCCTGCTTAGAGAGTATCACCTTCCTCAAAATAGATTCCCTCGACTTACGCTTCTGTATGCATAAATCCTTTAAAAATTTAGCATAAGCCGATATGTGTTTGATAGTGTCAAGGAGTGGGATATTGATTTCAACATTCTTAAATATATTCAAGAGCTCCTCGTTACTATCAACAAGCTTCTTCCTAGCTTTAATCAACACCTCAAGAAAAGGAACATGAGTCAGATCTTTGAAATCAAGTTCTTGAACCTTGATTTCTTCTTCAATGTTCTCCTTTCTCTCCTTAGGCTCTCTAGGATTTGGTAGATCAGAGCAGAGTAGTTGTGGGTCCTGGGTTTGCTTTCCACTCCTCAAGGAAACAGAGTTAGCAGATGCATACAGGTTTGGGCCTTGGGGAGGGTTAGGAAAGATTGGAGGGGCTTCATTAGCCAAAAACCTCGGATTTGATGAAGAAGCAGAAGAGGAAGGACCCTGCTCAACCACCTGAGCATATGCGTGTGGGTCCCTCCGATTCCTGTACCCTTGGGCTTGATTGCTGGATTGTGTATATTACGCGGGTTGGGTACGGGTTGAGATGGCAGAGATCCGGGTTGACGGGAATTAGTAATGAACCCGATTTGCAAGTTGTCCAGCGAGGTTTTCATTTTCTGCATAGCTGGAGCATAGATCCTTGTATATCTATCATATGATGATTAAAATCAGCCTGCCCTACATGTTGATGGGCATTCCAAGCGAGTTGATTGACCTGATTTGGGGGCAACTGAGTATAAACATGATCCTGACCCATAGGTCTTTGTGGAGCATAGTTGTCGGGTCGGAATTGGGTCTGCTGCCCCAGGTTTTTCCAGGAGAAGTTAGGGTGGTTCCTCCAACTCGGATTATAAGCATTGGAGTAAGGGTTGGACCTAGCATTCTCCTGTATAGCATAGACATCCTCATAGGGTAAGGATGGAGAGAAAGAAAGGGAGGGATCAGAGAAACTAGGATCAAAGGCCCTAGTTTGGAACCCGTAGGGTTCCAAACAATGCTGGCTCACAGGTTGAGCCGTATCCAGTTGATTCACGAACTCCCATTCAGAAGGAGCTCGCGAAGAATGGAATCCCAAATTCTAGGATTAAGTGGATCGAGAATTGTTTACAAAGTTTTCTGCCATCCACTCCTCCATCTTTTTGGTAACCAAGTCCACCTTATCTAGTTTATTACAAATCAGCTCCAAATAGAATGAATGAGAGTCGTGGACCTCATTAACATTCAATCTGGGTTGTTGGGACTGGTTAAAAGTATCCATAGAGGCATGATTGATTAAATTTTCACTCATTTCCTCAAATAAATCATGCGCACTATGCATCTTTGTTGAGGAAATTGCCTCTGCAAGAAGTGTTCACGTGATTTCTGAGTTTCTCAGTCAACCCATGGTAGAAGATCTGCACAAGTTGCCATTTCAGCACCTCGTGGTGTGGACACTTTCGCAATAAATCCTAGAATCGCTCCCATGCAACATGAAACTACTCCCCCGGCCATTGGGTGAAGGTAGTAATCGCCCGTCTCAGAGCATTAGTACATCCAACAGGGAAGAATTTCTTCAGAAAAACCAATTTTAGATCATTCCATGTTGCGATCAGCCTTCCTATGGTCCTGTACCAATTAGTAGCTTTATTCCTAAGAGAGTGGGGAAAGAGCCTCATGATCATCTGCTCTTCATTCACGTTTCACACTTTGGTGGTTTGGACCAAAGTGGTCAAGTCCTCCAAATGATGAAATGGGTCTTCAGAGCCAAGCCCATGAAAGTGTTTGATCAGGCTTAACACTTGGGGCTTGATTTCTATGTCTTTGATAGGAATCTAAATGCCGGGACGTTCCCCGTAATTTGAAGGATCAAAAAAATCCTTTGAGGGATGATCGCCCTGCATTCTCTAGAACCATTCTTGCATTCTCTGCATTTGTTCCAGCTACCTTTGAAACATCTCCTGAGGATTCTGAGGTAGAGGAGGTTGTTGATCGGCCATGGGATCAATTTGGCCAAAATTCAATCTACGCCTCTTAAAATGATCTAATGGTCCTTCCAACCGGGGATTCAATGACCTCCTTCCAATCATAAACTAGAAAGAGGTCAGAAGGACTGGGGATAAGAACCCTACCGCACAACAAAACAAGCCTATCCTTAAGTTGGGTAGCCTAAGAATCTACCAACTCTCAAAATCCGTCTTAAGATTATAAACGATTTTCCCTACTTGTATCCAGTAAATCCAACCAGTTAGAAGGAGAGACTAGGGAGAAGGTTCTTCCTTTAGCTTGCGCCTCTGGTTCCTAGTGTAACCCCCAACTACGATCGTTTGATTCTACTCCCTAGCTAGACATCAGATTGACTAGTACAAGCAGGTTAATCGTAAACAATCTCAGTCTAGGCCCCGAAGAGCGAATCAGTCCTTAAGGCCAACGTCTACTTGATTTTATTTAGGCTTAGGATTGTAGTGCTTATGGAATGTGGTGGGCCCTTGAAAATGGGTTGTGCCCTTAATGATCTATTGAATATGTGTGAGTGCATGCACAACCAGGATTTTCAAGCAAGATTATTTGGATGGATGGATTTTAAGGTTCAAATCTTGCTTAAGTAGCTTTTAGGGTTTAGAATTAGGTGAGTTCAATCAAGCTTCAGAGGCAAACCAAATGTTCAAACATGGGTAAAGATCTTTTCCTTTTGAAATCAAAAAGTAAAGTGGAGTGCCTGGTATTGACCTAACTTGTAAACCTTAAGGGGAAGCTACTTGATGAGTTGATTTTAAAATGAAGTGGTGCAGCCCAAATAACTCAAACAATTGCTGAAATGCACCACCTAGACTGATTTCTACTCTCTTATGTGTTGATTTGCATGTACCAATTCCACAAGTCGGAATCCCGGTTGAGTAGATAAAAATCAAGTTAGGTTTGTGCCTTGAATGTGGGTGTTGTAGTGTGTACATTGATTTATCCCACAAGAAGTATCTTTTTGTTTTTTTTTTTGAAGGTGAGACGAGTGGAAGTGGAAATCAAAGCATCCAAACTAATCCTAGGATTTATGTGAACACCTAGGTTAATTGGGGTTTGATTAAGGTTGTGGAATGAAATCTATGGAAGGGGGAAGAATGGAGAGCACTTACAGTTGTCTTCAACTACACTTTACTCCTTTCTACCACTTGAAGATTCCCTATTGAGGTACCTGCAAAATAATAGAAGAGAAATAAAAGCAAGTTAGAAAATAATAGAGTGTGCGAAATGTGGAAAGAAATCGAGAATCGTTGCCACCCCGGTAACGGTGTCAAAATGTTGAAGGGGAAATCATCGCAAAAAGGATTGGATTTTAAACAACTCGTCGTCGTAGTATGTTTTGCAAAGAAATCCATCAACAGATAAATTTACCAAAATTCGTAAAGAAATTCCGGGTCGAACACAGGGAGGCTACGTCGATCTAAAATCCTCAATTATATTTTTTTGGTATTTTTGTTCTAAAAGTGAGATAATCACAATGAGTTTAATATTAACACTAACTAGAAAGCAGGAAATGATTACAGCTAGAAAGCGGAAAATTCTATTATAGAAAGTAGTAAAGAAGGGAAAGAGATGTTATCCTCCTCGATGTTTGCTTGGAGGACGAGCTGGACGGGGCGACACCTGGAAGACAGAGGACGAAGATGAAAGATGAAAAATGAAGTAGGAAGAACCGGGGGAGAGGTAGGGCGTTATCGTCGTCACAGGATCCACTTCCAAAATAGGGAGAGAATTTTGATTTTAGCTTTAAAGGAGCATCCTAGGTTTGGGGCAACCTTCTTAGAGCTTTGGAGAGGGAGAGAGGTAAAGGAAGGGATGAATGAAATGTTGGGGGCGTATGCCTTTTTATAGGTGTAGAGGTTGGGGGCAAAAAGGTCATTTTAAGTTCAAAACAATAAATTAAGGGTCTTTAGTGACGGATTTATTCATCACTAAAGCCCGATCGTGGCTGAAGTGTGTATGCCCCCTTGCCTCCTTGCGCCCAATGCTCATCTATGTTCTTTGATTCTCAACCATCCAATCTCAAGATCAGACGACTTAAAATGCTCCTCGTTCGCTTCAGCTTCGCGCGTTAAGTGTGTGTGATCGCGCGTGCATAACCGCATCCGACTGCGTGTCTGTCTGATTGGAAGATCTTGGCCGTTCGTAGCTAATCGCACAATCAAGATAAAATGTGCACATGCCTCTGATTGCGAATTGAACCCGTGCCTCGCACTCGCGAAAGGGCGCTTGATTGCTATGCTGCCTTCCTCCTCTTTGTCGACTTTCCAACCGCGGCGCGCACGCTCGTGGTAGTTGGATCAAGATCCAAAGGCCTAGATCTGATCTTGTGTTGAGGAGAGAGAGCGCAGCGGGTCCTTGCATATTAACTGGGCTGGTTTGGGCGACCGAGATGGCACCACGTGGCTCCATCTTGACCGTCCATCTTCTGTGACTTGTAGAAGATGCCACGAATGTCGGATTGAGCCGATTTTTGAGCTGTTAGGCTGTGATCATCAATCCAAACCCATCCGTGCAGTTGGATTTGTCATCTGAAGTGCGGATTGACACCATCTTGGCCCTTGATCTCTGACCTTCCTCAGATTATATCTGATGCTACGGAAGTCTGATCGAGGCGATCTTGGAGTTGTTGAACTCCAATCATCGCCCTGATTAAATTTGTATGGTTGGATCTTTGATCGAGGCCTCGATTAAAAGTTGCCTATCCTTGGCCACCAAAAAGAAGAAATTACTATACAATTTGTACAATTTGCCCTAAATGCATGATGATGCATGTTATGCAATATTTACAACGCATGATGCTAATATGATACTAAGAGCATGGATTAATAGATATTTTTGGCTATTCAGATGTATGCACATCACACCCCCATGCCTATCTTTTGCTAGTCCCTAGCAAAAACTATATGCTATTTATAAAAGAATTAGGTTGGATTTCTTGGGCAAAAGTTATTCTTCAACACTAGGAAATTTTTACTAAGAACCTAAACTACAAAGACACAACAACATCCGAGTGTTTGCCAAAATGCAGACCGCCTCAAGCCCTCGCCTTATTCAAAGGAGGATCTTTTTCTTCTTTTCTAATTTTTTTGGATTTTTGAGTTTAGGGTTTCGAAGCAGCTTTCTACGGCCACTCAACCCACCTAAGACTCAAAGAGAACCCTAAGTTCTAAGCATCATTGTGTAAAATGTGATAGACTCACTGATCGACAATTAGAACGGACTTCGGGTTTCTATGCCCCTAGGTGACCTTGAAAAAAAATTCTACCTAAAGGTGTATCTATTCGACTGGTAGCTTTCTCCCCACTTTTATTTTTATGGGGTCAACACAAGGGCGAACCTAGTGTATATCTCCCCAGCTTATTCTACTTCTTCACTATTTCCTAAGTGTTTTGAAATTTTACGTGCATTTCTTGAGCTAGGTTCTGGACAACATACCTATGGGCTGTTACCCACGATAACTTGCCAGCCATACTCATGAGATGAAGTGTGGCTTATTTCTTTTTCTTTCCTTTTCTCCTTTTCTTTTTTTTTCTTTTCTTTTTGGATTTTTTTTTTTAAGTAGGTAGCTTTCCTGATCTAAGATTTACCTAAAGGCAACTGGAAAAGAATGGTCGTGTGACTGGGCTCTGGACAACCTACCTATGGGCTGTTACCCATGATAACTTGCCAGCCATACCACCCTAGAAGGTTCATTAGCTACCCAATTTTTGTAAAAATCGCCAAAAAGTGAGTCAATGCAAATACTATGTAGATGCATAGAATTAAAATCCCCTCAAATCAGAAGCCGAGTCGTATACTTATCACCCCAACTTATTTAACCAATTTGAAGTAAATTCAAAATGGTGAGGACTCAATAAGCAAACCCACATTTTAGTGGATACCTGAGCTGATTAAGCCTAAAGACCTGAAAGGTCTAAGTGTTCAGATCCTACTATAATATTTCCCTAAGGTTGAAAAATCCTAATGCCCAATTATTCTTTCCTAATTCAATTTTTTTTTCAATTTTTTTTCTTTTTCATTCATTTTTTTAAGCGAACAAAAATAAGTAGAATTTACAAGAATTCCACAGAACTGACAAAATGATTCAGAAATGAATCCACCCCCCCACCCCCCCCCCCCCATGCCTAGCTGATGGAATGTCATTTGGTTATGTAGGAGAGGACTTGTCACGAGAGAGCTACAACACAAAAGAATGGGAACCCAACTTCAACAATTCCCTCTTTGTGATTTCCCCACCAATAGTGTGAGGCACCTATTCTCTTCGTGCTTGGTGATTGACCAAATATGGAGGTCCGTGTGTGGATATCCCTTGCTCACATGGGATGGCCTTTGGAGGGACTTTCAAATGCATGGGAAACCACATGTAGCTATGGCAGCCTTGTTATGGAGTGTGTGGAGAGTGAGAAATGAAAAGGTATTTAGGGGGTTGTCGGTCAGTGTAGGGAAAATTGTATGGAGTTGTGACTCCCTTGTTAAGGAGTGGAGTGATTCTTTGTAAAATTGTATGAAAAGGTATAGTTGATTTTTTAATAAAATAATTCCCGATTTGTTATCGTTCTCGAAAGCATTCCTTTCTATCTCAAAAAAAGAAGAGGCACAACACATGTTTCTGGAAAGATAGTGTCACGCCCCAAAACCTAGACCCCCAAATGAGGGTTAGAGTATCGAGGGACAAAAAAGAAAGAGGTGCTGGTTTATTTAATTTGGGTTGTACCTAACTAAGTCAAGCTATAAAAGAGTTCCATTCACAACATAAAATGGAAGAAAATCCAAAAAGAATGGCACATAATTGATACAGGAAAATAGTAACAAAACATAAACTTGCTGTAAACCGAAGCATAAAATGTACCTGTCAACAAAGCACGCACAAACTTGCGCAGCGACAAATTCCGTACATCGATGACCTGTGACGACAACCTGAAAGTAGGTCACAAAGCAAAGATGAGCCAATGAGCTCAGCAAGGAATAATCATCTACTGTATCTCAACCAAACAGGATAGTATACAGTTTCATTTACTGGCTAGTTCCTAGCCCAAACCCACACTCTAGGTTCTAGTTTCTCGAACCCTACCTGGTACGACTAATCACCTTGGTCCAGTAACCCATCAACAAGTTACCCAAGTTTCTTCTTCAATTTGGTGTAATAATTTATTCCCTCAATCACCTCAATGATAAGATTCTGGAAATTCATCCCTCTCTACTAGAAGAGATTGAGACGCATCCTTTCCTTTGAGTCTCAGCCTGATAGTCTTTCCCTGGCCAAGGGAGAGATTAGCAGTCTGTTAATCCTCTAGAAAGTCATGCCCGTTCCCGATGTATCAAGAACGTTGCTGACTTTAGTTAAAAGAGTTGGGCCTCTTGGGAGCTACCCAGGCCTATGGCTTGTGATCACGAAACACAAACCCAAACAGTGTCCAATAAGGACTAGACATAGAACAACCAGATCATTATCATAGGATTGGCCAGAATTGCAGAGCCACACCAATGCTCCCGCTAGGAACAACTCCCTGTAGGAGCGCAGTCCTCGGGTGTGCCCTCTCAATCTGCCGTCGAACAAGATCTCAATCAACCCATCTCAATACCCCGGCCATCTCCACATATGCAGGAGTCTAGTGAGCCTCTTGCTCGAGTACATTCACATCTAGTCGAATTCGGGTACATCCAAGTACCAAACACCAGTGACAACCCCAAGGCTTGTCACCAACCTAGGAACTTCCAGTTTCAAAGCAAATCTCTTTGCTAGCCCCTTGCTACCAGAACAACTCGAGTCTTCTACCTAAGCAGTGAAGCCGTGGTTCACCAAGTTTAAGGGGCAGCCTTATGAGCTCACCTAGTTGACTTACCATCTCATTGATTTCATTTAGGTTCTATGCCTGGAACGCAGTCATAAGGACCTAGTGGATGTCCTGAAGTCTTACTTGTTGAGAGCGGAAAACTACGTGATCGAAGTTGGATTTGAAAACCTGTCGTTGTAATTTGATTTGCGAAGCAATCCGTCAACATATAAATTTAATCGAAATTTTAAGAATTCCGGGTCGAACACAGAGAGCCAGATGTTCGATTTAAAATCACGTTGTCACAAAGCAGATTAGCTAGTCGAATTGAATCTAAACTAACTATCTACTTAAAGAATAAAGAATAGAAGACAAAGAGAGAATATTACAAATAAAGACAAAAGAGAGATAGAATAAATATGGAATTCATTATCACAAGTTAATGTTCATTATGTTACAACTGTCCACTACACTAGAAACAGGAAATCTACACTAGAAAGCGGGAAATCTATTCTAGAAAGCAGTAAAAGAGAAGATAGAGAGAAGTTATCCTCTTCGACGACTGCTTGGAGGACGAGTCGGATGGGAAGATGCTTGGAAGATGAGGGACGGAGTGAGAAGGAGGATGAAGTAGGAAGAAGCGGGAGCGAGGCAACACGTTATCGTCGTCGCGGGATCCACTTCTAGAACAGGGACGAGAAAATTGGATTTTGGCTCTAGAATAGCATCCCAGGTGTGGGACAAGCTTTTCTTAAGCTTTGGAGAGGGAGAGAGGTGAAGGAAGGGATGAGGATTTTGTAGGGTAGGGGTCTCCTTTTATAGTTGCAAGGATAGGGGGCAATTTGATCATTTCATAATTAAAACATTAAATGAGGGGATCTTTAGTAACGGATTTAAGCATCACTAAAGACCCCACGTCGCTGCAGCCTCACACGTGCGCCCACCTCCTTGCCTGTCGTGCGCTCAACGCTTGCCCACGTCCTCGAAACCTCAACCGCCCAATCGCGAGATCAGACGGCTCAAATCACGCCTCGCCCGCTTCAGTTGCACCGCCTGCACATGCGATCGGGCATGAGGCGATGTGTCTGATTGCTTGTGCACCCAATTGAGCGATCTGGGTCGTTTGCAACCGGTCGCGTGGTCGAGATTAACCGCTCACACGCTGTAGATTGGGAGTTGAACGTGCACCCCGCTCTTGCGCAACGCCCCTCAACCGCTGCACTAGCAGCTCTTCTTTGTCGCGCTTACGATTTAAGCGTGCACGCTTCACGGCCATTGGATCAAGATCCAACGGCCCAGATCTCACCTCGCCACACCTTCAGAAGATGGGGAGCGATGCTGCGGCCGATTTGGGCGGCTATGATGGCGACACATGGCTCCATCATGCTTGTCCATCTTTTGTGACATGTAGAAGGTGCCACAGATGTTGGGTTGAGCCTATTTTCGCGCCGTTAGGCTACGATCATCGATCCGAACCCATCTGTGTGGTCGGATTTGTCGTCTAAAATGCAGTTTGGCACCATCTTGGCCCTTGATCTTTAAGCTTCCTCGATCTATATCTAGTGCTACGGATATCCGATCAGGGCGATCTTGGAGTCGTTGAACTCCAATCGTCGCCCTGATCAGATCCGTACGGTTGGATCTTCGATCTAAGGACCCGATTAAAAGTCACCCTATCCCTAACCATAAAAGGAGACAATTACTATACAATTTATACAATTTGACCTAAATGCATGATTATGCATATTATGCAATATTTACAATGTATGATGCTAATATGACACTAAGATCATGCATTAATAGACATTTTTGGCTATTTAGATGTATGCACATCATTACTCAAGACCTTAGGATCCAAGCATTTCCTCTTATTAGACTTAGATCGAGTCATAGGTATCATCTCGTGGGATTCAAGCCATTACTTAGTCAATTCATATTGCTTGTAATGTGTTTAGGGAGCTTCATGCTCAAATTATAGGTGACACACACACACACACCCATACATGTGCTTCACCCCTTGAGGGTTTAATTGCAATTTTTCCCTACTCATCTTTGACCATTGGGGTTCCTACTGGACCCCCAATTAAGTTCTAACATTTCACGGGATTTCTAATTATCAGAATCACACAGTTCAATACAATTATTACATTTAAAAACTATCAAACATTAGAGACCTGCTCCCTATCATTATTACACTCAAACAGAATACATCAGTTATCAGGCAATCCTGACCTACCGCTAGGTCAAGATGCTTGTCCAAACTAGGATTGCAAAACCCACCTTTCGTGCCCGAAACCCAGGTTTTGCACCACCAAGATCCTCTATAATCCAGACCTCCGATATACGCACACGTCTGTACCTAGAACCCAAGAGATCCTTGATCTCGATATTATGGTTTCACCCTTAACTCGATCTATTCAATTAATTTCTTCACAGAGTTCAACGATTTAAAACGAGCACACCAATACCGGTCCTAGTCTTAGGTACTAGTGCTGGGCACCCCTATTGCCATGGCTACTGAACTCATGCGGTATCAATACGGGCCACCAGTACCGATACAAGGTGCCTTCAGTATCAGACTTAAGTCCCTTTTCTTTAACTTATTTCGATTTAACAAGTACCGATAATTGCCATCGCTACCAGTACCAAGCATTTGCCGCTCCCTAACCCCAGCTTAAACCCTCTGTTTGATTACCCAAATTATACAATTAATAAAGGGGTGGGTAAGTCTTGCAACATCTCAAGATGGCTATCCCCATGTAGGGGCAAAGATTCACATGAAACTCGTATTTGTAGCTCGTTGTTAGAGTCGATCCTCTGTACAGGAGTACCTCCCGCGATATACGATTAGGACCCTAAATCTTTATTGTTACAAAAGTTCCCAATGGAACTTCCCTTCCACCATTATCGGATTGCGCTTATCTCGCCCGTTAGGATTTCTATACCTTTACCAAGATCCATTAAGTTTAGTTTATACCACTCATTTTGGCCTTGTGGGTATTCTGGCGACATGGCCTCATGCATTCACTTTGGAATCTTCTCTTCATTATTTCCATATTAGGATTTGTACCACTAGAGGATTTGTTTTATTTCCATTTAGGACTAACCACCCTGAGTCCTAAATATGCCCAAAATCTGAGTTTCCTGACATTAAAGGCTAACCAGGATTCTTAGCTTACATTCATGGCTACCAAGCCAGGGTTTACCTAATTAGATTAAGCTCCTAATTCCCATGGGAAAATTCCGTGCGAAACGAAACCACAAGCATCAAATTGGACTTCCAGCATCATATGTTAGACGTCCAAGAAGAACATCCCACTTCTAGTAGCTACCAGTGACCGACTGATTCCTTGGCAAGATGTCTGAATCGAGCATATTGGGCACTTGATGTAATATCAGGCATCCAATCGCTAGGACTTAGTCCCTAGAATGGCAATCCAGTTGCAGGGACGTCTAACTAAGGGATCAGATGTTAGGATCAAGGGTATTAGATACCTAATGGATCATCAAACATTGGATAACCCACTCAAAATCGCATCTGATTTCAAGATGAGTTCCTAACATCCAAAAGCCACGTACAATAACCTTCTATCCCCAAACTCATCTGAGTTCAGTTTATAACCGCATACAACTACATGTATTTGCACATTCTGTCCTCAAACTCAACTCAGTCAACCAGTATCGGTACTAAGCTTTAGTATTGGTACTAGGAAACCCCAGTAGCAAATTCATAAGTTCCGATCAGTATCGGTTGTTTGGAAGCGCTTGATAGAGTTTTAAAAAGGTCACGTTGTAGTACAGTTGAAAAAGCGTTCAAAACAAATACAATTTATTACTCAAATTTTAAAGTCCGAGGTCGAACACACAGAGCAAATTAGGGTTTAGAAATCATGATCACAACTTGAGAATTTGAAATAACATAATATGCAATAAGATCAATGTTATAAGGTAAAATGATAGGAACAAATGTAAGCACAAAATATTAAAGAAATCAATGTATATATGAAGCTCAAAATTGGATGTCTGATTTGTGAATCAGACGTCTTAAAATGTTGATGCTACAATGCTTCTCCTTTGCCTTCAATCTTCTTCTGGCATCACCATCCTCCTTCTTCTTCTTCTGATTTTGGCTTCAGCCTCTTTCTTCAACTTTGCTTGCCTTAGCTCCCTCCGCCTTCTTCTTTCTTTGGCTTTCTTCTCTTTGTCTTGCCAGCTGCCTTTGCCTTCTGCTTCTTCCTTCTCTTTTCTTTCTCTTCTGACTTCGGCCTTTTTCCTTTAGGTCCTTTTGCCTTAGCCATCTCTACTTCCTTCTTTGCCTTTTTTTTCCTTGGCTTTGGCTTTGGCTTCACCTTTCTCTGCAGAGAAAAACCTACCCCTACCCACGCAAGCTCTCTTCTCTCTTTTCTCTCTTAGGTTTGCTCTCCCAGAGCGACTTCTAGGGTAAACGAGTCGGACACGTGCCTGGGACAAGGCCCACCGGCATGCGGTGGTGGGCGAGGTGTGCGGTCGGGTCAGGTCACCAAGTCCACAGGGTGTGATTGCGGATGAGGCATCGGGTCAGGTGAGAGGGGACCTCACCCCGTGAGTTGGAGGCAATCAACCCAATGCAAAAATTCCTTTTATGCGGGTGCGGCGCTCCAAATGTTTCCGAGGTAGGACTATCTTCCCACCCTCTTTCACGCGCGCCTACAGCCGAGTGTCTTCGTTCGATTGCAGCTGTTGTGATGTGATGAGTCCATTTTAATGGACTAATATTAAGCCTAAGTATCTTTAATCGTACCTTGTAGGTGTGTTAATAATTGCAATTAAGTTGTAGAAGAATTGTACGCATCATGATTTACGTTTATAACATTCTATAACTTAATATGTAATGATTTTGTTGTTTTTATGTGTAGGTATTATATTTAGAAAGAGCAAGGGTTGGGGAGCAAATTTCCCCAACAACCGGCGGAACTTTTCCCTTTCCTCCGGCCGTCTCCTCCAACGCCTGCCGGCCAAAAATAGAAAAGGGATTTGAAAATCCCTTGATTGGCGCACGCGGGGAGGGAGAGGAGTTAAAAGAGGGGTGGCGGAGTGCACTGAAAAAAAATCCATCTTCCCCCTGGCGGGGAAAAACTCCATCGCAAGCACTGTGCACCCGCACCGCTCCTTCACCACCGCCTCCAAGCCTGCACCGCGCGCCTGTCTCCCTAGCACCACCTGGCACCCACATCTGTAGACCACACAGCACCCGCGCCCATCTCCCTGCAGAGCGCCGTCTTGCCTCAGCCACCCATCTGCAGGCACCCGTACGCCTGCCTTCTGCAGGCTCCGCCTTCGCCACCCACGCCTGCAGGCGCGCGTCGCACCCGCCAGCGCCTTCCACCACTTTGCAGGCGCACCCACAGGCACCAACTGCAGACCGCCGTTCCCGCACGCCCCACCGCAACCAACCTCTCCAGCGCTCCCTGCAGAGCGCCGTCTCACCTCATGCGCCCATCTGCAGGCGCCCGCACGCCCATCGGCAGGCTCTACCTTCGCCACCCGCACCCGCAGGCACGCACCACAACCGTCAACACCTTCACAGCAGGTGCGTAGCTACAGCAGCAGCCCTCTCCGGTCCTCATCTCCTCCACCGGCCTGCCGCCTCCAGCCATCTCCGTCGACGCCACCGCCTCCATCAGATAGCCATCATCCTTGCCAACATCCCTTCCTCGCGACAGCCCCGCCGGTGCTCTCTTTCTCTCGCGAGGAAGAGAGAGAGCAAATGCTCTGTTTTGGTTGGGATTAAAAATTACGACAAATGCCATTGTGAGGTTTACTATTCATTTATTTTAGGCATTACATTATTGTGGTGAAATTGCATAGTCCCCCTTCTACTTCATCTGAATTATTTGCACATATATATATCACATGAATGATTGAATGCATGGATTATGGAGAACAAGTTATGCTTTAGAAATTAGTATTTACGGTGCTTACCAGTATAGAGATCACTATTTTACATGATATTATATTATGGTGAATTTGCATAATAGCACCTACATTCTTGATTAATTAGTTAAAACGAGCATTTATGTGAGAAAAAGAAAAGCATGAAGTAGCATGCATATCTATCGAGTTTCCCGAATAAACGAGACACTATTTATTAATTTAAATAGGTTAATTCCTCCCTGTGGAGATGACCTAACTATTCGTGGTTAGATTCTGACAATTAAAATGTTTTTGAAAAGCAATTTTCTACCACGCGATTAAATACAACGACACATCATTTTATGATAAAGTTTTCAACGAAACCGAAGATCGCTCTTTCATGATGGCTCTTGGCTTAAATAGGTCACCAGGAGATGTTCGCGAAGGCTCTCCGCGCGACTTGGGACTGTGTCCTGGAGAGGGCACGGCCTGGAGAAGCTTGCAAGGAAGCTTCAAGCAATGCGTCAATGGCGGTGAACCCCTCGACCTGAAATCACACAAACAGACTCACGGCCACATTAAAAAGCTCAGGGAGCTTCGCCAAGGTGCGGTGAACATGTAGAGGTGGTCGGCTTGGCGTGGGAACACTTGTGGGAGCATGCCTAGGGCACACTGTGGTCGTGTGTGTGGGTGTGTTCCGGAGCGCTTTTGGGTGAGTGGCGGAGTGTTGTGAGTTGGGGGTTATGTTCAATGAGTCAGGGCGGTGCTTATGGACCGGTAGGCGAGGAGGGAGGTGGTCTGTGGCGGTGGAGCAAACTTGCCGAAGTGGTGGCCGGAGGTGAAGCGGATGATGGTGGTAGAGTGCGGCAGTGGTCGTTCGAGGGAAATAAAGAGGGGAAAGAATGTAGAGAGTGAGAGAGACTTATCTAAGAGACGAAGGGGGAGGAAGGGATGGTGTCTGGCTTGTGTTGCCGACGCCAGAGATGAAGATGCTCAGTGAGGGAGATCGGCGAGGATGAAGGGGAGGCAGGAGCGTCAGCAGGTGCTGCGCGATGCGAACGAGCGAGAGGAAGAGGAACCTGCCACCGGTATTGTGGCTAGGTGACAAGGGAGAGTGGGAGAGGTCATCGGAGCTTGACGAGCAAGTCAGCCGAAGGAGGAGAGACGAAATTGAGGGGGTTCTCCACTGCTTTCAAGCTTGGGAGATGCGAGGTGAGTTGGGGTCTCTTAAATAGGCCCTGACAATCGGGTTTGTGCTTGGAAGCCAAGCTTCCAAGCACGCCAAGGTCACCGGCAATGAAAACTCGAGAGATACCCAAATCTCTCATGCATTCGCATGAGAGATTGGGTACCAAATAGGGCTTCTAATTGGGTTCACATTGGAAGGGATTTCTCAAAGAATCTCCCTTTCAATTTTGAAGGGGAATTCTCTGAGAGATCAGGGAGAAATCTCCCTTTCAAGTTAGCTGGAGTAGGATTCCCTCCGCAATAATGGTGGAGGGACCTAATTGAAAAGAAAGAAGAAGAAGATAGGGGGTCAAATGTAAGGGTTCTTGAAAGATAGGGGTAGAAATGTAATTAGGCTGGACCTATTTGCAAAGTGGGTCAAGATTAATTCCCCTTAGGTTCAAATTTTGGTACAAACCTAATTTAAACCTAAGGAATCCAATGGTGAGGTTGGAGTTTTGGTTCTACCATGTTTGACTGGGAAATTTATGCAAAAACCCAATTTAGGGCAAATATTTGTCTAAGATCCTATTTTAGGTCAAAATAGGTTCCAATGGCCAAATTGAAGGTCTAAACCATAGAGAATATTTTTCCATGATTTTTAGAGGGTTTACGTGAATTTTATCCTGACCAGAACCTTGTTAAATCAAGTCTATTTTAGGGTTACAAGAAGTCATTTAATTCCCAGAATTCACAGGAACCATTTTCTGTCTGATTCAACCCACTTATTATCCTGTTAAGACCATTTGACTTGTGTTTAGCTCATGAGACAACCCATTGTTGCACTGCAATGGTAAAATTGCAGTTTTACCCCTTGTTTCTTACTTTTATCTCTGAATGATTATTCAGTGAATTAGGACCTCCAGTTAATTATGTAGGAGCTTTTATTCTCTTTCATGGGTCAAAATAGGCTAGTTAGGGCTCATGATGGTGTTCCCATCATACCCCCATGCCTAGCTTTTGCTAGTCCTTTAGCAAAATTTTAAGGTTTTAACTTTGATTCTAGACCATGAGTTCCTTGATGTTCAAAAACTATGATGAGTGCTTTTCTTCTTTTAATTAGGTTAGAATGCCAATAGTAGGCCTAGAGGTACTCAAGTACCAACCAAGATCCGGACCTGACCAGCTCTAGCCTCAGCCTGCCGCGAAGGTTTTTAAGGCCCACAGGAACTATCCTAAGGTTCGTTGGACTCCGCAATTAAAGCACCCATGCTTGTAACATATTTTAGCTTCGATTCAGTTTCCAGTGCATTTTTGTAAGAGAGATACAGAGGATTTTCTTTATTTAGAGAGTTTTCTCTCTCTTTTCTTTTTATTTCTAGCTTCAGATTGGCTTGTCAACACGGTATGCATCGGATTCCTAGTCCCCATCATCAATCCTCGAAGGGTCCTTGGCAATCGATGCTTCGTGATAGCACCGCCCATGGCAATCGATGCTTCGTGATAGCACCGCCCATGGCAACCTTCAGAACCCTGGCTTTCGAGATTTCGAGATAATCCCTCCCATGGCGTTCTGTAGCTAAATCCAGACCCTAGCAATCGACATTTCGTGATACTGCTGCCTATGGTATCTGAACCAGCACAGGATGCTTACACACCCCCAGTAGGATATGTAAATATCCAAGGAGACAAGCACTGAGGAGACGATATGTTATTGCGCATCTTCGAGGGGAATTTCCCGCCTCTCCGGGTCGGGAACTCATCTAAATCAACTTTTGTTGATCGGCCGCTCCTAATCTAGGCGACTTTTTCAGAACAACTTAAACGCTTTTGTGTGATTTTTATACTTATGTGCACTGAACCAGACTGTGTGTGGATTGGAGTGCTTAGGTTATCGAGTCCCACAAACCAGAGGTCAGTTAACGAGGCCAAATACTTCTTAAGCCTTAGACCTAATACTTAAGCTTCGCATTTTCCCCAACCTCTTGAGGTCTATCCAAATCTTAGCGGATTCTTGAATTTTTAAGCCTAAGAGTCTAACCCAAGAGGCCTAAGTTCAGCGTTCCTTCTAATCTCTTTTATCTCATTAGCACTTTTTTTCTTTCATTTTCTTTTTCTTGATATGGTCTAGAACTCAGTTAATCCCTTAATTTCTTACTAATGACTATCTCTTCTTTTTCTTTTTATTTTGTGCTCCTTTTTTTGACATTTTTCACTCTTTCCCTTTTTCTCCTCATGATTTGTATGACCTCAAAATTTTCTCTCCCCTCAGAATTTTTTTTTGTTCTTTTTCAAGAATTTTTTCATTTTTTTGGTATTTTTGTGATATGTAAATTTTTTGTTGAAACCTCTTCTTGTGAGATGGTTTTCACGGCATTTTGCACTTTCATACCCCCCCATGCCTACAATTTGCAATGCCCCCATTGTAAATTAGGTGGCTTCGAGTTCAGCTTAGATCATTCATTAGAACAGGTTCTGGGTAGGCGAACGGGTCGAGGTGACTGTTGCGAATGATTTCAAACTCGGGTACGGGTACTTGAGGTGGGGTCGGTTGTTCTAATGGATGAACCCTAAAGTGCAATATGAATTCAGCATAGGAATGTCAAGGAAGGTTTCAGGCTTTTCAAAAATGACGGGTTGCCTCCCGTTAAGCGCTGAGTTGTATGCCATCGGCTAGGCGCAATGAGCTCAGGGAGAATGAAGGGTAAAGGATATCTCGGCCAAATTTGTATCGATCAGGTCAATGAACGATTTGAGTTTCTGACCATTCATGACGAAAGGTTTTGAATCGTGGCTGAGTGGACTGATCTCGATGGCTCCATTTCCAAAGATTCGTCGGACGAGGTAAGGTCTAATCCATTTTGATCGTAGTTTTTCTAGAAATAGTTTAAGCTTGGCATCAAAGAGTAGGACTTTTTGACCAAGGTGAAAGATCTTTCTAGATATGTACTTGTCATGAAAGGCCTTAACCCACTCTTTGTAAATTCGTGAGTTCTCATACACGTCGTGGCGTAATTCATCGATCTCGCTCATTTGAAGCTTTCTGCGGTTCCTGCCTTAGAAAGATCTAGGTTGCAGTTCCGTATTGCCCAATAGGCTTTGTGCTCCATTTCGACAGGGAGGTGACATGCCTTCCCGTACACCAATCTGAAGGGCAACATACCTAATTGGGTTTTTGGGCGATCCTATAAGACCACAAAGCTTCTGGAAGTCCGGATGACCTGTCTTTCCTATCAGGTCTAACAGTGACCTGGAGGATTTTCTTGATCCCCCGATTTGATAGCTCAGCTAGACCATTAGTTTGGGGGTGGTAAGGAGTAGAGATTCTATGTGACACCTATATTTGGTCATCAGTGAATTGAACTGAGCATTAGTAAAATGGGTCCCTCCGTCAGAGATTATAACACATGGAATCCCGAACTGCGAAAAGATGTTTTGATGAATGAATTTGATAACCACCTTATGATCATTGGTTCGGGTCGGAATGGCTTCGATCCATTTGGACACGTAGTCAACAGCAAGTAGAATGTACTCAAAGCTGTCTGAAACAGGAAAGGGTCCCATAAAATCAATTCCCCATATGTCGAAGATTTTGCATACAAGAATCGGTTGTAAGGGCATCATATCACGATGGCTCATATTGTCTAAGGTCTGGCAACGACTGCATGCTCTACAGTGATTGTATGCGTCCTTGAAAATCGTGGGCCAATAGAAGCCACACTGGAGGACTTTTGCTGTGATTTTATGACCTGAGAAATGTCCACCGCATACCTGGTCATGGTAGAAAGATAATATGTCCCGAATTTCTGCTCCCGTGACACATCATCGAAAGATTTGATCAGCACCGATGCGGAAAAGATACGGGTCTTCCCAAAAGTAATACTTGGCATCAGAAAGCAATTTGTCCTTGTTGGCCTTCGGCCAATCGGACGGGATCTGATCTGATGCCAAGTAGTTTACTATATCAGCAAACCATGGAAGCCCTGTATTGATAGTCAGGAGGTGCTCATTCGGAAAATGTTCTATGATGGGTCTGGAAGGGTCGATGATCTTAGAAGGGAGGCGGGACAAGTGATCAGCTACCACGTTCTGTTTTCCCGCTTTATCATGAATCTCAAGGTCAAACTCTTGCAACAGCAAGATCCAGCAAATTAATTGAGGTTTCGCATCCTTCTTCGCAAGGAGATGCCTCACAGCTGTGTGATCCAAGTGAATGATAACATGGGAACCCAGGAGATATGATCTGAACTTTTCCAGGGCAAATACTATGGCTAGTAGCTCTTTCTTAGTAACTGTGTAGTTACGACGAGCCTCATCAAGTGTTTTGCTACCATAGTAGATGACCACGAGTTTCCCGTCAATTTTCTGCCCAAGTACCGCTCCTACAGAGAAGTCAGATGCGTCGCACATGATCTCAAAGGGTTGAGACCAATCAGGGGACTATAGGATCGAAGCTTGGGTAACTCGATCATGGAGGATTTCAAATGCTTAAGTGCATTCCTTGGAGATTTCGAAAGGTACATCCTTAGATAGCAGACTGGTCAGGGGGTGCGCGATCTTTGAAAAATTAGGAATGAATTGACGGTAAAAATTGACATGCCCTAGAAAAGATCGGATGTCCTTAATCGAGCTAGGCATAGGGAGTTTGGAAATCAAATTCACCTTGGCTTTGATCGACCTGGATGCCTTTTTCTAATATGAGATGTCCCAGGATAATTCCTTCAGGCACCATGAAATGGCTCTTTTCCCAGGAAAGAACCAGATTCACGTCAATGCATCACCTGAGGATTTAGACCAAGTGCAGGAGGCAATCGTCAAATGATTCTCCAAATACTGAAAAGTCATCCATGAAGACTTCCAGATAATCACCTACCATATCTGAGAATATGCAAGCATGCACCACTGAAAAGTAGCGGGTGCATTGCAGAGACCGAACAACATCCTTCGGAACACGTACGTCCCGAAGGGGTAGGTGAAAGTGGTCTTTTCTTGGTCCTCAAGATGGATTGCGACCTGATTAACCGGAGTACCCGTCCAAAAAGCAGAAGAACCTATTTTCCACTAGTTTCTCGAGGATCTGATCAATAAACGGTAGTGGGAAATGATCCTTCTTTGTGGACGTATTGAGTCTTCTGTAATCAATGCAGACTCTCCACGAGTTCGCCACACGGGTCGATATGATTTCTCCGATTTCAGTCCTGATCACGGTGAGTCCTGCCTTCTTAGGCACAACCTGGATTGGACTCACCCACCGACTGTCGGAGATCGGGTAGATGATCCCTACATCTAACCACTTGATGATCTCCTTTTTCACGACCTCCTGCAGATTAGGATTCAGACGTCTCTGCATTTCACAGGAAGGTTGTGTGCCCTCTTCGGTGTAGAAACGGTGTGTGCAGTAAGAGGGGCTAATACCAGTCAAATCATCGAGAGTCCATCCAATGGCTCTTCGATGTTGCTAAAGAATAGTAATCAGACGAGATTCCTGATCAAGTGTGAGTCTAGAGTTGATAATCACAGGAAATGACTAATTGGAACCCAAAAAGACATATTTGAGATGGTCAGGAAGAGGCTTGAGTTCCAAAACAGGTTATCAGCAACAGCGGATGGTTCAGGGTGTGTGTCAAGAGCAAGGGAAGGAGTTATGGGTGTATCTAGTGTAATTCCCTACTTGGAGGGGGTGAGATATGCATGACGTATAAAATGCGGAATTAAAAAGATAACAATCTTACAAAAGAAGCAATCACACAATGTACATAATTAATTTTTTAGGTGGAAATCCAAACTGGGTGAAAACCACCACCTAACCCTCTCGAGTTAGGATTTCCCAATCAATCTAGTCGATCAAACCCACTATACGAACTACTTAAATGTGGGTAGTTCAACCTTTATTATAACCATGCTACGAGTACAAGGGCAGCATTCCTCAACCCCTCCTTTTCACAAGGAGGATTTTATCTCATGAAGGAGATGGGAATTTGCAATATGAATACCCAACCAATAACAAGAACAATTATAACACAACCTATAGAGCCAACAAAGATTAACCTAGCTACTATAGGTAAAGAAACTTCCCTTTGATGAAGGGAGTGCGTCGGCGTGACGACGCGGATGCGTGAACCACGTGGGAGCACCTCATCGCTCTCATAATCGCAGAGGGAGAGTGGGTGCACAACTGGATTCAAGCTCTCTAGATCTGGAACAAAGGCTTGGAGAGCTAGAGCTTCTTCTAGATGATCTTCTACTTCTTTTTGACACAAGAGATGTGAAAGTGTGTTGCTTGGTGTGTCTTGGTGTGTTTTGCAAGTCAAGGGGTCCTCCTCTATTTATAGAGGACCTAGGAAGGCTTTGGAAGGCCTTAGAAGGCTTCCATAGCCGTTGGGGTTGAACCCAAGGCCAAATAAGCCATAATCAGAATCAATCATGATTCTAACAGGGTCATCAGACGTCTGGTCCGGGTATCAGACGTCTAGAAAACCTGTTTAAGATGTTTAGGAACTAAGTCAGACGTCTGATTCTAAGCGGGTTTCCTTCCCAACTTGATTCAGACCTAAACAGGGTTCTAGTGTATGGCCATCAGATGATATACGGGACGTATGGCACTAGGTCTGGACGTTTGGAAACCTATTTCTTATGCGGAAATGGATTCCCAAGAAAGGTAACGGGTAGAAAATCTCTCAAAGGAGATTTTGGGTCAGTCGAGGCAAAACGGTCACATATTAGTCATCTGGGGTCCTCTACGGATATTAGGCTAACGGCCATTTTCCTCGACGATTACATAGGTAGCCAATGTTCCACTAATTGGACGTCTAGCACAACCATCAGACGTCTGGACTAAGGTATGGACGTCTGATTCTATCAGACAGAACCTATTAAGTCCAACCTAAATGTTTTGTATGTCTGATCAAACAGTCAGACATCGTAAATGCACTATCAAACATCTGATTTCCAAATTGGACGTTTGATAAGTCTGTCTGAACCTTATTTTGGTTTTCCAAGTTCTCTACAGAAAACCTAAGTATCCTAGGGTTTGTGCAAGTGTTCCTAGGACTATTATTAGGGTACTTTGAGGCTCTTTAACAAGAATCTAGGAAATAAAACAAAGAGCAACAAAAGAAACAAAATATAAAGTACAATAGAAAGGAAATCTATCATATTCTTCACCTCCTTCCTTCTTCAAGCTTTCACTCCTCGCGAAGCTCCTCCACCTCTGTCAAGCTTCTCCAATCTGCCGTGGATGCGAGCTCAAACTCTGTCTAAACACCTATCTCCATTTGCAATTTGACCTAAAAACTAGGACTCAAAAGCAAATGTTAAAAGACACGTGTCTTGTTATCATCAAAATAAACGATCGTGGTGCTCTAGCACCAACATCTAGCTCAAGTTCGGACTCCTTTGATTGCGGGTTTTGATCCTCTTGTGGTTGATCGAAAGTAGTCAGGTTGTCCTCAATATACGAATCATCAACCACAACCTTGATGTCACATATTTGTTCTATAACACCGCAATTAATCCCTTGTTGGGCCTTAAAGATGTCGATCTTTAATGTTTGGTTCCCGAATTTCAGTTCAATTTGGCCCTCCTCACAATTTATGTTGGCCCTAGCAGCGGCCAAAAAGGGTCTCCCTAGTATAATTGGTGTATCCCTCAGGTTTTCTGGAGCATCCATATCCAAGACTACAAAGTGCACCGGGAAATAGAAATCCCACACCCTAACAATGACATCCTCAAGAACTCCTTTAGGTGACTTAATAAATCGATCAGCCAACTGTAATGTCACCTCTGTCGGTTTAAGCTCAGATTCCTCAAGATGGTCAAGTAGGGATGTAGGTATTAAGTTTATGGAGGCTCCTAGATCTAATAAAGCTTTGTCAAATTGGATATCACCAATGGTACAGGAAATCAGGGGAGTACCTAGGTCTTTTGCCTTAGGTGGGAGTTTACTCAAAATTACAGAGCTGGCTTGCTATGACAGTACAATTGGACTCCCACTTTTAGTTCGCAGCTTACGCTTAGGTGTACACACATCTTTCAAAAATCGTGCGTAAGCCAATATGTGGTGGATTGCATTCATCAAGGGGATGTTTATATGGACCTGTTCAAAGAGCCTGACCAGATCCTCCTCAGGAGCCACGGGTTTATTTGTCCTCTTTCCCTTGGTCAAGGCCTTGGGAAATGGAACCTTGGATGGTTCCTCTAGAATAGGTCTAGGTTCTTGATATGGGACAGGGGCATCCTGGATAACCATCCTAGGGCTTGGGTTAGCACTACCAGGCTGAAAGTGGCTTGGGTAAGGTGGGTCTTGTGTTGCTTTGCCACTATGGGTTGTAACAGAATTCAGTCCTGCCTGGTTTTGGTTTGGGGTTGGTAAAATAGGTGGCTGCTGCTGAAATCCTGTATATGATGTCGAAGCTTCCATCCCATTGGGTGATGGAATAGAAGGGGCCCAATAAATCATGTGGGCTTGGCCCAGATTTGGGTTCATAACGCGCCTTTGGTTCGGCACGTTATTCGAATTCGACAGAGGTTTCGAAGGAAGTGTGCCAGGTTGGCGAGAATTCGCCATCTGCGCGAGTTGATTGCGAACCTCTGTGATCTCGTCCTTGTGCTATTTTTGCATAGCCGCATTCGTCTTCTAAATGTCAGCCAAAGTCTAAAGGATAAGAGTCATTTGATCTGTTTAAGTTGGCCCAGATTGATATGTGGGGTTGGGCCGATGCTGAGGCGGCTGATATGGACGAGGAGCTTGTGGACGGGGTTGATATGGTGGTCTTTGATTCTGATTATTTCCCACCCATAGGAAATTCGGATGATTCTGCCATCCAGGGTTATTGGTCTTAGAGAATGGGTCATTCTGGATGGCATTGAGGTCCTCGCAAGTTTGAGGAACCTCAAAAAAGTCAGAATACGAGGGTTCAGAGTTCCCTTAACTAGAGCAGGTTGGATTGGGGTTTCCTCCGGTCCTAGAGTCAGACGAGGGTGGATACGAGTCCATCCCCTAAGAAGATCGGTGATAGATGTTATGCAAAGCTTCCCTCCCAGAAGGCAGTTCTGCAAATGGGTTTTGCGCAGAGGTGCTCACTGCAAATGTCAAGTCAACTCATCCACCTTCTTCTCAATGATAGAGACCTTGTCCAACTGACTGGCCATCAATTCCAAGTCGACGGATGCAGACAGGCCCTGCGTCTCATGTGCTCCCCTTGGATTTGTCGATGCACGGACATTCGTCCGGTCGAATAAGCCCATGGAATCATTATTGATGGAGTTCTCACACATATTCTCGAGAATCTCCCACACAATGTCTTCGTATTGACCCATGATATTTCCTCCGTAGGTTGCATTGACGAATAAGCGGATATCTTCACGGAGTCCCTGGTAAAAAGACTGGACTTGTTCCCATTTAGGAACTCTGTGATGGGGGCACTTTCGCATGAGATCCAAGAAACAGTCCCATGCTTCATGAAGGGGTTCTCCAGATTGCTGGGTGAAGTGTGTGATTTGGTGTCGTAAGGCATTCGTCTGACCAACTGGGAAGAACTTTTTCAGAAACTCAGATTGTAGTTCAACCCATGTGTTGATTCGATGCGTTTGAGTCTGATACCAGTGAGCTGTTTTGTCCATGAGAGAGAAGGAGAACATTTTTATGAGAAGAATATCCTAATTTTGGACATCTGACATGAAGGTCTGGGCCAAATGCTTGAGTTGTTTGATGTGCTGGAAGGGATACTCGGAATTAAGCCCATGAAACTTAGGAATAGCATGAATCATGTTGGGCTTAAGTTTAGAATCAGGACCTCCAATCAAAATTTGGACTTGAGGTTCGATCGCCACCACAACGAGATTGTAGTGATCTCGCATCATAGGACATTGCGGTGGGTTTACAAAGGCTTGAAATAAATCATTAAAGCATTGAAGTTGGTTTTCAAGATTATTCTCTTCTTCTACTGGTTGTGCCATGATGATGGAAGGAGAATTTGGTTCAGATGAATCAGAGGAGATGTCTATGTGGTGGGGTTGCTGCACAAACACGGGCGTCGAGGACTGGCCTCGGGGGGGGTGAATCACTAAAGGAGGCCTCAAGGATGGTCTTAAGGACCTCCTACCGAACATACACCGATGGTTTGGACGAGAGTAGAATGTGATGGACCCAATCAAGACACCCAAAAATTTGGATAACTATAGAGGTTCGGGGTAGATGATACCCCTTAGTCAGAAAGCCATCCACCTGAGAAATACCTGGGCAGCCAGAGAGGGAGAGTCTCGCGAAGACCCCTACACGGTAGAGTGCCCCCAAGAGTTACAGGGTTTCCCCCACCTGACCTCTCTTGTCACTAATGTTCCAGGTAGACCAGAATAGGGACTTTGACCTCTTAAGTCTACCAGTTTTAGTTAAGAGCAAGGGTGCTTAAGATTCCACTTGAACTTTAGATGTATTGAGTGCAAAAGTGACCTAATTTCAAGGTTGGTTGACCCAACAAAGGGGTCAACTTTACTTATTTGTCCTTTGAGAAGTTTTAGGTCCTTTCTTGTAGGATTCAAGTGAGATTAAGAGCCTGAATTTTAGGGTTTTCTTGAATAGATCTCTTCAACCAAGGCTTAGGCACACCTCTTTTTGGAGAGTTGATTCTTGCTCATGAAGGTGTGTCTCTAAAACCCTAAATTTAAATCCTTAATTTGGCTCTAATCTTGGTCCAATTTAGTTTGCCAAACTATGGTATCTAGGGCTCAATCAAGAAGGTGGTAGCCCTAGTTACCTTAAATGGGTGCACAAATCAGTATTTGTTGTTGAAATCAAATCAAGCAACTTGGTGGAATTAGCTAGAAATATAAAGCAAGTAGCCCTAATTGATTTTTATCTTTTTTTTTCAAAATGAGGGCCTTAAGAGAAAGAGATTAAGCAGAAAGTACCTTCCCCTGGGTGTGTTTGATGTGCGGCCGTCTTCCTCTGAATCTTCTCCCTGAAACAACCACAACCAAAAGAGATATATCAAGTTAGTACCAAATCAGCAATGGTAATCAAGATTTCTAAATCACTCGTTGCTCCCCGGCACGGTGCCAAAATGTTTGGAAGTGCTTGATCGAGTTTTAAAAAGGTCGCGTTGTAGTACAGTCGAAAAAACGTTCAAAACAAATACAATTTATTACTCAAATTTTAAAGTCTGAGGTCGAACACACGGAGCAAATTAGGGTTTAGAAATCAAGATCACAACTTGAGAATTTGAAATAACATAATATGCAATAAGATCAATGTTATAGGGTAAAATGATAGGAACAAATGTAAGCACAAAATATTAAAGAAATCAATGTATATATGAAGCTCGAAATTGGACGTCTAATTTGTGAATCAGACGTCTTAAAATGTTGACAAATCAGACGTCTTAAAATGTTGACACTACAGTGCTTCTCCTTTGTCTTCAATCTTCTTCTTGCATCTCCTTCCTCCTTCTTCTGATTTTGGCTTCAGCCTCTTTCTTCAGCTTTGCTTACTTTAGCTCCCTCTGCCTTCTTCTTTCTTTGGCTTTCTTCTCTTTCTCTTGCCGGATGCCTTTGCCTTCTGCTTCTTCCTTCTCTTTTCTTTCTCTTCTGACTTCGGCCTTTTTCCTTCAGGTCCTTCTTTTGCCTTAGCCTTCTCTGATTCCTTTTTTGCCTTCTTTTCCTTGGCTTTGGCTTTGGCTTCACCTTTCTCTGCAGAGCAAAACCTACCCCTACCCACGCGAGCTCTCTTCTCTCTTTTCTCTCTTAGGTTCACTCTCACAGAGCCACTTCTCGAGTAAATAGGTCGGATACACGCCCGGGACCAGCCCCATCGGCCTGTGGTGGTGGGCGAGGTGTGCGGTCGAATCGGGTCACCAGGTCCGCGGGGTGTGATCACGGACAAGGCGTCGGGTCAGGTAAGAGGGGACCTCACCCCGTGAGTTGGAGGCAATCAGCCCAATGTAGATATTCCTTTTATGCGGGTGTGATGTGCCAAATGTTTCCGAGGTAGGACTATCTTCCCACCCTCTTTCACGCGCACCTGCAGCCGAGTGTCTTCGTTCGATTGCAGCTGCTGTGATGGCTCTTGGCTTTAATAGGTCACCTGGAGATGTTTGCGAAGGCTCTCCGTGCAAACCTGGGACTGTGTCCTGGAGTGGGCATGGCCTAGAGAAGCTTGCAAGGAAGCTTCAAGCCATGCATCAATGGCAACGAACCCCTGGACCTGAAATCACACAAACGGCCTCGCGGCCACGTTAAAAAGCTCAGGGAGCTTTGCCAAGGTGCGGCGAACGTGCAGAGGTGGTCGGCTTGGTGTGGGAACGCCTGTGGGAGCATGCCTAGGGAACACTGTGGCCGTGTGTGTGGGTGTGTTCGGGGGCGCTTTTGGGTGAGTGGTGGAGTGTTGTGAGTGGGGGGTTATGTTCAGTGAGTCAGAACGGTGCTTATGGACCGGTAGGCGAGGAGGGTGGTGGTCTGTGGTGGTGAAGCGAACTCGCCGGAGTGGTGGTCGGAGGTGAAGGGGATGATGGTGGTGGAGTGCAGCAGTGGTCGTTCGAGGGAAATAAAGAGGGGAAAGAATGTAGAGAGTGAGAGAGACTTATCTAAGAGATGAAGGGGGAGGCAAGGATGGCGTCTGGCTCACATCGCCGACGTCGGAGACGAAGATGCTCAGTAAGGGAGGTCGGCGAGGATGAAGGGGAGGTAGGAGCGTCGGCGGGTGCTATGCGACGCGGACGAGCGAGAGGAAGAGGAACCTGCCATAGGTATTATGGCTAGGTGACAAGGGAGAGTGGGAGAGGTCACCGGAGCTTGACGAGCAAGTCGGCCAAAGGAGGAGAGACAAAATTGAGGGGGTTCTCCAGCTGATTTCAAGCTTGGGAGATGCGGGGTGAATTGGGGTCTCTTAAAAAAGTCCTGGCGGTCGGGTTTGTGCTTGGAAGCTAAGCTTCCAAGCACGGCAAGGTCGCCAGCAATGGAAACTCAAGAGATACCCAAATCTCTCATGCATTCGCATGAGATTGGGTATCAAATAGGGCTTCAAATTGGGTTCACATTGGAGGGGATTTCTCAGAGAATCTCCCTTTCAATTTTGAAGGAGAATTCTCTGAGAGATCAGGGAGAAATCTACCTTTCAAGCTCGCTGGAGTAGGATTCCCTCCACTATAATGGTGAAGGGACCTAATTGCAAAGAACGAAGAAGAAGATAGGGGCTCAAATGTAAGGGTTTTTGAAAGATAGGGGTAGAAATGTAATTGGGGTGGACCTATTAGCAAAGTGGGTCAAGATGAATTCCCTTTAGGTTCAAATTTTGGTAAAAACCTAATTTGAACCTAAGGAATCCAATGGTGAGGTTTGATTTTGGGTTTGATCACCTTTGACTGGGAAATTTACGTAAAAATCCAATTTATGGCAAATATTTGTATAAGACCCTATTTTAGGTCAAAATAGGTTTAAATGGCCAAATTGAAGGTTCTAAACCATAGAGAATATTTTTATATGATTTTTAGAGGGTTTACGTGAATTTTATCTTGACCAGAACCTTGTTAAATCAAGTGAGCCTGTTTTAGAGTTACAAGAAGTCATTTAATTCCCAGAATT
Source organism: Thalassia testudinum (assembly GCA_037157565.1). Lineage (NCBI taxonomy): Eukaryota > Viridiplantae > Streptophyta > Magnoliopsida > Alismatales > Hydrocharitaceae > Thalassia > Thalassia testudinum. The sequence continues at coordinate 26,384,133 of JAZHRO010000047.1, read as the reverse complement.
CACAGGAATCCTTTTTTGTCTGATTCAACCCACTTATTATCCCATTTGACCTATGTTTAGCTCATGAGAAAACCCGTTGTTGCACTGCAATGGTAAAATTACAGTTTTACCCCTTATTTCTTACTTTTATCTCAGAACGATTATTCAGTGAATTAGGACCTCCAGTTGGTTATGTAGGAGCTTTTGTTCTCTTTTATGGGTCAAAATGGGCTAGTTGGGGCTCATGATGGTGTTCCCATCACCGGTACTGGGCACTAGTACCAGTGGTGGGCACTAGTACCGATACTACGTGCCATCAGTCTTGTATCAACATAACCCAACCAGTACCGGTATTGAACACCAGTACCGGTACTAGGCACCACCGGCCTTCTACCAAAACCCCAATCGACCTTCTACCAAAAACCTAGCCAATATCGATACTGACCATCAGTACCGGTACTGAGCTGCCCCAGTTCACCGACTGGAATCATCCAGTACCAGTACTGATCACCAGTACCAGTACTTGGTGCTCTTAGTCCCCTTTTTAGTGCGTTACATTGTGGTACTAGGTCAACTAGTACCGGTACTGATCATTAGTACCAGTACTTGGTGCTCTCAGCACCCAATTAAACATATCAAAACACCCAGTTAACCCTAATCTAGACCATCATTTACATCTACAACCCGAAATCGATGGTAAACACGTAAAACCATATGAATTTATAGACCTCAACATCAATTTCAACCCATAATGGAAACCCTCCATTTGGCATTCCTAAGATTTAGCCCATAACTAGGGCATAACCCAACCATTATCACAAGCAACATGGAAATTTTAACCAAAACAACCCTTTTTGGCTACTTCTAGTCATGGGAACAAGAGGATGAAAGAAGAGAATAAACCCTACCTCAGTTGGAGCTCCTCTCTCTTCTCCTAATCGCAGCAGCAACATCAACAACAGTAATGGTAGCTGCTACAACAATAGCACCACTTCCTTTACTCTCTTCTTCTCCTTTTCCTCGGCAACACCACCAACTTCCACAGTAGCTACAAGGGTTGGAGCAGCACCCATAGCAGCCAGCAACAGCAGCAACTTCCACTCCTTCCCTTCTCCTTCATTCTCTTCTCCTTTCTTTCTCTATTTCTTTCGTTGATGGCCAAATGAGGAGGAGAGGGGAGAACACCGGCTATCTCAGATGGGAGGGGAGAAATGAAGATTTTTATTTTCCTTTTTTTTCCACCACTTATATATATGTGTTGGACATTTACACCCAAGTCCTTCCACTTTTTACTTGGGCTCCAAGAAAGCCCTCCAAACAAATTTTCTGTACACATGTCGCCCCTCAACATTCCATTTATTAACATTTTGTTAATAACTTAAAGGATTTTGTTTAATTCCAAGGCTACCATTACTAAATTAAGGTTCTTGAATCCCTTAATCTCACATTAAGCAACCAATTAAGATTTTTAATTAACCTATTAAGAGTATTACAAATTTGGGGCGTCACAGATAGCACATGCCACAATAAAAATCAATTCTTATTTATCAACTAGAAATATATGGAATTGGTTCGCAACTCGATGAAAGATTGAAATAAAACTTGCTAATCAAATAAGATCAACTAGAATAATTATGTCTACTAGAACTAAAACAACTGGAATTATATAACCAGAAGAGAACTACAACTAAAACTAGAATCAATGCATAAACTAGAAGAAGAATTATCTACTAGAAAGAGGGCACTAAGGGGGTCCTTAGTGGCCTTGGAGGGATTGAGGGAAGAAGGTGGTGGTTGGCCACCTATGGAGGTGGTGGACGGCCTTGATGATGGTGGAGGAAGGCTTGAAGGTAGAGGATCTTAAGAGGAGTAGGAAGTCCTCCAAGGGGGAGGGGGAGCACACATGGTCCTCAGCCATGTGTTTTATAGAGGGGTTAGGCTATGTTGGTTGGCCACCTTAGGATAAAATCCTAAGGTGGTCTTTGGTATCAAAAGATCTTATCTCTTTTGATCTTTCCATAAGAAAGATCAAAGAGATAAGATATTTCTTTTGTGTTGCAATAAGAGGATACACCTCTTCCTTAAGGCCTAAGAAAAGTGTGTGTGGGTGTGTGTGTGTGTATGTGTGTGCGTGAATATGTGTAGGTGTGTGTGCATGGACATAGGCGGGTTTAGGATGTTTCAACCTAGGGTAGGTCTAGTTGGTTGGTCTAATTAGGTTTATAAAAATAGGTTTACACAACCTATTGCTATGGCGATTGATCCAATTAAACTTACACAAGTTTAATTGGGTCAATGTGTGTGTAATTGCGAGAGAAAAGTCCCTTAGGTTGGGTGCAAGTCCATTGGACTCTAATTGAGTCCAATCAGACTTGCAAGGGTTGAGATTAAGGCTCAATTGGACTCTATGAGTTCAATTAACTAGGTAGAATGCAAGTGAATTTACCTGAGTCAATTGGGCTTAGTGAGAACCTAATTAGGCTCTTAAGAAGGGTCATAGGATAGTGCACTAAGCTTAGGGTACCTTAAATTAGTTCTCCTAGGGTGTAGGGTAGGGTTCTAGGTCTAAAAGGGCAAGATCTACCTTTAAATTTAAAATCAGCAACTGGAGAAGGCTTCCAGATGTCTGACCAGTGGATCAGATGACTTATACTTCAGAATTAAAAGTCTGATGCTTGAATCTGGATGTCCATTACCGAGTCAGTAAGGGCGTCAGGTTCTGTCTTGGGTTTTTGTAGATATTGGATGTCTCACCTACTGTCTGGACGTCCAATACTGCATCAGTATGGGTGTCATGTTTTGTGCATGGAATCTGTGGAAATTGGATGTCCAGAACACTGTGTGGACGTCTAGAGGTGGGCTTGAAAGTGGGTTTAGGGTTTTCTAGGGTAACTTTAGGTTCCTAAGTACTTGGGTACCCTAAATAGGTTTTGGGCACTAGTTTCCTAAGGTTTCTAAGGTAGAATCCTAATTCTTCTCATTTTCTACAATAACTCTAAACAAGTATTCAACATCTTTTGTTCTTTTTCTCTTCTTGTGTTCTCATACTTTATTCCAAATATCCAACTCCAACTCTGCTACAGCTTTTGCTCCTATCTAGGTTTATTCCATTCAGAATAACTTCTAATCTACTAATAACCTATGAACAAGAATAAACCCTAATTAACATAAAAAAATGGTATTATAACATATGTAGCTAAGTAAAGAAATGCAATGCATGATATGCAGCTTATGAATGCACTATTTACAAGTTCAATTAGATCCTAACATAGTTCAAGTTAATTAAGACCTATGATTGCTGTACAATCAATCAGCATACTGGCCATAAGGTGGGAGAGGAGTTAAGGAGCATAATGGGGGTGTGATAATAGTCTAATCTATTGCCCTAATTGGCTTAATCTAGGGCTAACTCCTTAGTAAAATCATGCCTTAGGTTTATAAATACTGCATTTAGAGCATAAATGCATATGCAAGATTTATGTTGATTTTATGAATAATTATCTAATTTAATTCTTTTATAAATAGTGTAGGTAAAGGACTTCAAATAATCCGAAGCATTGAAGAATAAAAGCTAGATATGAAAAGAAGCTGCAGTAAAGCTAGGAGCTGGTTGAAGAATAAAGCTAAAATAAAGAAGGAATGAAGACACAAGAACATAGAAGGATAGAGAGGGACTAGGATAACCATGCCCTATCCTTAAAACCCTAGGACAACCTTATCCCGATACCTATCCTTAAACCAGCTCAAACTTAAATATTTGAGTTCAGAAGCTGAAAACTGATAAACGATAGTTTATCATCATTCTTATGCATTAAAACAAACCTAGCTCTTAGAGTTTTGCTCCGCAAATGGATTTTTGGGCTGCATTTAGGCATTAACTAGGTTAGGCATGCATTGCATTTTCTTTTGTTGTTTTAATGTGTTTTTGTGTGTTAGGGATTAACAGATATACCGATCTCTAAAACCCTAACACTCAAGAAGGCAAATATTGAAGGAGGAGCTCAGACTAATTGGAAGTCAGCTCAGATCCAGCTCAACCTAGTTGAGTCTAGCTCATCTCAACTCCTACTAGTCCACAGGGAGCTCTAACTAGCTCAGCTGAGTTGACTGGAGTTCACCCCAGCTCAGATTCAGCTACATCCAGCTCCACTCAACTCCAGCCAGCTGAAGAACTCATCCCAGCTCAGGAAGCTCAAGTCCAACTCCCAGGGACTCAGCTTAGCTCAACTCAGTTGAGCTAAGCTACCTTAACTGCCTCAACCAGCTTGATCCTCCCTGGGAGCACCAGACCCAGCTCACCTCAGCTCATTATGGTAGAAGCTAGCTCACTTTAGCTTGGCTTAGTAGCTAGCAAAGAACTAGCAAGCTAAGCTAGCTAGAGTAGCTCCATGCCAGCCTCTTCAGCAGCTGTCAGCTCTAGTTCAAGCTCCAGACTTCTCCTCCTCAGCTCTTCTCTTCAAATCCTAGCTCCAATACCTCCTCCTCTACTCCATAGCTAGCTAAGCTAGCTTAGCTTAGCTAGCATCTAGTTCCTTGGCCATCAACCACCTTCAACTCAACACTAGCTAGCTCCATCAATTAAGCTCACCTAAGCTAGCTATCCTACTCCAAGTTGGCGCCACCACCATCACACCCCTTCACCCCATCACCACTACCAAAAGCCACCTATTTTCCCTCCAAAATAACCTTCTAGAACCTTTCCCTTTTGGCGCCAACTTTCCCTCCAAAATTCCCTTCATCTCCACCATACACCTCTCCTTAAAATCATCTCCACCATCCACCTCACCTACTTTCTAGAAGCCCCATAGTTGGCACCAAATATAGGTGCAGTTTCACCACCATAACCACCCCATGGCATCCCTTTAGTTGGTGCCAACTAACCCTAGCCCTAGGATCATTCTGACCACCCATAACCACCACTAAACTCCATCCTAGCCCTCCACCTATTCACGCCAACTACCCCCCTCTCCACCTCTATATAAACCCACCATATCACCACATAAAAATCATCCTCCATTAGTGTTTACTTCCACCTACATCCACTTATACCTATGGCCAAGAAGAAGGAGTAGAGAAGAAGATTAAAGGGGCACATCACCAGCCCCTTTGGTGCCTTCTTCTCCCCACTCTCTTCAACTTGGGCCATGACAAGGAGGAGGAGCATTCTACTTCAAGGAAGACGGCCAAGTAAAGGAGAAGAACCTAGGGTGGACGTCCACCCTTGGAGGAGGAGAATTAAAGGTGGTAGCTACCACCTTGGAGGACATCATTTGGAGGAGCATCTCACGCCAAGGAGAAGAAGGAGTTGTCTTTTCAAGTCAAGGAGCTACTTGGCTTGGAGCAAGAAGCCCTTCACCATCTATCTAGAGGATTTGTGTTTTATTTTTCTTGTATTTTCAAGTAGAGTAGAAGCATTCCTCTATAGGTTTTGTGTGCACAATTTTGATTTAATTCAAATTGCCTTCTTTCAATTTTCGTTACATAGCTTGTTACAAATTTTGCCTAGTAATTGTTTCACTCCCTCTCCCTAATTATTCTAGGACTCCACGTGCCTAGGGTGAGCTTAGGGAGAGGCTCTACCTATCACCTTAGGGTAGGTTTCTTGAATTAGGTATTAGTTGTTTTCTAGCTTTCAACAAAAACTTGCATGTTGCCTTTATTTCAAAAATCATAGAAACTACATATTCAAAAAGATCAAAAAGACAGTTGAGATTTATTTTCCAAGCAAGAGATTTAATTTTTGCAAACTTGCCTCCTTGGACGATCCTAGATACCCCACTATCTAGGAATATAAATTTAAAAGCGAATCCATTTTTGTGTGTTACAACGACTTAAAACCCTAAATTAACAAACCGCACAAAAATGCGATCAAAAACATGTATAGCATTATTCATGTACTTATCCACCCTATCCATAGACCTATCCTACCATCCATAACACTAGTCCACTTATCCAATTCCCTATCCCTAGCCTAGAAACCTATTTAGGTCCATAACACACCTAATTGACTCAGTCTAAGTTAATTAGGCTAGCCACTAGTCGATTGGGTCCAGTCGGACATGATTAAACTAACCATGAGTTGATTAGACTCAATTAAGTCTAATCAGACCCAACCTAAACCCTATAACCCTAACCTAATTGGGTGCACAGCTGGTTGGTTGGATGCATCTAATGTCAATCAAGTTCACCCAGAACTTGATTGAGTCCAAATCAGCCCACACATGTCCAATTTGATTCAATTGGATTCTAATTGAACTTACCCAGAACCTAATTAGGATTCCCCTAACCTATTTAGAAGCTTCCCCAACCCAATTACACACTCACACACATTTAGACTTGGACCAACATTGAAATTGGACGTCTAGACACCTCTCTAGGCATCTAATTTGGACAGACCCAACATCAAAATCCTTCCCAAACATACTCTTAACCTAGAACTCTGCTCTAGACATCCAAAACACCCTCTGAACATCTTATTTTGCAGTTTAGGACATCCACACACCTTTCTAGATGTCCAAACACCTTTCTAGACATCCAGAACACTTCTCCAGCAAGCAAAAACCATCGAACATTGGCCTTATTCTCTTGAAACAACCCAAAGCACCATCTGAACTCTATCCCTAAGCCTAGAACCTATCCTTTCCTAAAACTTACACCTAAGAACTTATCTCATAGGCTTTAATCCCAACCTATTTATCCTCTCACCTTGCTAGCCTCCTATTTTTAAAAAACCACCATCCTATCCTAGCCTTACAACCTAGATCCTAAGGTCCCTATTTAACTAATCCTAGGCATCACTTTTGATTGAATCTAAGCCATCCAAATCAGTGATCCTAGGCACCTTAGAATGACCAGTAGGAAGCCAGCTAGATGCCTATAAAAAGGCCTAGCCTCCAACCCTTAAGAAAAATTAGCCACTTAGAGAAATAGCCTACCATAGTCCATGCCCTCTGTACCTCCAGGCATTCTCCAGTTATCTTCCTCCCGACTCCCTGGATCTGAAGCTCCACCAGAAGCTTCATACAAGCATCCCTCAAGCTGCTCTGCTCTCTCTCTCTACTCTTTCTCTAGTTTATTCGCTTTGATTCCTAGTTGTAATCATGCTATAGATTTCCTTTGTAAGACTCTCTTCAAGATATATATAAAATTCATTATTCTTGTGATATTTTGATTCTAGCATTATTTGATTATCTTCTCGAAAGGTTTAAAATATCTACTACCTCTCTATGTTCGACCCAGACTCCTTGTAGTTCGGTATTATAAATGTTAATTGATCACTTTGTATACACACTACAACGATCGCATGTATTTTAATCACATAGATTTGGTGAGCATCACTCGCTAAGGCCTCCAATATAACTAGTAACAAATAATCTGTAATTTTACTTGACCCTTAGTAAAATTTCTATCGGGATAGACAAACTTCTTCCCTTAGGGATACGTAACAAATAATCTATAATTTTACCTCAACTTTTTAGCTTAGGTAGAAGATGTCTGAGTCAAGTAATTTTGTATTTAGTGGCTCACACTCATCTGATGCTACACATAATCTAGTAATATAGACTTCAGGTTTCTAGATTATCAAACAACTCAACCCAAAAAGAGGCTCAAAAAATGTGCTCTCGTTAATTTCGTTGTACTCACTCTCTTTCTTTTTCTTTCTCTTTTTCTTTTTTTTTCTTTTTCTTTTCGAGCTCACAGTCTCACCAGATTTCGTAAATACACTCAATATTTGATGGTCTCATATGGCATTAACACTTTAATTAAGGTTCTGACAATCCTATAACTAAGTCAGAATTCCTCAATCAGTATTCAGGTGGTCAGAAATGCAGAAAAAGTAGGTTAGGGCCATATTTGGTGGATCGCAAATGTAGTGAACATTGTTGCCTCAATATAATAAACACAACTGCTAACTCAACACTTCTTTTTCAGACTTTTTCTCTTTTTCTTTCTTCTTTTATTTTTCTATTTTTTTATTTTTCTTTTTTTCTTTTATTTTCTATTATATATTTTTTCTTTTTCATTTTCTCTTTTCATCAACACAACATAATACAACATAATACACACAAATTTTTATTCTTGAGACATTATTAGGGATTAGTGGTGTTCAAGAGAATATCGGGTAGCTTATTTGGTGAAAGTACCTACTCTCAACATCAGGAAAGGAATGAATAGGACAACATATTTTCTGACCTTAGGCACTAACACCCTCCTTCAGCCGAAGATTCTGTAAAGGACGATCATAACCATCCACCTTAGTCCTAGTTTTATTAGAACTCGATCTCTATGTATTTACCTTATTTACAAGTGTAAAAGGTGTACTGGATTGTAAATTAAGGAATCAATTAAAGAATAAAAATCCCTAGTAAAACCTCTTGATAAAAATCTTTATTCATGGATAAGGTATATATGTATGCTATGTATAAATGACCTTATAGTTGCACTTCAAAATTTTCCCTTATTCAGGTTACATTCAACTTGGTCCTAAATTTTAGAACAAAAGGTGAGTGGATGAGTTAGAAGTGACTGTTGCAGATGATTTCTAGCTCCAATATGAAAATTGGAGGTGGAGTCGGTTGTTCATAAATTAGGGACCCTAAAGTGCAATTAACATGATGCTCGAAGGTTTTTTTAAGTGTTGGCCGAAAATTTTTCAGTTTACATGTACTACCCCCCCCCCCCCCCCAATGCCCGAGATCTTGCATGTCCTCATGCATGAATGTAAGGAAAGTAAATTGAGGATAGGGAGTAAGTGGATATAAATCACCTGGAATAGCTCTTGATTTTTATTCAGCATAATCCAACACTATGACGGGAAACATAATATGCAAGAAGAATATGCTAAAATGAAAAATGCTATGTATAAAAGGGTATCTACATATGTAAAAGCACTGAGTTTAATGCCTCCAACTGGGTAAAAACTCAATCACACATCCTTGATAAATTGATGATTTCATCATTAGGAGGAGGTTCCTGGGTGGCGGAGAGATTCTCGCTTATTTATGATAGCAATAGAATGATATGTCATTGTAGTATAGTGGTGAGTATTCCCGCCTGTCACGCGGGCGACCTGAGTTCGATCCCCGGCAACGGCGCCATTTGACGGAGAGATTCTCGCTTATTTATGATAGCAATAGAATGATATGCCATTGTGTTTTATGTGGTGGAAAATCTCTCAATCAAAACTAAATATCAAATTTAACCACAATAAAGATGTTGCATCCACAGGGAGGAATAGACCAATAAATTCACTAGTTGAGGAAGATACTGTTTGCAGACACTATCGCAATTTTAATGCGAGGAATATGCTATTTTAAATGGAGCTTGCAATTTCCTTAAAAGTTCAGGGGCATTTATGTAATTTTCACGTCAGGAATTAATCTCCAAAAATATGTATATGATGCATGTGTAATGGCATATCATGTAAATTTAACTTGCATGAAAATCTGATTTGAAATTCAAAGTTAAATCATGCACATAACACAAGTGAAGTAATTTCAGGAAACTATGAGTGCATCAATGCAATGTGTCCTGAATAAAATATTAATATCTAAATGATAATGGCGTTAGATGTAAATATTAATTGAGGAGAAAACAGAAGATTTCTCCTCTCTCTTCCTCGCGTGGATGGCCTTGCACGGTTGGAGGTGAGAGTCGACGGGGTGGTGCACCTCGACGAGAGCTACGCAATGGTGGTGACGCGGCAGCCGGAGGTGGCCGGTGGCGGCCGGATGGAGGAGAATGGCCAGCGGCCTGTTTGCCCTATTGGAGGAGGTTCACCGCACTTGGAGAAGAGGAACAACGCTGCTATAGCCCGCACAGCTGCGAGCTGGGCGCGCATGCGCAAGGCGTGCTAGGGCACGACTGGAGTGGTCCTTTGCGCGCGAGTCACTTGCGGGAGGCTGCGGCCTGCGAGCGTGGCGTCTGCAGGCTTGGCTGGTTGCCTGCAGGCGCTGGCGAGGGTACGCCTGCGGGTGGCTGATGAAGCGTAGGGGCGTCTGCAGGCAGGGCTATGGCGTGGTCACCAGTGGGCAGCTACTGCCTGCGGGTGCTGGTGCAGCGCGAGGCAGGCTAGCGTGGTTGCAAAGGCGCTCGCGTGAGGTGGACAAGCGGTGGAGGGCACGGCTATGGCTTGCAAGGGATTGGTGAGGGTGCTATGGCAGTGCGATGATGGCGGTGGAAGGTGTGCACAGTGCACGCTTGGTTCCACAGTGTCCGCCCTCTCCACGGTGGGGAAGGTAGAGAAGAAGGATATCCCCTTAGGGGGGGAAGAAGAACTGCCCTCCTCTCCTTTACCAAGCCTCCTCTTAACTCCTTTCCCCTACGCGAGTTAGGGGATTTTTAAAATCCCTTACTAAATATGGCCTTCGACTATTGGGGAGATGTTGAGGCCGGCCGGAGGTTGAGGAAGGCTCAGTTGAGGCCGGCGGCTGTTGGGGGAGGGGAAATTTTAATTCACCCCCCTTTGCTCTTGCAATTTATTCCCTATAATGATGAAACATAGAATAATTACATACTAAGTTATAGAATGTGATAGAATAGATAAAAACTCAAGTAATAATGCATGCACTTATTCTATAACCTAATGTAATTATCAATAAACATAAAATGTAAAAATAAGGTTAACTTAGGCATAACAATAGTCCATTAAAAAGGACTCATCACTGGGCCATAAATGACTTGAGGCGCTAGCCATTTACCAAAGAAACATGCCCAGATTTTAGGTCCATAATTTGGACCGCCCCATTAGACTAGGGTGAATCACAAGATACGGGCCAATCTACTTGGACTTGAGCTTACCCTCAAAGAATTTAAGGTGAGAATCAAATAACTAGACCTGTTGGTTAGGCGTGAAAATCTTCCTCCAGATGTGGCAGTCGCGAAAAGCCTTCGTCTTATCCTTGTATATCTTCGCATTCTCGTAGGCTTCTTACCAAATCTCTTCTAATTCATTGAGCTAAAGCTTTCTCTCATAACCTCTTGCATTGAGGTTAAAATTACACTTTTGCATCACCCAAAATGTGCGGTGCTCCAGCTCGACAAGAAGGTGACAGGCCTTTCCATACACCATGCAGTATGGCGACATTCCGAGTGGGCCTTGTATGCTGTCCGATATGCCCAAAGTGCATCGATCAAACAATTGGACCATTCCTTCCTATCAGATCTAACCATCTTTTGGAGAATAAGCTTGATTTGATGGTTAGAGACTTCGGCCTGCCCATTGGTCTGCGGGTGATACGGGGTGACAATGTAGTGATGTACCCCGTATTTCTTCAATAATAACCTAAAATGGGCGTGGATGAAATGACTTCCCCCATCTCTAATCAGAGCCCGGGGAACACCAAATCTCACAAAAATAAATTCCTGAATGAAGGAGATAATGATCTTATGATCAACCTATCTTGCCAGGATAGCCTCAACCCATTTCGAGAGATAGTCAACTGTGAGAAGTATGTACTCAAAGCCATGTGAGTTTGGAAAAGGGTGCATAAAATTGATGCCCCAGACGTCGAACACTTCTATGACCAAAATGGGTTGGAGAGGCATCATGTCTATCCAGGTCATAGAATCAACCAGCTGGCATAGTTTGCAGCACTTGGCAAACTCGTGTGTATCTTTGAAAATGGTCGGCCAAAAAAAACCTGACTGCAAAATCTTCGCAGTGTTTTTTCGTCTAGAAAAATGACCACCATAGGCATTATTGTGGCAAAAAGATATCACACTAGAAATCTCTGAGTCTGGCACGCACCTCCTGATTATCTGATCAGCCCCAATGCGAAAGAGTAGGGGGTCGTCCCAAAAATAAAATTTGGCTTCTCAAATAAATTTGAGTTTCTGGTCCTTGGATATCCCACAGGAATCTTACCTGCGACAAGATAATTTACAATATCCGTATACCAAAGAAACTCCAAAGAATTTATAGCCAAAAGAGATTCATCCAAAAATTGATCCGATATTGGCGGAGAGTAAGGAATGTGGGTTGGGTCTAACCGAGATAGGTGATCCACCACTACATTATGAGCTCCGACTTTGTCACGAATTTCGACATTGAATTCCTGCAATAGGAGGATCCATCTGATAAGACGGGGTTTGGCATCCTTCTTTGCCAACAAATGCCAGAGGGTGGAATGATCTATGAAAATAATCACTTTGGACCCAAGTAAATAAGATCTAAACTTCTCCAACCCGAATACTATAGCTAGCAGTTCCTTCTTGATAACCGTATAATTACGCTGAGCCTCATTCAGCATCTTGCTAGCATACTAGATTACAAACGGGTGGCATTCCCAATGTTGGCCTAGAACTGCTTTGACAATGAAATCGAAGGCATCACACATCATCTCGAAATCGAGAGACCAGTCGGGCGGTTGGAGAATCAGGGAATCAGATACAACGCTTCGTAAGGCCTTGAAAGCATTGAGACACAAGGAATCAAAATTAAATGGGGCGTCGGCTACCAAAAGATTTGTCAAAGGATAGGCAATTTTCGAGAAATCGCAAATGAACCTTCGGTAAAATCCTACGTGACCCAAGAATGAATGAATCTATTTAATCGAGCAGGTGGAGGTAATCGGGAAATAACTTCATATTTAGTTCGGTCAACCTCAAGTCCATTAGAAGAGATCCTGTGACCTAGTATAATGCCATTCCTCACCATGAAATGGCTTTTCTCCCATGAAAGTAGTAGGTTTACTTCAATGCACCTACTCAGGATCTTAGTGAGGTTATCAAGACAAGATGAGAAATCATATCCAAAAATGAAGAAATCATCCATAAGTACTTCCATACAGACCCCAATCATATCAGAGAAAATGGCTATCATACAACGCTGAAACGTCGCTGATGCGTTGCAGAGGCCGAAGGGCATTCGCTTAGAAGCAAATGCTCCAAAAGGACATGTGAAACTAGTCTTGTCCTAATATTCGAGGTTAATCGCAACCTAATTATACCCAAAGTATCCATATAGAAAGCAAAAGAAGCTACGCCTAGCTAACCGTTCTAGGATCTGATTGATGAAAGGAAAAGGAAAATGGTCCTTCTTGGTAGCTGTGTTCAGCTTCTTGTAGTCAATGCAGAGCTGCCACAAAGTTGTGGTGCGGGTTGAGATGGATTCGCCCTTGTCATTCTTTATGACAATGAGTCCCACTTTCTTGGGCATGATTTGGATAGGACTCACCCATTGGTTGTCGGAAATGGGATAAACAATATCTGCGTCCAACCATTTAGTGAACTCCTTTACAACCTCCAACATATTTGGATTTAGCCATCTCTGAGGTTGTCTAGAAGGTTTCACCCCCTCATCTGTGTAAATATGATGAGTACAATACGAGGGGTGAATACCGTGGAGATCAGTAATGCTCCACTCGATGGCAGCCCTATGTGCTTGTAAAATAGAAATCAGTTGATATTCTTGTTCTTGGGTCAAGTGAGCACTGACAATCACTGGATACGTTTCACTATCACCCAAAAACATGTATTTGAGAGAATCAGGTAAGGGCTTCAATTCAATCACGGGTGGGTGGGAAAGAGAGTCATGAATGGGAGGAGAAGAATCAACAGAGGAAATCTGATATTCCTAATACGTGTGATTTCCCACCGATTTCCCACCTGCGAAGAGGTTGGTCATGACTGCATTGACGAGAAACCATCTGTCCCAATCACACCATCCTACACTAGTAAGGGCAAATCAAGAAATGATGACTCAAGAGAATCAGAATCTCAGGTGTTGTGATCAGAAAGGCATCTTAGACAATAGGATCTACGGGATGAAATGTGCATTGCAGTAGCCTTGATCCCATGTAGATCAAGATCTAAAAACATTGACAGTGAAGATGAATGTGACATTGGGTCATTATAGAGGAACCCAATGTTCCCACAAAATGTCGAATCCTCAGCTTCATTTTCCTCCTTGATCAGATCACAATCGAAGTTCCGTGATGCCCTGAATATATCAAGTCTAAGTCATTCATTCCCTAGGGCTATCTCCATAGACCTGGATGCACAGTCAATGTTCTTGCCAAAAATGGGCAACCCAAAATAATCGATGCATCGCGGAGATTAGGGGGAACCTCCATATCAAGAACAAAAAAGTCCGCTAGAAAGCAAAATCCGTGGACTTTTACAATCACATTCTCAACCATCCCCCTCAGTGTTTTTACTGATTGATCGGCTAGTTGAATGCTAACCAAGGTGGGTTTTAACTCCCCAAATCAAAATCGATCGAGTACTGAGGTGGGAGTGAGGTTGATGGATGAACCCAAATCAAGAAGGGCCCGATCAAATAGAGAATCGTGCAAAAAGCAAGAAATGATTGGGATATTAGGGTCTTTCTTTTTCAGCTATAAGTTGGCTAGAATAACAGCACTAGCCTCCTTTGACAATACACCTGTCGACCTTTTTTGCTGTCGCTTTGGGGTCCAATAGTCCTTAAAGAACCTAGCGACAGCAAGGATGTGATCAATAGCATCAGGGAGCAGGACCTGAATATGAACCTTTTTGAACATGGTTTTTAGGTCCTTGAAATTCCACCTACCTTTTTTCCTCACTAAATCTCACGTCAAAGCCTCAGGAAAAGGGATGGGAATCTTAGGGTTAAAAGGTATTTTTCCCTTATCTATTGTAGGTGGCTCTTGGGATGAAGAAGATGAGACATCCTGTGGTAGGGGGCGAGAAGAATCATGGTTTACTTACCTAAATGGTGGGTCCTGTGTGGTCTTCCCACTCCTCAAGGTGACAGCATTCGCATTGGCGTACTATCCATTAGGTGGCAAACGAGTGGAAGGGGCAAAATATGTGGGGTTTGGTAGCAAAGCCGACTGACCCTACTATTAGGCACTCTGAATCGAATTTTAAAATCAATGCGTTGCAGTATAGATTGAATCAGCGTGAAAAGTAAACAAAATTTATACTCGAATGGAAGTTTGAGGTTGAACACGGGGAGCAAGTGGCAAATATGAATCTCAAGATTGCAATTCAAGCACAATATAAATAATTTATAATATAACTCCAAGCAATAATGATATATAAATGAAAGCGAATGTCAAATAGTGCAAAAAGAATGAAGTAAAATGATGATTTGAATCACCAATTACCCCTCACACTAATATCAAATATCTCAATAGTATCAACCAAATAAAGCCTCTCAATCAAGTATCAGATAGCTGAGCATTTAATCAGATGGCTTAACCGTCTCAAGCTACAGTGTGTGGCCTTCTCTCCCTCAGCCTCTTCTCTTCTTCTTTCTCTTCTCTGGCTTCTCTTCTTCTTCCTTCTCTTCACGCACAAGGGGAAGGGTTTCTTCTTCAAACGGCTAAGTGCCAGTCGTTGATCTTTAGAGCAAAACCCCCTACCCCCGCACTCTCTCTTTCTTTCTCTCTCTGGGATTCGCTCTCCCATAGCCTTGGGCAATTGGATTCAGACCTAAGCGTACTTGGGACTAGGGTTGTGGGTGTGATATCGCAGTCGAGGAGTGAAGGCGGGTTAAGCAGGTCAAGTCAGTGCAAGGCCCGTGTGAGCAATGTCACGAGTGAGGCGGTGTCGGGTGAGCAGGGACCTTACCCCCTGTGTGTTAGTTGAGGCGATAAGATGGAAGCAGAAAATCAATTTATGTGATGCTGCGTGCCTCTCCACACCCAATGTGGAACTATGTTCCACGACTTTTGTTCATGCATTGCAGTGAAGATGCGTCTACTCAATTGGATGGCTGTAGCTATTGGAGGCCTTAATCGAAGACCTAGGATGGTTCCTGGGACATAGCCGCATCACTTGGAGGTGTCGCCTGGAGCTGCAGGTGCCAAAGATATCTTCAAGCTTCCTTCGAAGCTCTGCGGTAATGGCGTGGCACCTGAGACTTGAAACTCAAGAAAAAGGGTCTCGCGGCCACGTCAGATAGCTTAGTAGTATCGCCAGGGGACGACCAGTATTGTGGTGGGTGTAGCGTGGAGTGAGGGCGCGTAAGGTGGGCAAACAGTGATGGAGACGGCCGTGCAAAGGTAGGGTGTTCGGGGGTGTGTTTAAAGGAGCAATCAATGAAATAGATAGAGGGCTTTTGCTCCTTGGGTCGAGGCGGAGGTATAGGGATGAACGGCGGCCAATTTGGTGGAGTGTAGTAGCCATGAAAACTCGCCAGAGGTACACTGGCGAGGTGGAAGACGGGGAGCGTGCGAGTGAGACGGTGGTCGAAACGGAGTGTGGTTGGTGTGTGAATGAAGTAGAGGAGTTAGGGAACTTATCTAGGTAGTTGGCAGACAAAGGGGAGCAGAGGCGACGCCGGTTGCAGTGTGGTCAGTGTCAAGGAAGAAGGTGACTCTGGTTGGGGTTGGACGGTGAGGACAAAGGATATAGAGGCGCCGGCCAGTATTGCGCGACACGGAGGAAGCTGAGGGAGACAAATCCATTGCTGGTATTGCAAACGAACGAGGAATGAAGATGGAGGAGGTCGCCAGATGTCGAGGAGCACTTCGGCCGGAGGAGGAGAGAAGAATCTGGGGTTATTCCGATCGAATTTAAGCGTGGGGAACTTGGTCTGATCTGAGGATTCTTTTATAGGCCTCTAGAGGGTGCTCTGAGCTTGGGAAGCAAGCTTTCCAAGCTTGGAATGTTCACCAGAGATGGAAGCTTGAAGGATACCCAAATCTCTCATGCGTTTGCATGAGAGATTGGGAAGGTTGTAGGGCTTAGGATCTGACTCAAAAGGAAGGGAATTCCTTGACGAACTTCCCTTTCAAATTTGAGAGGGATTCGTCAAGGAATCGAGGAGATCTTGACATATTAATGTCACCGAAGTTGTAGGAATCGGATTTCATGGCAGTAGGGACCTATTTGTGAAGAAGATGACAAAGTTGGGAGGCTATTTGCAAGAAATTCAAAAGCTAAGGGGCCATGTGAAATAAAGAAAATTAGACTTGGACCAAAGTGCAAACTACATTGAAATAATCTCAGATTGGACCTAAATTTTGGTACAAACCTAATTTGGACCTAAGGAATCTAATGGTGAAGTTCGATTTTGGTTTTGACCTAGTTTGAATGGGTAATTTGCATAATTACATAAATTAAGGTAAATGTCTGTCTGAGACTCTGTTTTAAGTCAAGACGGGTTTCAATGGCTAAATTGAAGGCACAAAAATCTAGAGAATATTTTTCTATGAATTTTATAGGGTTTAGGTGAATTTTATACTGACCAAAGCTTCAGTAGATTAAGCAGGTCTATTTTTAGGATTTCAGATGTCCATTAATTCCTATAATGCATGAAAATCCTTTTCTATCTATTCTAACCCACTTATTAGACTCTTAAGACCATTTGACCTTTGTTCAACCCCTAAGAGAACCCGCGGTTATTCTATTTTTGTGATAGAATAGTAAATTTGTAGAAACAACCCTATATTCTTGTCTTCTTCTCAAATCAATGTTTTATGCCCTTAAGACCTTCTGATGGATATGTAAGAGCTTTTATTGACTTAATTAGATCAAATTGACCTAGTTATGGCTCATGATGGTGTTCCCATCACCTACATATGGCCAGGTGTGTAGGAGGTGCTTGTAATACAACATGCTCCGATCCCTGGGGTGCCTAGAAGCTAGGCGGGACACCCTGGTTCTGCACATAGCTCGAGTTTGGGATAGGTTGGGAAGGCAAGGCTCCCTATGATCTATGTTCCTGCAACAACTAATTTTGTGTGTTCTGTATACTCTGAATCTGATTAGCTGTGGTTTTCATGATCTGCAAGCTATCATGAGTCGATTTCAGCATTAATTCTTGCAATTTCTCTTTAAATGTCTTCAAAGGGTCGGCCCACTTTGGAGGGTGATTGGTAGCTTGGTGTAATGGCTGATAAATCAAGAGTGATTGCTGCTGAGACGGGAATGGCCGCTGCCTCGAGTACGTGTTTTGCGCATTCCCATATTGTCTGGTTTGATGGTTGGATCATGATTTAGTCTATGTGAATTACCAAACTAGGAAAAATTCAGATGCTAGCGCCAATTAGGATTATATGTCTCTGAGTACAGGTTATTATGCCCATAACCTTAGATAGCGTTGACATCTTCTTAGGCCAAAGATGTCTAAGACTTATACTCGTCAAGGGAGTATGCATTAAAATCATCATGGTGTGCATAACCCTAATCATACGGTGCCAGATCGAGATTATTCATGCATTCTTAACATGCAAGATCTCATAAAGATGGAGAAGATACATCCCGAGTGAGTAAATGTACTTGAGTAGGAGGGACTTGGGATGCGAAAGAAGGGTGGAATGCAGCAGAATTGCCAGAATATCCAGGTCAAGCTCAAATTAGTTCATTAAGCTTCTTATCTAGTAGATCCACCTTGTCCAGCTTCTTGGTAATAATATCCATGTCAGCTTGAGCAGATTCAGCATGAGCCTCATGGACATTAACTCACTGCTGTCCAGGTTGCTAGAACTGGTTCATTAACATGGCATTCATAGAATTCTCCACTAAGGACTCAAACAACTTAAATGCACTATTCTCATCCTTCATGAAGAAATTCCCACCACTAGATGCATCCACCAAGTACCGATGTGTGTCATCTAACCCATGGTAGAAAATCTAAACTAAGTGCCATCTGGGTACACCATGGTACAGGGATTTCCTAAGAAGATTATGGAATCTATCATAGGCGTCATGCAACTTTTCCCATGGTCCCTGGGAAAAAGTTGTAATCGCATGCCTCATCGCATTCATTCAACCAATCGAAAGAATTTCTTGAGGAATTCACAACGTAATTCCACTCATGTTCCAATCAGCCTCCCGATAGTCTTGAACCAGTATGAAGCTTTGTCCCTTAGAGAGAACGAGAAAAGCTTCATGAGAACAATCCCCAAATCTACATTTCTGGGTCGAACCTTTTCGCAATTTGACTTAGATCCTCGATGCGTTGGAAGGGGTCCTCATTCAAGTTTCCATAGAAATAAGTCTAAATTAGACTTACTACATTCGACTTAAGCTCGAATGCATCTCCGTCTACTGGAATCCGAACTTAAGGTGCCACAATCATGGTCGTCGGATCATAGAAGTCCTATAGCTGTTCTCCACATGGTGGATGCTACATTCTATCCAAAGTATTAAGGATCCTGTCAATATTCTGCTGATATCGTTGCTCAGATGCAACGACCCTGGCTTCTAGACGAGCCATTGGGTCTTGCTTCTTTAGACCCTGACCAGGGCCAGGACCAGGATTCAAATTAGCCATTTCAGCTAACTAAGAAGAAGAAGAAGAGGGTTGAGAAGAAGAACCAGGTGATGCGAAAAGTGGCCTTCGTTGCCTTGGGTTTGGTTCCTAAGGTCCAACCAATTCATGTCTTAAAAACCTCCTCCCTTGCATACACCAATGATTAAGGTCGGTGTAGCCAAGCCAAACAAGGCTAAGGCCTTATTAATCAGATTGGTCTTTTAGAAATCAAATGAATAGATATTTCGTTAATGTTCTAATTCCTAAAGAAGAATTCGTTATAAAATCGACTGAAAGTAATCCCAACTTCTTAAGTTAACCCAACCAGTCTATTATGAGGGGACTAAGGGGAAGGTTCTTTCTTTGGCTTTTGCCTTTGTTTCCTCAATACCCCTTAGATGTGTTCATTTGGTACTACCTTGCAGACTTGGCACTGGGTTTGGCTAAAGTGGTTGTGATGACCCAGTAGTTCAATAACGAATGCAAGTTAATTGATGTATTCTTTACGAATTTGTTAACCTATTTCTTCAAATTGGGGTGCTTGGTGAGTGGTCAACAAAGTAACTTGACTCATCAACTATACAATGGACTCGATTGAGTCCAAGCTAGTCTCTATGGTCTCTCAAATGTAAACTCTAATTGTTGACCCTAGGGTTCATGCAATTACTACGTATTCAAGCAGCAAACCACATATTAAATTAAAAATGCTCTCTAGGATGTAAATGGAATCTAAATGAGATAAAATTTGGTAGGCGGATTACTTTTCAAATAATATTTTTAGAGAATATTTTTATAAAATTTTTACTATTCTAAGTGATTTAATGAGAATTTTTAACTAATAGGGGGTCAAATAAGGCAGATTAACCCCTTGTTGGTTTTTCTCCTTGAAATAGTTTCAAACCAGATCTAAAAATTTGGGGAAAATATGAAAATTAAAGCTAACTTGAAAAGCTTTCAAACCCCACCAATTTTAGGTCAATCAGATTTGTGTACCATATGAAATCAATTTTTGAAAATCAGAAAAATCCAGATCTTAGTCAATTTGACCCCTGTGCTCTTCGCAAATCTTTAAAAATTCCACAAATCAATTTTTTTTCAAATGAATGATGGTGTTGGAAAGATAATTCTAAGATCTATTTTCAACCCAAATCTCAAGAATTTTCTATTAGTAAATATTTGGAAAATGATTTTTAAACCCATGAAAAACTTTTGGCTAAATTTCTGAAAATGCAAATAAGGCTTTTGAAAATGTTTTCAAGATAAAATCAGCCTTGTCACAAGAATATTTTTTTTTATTTTCAAATTTTTGCAATTTTTTAAAGATTTTTTTTCCTCTTTTTTAGAGAAAATTTTTCATATTTTTTTTTTCAAAAGCAAATACCTAACCTAAGATTAAGAAAGAGACCTAAATCTAAAGAGATGGAGTGTACTGTAGGTTCTGATGGAGAGGGGTGAGATTTGTGTGATATGAAATAATACGAAAATATAAATGAACAATCTCACAGAATGCAATCACACAAGAACACAAAGGATTTTTAGGTGGAAATCCAAACCTAGATAAAAATTGCCACCTAAACCTCTCGGTCTAAGATTTTCCGATCGACCTAGTCGATCAAATCCACTAACCGTGTTACTCAAACGAGGGTGACACAACCTCTTACAACCACACTACTTTACAATGAAGGTAGTGTAATCTCAAACCCCTCCTCTTCACAAGGAGTATTATGTCTCATGAAGGAGACGGAAATTCATAAAGAGAATACCCAACAAAGACAAGTTACAAATATCCTATAGAGCCACAAAGTAAATATGTCAAACTTAGCTTCTATAGGCAAAGTATACTTCCCTAAGATGGAAGTGCGTCAGCTAGCAATGCGATGTGCGTGAACCATGCGAGGCATGTAGACGCTCTTGTATATGTAAAGACGGGAGAGTGGGTATGCAGCTAAGATGGTGCTCTTAAATGTGAGGTGAAGATCTTGGAGAGCAGCAACTTCTCTTCTTAATGATTTATCTCTTCTGTTGGACACAATAGATGTGGAATTATTCTATCAAGGTGTATCCTTGTGTGTATGTAGCTTAGGAAGGGTCCTCTTCAATTTATAGAGGTCCTAGGAAGTGTTTGGAAGGTTTAGGAAGCCTTTTGTAGCCGTTGGGAACAAGGCTCAAGAGATTGGGCCAAAATCTCAATGAAATCTGGGTCATTATGACTCTGACAGAGTTATCAGACGTCAAATAATAGGGTTAGATGTCTGGTTAGACATCTAATGTCAATTTTGGGTGTTTGCTCTAAAGGGTCAAAGTCCCTGATCTTATTGGATCGAAATAGGGATCTAGGTGGATGTCTGATGTGCTATATAATAAGATGTCTGGCACTAAAATTGGATATCAAATAATAGGTGAGTTTGTTCCTGTTTTGTTCAGATCCAAACAGGGCTCTAGATCTTAAGGGTCAAACGACATATGGGATGTCTGGATAAAATTATGGACGTATGGAAATTAAGCTAATTGATTCCATGGACCAACAGTCAGATATGGGTCTGACATCCTCATATTTGGGTCCAAAATCTCTTTATCAGATGTCTAGACACCTCTACGGACATCTGGAAAAAGCATTAATGTGATTAAAAGGTAATCCTCGAAGATATTGTTCTGACATGCCAACGGTCCTCTAATTGGACGTTTGACAAAGTTATCAGATGTCTTATAAGACATCTAGACTATGGGCTAGTCGTTTGAAAGTAATGATCAGAGAACACTAAATCCAGCTTAAGCGTTTAGATGTCTATACAAACTATTAATGTCTTAAAGTTCATAATCAGACGTCTGATGATCATGTTAGATGTCTGATTAGGCTGTCTGATTACTATATTGGTTTTCTAATTATATTATAAGGTTTGCCTAAGTGTCCTAGTGTAGGAATAGTGTTCCTAGGACTAAGGTGATGGTAACACCATCATTCGTGATAACTAACTTACTTTAGTCAGAGTCAATTGGTAAATGCTCCTACTTGATAGCCTGATCTGATTTAAGAAGACATGAAAATATGGTTAATTCTATTGTTTTAACAGTACATCACAAATGATAGACCAAGAAGTAGGCTCAGGGTTTACTAAAGGTCAATTGAGCATAAAAGACCAAGAAATAGGCTCACACTGATAGAATCAGGGTTTCACACATTTCGAGGACCAAATAACGACTGAAAATCCTAATTATTAACCCTACTTAAATTGAAAAAGTTCTGGTGAAGATAAAATCAATCTAAACCTTTAAAAACTTATTGAAAAATATTCTAAGAGGTTTGGTACCTTTGGTTTGACCATCTGAACCTATTTTGACCTAGAACAAAGATTCAAACGAGAATTTATCCTGATTTGGGCTTCTGTGCAATTCACCCAGTCAAATGTAGTAAAAACTCAAATCCAAGTTCACCATTAGATTTATTGCATCTAAATTAGGTTAACACCAAAATTTAGGCTCAATCAAAGTCCATGTTGACCTAATTTGCATTCTAGCCCTTAGAAACTTATTTCTTACACTCAAGCCCTTAGGTTTCAAGTTTCTCACAAAATGGTCCTTAACTTTCTCTTTGTCTTTACAAATAAGTCTTTGCCACCATTGGAGGTCGAAACAAAATCCACCCACTGCCGTGCAAATATCCTTAATTTCTCAACCAAATCCCTCCAAATTTGGGGGGATTGGTCGCCAGAGAATCCTCTTTCTAATGAACCACTGCCCAGATCCTCCCTCGATGATAGGAGCTCAGGCGAGCTCAAAATTTCCTAAAAGAGGAGCTTCCAAAAACTCAAGTCAATCAGGCCAATCGTTGCCAAATTAGACTCGACCCTTCATCTATAAAAGCTCCCCTTCATCCCGGCATTTTCCCCAGCCAAGTCTACGTCGGAATCTCATCTTCTTCCTCCTCTCTGGCAGCGAACTCTACCAGCTCCGACGGCTCTCTCCCCAGCCGTGTCCTCCTCCTCATCTTCTTTCAACGGCAATCGACCAAAGCTACATCACCTTCAACCTATTCTTCGCTGTCGTTCCTCCCCCTCAGTGCCACATCGTATGTAGCAAACCCCAAACAGCACATAAAAGGAATTCCTCACATGTTGTTCGCCTCGACACTGAGGAGTGAGGTCCCTCCTCACTCACATGCACTCCTCACCCACCTCACGGCCCAGATCCGATTACCCGTTACTATACATCGTATGCTCGGTTTTGAGAGAGAGAAAGGAAGGGAAATTCTGAGGAGGGAAGTGATAAGTCCACTTTAGTGGACCATTATTTGGCCTAAATACTCTTTAATTATCTATTCGTAGTTTCTAATTGATTAGGAGTTATATGGTAATTCATCTTAGTCTACATATAACTTTGTGCATCAATTTTACATTTAATAATGTATGATATAATAACATATTCTATATGGTTGGATGCAGGCTAGGTATAAGAATCAAACGTTCATTTTGCATCTATATGACGTTTGGAGATAAGGATGGACATTTGGGAACTGGTAGCACAAGGTCCTTGATTTTTACACTTTGTAAGACGTCTGGTGTTAAGTTCAAATGTCTGATAAAGATCAACCAGTGTTTATCTGACCGTTCCAACCACTCGCGATTTTCCCCAAGTGGTTGGAGAATCTTTCAGCCGAAGGAAAACAAACAGAGGCATTTCAAAAGGAGGGTCGGCCATCCTCAGGAGGATCATCTTCTCCCCCAGCGGGAACCTCCTCCATCTCCACCACCATGCAACAGGCACACACCGTGGAACTCCAGCGTGCACTTTGGCCTGAGCAAACTCCCTCGTCGCCTTTCATCAACTCTGGACGTGCATGGTGACAACGTGCAACTCTCATCACCATCACAGCAAGACCATCTTCATCACCACCCAACTCCACAACCCACCACCATCCACGGTTCATCTTCATCTTCCTTTTCTCTTTCTTCTTCACCACCTGCAATCCCAAAAGAACCCAATGCACCCAATGCCATCCTACCCTTCTCCCATCTTAATCGCAGACACCCACCACCCCCATAGCCGTCCCCAACGCCTCGTGCCCGTGCCTCTCGTTGCAGCACATGCTACCATCGCCACCAACACCATAGCCACCACCCACCCTCTCCTCTTCTTTGTTTTCCTCTTCTTCTTCTTCAACCTCCCGTCTCCACCCATGGTACCTATAGCTCCCACAAAGAACCCAAACCGCAGCCCCACCACACCACTCGCAACCACCACTCCTGATGACGAAATGTCATTCCGTCAATGCCATCGACCTCACCTCACCCTCACAAGGCTGCCCACGTCTGCGGTAGCCCTTCTCGCAGTCCACGCACACGCATGCACATGCCACCGTCAACCCTCATCTCCTCGTCGCCGGTGACAACTTCGACCACCTCCATCAACGCCACGACCACCAACGAAAGCCCGCATCCCCGCCAATCTCCTCCAAGCACCGCACGTCTAGCCGTGCCTTCTCCCCGTGCGAGCAAGGGGAGTTTTTTCCCTATTTCTCTATAGTAAAACTCCAATTAATATTTACGCTAAATGCCATTGTGGAAACACTATTAATTTATTTATCTCATTAATATATTAAGGTGAATTTGCATAGATATCCTTCTACTCAATTGAAATTACTTATAGTTGAGTTCTTATGAATGATAGAGAGTATAGGATATTAGATATAATGAACGGGCTCTGTCTTGTAGGAGATTAATATTTACGGTATTTACCCGTATTAAGATCACTATTCATGTATTTACATGGTATTATATTGTGATGATTTTGCAGGTGTACACTTACATTTTTGATTAATTGTTTAGATTGAGAACTTATGTTGGAAATAGTTGCACTAGTTAGTATGCCACCAATTAATATTTTCGAATAAATAAGGCACCACTCACGAGTTTAATAGGCTAATTCCTCCCTGTGGAAATGACCTAACTATTTTTGTGGTTAGATTTTGAATAATTAAATGTTTTGAGAGGTGATTTTCCACCACAACAGCTTTACAACGACATGTCATTTTATGTTTAAAATTTCATTGAAAGCGAGAATCGACTTGTTAAGAAGGGGGAGGCTTTACCTCGGGAAATGTGCATTTGTACCTCGAGAAGCATGTACACACGCTCAACACTTAGTGGATTTCTGAGGCTTTGTACTGTGCTTAGTGACTTTAAGGCGCCTGGTCCCTATGCCCGACGTCTAATTATGACCTTGATTGAGTTACTATGGACTTATTGAGATATTATCTGACATGGATAAGTGGTTTAAGACCACTGTTGAGATATTTGATTTGGTTTGAGATATTGAGTTTATTATTAACCTTGGGATCTTTGCTTAATTGTGGATTGAATTGGTGATTTAAATCATGATTTTTATCTTCATTAATATTCTTTTTGTCCCATCAATTTTGAGATACATTGTTCTTATTGAATATATTTTTTGAAGGTTATTCATTGCATATCTTTCTTGTAATTATTATGCTCATTGTTTATTATTGCAACTAATGATTGAATTCCATATTTGCTCCCTACGAATGGCTTCAGAACTTACGATTTTTCGAGCATTAGAAATTTAAATGTCGTTACGCTTTTATCGACTATACTACGACGTTATACTTTTCTAAAACACAGTAGAAGCATATCAACATAAGGTATGATACTTTAGATTCTTTACATGAATCTAAGGAAATAAAAGAGTAAAGTACATAAAGACAAGCACATAATATATGAACAAAATAGACTTCTATCCTATTTTTCATCTTCAAGCTCCTGCTCCACGCAAGGCTCCGTCTTCTCTTCTCCTCCATCAAGCTCTTCTAATCTGCCATGGATATAAGCTTGAGCTCCTTTACACTTGAATCCATTTGCATTTATCCTGAAACCTTAAACTTAATGCAAATATTAAATACCAAGTGTTTTGTTATCATTAAAATCAACGATCATGGTGCTCTTGCACCAACATGCACCTGATGTTCTTCACCTACGCTTGGTGCCTAGGTAGAATCTGTGTTTCTGTGTACCTGCACACCAAAGACAAATAGAGAGAAATATGTCAGAAGTAAACTCAAAAATCACAAATCAAAAATCTCATTGCCTCCTTGGCAACAACGCCATTTGTTAGTCCTTAAAGTCATGAAAATGATAGATGCAAAATTATACTTAAACAAAACTTGTAATGAAACTCGAAGTCCCGGTTGAACATTAGGAGACGGTGCAATGCGAAAGTGATTCCGATTTACGTGCTTCCAAAACTAACTAAATCTACTGATAGCAGATTTCTTGAACAGTAAACTTGCCCGTTGCTTTCTCGAAACGCATAATCATAGTATAGGGCAAATAGATATAGCAAGTATAAAAATAGCGCTCGTATGAAAACTCACGGATTATAAGTGTAGTATCAAGAGAGTTATGGTCGATAATAGATTCATTAATACGAGCAGGAGCAACCATCCAAATATATTTTGAAACTAGACACACCTGTTTGTAGAAGAGGCACAACACAAGTTTTTGGAAAGATAGCACTTCCACAATAAAAATCAATTCTTATTCATCAAGTAGAAATATATGGAATTGGTTCACAAGTTGATGAAATATTGAAATAAAACTTGTTAATCAAATAAGATCAACTAGAATAGTTATGTTTACTAGAACTAAAACAACTAGAATTATATAACCAGAAGAGAACTACAACTAGAACTAGAATTAATGCATAAACTAGAAGAAGAATTAATCTACTAGGAGGAGAGCACTAAGGGGGTCCTTGGTGGCCTTGGAGGGATTGAGGGAAGAAGGTGGTGGCTGGACACCTATGGAGGTGGTGGTTGGCCTTGATGATGGTGGAGGAAGGCTTGAAGGTAGAGGATCTTAGGACGAGTAGGAAGTCGTCCAAGGGAGAGGGGGAGCACACATGGCAGTCGGCCATGTGTTTTATAGAGGGGTTAGGCTAGGTTGGTTGGCCACCTTAAGATAAATCCTAAGGTGGTCTTTGGTATCAAAAGATCTTATCTCTTTTGATCTTTCCACATGAAAGATCAAAGAGATAAGATCTTTCTTTTGTGTTGCAACAAGAGGATACACCTCTTCCTTAAGGCCTAAGAAAAGTGTGCGTGGGTGTGTGTGTGTGTGTGTATGTGTGCATGAATATGTGTAGGTGTGTGTGCGTGGACTTAGGTGGGTTTAGTTGGTTGGTTTAATTAGGTTTCTAAAAATAGGTTTACACAA
Organism: Thalassia testudinum; assembly: GCA_037157565.1. Classification (NCBI taxonomy): domain Eukaryota; kingdom Viridiplantae; phylum Streptophyta; class Magnoliopsida; order Alismatales; family Hydrocharitaceae; genus Thalassia; species Thalassia testudinum. Next base: position 26,356,740 of record JAZHRO010000047.1, on the reverse strand, counting down.
CCTATTGCTATGGTGATTGATCCAATTAAACTTACATAAGTTTAATTAGGTCAATGTGTGTATAATTAGGAGAGACAATTCCCAATTAGGTTGGGTGCAAGTCAATTGGACTCTGATTGAGTCTAATCAAACTTGCAAGGGTTGAGATTAAGGCTCAATTGGACTCTATGAGTCCAATTAACTAGGTAGAATGCAAGTGACTTTACCTGAGTCAATTGGGCTTAGTGAGAACCTAATTAGGTTCTTAGGAGGGTCATAGGATAGTGTACTAAGCTTAGGATACCTTAAATTAGGTCTCCTAGGGTGTAGGGTAGGGTTTCTAGGTCTAAAAGGGCAAGATCTACCTTTAAATTCAAAATTAGCAACTGGAGAAGGCTTCCAGACATCTGATCAGTGGATCATATGACTTATACTTCAGAATTAGAAGTTTGATGCTTGAATCTAGATGTCCAATACCGAGTCAGTATGGGCGTCAAGTTCTATCTTAGGTTTCTGCAGATATTGGATGTCTCACCTACTGTGTGGACGTCCAATACTACATCAGTATGGGTGTCATGTTTTGTGCATGGAATCTATGGAAACTGGATGTCCAGAACACTGTCTGGACATCCAGAGGTGGGTGGAAAGTGGGTTTAGGGTTTTTTAGGGTGAGTTTAGGTTCCTAAGTACTTAGGTAGCCTAAATAGATTTTTGGCACTAGTTTCCTAGGGTTTCTAAGGTAGAATTCTAATTCTTCTTATCATTTTCTGCATTAACTCTAAACAAGTATTCAACATCTTTTGTTCTTCTTCTCATCTTGTGTTCTCAAACTTCTTTATTTCAAATATCCAACTCCGGCTCCGTTATAGCTTTTGCTCCTATCATCTTTATTCCATCCAGAATAGCTTGTAATCTAATAATGACCTAGAAATAAAAATAAGCCCTAATTAGGATAGAAAAATGGTATTATAACATATGTAGCTAAGTAAAGAAATGCAATGCATGATATGCAATTTATGAATACACTATTTACAAGTCAAACTAGATCCTAACATAATTCAAGTTAATTAAGTCATATAATTGCTATGCAATCAATCAGCATGCTGGCCATAAGGTGGGGGAGGAGTAGGAGCAAAATGGGGGTGTGATAATAGTCTAATATATTACCCTTATTAGCTTAATCTAATGTTAACTCCTTAGTAAAATTATGCATTAGGTTTATAAATATTGCATTTAGAGCATAGATGCATATCTAGGCTTTGTATTTATTTTATGAATAATTATCTAATTTTAGTCTTTTGTAAATAATGTAGGTAAAGGACTTAGAATATTTCGGAGCATTGAAGAATAAAAGCTAGATAAGAAAAGAAGATGCAACAGAGCTAGGAGCTGGTTGAAGAATAAAGCTAAAATAAAGAAGGAATCAAGACACAAGAATAGAAAAGGATAGAGAGGGACTAGGATAACCATGCCTTATTCTTAAAACCCGAGGACAACCTTATCCCAATACATATCCTTAAAAAAGCTTAAAACTAGATATTTGAGCTCAGAAGCCAAAAACATGGATAACATTATCCATGTACCTATCCACCCTATACATAGACCTATCCTACTATCCATAACCCTAGCCCATTTATCCAATACCCTATCCCTAGCCTAGAAACCTATTTGGTCCATAACACACCTAATTGACTCAGTCTAAGTCAATTAGGCTAGCCACTAGTCAATTTGGTCTAGTCGGACTAGCTTAGACTAACCCTGAGTTGATTAGACTAAATTGAGTCTAATCCGACCCAACCTAAACCCTATAACCCCAACCTAATTAGGTGCACACCTAGTTGATTGGATGCACCTAATGTCAATCGAGTTCACCCAGAACTTGATTGAGTCCAAATCAACCCACATATGTTCAATTGGATTCAATTGGAATCTAATTGAACTTACTTAGAATCTAATTAGGATTCCTCTAACCTAGTTAGAAGCTTCCCCAACCCAATTACACACTCACACACATTTAGACTTGGACCAACACTCAAATTGGACATCTAGACACCTCTCTAGACATCTAATTTGGACAGACCCAACATCAAAATCCTTCCTAAATGTACCCATAACCTAGAACTCTACTCTGAATGTCCAAAACACCCTCTGGACATCTAATTTTGCAGTTTAGGACATTGAGACACCTTTCTAGATGTTTAGACACCTTTCTAAATGTCTAGAACCCTTCTCTAGTAAGCAAAAGCCATCGAAGATTGGCCTTATCCTCTTGAAACAACCCAAAACACCATCCAAACTCTATCCCTAATCCTAGAACCTATCCTTTCATAAAACCTACACCTAAGAACTTATCTCTTAGGCTTTAATCCCAACCTACTTATCCTCTTACCTAGCTAGCCTCCTATTTTTAGAAAACCACCATCCTATCCTAGCCTTACAACCTAGATCCTAAGGTCCCTATTTAACTAATCCTAGGCATCACTTTTGATTGAATCTAAGCCATCCAAATTAGTGATCCTATCCACCTTAGATTGACCAATAGGAAGCCATCTAGATGCCTATAAAAAGGCCTAGCCTCCAACCCTTAGGAAAAATTAGCCACTTCGAGAAATAGCCTACCATAGTCCATGCCCTCTGTACCACCAGGCATTCTCCGGTTATCTTCCTCCCGACTCCCTGGATTTGAAGCTCCACCGGAAGCTTCATACAAGCATCCCTCAAGCAGTTCCACACACTCTCTCTCTCTCTCTCTTTGTAGTCTTTCTCTAGTTTATTTACTTTGATTCATAGTTGTAATCGTGCTATAGATTTTGTTTGTAAGACTCTCTTCAAGATAGTAATAAAGTTCATTATTCTTGTGATATCTTGATTCTAGCATTATTTGATTATCTTCTCGAAAGGTTTAAAATATCTACTGTCTCATTGTGTTCGACTCGAACTCCTTGTAGTTTAGTATTATAAATATTAATTGATTAGTTTGTTTACACACTACAACGATCGCACATATTTTTATCGCGTAGATTTGGCGAGCATCACTCGCTAAGGCCTCCCATATAGCTAAGTAATGTTTATCCATTTGTTGCATGTCTTTTTCAAATTCTTCACCGGGTCAGCCCGTGGTGGAGGTTTAGGGGTAACATCACGTACCAGCTGGTAGGTCGACCGAGCCGGTTGTTGAGATAGGAATGATTAATACATATGATATGTGGGGGCCACATTCCCGTAATACCTGGACTGGTGCTGTGGAGCAGGATTGGGCCTTTGTAAGTTCCCAACCTAAGAGAAGCTAGGATGCTGGTGCCAAACAAAGTTAACCTTGGGTTAAATCCCATCCCTGACTACACAATTTCGTTTACCTAAATCACCATTAAAGGCCAAGGAAGAAGGAGCTTGGATGTGCACATTACTGTAATTCCCAACTTGGAGGGGGTGAGATCAGCGAAACATAAAAATAATGCGGAATTATAAATAGAACAATTTCACAAAATTACAATCACACAATGTACACAATTATGTTTAGGTGGAAACTCAAATCGGGTGAAAACCACCACCTAACCCTCTCGAGTTAGGATTTTTCGATCAACCAAGTTGATCAAATCTACTAAATGAATCACTTAAACGAGGGTGATTCAACCTCAATTACAACCACGCTACAAGTGCGAGGGTAGCGTTCCTCAACCCCCTCTCTTCACGAGAAGGATTTTGTCCCTCGATGGAGACGGGAATTCGCAAAGCGAATACCCAACCAAATAACAAAGTAAAATACAACAATAATCCTATAGAGCCAACAAAGTAATTCTTAAACTAAGCTTCTATAGGAGTTAGGATGCTTCCCTTTGCTGGAAGTGCGTCGACGACGCGGATGCATGAACTACGCAATAGCGCAATGGTGCTCTCGTGAACTATGGTGGGAGAGCGGGTGCGCAAATAATCGATGCTCTCTAAATATAGAACTTAAGCTTGGAGAGCTAGAGCTTCAACTACTTCTCTTGGCCACAAAAGATGTGGAAAGTGGTTTGCTTAGTGTGTCTTGGTGTGTATTTGAGTGGCAAAGGTTCTCCTCTATTTATAGAGGCCCTAGGAAGGCTTTGGAAGGCCTTGGAAGGCTTTCATAGCTGTTCGGTACAACCTCCAAGAGAATCAGGTCGAAATTAGGATTAATCATTACACTAACAGGGTTATCAGACGTCTGGTCTTGGCATCAGATGTCTGAAAAACTCGTTTAAGACGTCTGGGAACAAAGTCAGACGTCTGATTTTAGGCAGGTTTCCTTCCTGACTTGAACAGATCTAAACAGGGTTCTAGTGAATTGTCATTAGATGACATACAGGACGTCTGGAAACCTACTTTTCTGCGAAAATGGATTCCCAAGAGAGTGCAACGGCTATAAAATCTCTAAGAAGAGATTTTGGGTCAGCCGAGGCAAAATGGTCATGTATCAGACGTCTGGGGTCCTCTACGGACGTTTGATACGAGGTTAACGGTCATATCCTTCATTGCTAGCTAAGGCAGTTAACGGTCCACTAATTTGACGTCTGGCAAAAACATCAGATGTCTTCTAAGACATCTAGACTAAGGTCTGGACGTCTGATTTCATCAGACAGAACTAACTAAGTCCAGCCTAAATATAATCGGATGTCTGAGTCAATAGTCAGACGCCTTAAAAGTATTTATTAGACGTCTGATTTTCAAATTAGACATCTGAAAAGGCTGTTTGAACCCTAGTTTGGTTTTCTAAGTTCTCTACATAAAACCTAAGTATCCTAGGGTTGTGCAGGTGTTCCTAAGACTACTGTTAGGGTACTTTGAGGCTCTTTAACATGATATTCTAAGAAACAAAAAGAGCAAGGAAATAAAGACAAAAGTACATAGAAAGAGATAAACAGAATTCTATCCTATTCTTCTTGTCTTTCCATCTTCAAGCTATCGCTCCACGCGAAGCTCCTCTGTTCTCCATCAAGCTCCTCCAATTCATCCTGGATGCGAGTTCGAACTCCGTCTAACCATGTCTCCATTTGCAATTAACCTGAAATCTAAGACTTCAAGTGTAAATGTTAAATGACACGTGTTTTGTTATCATCAAAATAAACGATCGCGGTGCTCTAGCACCAACAATTACAAGGGTCCCCTACCATGCCCTTGTAGTCTCTACACTCCATTCTTCTCCTTCCTTGTGTCCAAGTTAAGGGGCATCAACTTGGAGGATGGCTAGACAAGTATTGAGGGTGGACATATACCACCCTAGGAGGAGATAGAGAGGAAGCATTCAAGGAGGAAGAAGGAGCTTTCTTCAAGTTTGGGAGCAATCATTCTTGAAGCGAAAGCAACTTCAATTGGGAGACTTTTCTTTCTATTTTTTCTTATCATAATTCTTATAGTAGAGAAGCTTTCCTCTACTTTGGAATTAATTATGTGGAATCCCTCCACACAATTGAGCTTCCCAAGTCGATTGTATACTTTCATTCTTCTTGCTCTAAATTAAGGTGCCTCTCATCATTTCTTTATGTGTTTTCATTATTTTATGCATAGCAAGGTTAAGCCTTAGTTTAGTGGTTTTGTTCATCCACTCCACCTTTCTAATTATCCTAGGTGCGCTTGCCTAGGGTGAGCTTAGAATTGAGGATTTCATTTACCTTGATCACTTCGACGTAATTCATATTTCTTTGCTTGTGTTTTGAAAACCGTAAAAATCACAAAACCCAAAAAAGACAAAAAGAAGATTTGAGAGAGAAATAAAGAGAACACCATTTTGCTAAGTACCAATTAGCCTCCTTGGACGACCCTAGATACTCCACTATCTAGGTTTATAAATTTAAAAGTTGATCAAAATTGCCTATTGCAACAACATTAAAGACCTATTTTAACAAATTATGCATTTTTCATACCATTTTTTGGCGCCGTTGCCGGGGAGGCATGGCTTAGTTATCTTTATTTTCACCCTCCCTCACTTATTTGAATCTTCACTCTCTCTTTTTGTCTTTTGATTAAGTGCAAATCAAGTGGAAGTGAGAATTTTGTGTGAGTTTGAGCAGAAGCTTCGAGTGTTCTTTTCTTCCTACGGATTTCAGGTAAGTACCTAACCAAAACCACCTAAAAATCTTAAGAAAATCCCAAAAAAATCTTTAAAATATAAAAACATACAAAACAAAAAAAAATCAAGGGTGGTGAAACCCTAAAATTCATTTGGTTGCTTGTTCCATCATTTTTCGACCACCTTCATTACATTGGTGCTTAATTTTTGAAAATTCAAACTTCTGTTTTGACTTTCAAAAATCAAGTTCAGGCACAAGGAGGATTCCTACAATCCTCAAAATCTCCCAAACGAAGCTTCTTTGAGTAAGGAACTTAAGTTCCAAATTTTAAAAGATTTGGTTGAATAAAAAAAATTAGAAAATTCGTGAATTGAAGAGGGGTCAAACTTTAATCTCTTACTATTTTCTTACTATCCCCAAATTTCATAAGGTTTTCTATTCATCAACTTTGGACAAAATTTATATTTCTAGAACCTTTTGGAAATTCTATATAACATATAAAATTTTTAAAAATTTATGAAGTTGTTTGAGGATTCTATAGAATCAATTTTTTGAATCTATCTTTTCTAGATTTTGACACTAGTGGAGAAAAAAATCTTAAAAAAATATCTAACAAGTTTCAAAAATCCTAAAAAAATTATTTTTGTAGTCCGTGTTTGATTTATTTTTCGGTGGTGGTTTTGTTTATCTTGTTTGGACCACCACATAAAAAGATATTATAAAAAGAATTCATTTCTTAGGAGCTACCTACATAGGATTTCACCAATTAGGATTTTTATTTCTCTTATCTTAGTCACACCCTAACCTAAAGGAAATTGACTTTCACCGATCACAACTTGATTACAATTATTTGTATGACACTTCAAACTTGTTTGAAGACTTAACAAGAGAAATCTTAAAATCCACAAAAATTATATCAAAACCCTAAAATCCTTCCATTTAATCCTTGGTTGCAAACTACCTGTTTTGGCTTTGGGCATCACTTTCTCACCCAATTCGCACACGCCGAAAAGAAATAATTTTGGCAGCTGTCCCAATAATTTGAGGCATGCTCTCTAAGTATTCTAAGCCTAACTTAAAGTTTGTCTTAAAATTTATAGCAATTTGACCCTTAACGATTTCATCACATTAGGCTTGATACATGTTTATCAAATTATTTTAATTGACTTCAATTCCTTGATTTAAGCCAATTCTATGCGGAGAGGTCATGTCAAATGACCGGGTGCAGGTTTATATAAGCCCTTAGTGATTTTTCTGGGATATCGTTGAACCTAATACCCCCTTTGCAACTTAATTAGGTTAATTAAGGGAATGATGATTAATTGTTGACTATCTGTTATACAAGTTATCAAGTTTTAAGTTTTGTAAGGAGTCAACCCTTAACTAGGCTTAAAATTTTATTTTCTTGGGTGAACACAAAAATTTCTCTCAATTCTTCCCTTCTCTCCCCTTCTGTTCATCTATAAGTATATACATGGGCGTCGGTCCAAAATCTACACTTGGGGAGACCACTTGTGTAAGGGCTTGAATCTTTAGGTACACTTATAAATGGGCTTTTGGGAACCAGATCTCGGTAATGACAACATGTGAGATTTAGAAACCCTCTTTGATTAACAAGAAGTGTGTAAAAGATAAAAAGTGGAGGGGCTCCCGCCACAATTTCCACCCCATTTAAAAATTTTGGGTTGGCTTCCTTGGGAAGCCATTCCCTTCCTCCACTTCTCTTTGAACGAGAGTGAGGGAGAGAGCTGCATCTCCTCTTCTCTCCCTTGCTGTGCATCAGCCGCCACTGCCAACCAGCCGCTGCCCTCCTTGCCGGTCGTCGCTGCCACTACCGACCGGCCACCGCCCTCCTCGCCGGCCGTCGCCGCTGCTGCCATCCTCGATGCTGTTGCTGCTGCTGCTGCTACGCTGCTTGCAGTTGCTGCTTGTTGCGAGAGAGGAGGAAGGGGGTGAGGGCACTCTCCTTCCCTCCTTCCTTACTGCTTCCGCATTGCTGTTGTCGCCCTCTCTCCCCTCCTTCCTCTTCATTTTTGGCGGTTGGGCAGCTACCATTGCTGCCACTGTTGTTTCTTCTTCTGCCGTTGTTGGTGTCGCGGTGGGTGTGGTGTGAAGGTGGGAGGAGTCGGGTGGCTTTGAAGTCTGTCGGTGGTGGTCTACGATATGGAGAGATGAGGAGCGAGCCTGGGATTTCGAGCTGTGCGGAGTTGCTGCGATGGGGCTGGGTCTACAGTGTGTGCGTGCGTGCGTTGGAGATGAGGACAGCAGCTACGGTGGAGATGGGAGTCGAGTGGGGAGTGCGCTAGCATGAGGTACGGATCCGCTTCTTGTTTCCTTTCTTTTTTATTTCCTATGTGTAGGAAAGGCATTAGGGAGGTTTTTGATGATGGGATTAGTTTTGTGCATGATATCTTTGGTGGTGAATGCGGTGTATTCAACCCATGGTAGGATATATTTGTGGTAATGGGATTTTTCTTGTTTGGGGTTGCCCTAAAGTTGGATGGGGGTTTTGATTGCTTCGAAATGCTCCTTGTACGTATGGTATCTAGAACACAAGATTTTATGAGTTTTGGATTGAGTTAAGGATGTGAATTGGGTTTAAATGCTATGTTATCTTGCCTTGGTGGTTTATATAAGTGGTAATATGATTTTTTTACTTAAGGGCCATTTTAATGTTTGGCGGGGGATTTGATTGGTTCAATGTGGTTTTTACATATGTGTTAACTTGTAATCAAGGTTTCAAAACATTCGGAGGTTGCTACTGCTGCTTTCTTTTCAAAAGGGAATTTTTTTGTTGTAAATTTGGTTTGACATTAAATGTCAATGAAGTTGGACCATTTCCAACTTTAAATCTATATTCTAATTTCAGACTTTGGAGATTTGATATGCTTTCGATTGGTGTGCATAGAGAAAGCTAGCCCGGGTAGTAATTGATCAGCCACATTAATAGGATGGCTTCCGTATTGCAAATAACATTGTAATTTTGACCTAATGTTGTTAATATGCAGCCTACAGGAATCACCAATTTGGTTATTAATGTAGGAAGATGATGAAGCTTCCATGTGTTCAGGTGTTCCAAAAGCTTTCATTTGGAATCACTACGTGCAATATTTGAAAGGAGTGTAGTTGTGTTTCTCTATTGACAAAAAATTAATCCATTAGCTTTTGAAAGGAGTGTAGCGAAACTCACATCCCTGGTTGTCCTCTTTTTGCGATGGCATCATTCTACTATGGTTTATCACAATAACGTCAATTCAACCTTATAATAATAATAATAATAATAATAATAATAATAATAATAATAATAATAATTTGATCAGTAAGGGTTGACCTCGCCATCCTCCCATAGCTTTTCATTGCTTCCTTGCTGGCAATGGATTGTAGTACCTCAAGCTAGATTCTACTTCATAATTTCAAATCCATTAAGATTCAGCATAGGGCTAAGTCCTTTGATGGGAAGGCCCGATCAAAATAAATTCAAAGGTCCAATTTCTAATATAATTTGATTGATCTGATCGTGATCATATCCTATTGTTATTGCAATAATTAAACCCCCCTTTCACATCTTAATCTTAAGGGTTTTGAGGGTATTTTTGGACATAAAGGTTTTAAATGAAAGGGGAGGGTGTTTTACTGATTAACCCTGTTATATGTATTTCGTTGGTGCTTGGAAATATGTGGATTTGTGTTTGATCATGTTGTGGTTCAGTGTTGATTATGGGTGGTCGTATGTGTGATGCCGTAAACCGTACCGTGGTCGATACGAGTCTTGTAGTTAATTAAGAATGCTTGTGGTATTATGTTAGCAGTAACATGGCCTTATTTTTCGTAGTTTTCCCATGTTTTTATCGCTTTTGGTTGCGGGGTGTACCTGCTTATTTTTTATCGTTTTCTATAGATGTGATGTGATGGTGGGGAGTGTTCACTTATATACTTTGTGGTATGCATGCACAGTTTCAGGTTGTAGATATCGAATTTGGGAAAATATATGAAAAATAAGAAATTTTGTCGAATTTTCGATAGGTTTCGACCCTACAATTTATTTTGATTTTGATTTTTTTTTCCTTTGACATCCCCAAATTGACGGGATTGCGAATTCCAACCCTAGTTAGGACCTGGGCATGGTATTGTGGTGTGGTGTTTAGGGTGCCTAGTACAGGTCCTAATGTTTAGTACTAATACTAGCTGACTTGGTTGAGGTTGTGCTGTGGGTTTCTAGTACTGGTGCTAAAGCTCAGTGTTGGTACTGGCATGCTATGGCCTAGTGGGGAAATGCATGGGTGCCCAGCACCGGTACCTAGGACTATGATCGGTACTGGTGTACTTGTTCGACCCTGCATGAAACTCTAAAAGGAGGATTAAAAGTTGATGGAATCTAGCTAAGCAAAGGATTGAATCCAAAATGTTAAACATGTATTAACTCGGCCAGAGTCTAATAAATGGAATGCTTGGATCCTAAGATCTTTGGATATGACCCCAGGTGATCCACTAGGTCTCTAGGGCTTCATTCTAGACACTGAACCCACTGCAATTAAACGATAGTAAGTTGATTAGGTGAGCTTGTAAGGTTGCACCCTTGGGCTTGGTGAACAATGGGTTCACTGCTCGAGTCGGGGACTCAAATTGTCGTAGTAGCTAGAGGCTACCAAGGAATTTTGCCTTGGAACTTGGAAGGTTCCTGAGTTAGGTAATAGGCCTCAGGTTGTCATTGGTATTTGGTATTTGGATGTACCTGAATTTGACTCGATGCGGAGGTACTCGTGACTTTGACTCTGTCAGCACCACATGCGCAATGGGGGACATTGATGAGGTGTGGTTCATCATAGCTAAAATACCTAAGTTATGATAGAAATTAGGTTAAATACTATCTAATTAACATAATAAATGTGGTAAGTGTGAGAATTAATGAAAATGACCTAAAACATCAAATTTTATGTTAAAAATACATAATTAATTTAATTTATGAGATATTTTATTCACAAATACAAATTAATGATCCAAATGTAAATTGAACACGTTTCTGTGCTCAAAAGTACAAATCAAGGGTGAAATCATGTTTTAATATGTTCAATTAAGTTTAAATAAAAATTTCATTGCATTTGGACATCATTAGGATCTTGCATTCATCACATTACAAGTAAGTTCTTCATTCATTACATTTCTCAAGCATAAAAAGCCGCAAGGGCTCATTTGAAAGCCTCCAGGGACATTCTTATTATTTTTACCACTTATGGATATTTTTGCTATTATTCCACCATTTCACTTTGAGGGCATTAGTGTAAAAACACCAATACACCTGATTCAGCCGAGCTCTTCTATTCACGGTGAAGAACAGGGCTTACAGCCACCATCCATTTATGATCCATTGATCCAACGGTGGATTTGCTTCCATTGATCATGCGCTCTCGCGCGGTGCATCGTGACCTCCTCTAGATCTGATCTAACGGTGGGTTTTTGTCTAAAAGCTTCCCGTGCATGCCTCATACCCACATCCACCATTAACCCTATTTGCACCTAATCTGAATCTCCGGTGACCACAATCACTCCCTTATTTAAGTAGCTCTTAAGCAAGCCAAAGGTCCTTTATCAGCTCCCTCTACCTTGAGTTGATCATCGTCCACATCTTCAGCTTCTCTTCCTCCTTCATTGGTTGTCTGCGACAGGGCGACTCTTCTTCCTCATCTTTGTTGCGGCAACCACCAGCTGTGGATCCAGGGACCCCATTCCTCAGCTGGAGGTCCTCTCACCTCCCTTCGTTGCTACAGTGACCAACTGTAACCCAGGTTCCATTCCTCTAATTAGCTAGGTTTTACTGCTTTCTAGGTAGATCTATTATTTTCTAGATTAGTTAGGAGTAGAATTAGTTAGTTAATTCCCTAATGGGTTGTTAGATCTAGGAGTAGATTAGATTTGGTAGATTTTCTCCAATCCACCTCCTCTGATCAATTCATATTAAAGGAGATGAATTCGCCCATGCATTGTGTTCATTAATCTCCCTCTTCATTTCACGACCACTTTCATCCATTTCCCTCGCATTTTAATCCATAGTTCACCTATCCACCAGGCAACCAATAGATCTGTAAGCCCTTTGAAGCTCAAGGGCTTACAGATCTATTGGTGTGCCAAATCCACTTGAGGTCTCTTTACGCTTTGAATTGTGCTTATTTGGTTGATTAGATCTGATTTGAGTTTTGAGAAGTAAATGAGGATTTTTTTGAAGCAATCATATTTTAATTGAGTTTGATTGACCAAATTGAGCTCATAATTGTTTATTTGGATTAATGGAGGTAGGCGTGAGCTATTTTAATTGAGTTCTTATCAAGGGAAGTGCTCAGGCATAATTTGATGTTTGGTTAATGCATTTTTATTGCCATAGGTAGTAAGGGTAGAGGATTTTGTTGATGTACTTTTATAATGCCCTTGCAATGACCTCTTTGACTTCTAAGGATCACCTAATCATCCTGAACACTAATCAATGGTGTGTAGGATGGATGGATGATCATATCATCAAGGCGATTGCACACTAATAGCCCTTTATACCTAGGCAACATTGTTTCCTGATTCTCATTTGTTTAAATCCTTTATCTGGATTTTGAAGGAAGATTAAGAGGTCTAAAAGAAGGTCTAGGATCATTCTATAAAGGATTTAATGGGTAAGTTTAACTACATATATTACAATGTCCATAGTGTAAAGATGGGGTCAAACTAGGGTTTCAATGTGTTTTAACCACTGATGTATGTTTCAAGGATTTCCAGATTTATCTACAAACACTTGCGATAGATGGCTTTGGTTTTTCATAGATTTAATCCTAATATGGGGTTTTGGGTTTAAGTTCTTTCAATTCTTAAACTCCAAGTTGACCTAGGAGTTCCAGTAGTTATTCTAGACAGATGATGTTAAAAAGAGTTTTGAAATGATGTTTGGGACCCATGTGAAGTGTGTGAGTGATTTTTATTGGTGGATTTTGATTTGAGTATGGCATTGTGTTTGGGTCTGATCTGGCTATCGGTTTTTCATAGCAATGCAACAGTAGTAGTAGCCATTGCTGTTGTTGTTACTGCCTGAATGAGTAGCATTGGCTACTAATTGATGTGTTCTGATTGCACAGCAATGATAAGGTCTAATCAACCTAAATTAAGTCAGATCCTAGCTTAACTTTGGAATAATGCATGCATGAGTAATATATTTGCATCTTAGTTGATTTATATAGTGGTGGAGAGAATAATGCTATTTTGATACACTAATTGATAGGTAATAATAATTGTACATGATTTAGGGCTGCAGATGATCAATCTGACCGTATGGATGGACTTAGGTGATGATCGCAATTCAACGACGCAAGAATCCCTCGGTTGGAGCCCTGTAGCACCATCTACAAAGGCAGGAAGACAGATGGTCAGGATGGTGCCATGTGGCACCATCCCAAAGGCTCTCCACCACACCCTCATTCTTTAAAGGTGATCTCACAAGCTCTGTGGGTCGTTGGATCGTCATCCAACGTCCACAAACGCACCACGTCGTCGGTACCCAACGCTTCATCAAAGGAGGTCTCATCTTAGCTGTTGGATTGCCATCCAATGGCTGAGAGCACACGAGCATGAAATCGAGAGTGCGACACAAACGTGCGTGTAGTGCGTTGGTCAAGCGCCTTAAGACGAGAGAATGGCCCTTGTTTGAGGTGCATGGGGAGGCGAAATCACGCTTGACGCGAGGGGTGCTAAATTTGAGCATCGGATTTGAATCATACGGTGAGTAGCAAGCAGCGAGCCACGCGACACAGTGGATGACCGTTGGATGCACACGCACGTGATGACGCGCAGATACACACAGGTGTGTGATCAGCGCGCGTTGAGAGCACGACATGGATTCATCAGAGCCGTTGATCATCATGATTAGACGACCGTGATTGAGCGCACACGATGCGTGCGATGAAAACAAAGGCAATGGCTTTGATGTGCTCTCGATCGCGTGATGGCAAACAAACGGCAATGGACGCGCCACGTGGCAGTAGGGGGTGGCCTCGCGTGATGAGCACGTGATTTGAATGTGATCTTGACAAGATCGTGATCGTCTGATCACAATCAAACGACCATGTTGAAGCTAGGATGTTGTGCGTGCGATGAGGTAGCGATGAGGGTGCGATTTGAACGTAATCAGAGTCGTAGATCTCCAGATTGATGGTCCTCGTTGCTCCAACTTGTTGGCACGATTGGAGATTCTAAAACAACCATTTTTCCCTTCATTTTGGCTATAAAAAGGAACCAGACTCCCCATTTGGGAGGCAATTGGACCACCAAGCAATCTCCCTCTCTAAAGCCACTCCAAGAGCCTTTCTCCGAGTCCCTCCAAGTCGGCCCCCTTCCACCAAAGGAGTCAGCTCTGCTACTCTCCTTGAAGCTCTCCAAGGTCGTCGAAGCGCTCCTCACCGAAGCACCATCAGCACCCTCCTTTCTAGCCCTTCGCTTTCTGCATTGTAGACATGTTCCTGAGATCAAGCAGAAAAAATCTGTGCACAGATCGAGCGTAGGTGAAGAAATAAGGTATACACCACATCTTATGTTTTAGGATTTTCATTGAATCTTAGGTTAGATTTGCTTTGAAAAAAAATGCAAATTCGAAAAAAAAAATAGATTTCTTGAAAAAGGGTCATTTTTTACTTGGACACCCTTTCAAAAGCCTTTTTTGTGGTTTTCTAAAATTCGACCTAAACATTTTTAGCGAATTAAAATTTCAATTGCCGAAGATTTAGTGATCCAAAATTTTTAGAATTAGAGCAGAAGTTAGATTTTTAAATTTTCTTTCCAATGCCACCGTTCCCTTTTAAAAATTCGATTTGTGGAATTTTAAAAATACATGAAATGCACAGGGGTCAGATTGAGATTCGGATTTTTCTGATCTTCAAAAAGTGATTCTGAATGGCACACAAATTAAATTTGACTAAAAATGGTGGGGTTTGAAAGATTATCAAGGTAGCTTTCATTTCCGTACTTTGCCCAAATTTTTGGAGCATGTTTGATACTGTTTCAAAAAGAAAAATCAATACGGGGTCAAGATCCCAAATCTGATATATGTTAGTTAAAAATTCATATTTATTTATTTGAAATAGTAAAAATTTTGAAAAAATATTGTTTGAAAATATTATTGAAAAGGGAATCATCCTACCAATTTTTATTTCATTTAAATTCAAATTGCATCTGTAATGAATATTTTGAATTTGATTGTGCTTTGCTGATTGATATTTAATCAAATTGTATGAACCTTAGGTTTAACCTTTAGGGTTACATTTAGAGATCACATTGGACTAGCTTGGACTCAATCTAGTCGATGAGTCAGGTCACCTTGTGTACTACTCACCAAACACCCAAATTAAGGAAAAGGTTAAGAAAAATTTGTAAAAATATATCAATTAACGTACATTCGTCTTTTAACTACTGGGTGGTTTCAATCTCTTTAGCCAAACCTGGTGTCTTGTTTGTAGGGTAGTGTCAAACGACCATGGCTAAGGGCATTAAGGACCCGGAGGCGTAAGCCAAAGGAAGAATCTTCCTCTTAGTCCCTCCTGTAGCAGATTGGCTCAGTTAGCTTAAGAGGCAAAAATCATCTTCAGTAGGTCTCTTGATGAATTTTTTTCAAAAATTTAAACCTTAATGAAAAGTTTGGTAATTTGATTTTTAAAGGACCAACTTGATTAACAAGACCTTAGCCTTGTTTGGCTTGGCTACACTAACCCTTGTCGTTAGTGTATGCAAGGAAGGTCTTTAAGACCTGAATTGGTTTGGCCTTGGGAACCAAACCCAAGGCGGCGAACGCAACTTGTCGCATTGTCTGGTCCTTCTTCTCTACCCTCTTCTTCTACTCGATTAACTGAGATGGGTAATCCTGGACCTGGTCCTGGTCAAGGTCCAGAAAATCTAGACTCGATGCCTCGCCTGGAAGCCAGGGTCATTGAGCCTGAACAAAGGTATCAGCAGAATATTGACAGGATCCTTAACACATTGGATTTGATGTAGCATCCATCATGCGGAGAACAATTGTGGGACTTCTATGATTCGGCGGCTATGATTCTGGCACCCTAAGTCGGATTCCCACAGGTAGAGATGCATTCGAGCTTAAGTCGAATGTAATAAGTCCGATTCAGACTTATTTTCATGGAAACTTAAATGAGGATCCCTTTCAGCATATTGAGGATCTGAGTCGAATCGCAGAAACGGTTCAACCTAGAAACGTTGATTTAGGAATTATTCTCATGAAGCTTTTTCCATTCTCTCTTAAGGATAAAGCTTCTTATTAGTTCAAGACCATCGGGAGGCCGATTGGAACTTGAGCGGAATTACGTCATGAATTCCTCCAAAAGTTCTTCCTGATTGGTCGGACGAACGCGATGAGGTGTGCGATTATGACTTTCTCCCAGGGACCGGGGGAAAAGTTGCATGATGCCTGGGATAGATTCCATGATCTTCTCAGGAAATGCCCGCACCATGCTGTGCCCATATGGCACTTAGCTCAAATCTTCTACCATGGTTGGATGACACACATTGGTTCCTAGCTAATGCATCTAGCGGTGGGAATTTCCTTGCGAAGGACGAGAACAACGCATTCGAGCTGTTCGAGTCTTTAGTAGAGAACTCAATGAATGCTGCATCAATGAACTAGTTCCAGCGACCTGGACAGCAGTCGGTTAATGTCCATGAAGCTCATGTCGAATCTACTTGAGCTGATATGGACCTTATCACCAAGAAGTTGGACAAGGTGGATCTACTAGACAAGAAGCTCGACGAATTGATTCGAGCTCGACCTTGATTTTTTGGCAATTCAGTTGCATCTCACTCTTCTTTCACATCTTGAGTCCCTCTTGCTCGAATACATTTACTCAGGATGTATCGTCTCCATCTTTGCGGGATCTTGCGTATCAAAAACACATGAATAATTTAAGATCTGGCACCATATGATCAAGGTTATGCACCCCATGACGATTCTAGTGCGTATTTCTTTGATGAATATGTGTCTTAAACATCTTCGACCTACGAAGATGTCAACGCTATCTAAGATTATGGGCGTAATAACCTGTATTTAGAGATGTATAATCCTGGTTGGCGCTAGCACTCTAACTTTTCCTAGTCTGGTAACTTGCATAGACCAAATCAAGATCCGCACTGGTAGATCAGACAATATGGGAATGCACAAAAAAATACCCTAGGGAGTAGCCATTCTCGTCTCCATAGCAATCTCGCTCTATTTATCAGCCGCTACATCAAGCTGCCAATCACCCTCCAAAGCGGGTCAACCCTTTAGAGGCATTAAAAGAGGCATTACAAGAATCAATGCGGAAATCTAATCATGATGGCTTGCATATTATGAAGGCTATGGTTGATTAGATTCAGAGCATACAGAACATGCAGAATCAACTGCTGCAAGAGCATAGTTTGCAGGGAGCCTTGCCCTCCCAACCTGTTCCTAACCCGAGATATGTGTAAAACTAGGGCACCCCGCCTAGATTTCAGGCACCTCAGGGACAGGCGCATGCTGTTTTACAAGCACCACTTGCACCACCTAGTTATGTATAGGGTTAGCCACCTCTGCTGCAAAATCCCGCCTACTCTGCCCCTTCTGCTCCTCCGCCACCTCATGGACAGTATGTCGATGCAAAGGTTGTCACATTGAGTTGGAAGACCACACAAGACCCACCACTTAGGCAGGCGGGTCATGATTTTCGCGCCCTCTACTGTAGGATGGCTCGTTTCCTTCTTCCTCTTAGAAGCCACCTACCGTAGACAAGTTCAAAAGATCAACTAACCCTGAGATTCTCGTCCCTTTTCCCGAGGCTCTGACGTGAGATTTAGCATGGAAAAAGGGTATGCAGAATTTTGAGGGCCTGAGAACTATGTTCAAAGAGATTTACATTCATGTTCCTCTCCTCGAGGCGATACATCACATCCCTGTTGCTAGGTTCTTCAAGGATTACTATACCCTCAAGCGACAACAGAAAATCAAATGATAGGTAGTATTGTCAAAAGAGGCTAGCGCTGTGATTCCAGTTGATTTACCACCTAAAAAGAAATACCCTGGTACCCCACTCATTTCCTGCTTTTTGCAGGATTCTCCTTTTGATCGGGCCTTTCTTGATTTGGGTTCGTTCATCAGCCTAACTCTCATCGCAGTATTTGATCGATTTCGATTTGGGGAGTTGAAACTCATCTCGATTGCCATACAGCTGGTTGACAAATCGGTAAAAACACTAAGGGGGTGGTTGAAAACGTGATCGTAAAGGTCCGTGGACTCTGCTTTTCAGTGGACTTTTTCGTTCTTAATATGAAGGTTCCTCCTAATCTTCACGATGCACCGATTATCCTAGGTTGCCCATTTCTGATGACAGGTCATGTGAATATCGACTGTGCATTCGGGTGTATGGAGATTGCCCTAGGAAACAAAAGACTTAGACTGGACATATTCAGGGCATCACGGAACTTCGATTGTGATCTGATAGAGGAGGACGGCGAAGATGAAGACTCGACTTTTTGTGTAAACATTAGGCTCTTCTGTAATGACTTAATGTCATATTCATCTTCACTACTAGGGTTTTTGGACCTTGATCCACATGGGATCGAGACTACTGCAATGCACATTTCATCCCGTGGATCCGATTGTCTTGGGTGTTCATCTAATCATGACACCCCTAATTCTGATTATCTTGAGCCATCATTTATTGATTTGCCCTTAGCGACGCAGGATGGCGTGACTGCAACAAGCGGGTTTCTTGTCAATGCACTCATGACCAACCTCTTTGCAGGCGGGGAATCAGTGAGATTTCATGAGAATTAGGATTATCAGATTTCCGCGATTGATTCTTCTCCCATGCACGAATTTGATTCCCACCCACCCGTGATTGAATTAAACCCTTTACCAGATTCACTCAAATACGTGTTTTTGGGTGATAGTGAGATGCATCCCATGATTATCAGTGCTCACTTAACCGTAGAATAGGAGTATCAATTGATCTCTGTCTTACAAGCACATAGGGCTACTATCAGGTGAAGCATTGCTGATCTCCATGGGATTCACCCCTTGTATTGCACTTATCATATTTACACGGATGAGGGGGTGAAGCCTTCGAGACAACCGTAGAGACGACTGAATCCAAATATGTTGGAGGTTGTCAAGAAGGAGATAATTAAATGACTGGATGTGGGCATTGTGTATCCTATTTCCGACAACTAGTGGGTGAGTCTTATTCAAATTGTGCCCAAGAAAGTAGGACTCACCGTAATCAAGAATGATAAGGGTGAATCTATCCCAACCCGCACTGCGACTTCGTGGTGGATTTGCATCGATTATAGGAAAATGAACACGGCTACCAAGAAGGTTTATTTTCCTTTACCTTTTATTGATTAGATCTTAGAAAGGTTAGTTGGGTGCAGTTTTTTTTGTTTTATGGATGGATATTCCGGGTATTATCAGGTTGTGATTAACTCGGAAGAGCAGGATAGGACTACTTTTACATGTCCCTTTGAAACATTTGTTTTTAAGCGAGTGCCTTTCAGCCTTTGCAATGCACTAGCGATATTTCAGTGTTGTATGATGTCCATTTTTTCTGTTATGATTGGGGATTATGTAGAAGTATTTATGGACGACTTCTCCGTCTTCGGAGATGATCACAAAGATCTTGAGGAGGTACATAGAAGTAAACATAGTGCTTTCATGGGAGAAAAGCCATTTTATGGTGAGGGATATCATTGTACTAGGTTGTAGGATCTCTTTTAACGGACTCGAGGTCGACCAAGCTAAATCTAAAGTCATTTCTCGATTACCTCCACCTAGCTCGATTAAATAGATCATATCAATCTTGAGTCATGTCGAATTTTACCATAGATTCATTCATGCTTTCTCAAAAGTCGCCCGCCTTTTGACAAATCTTCTAGTAGCTAACACCCCATTTGACTTTGATTCCTCAAGTCTTGGCACTTTCGAGACCTTCGAAACGCTGTATCAAATTCCCCAATTCTCCAATCGCTCAACTGGTCTCTCGATTTCGAGATGATGTGTGACGCCTCTGATTTCGCAGTTGGAGATGTGCTAGGCCAACATCAGGAGCACCATCCATTTGCAATCTACTTCGCTAGTAAGACGTTGGATGAGGTTCAACGTAATTATATGATTACTGAAAAAGAACTGCAAGCTGTGATTTTTGGATTGGAGAAATTTAGATCTTATTTATTTGGATCAAAAGTGATTATTTTCACATATCATTTTGCTCTTTGACATTTGTTGGTAAAGAAAGATGCCAAACCTTGTCTTATCAGATGGATTCTTCTATTGCAGGAATTTAATGTTTAGATTCATGACAAAGCCGGAGCTCATAATTTAGTGGTGGATCACCTATCCCCCACCTATCTCAGATCAATTCTTGGATGAGTCTCTTTTGGTCGTTAATTCTGTTGAGTTTTCCTGGTATGTGGATATCGTGAACTATCTTGTCACAAGCAAGATTCTTGTAGGTTTATCCGAATACCAGAAACTTAAATTTTTATTAGAAGCCAAATTTTATTTTTGGGATGATTGCATGCTCTTCCACATTGGGGCTGATCAGATCATTAGGTGTGTCCCGGATTTAGAAATTACAAGTGTGATATCTTTTTGCCACAGCGATGCTTGTGGTGGTCATTTTTCAGGACGGAAAATCGCTGTAAAGATTTTACAGTCGGAGTTTTTTTGGCTGACCATTTTTAAAGATACACACGAGTTTGCCAAATGCTACAAGCGATGTAAGACGGTCGGTTTTATGACCTGGAGAGACAGGATGCCTCTCCAACCCATTCTAGTTGTAGAAGTGTTCGATGTTTGGGGCATCGATTTTATGGGTCCTTTTCCGAACTTGTATGGCTTCGAGTGCATACTTCTCGCAGTTGACTATGTCTTGAAGTGGGTTGAAGCCATCTTGGCAAGACGGGCTGATTATAAGATTGTCATCTCTTTTGTACGGGAATTCATTTTCGCAAGATTCGGTGTTCCTTGCACTCTGATTAGCGATGGGGGTAGTCACTTCATCCATGCTCATTTTAGGTCACAATTGAAGAAATATGGGGTACATCATTGTATTGCACCCCTGTATCATCCACAGACCAATGGATAGGTAGAAGTGTCTAATCGTCAAATCAAGCTTATCCTCCAGATGACAGTTAGACTAGATAGGAAGAATTGGTCTAATCGGTTGATCCATGCACTTTGGGCATATTGGACCACGTACAAGGCCTCGCTTGGAATGTCACCATATCGCATGGTGTATGGAAAAGCCTGTCACCTTCCTATTGAGCTAGAGCAACACACCTTTTGGGTGGTGCAGAAATGTAATTTTAATCTAAATGAAGGTTATGAGAGAAAACTCCAGCTCAATGAATAGAAGAGATTCAGCGGGAAGCCTACGAGAATGTAATGATATACAAAGATAAGATGAAGGCTTTTCACGACTGCCACATTTGAAGGAAGGGATTCACGCCTAATTAGCAGGTCTGGTTATTTGATTCTAACCTCAAATTCTTTGTGGATAAGCTCAAGTCCAAGTGGACTGGCTCATATGTTGTGATTCACTTATATTTTAATGGGGCGATTCAAATTATGGACCCAAAATTTGGACATGTTTTTACGGTTAATGGCCAGCGCCTCAAGCCATTTATGTCTCAGGAATCTCCTCCTATTGATGAAATTATCAATTTTATCGAGGACATCTGATTGAGTTTTCACCCAACTGGATGCATTAAATTCAACATTTGTACATAGCATCTGCTTTCTGTTTTATACATAGCATATTTCATTTTTGCGTATTGTTCTGCATATTCTAATTATCATGTTAGTGTTGGCATATGTTGAATAAAGAATCAAGAGCAATTCCAGGTAATTTCTATCCACTTACCCCCTTAATTTATTTTTCTTATATTTATGAATGAGGACATGCAAGAACTTAGCCATAGGGGGTAGTATGTATAAACTGAAAATTTTTTTGCCAACACTTAGAAAACCTCTGAGCAGCATGTTAACTGCACTTTAGGTTCCTTAATTTAAGAATGACAAGAGAAATTATTGAAGTGCAATCATATGAGGTTAATTGTACACAACATTTATATTGCATCCACGAATAAAGATTTTTATCAAAGGGTTTTATTAGGGATTTTATTCTTTAGTTGATTCCTTGATTTAGAATCCAATATAATTTCACATTTCACGTAGAGTTTGCAATGGATCCATTGTAAAGACTGATAAACATCTTTAGTTTGTCGAGAAGAAGCGTTGCTTCTTTTCCTAAACCCTTAGATAATAAATAGGAAGTCAGGCAAACCATCTTCTATTAAGATCCACCAAACAATTGCAAGGTGAGAGTAGAGTGTCTATTGGTGTTCTAAGTCTAGTATAAGGAATTTTAGTTTCTGGATAATTGGATAATGATATTCGAATTAGGTATAGGTTTTGCTCTCGATTCTTACGTACGAATTCTTTGTGTAGATTGTTGAGAGGCACCAAATAAGGCAAATATGCAGAAATCGAGTTCTAATAAAATTAGGACTAAGGTGGATGGTTACGACTGTTCTTTACGGAATCATCGGCTGAAGGTGGGTGTTTTATCAAAGGTCAAAAAATACATTCTATCCATTCTTTTCCCAGTGTTGAGAGTAAACACTTCTACCAAATAAGTCACTTGATATCCTCTTGAAAATCACCGATCCCCAATAATGCCTCAAGAATAAAAATTAGTGTGAGTTGTGTTGTATTGCATTGTGTTGGTAGATATAAGAAAAAGAAAAGAGAGAAAAATTTTGCTATATGAAAAAAAAATTAATTGAAAAAAAAAGTAAAAAAAAGTGTTGAATTCGTAGTTGTGTTTATTGCATTTACATTGAGGTAATAATACCTATCGCATTTGCGATCCACCAAATACGGTCTCGACCTACTTTTCTGTATTTCTGATTACTTGATTACTGGCTGAGAAATTTTGACTTAGTTTTAGGGTTATCAGAATTTGATTAAAGTTTAATGCCATGTGAGACTACTAAATATTGAGTATATTTACAAACCTAGAGAGATTGTGAGCTTGAAAAGAAAAGAAATGTGAAAGAGAGAGTGTAAGTATAAAGGAACTAAAGAGAGCATAGTTCTCTGCCTCTCTCTGAGTTGATCTATGTGATAATCTAGAAATCTAGAGTCTGTAGTACTACTCTATATGTAGCATTAGATGAGTGTAAGCTACCAAATACAAAATCACTTGGCTCAAACATCTTCTACCTGAGCCAAAAGTTGGGGTAGAAATTACAGATTATTTTGTTATACCCTCGAGGAAAGAAATTTGCCTATCCCAATAGAATTTTACTAGGATTCAAGTATGAGCTTTGGATATAAATTGACTTTTCACTTGGATCCGTTGCATAAGTTACATCACTATACTTTCATGATTGTTTGGATTTTTAGATTTTTAGATGAAAACAAAAAGATCTTTAGTCTAACACCTGATAAAAATAAAAAGCAGTCCTTTAAGGACCAATTTTTAATAACTTAGCTACACATTTTACATTTAATCTTGCATTTTCTAGGAATTAACAAGATTTAGGTATTGGGGTATGATTGCGTAGCAATTATAGGGCCTAATCAACCTAAATTAAGTTAGATTTTAGCTTAACTTAGAAATAATGTATGCAGGAGCAGCATATTTGCATCTTAGTTGATTTATTTAGTTGTGTAAAGAATAATGCTATTTTGATACGCTAATTGATAGGTAATAATAATTGCGAATGATTTGAGGTTGCAGATGATCAATCTGACGTACGGATGGACTTAGAGCGATGATTGCAGTCCAACAATGCAAGAATCATCTTGATCGAAGCCCTATAGCACTATCTACAAAGGCAATAAGATGGACGGTAAGGATGGCGCCACATGGTGCCATCCTAACAGCCCTCTGTTGGGAATCGTAAAGTACGTTTTTGATAAGAAAAAGTGTCGTAGTATAGTGCGCAATACGATTAATAAAAATATTTATCAAAATAATGAGGCTTGGAGTTCCGGTCGTTCTTCTCTGGGAGGAATTTATGGAAATACAGATTTGAAATCGATCTTTCACTCTACTTGCTTAAAATCTCATGTCGGTTTATGATGATTTACGTATTGATGTACGACATGCTAGTTGTCAAAAGATAGTAATTAAAACGTGTAACTTCAATCACACCAAAAGATGATAATTAGGAACATGATAGTTTTCAACATATATATTTATATATATAAAAGATGATGATGATATCAGAGTTGCATGAGCACAGGTAGAGGAATGCTTGTACAGGGAAATAAAATTACTTGCTATCAGAAAATGACTTCATACATGAATCTATGGGGTGATTTTGCATGCATCATTGGGGGAGAATAAAGAGCTACACTACTAAGAAGTAAATAAAGCATGTAAATTTAAGAACTATAATCTAGTCTAGCAGAAATAAAGGCATTTGGAGGTGGCTCCGATGGCCTTTGAGTGGTTGAGAGTAGGGGCGGCCAATGGTGCTTTGGCTGGCCCTTGGAGAGAGGTTGGAGAGGTGATCTAGTATCTTGGCGTGGAGGTGGTGGTGGCCATGGTGAGGTGATTGCATAGTAGAAATACACCAGTAAATATGCCATCTTGTGTTATTTCCTAGCACTGTCATTGCATCTTATGTAGCTGTAATTGCATTTGTAAATAGACGCCTGCATGCATTTATAAAGAGGGGAGGAGAGTGTGAATAATTGGTCATCTATTAATTAACATCTTTCTCAAGTGCGGCATTGCAATTTCACCATTTCCATTTTTTTATTTACTTTGAATTCTTCTCTCTCGCGCGGCTGCAGGGCATGGGGCATGCGCGCCTCTTCGCGCCTCTCCTCCTGCCAACAGCATGGAAGGTGCGTTGCCAGCATCATGGCTTTGGCATGCTCTCTCTTCTTTATAATGCCTTGCTCTCTCCCTTGTGCGGGCATACACTTTCATACACTTTCATGCACCTTCAGATACCTTCAGATCCACCGTCACCCTGGGCCAAACTCCTCCCCTCTCCCTCTCCATACACAGTATCTCTTCTCACTGAGAAGAGACACACCGTGGGTAGGAGAAAACCTACAGTGGTCTCCAACCACCACTATGAATTCCACCACCGCCTAGTTCTTTTGTGAGCAGGTGGGCGTGGTGGATTCGCCTTTTGTTTTTACCGCCGTTCACCTTCTCCGCCATTGCCAGAGCTTCAAGCTTTCAAGCTCAGAAGCTCTAGCAGCACCACACATCGGCCTGCTGCTCCGTTTGTCACCGCGCGCGTGTCTGTAGATCGCGCTCACCCTTTTTTCACGCGCGCAGGCGCTACACAGCGCTCCCAGCACGCGAAACCGACCGCTACCGGTCGCTAGATCGTGCGCGCACTGTAGTGTACTGTAGCGTGCGGTCTGCGCAACACTG
Source organism: Thalassia testudinum (assembly GCA_037157565.1). Classification (NCBI taxonomy): domain Eukaryota; kingdom Viridiplantae; phylum Streptophyta; class Magnoliopsida; order Alismatales; family Hydrocharitaceae; genus Thalassia; species Thalassia testudinum. Next base: position 26,331,278 of record JAZHRO010000047.1, on the reverse strand, counting down.
TAGCCACCGGCTCGTTTCTCACTTAGCCGGTGGCTTTGCGCTCTCTCTCCTCGCCTGTTACCCGCGCTAGTTGGTTGCCCGCACCCATCTGCCCCTCACCTGCTCGCAGCGCTGCACAGTGCGCTACGCTGCGCTCGCCTGCACCCATCCGCGCACGAAGAGAGCGCAGGCGCTCCTTAGCGCATCGCGCGCGCTCTCCCTCCTGCGCCCACGTATCCTCACGCATCAGACGACAGGGCAACGCGACAGACGGCTTATCTGTTGTGCTCCCCTCCTTTAGCACACACACACCCACTTGTACACACACTCGTACACACACACACACTGGTACACACTCACACACACCCTTACACACACACACACACACACACACACACATATATATATATCCACTCACCACTCACACACACACACATATATATATGTTTACATATACATCCGCCTACCCATATCCATATATGCACTTCACCACTCATATTCCCGTGCACTAGTCCCTCCATCGCGCATCATATTGCGGGAATATTTGCACCAGTTGCTGATATTCCCCGATATCTGCGCAAAGCAAGCGACTCCACCCTCACTACCACACATCCGCTCACACTTCACGTGGCACTCAGTCTTGTTGATTGTGTCTTACTAGACGTGGACCAACTTGACACTGTGCTACATTCAATTTCCACCTCCACTTCCACCCCTATATATAATATATAACTGTATACATATATATATTGTATCTACTATATATCTATACATATACTAAGCTAAGTATTTTTCTTTTTTAGCAACCTACCTCGTTTTCATTTATCTTTTATTTCTTGCTATTAAAAAGATAAAAACAAAGAGTAAAAAAGAAAAGATAATTCTTGTTTTGCAGGTACTCAGTCTTGCAAATAACATGATCAATTTTTGAAAACCCCAAGTTGGCTACAAGCCAAGAACCATTTGGCTCAAGGTCAAGGATTTGATTTTGAGGGTATACCTTAAGGACAACATTATTACCAACAAAAATCTTAAAAAATAGAAAAAATCAAAAACATAATAAATGCAAGGAAGAGATACGTTTTAGGAAAGGCGTAGAAATTCCTTGACCTTCAAATTTTCACCTCCTTGAGATCGACACTAGGCCTAAAAGCGACTAAGATAAAATCAAGTAGGCCAGGTTAAAAATTTTTGTGAAGCTGGCTAGACTTGATTTAAGTTAACTCACTACAATAACTTCAACGATAATATCATCATATTAACAAAACCTATTCGAGTCGAACCACGCTTTTTCTGGCGCCGTTGCCGAGGATGCGCAAATTGAGGTAAGTTTTTACTCATTCCTTTGATTTTCTCTTCTCACACCTTTTTCTTCACAGGTGTTTTGCCTGCTTGTGTGCAGGTAAATCGGTTGCAAGGAGGAGACAAGTAGAGGAGGTCGGAAATGTGGGCAAATCCAAGGTGGGAGCGAGAGCGTGAAGTCACCGGTATCGCATTGGAGCTTCGCCCACGTTGCTGAAGAGGTAGGTGTCTCTCTTAGTAACTTACGTTAACTTGTCACCTAAAAAAATATATATATATATAAAAATCTAAAAACACTTCTTAGGAATTTCTTGGAGTAAATGGATTAAAAATCACTTGATTGAATGTTTGCTATCACCCCCACCGTCCCTTGATTTCCCGCAAAACTTCACATGGGAAAAATCAAAGAATCTTGATTCTTGGATCTTTCATTGTGTGAAGCTTTTCTTTGAGGCAAGTTAAAATTGATTGATTGCCATCCCTTCTTGCCTCATTTATTTATATTTCGGGATCACATTTTGGTGGGGAGACTTGGAATTGAGTTGATTTCAATCCCACCACGATTTTTCAATTGCCTTAGATTTGATCCGAAATATTTCAACCTCAACATTTTAATTCTTTCCTTTATCTTGTGGTTGAACCTTGTGTGGAATGTCATTTTGGTGATTAGGAGCACTTGAATTGAAGTGCTTTGGCTTCCTTTCTCATTGACCTAAAATAGCCTCGTGCATTTACACGTAGAAATTTCCATCTAAGGAAGTCCATTTCATTTTTAGCATGCATTAACTAATTCACATTGAAGAAGGATTTGCTGGGCATAAAAGAACTTGTGTTTTCTCAAAATTCGGAGATTGGTTGAATTGGTAACTCAGTGGAATCCTAAAATCCATACTACTCAAGGCTGAAATTCTAAAAGCCATTCATCATCTAAAACTTCAATTCGGGGAGATTTTCCCGTTGCATACTTGATTTACATATTCTTAAAATCAACGCACTTGGGCATTATCTGTGTACAACGTCCTTCACATTCCTGGAGCACTTGATCCTAAGCCTCTAAATTAAAGCTGGTAGCAACTTGACCCTTATTAAGGATTGGAGGTTTAATTACCTACGTGTAGCGCTTACGTGCTGGTGTGGGTTCCCGCGTGCTATCGGGTGTCTAAGACTGGGGCAAACGGCCTTTCAATTTGGCGTGGTGGTTCCGTGGTGCTTCCATTTGGTTCCGTAGGTTGTGATAGTGGGTAACTTAGATCTTTAGGTCTAAGGACACATTGTAGAGGTTAGGAAATTGATTGCTTTGATTTGTCATCAAGTGTACCCATACGGCATTGTTTCTCTCATCCCCTTTTCCCTTCTTATCTCCCCAATTCTTCCTGCGGTAGTGCATGTTTTGGAGGTCACAAAATCCTGAATTGTTTGAATTGTCTGATAATTCTAGAAGGATAGAAACTGATTCGTTATCCTCCTCCACAAACATGACTGCACGCCCACCCCCAAATCCCGAGGGAGGAAATCGCCTCCCTCAAATCCCACCAGGTGGTGGTGGAGCCGTAGACCCCATAACTCACCTCTAAGCCCAAATGGAAATGTATAATGAGCAAATTGAAGCCATTAGGGAAACCTTGGAGGAAATGCAGAACCCTTCCGAACGGGAGGAGCATAAGTCTCTTAGCTTTTATCAAAATCCCGCTGCTACAGAGACCATAGGGTAAATTCGGGTCCCCATTGGTGAGGATGATTTTCAATTAAAACCTAATGTCATTGGCTAATTAACTTTCACTTCCATGGTCTTGCAAGTGAAGATCCCTTCCTCCATTTGGAAGACTTAACCTGATTAGCTGAAACTGTTAAACCAAGAAACATTGGGTTATCAATTGTCCTCATGAAAATCTTCCCGTTTTCGTTGCAGGATAAAGCGTCGCAATGGTTGCGCACCCTTGGGAGAATCATCCATTCTTTGGAAGAGATGCGAATAGCATTTTTCAAGAAATTCTTCTCAATTGGGCGAACCAATGCGCTTCGCCGGGCTATAACTTCTTTCACATAACAAAACGACGAGCAATTTCATAAGGTGGAAGAAGTTGAGGGAGAAGGTGGACCAGCCAATTTGGCTGTTGGTCGACCTAAGGAAGAGGACGAAGACGGTCGTCGGAGCTCAAGAAGATGGTGGCCGGAGGAGGGAGAGAAGGGGTGGTTCTAATCGTTTCTTGGCTGGTTTGAACTGTGGAATGTAGGGGAGCTTTTATAGAGGCATTCTAGGCCTTCAATTGCAAGGAATCCTTGTGAATTCCATGCAATTGAAGTAAGAAAATATTCTCTGATTATGCGAGTTTGCTGTGGTTGTGCTTCAATTTGAGATCTTTTAATAGTGCTCAGATGGTTGGGGATTTTCTAATTTTAGAGGGATTTGGTTGACAAATCAAGGAGGAATCCTTGATTTAAGTCGGTGTGCTGTGGGTTCTATTGTTAACGGCAGTAGGGATCCCTTTGCAAAGAAGAAGAGAATGTTTGGGGCGTTTTGGTAAGGAACTTGAATGTTAGGGGTTTAAGTGTGAAAAATAGAGTTTTTAGGGTCCAAAATGCAAACTGGTTCAAGATGGATTCTGATTGGGTCTAAATTTTGGTGTTAATCTAATTTGGACCCAAGGAATGTAATGGTGAACTTGGATTTGAGTTTTGACCATGTTTGACTACGGAAATTCCACAGGAGCCCAATCAAGATAAATTCCTGTCTAAATCTTTATCCTTTGTCAAAATAAATTCAGATGATCAAAGTAAAGGTATCAAACCTCTTAGAATATTTTTCAATGATTTTTAAGTAGTTTAGATTGAATTCATTTGAACCAAAACCCTTACAATTTAAGTGGGGTTGAAAATTAGGATTTTTAGTAATATTTTAATCTTCAAAATGTATGAAACGTTGATTCAGTTGATGTGAACTCACTTTTTTAGTCTTTTATCTTCATTTGACCTTGAATTAAACCTTGAGTAATCCTATAGTTAATCTGCATTTGTGATGTGCTGTGAAAATAGCAGAATTAACTATATTTTCTTGTTTTCTTTATAAATCAAATCAGTGCGAAATTATGACCCTCAGATGATCATGTAGGAGCTTTTATCATTTGAATCTGACTAACTTTGGCTAGTTAGGACTCATGATGGTGTTACCACCCATATGCCTAACTTTTGCTATTCCGTAAAAAAATCCAATGGATCAAACCAAATCTTTAAGCCAGATGTAACCGTCAGGATGCCTTACTAAGTTCGTCTCTAGAAACTAGATCAAAATACCAACAATAGACCTAGAGGTATTCAAGTATCAGCAAAGATCTAGACCTGACTAGCCTCACTCTTGGGTTTGCCATGAAGGTTTCTAAGGCCCTCAAAAATTTCCTAGAGATTTGTTAACCCTAGTGGTTAAAGCACCCGTGCATATATGTAGCAAATCTAGGTTCAGTTGACCAGTGCATTTTTTATAAGAGAGATAGAGAGGGGTATTTATTTTGAGAGTTCTTTCTTTTCTTTTTATATTCCCCTAAATCCAACTTCGAATTGGCCTTAAAACGCGATTTGTATCAAATTTCTTGTCCCCACCATCAATCCTCGAAGGGCCTTGGCTTTCAATGCTCCGTGATAACACCGTCCATGGCAACGCCCAAAACCCTAGCTTTCGACACTTCAGGATAGTGTCACCCATGGCATTTTGTAGCTAAATTTAGGCCTTGGCAATCGACATTTCGGGATGATCCCACCCATGGCACCTGAACCAACACAATGTGCTTACATGCCTCCAGTAGGATATTTAGATATCCTAGGAGATAAGCACCGAGAAGACGATATGTTATTACGCATCTTTGAGAGGAGTATTTTTCATTCCACCTTTTCATGCCAGGAACTCGTTCAATCAACTTGTATCTTCGAGCTGCTCTTAAGCTAGATTTTCGAAAAAATCTTTTTAGAATGGAATACTTTTGGCATTATTCTTCATTAAACGCACTGAACTAGACTGGTGTGTGATTTTTGGGTGCTTAAGTTACTAAGTTTCGCAAACTAAAAGGCAGGTAATGGGGTTGAATAATTCCTAAGCCTTAGACTTAATACATCATTATCGCACTTTCCTCAACCTTCTGAGGATTAATCCGGATCTTAACAAATACGTCTGTTTAAGCTCTAGAATAGGCCCAAGAGGCCTGAGGTCGGTATTCGTCACTAATCTCCTAAGATTTAGCTTTTCAGGTCTTAATTCATCATTCGACCAGCTTAAAACTTAGGTAAGTTCCATACTCAATTACATGGACTATCGCAATTTTCTTCTTTTGTTGCTCCTTTTTTCTCTTTTCTCTTCCTCCTCAATTCAAATATTCCAGCTCTAAAAAATTTCTACCCTGTCTCCATTTTTCTTTTTTGATGAAATCCCTCCATGAACTGAATTTCGCAGCGTTTTGCACTTTAATATCCTCAATGCCTAAGATTTGCAATGTCCTCATTGTAAAATAGGTGGGCTCGAGTTTAGCTTAGATCATTCATTAGAACAGGTTTGGTGGGTGGTGAATGGGTCGGGATGGTTGTTGTGGACGATTTCAAGCTCACAAGTATCAAAGGTGGAGTCGACTGTTCTAATGGATGAATCATAAAGTACAATATGACTTCAGCTCAAAGATAGATCAGAAAGGTTTCGGGTTTTTCAAAATGATGGCTTGCCTTCCATTAAGTGCTAAGTTTAACAGCATCAGCTAGGCGCAATGTGGCTTAGGGAGAATGGAGATCAAAAGGTACTGCAGCAAGATTTGAATCGGTGAGTTCGAGGAACGGTTTCAATCTCTGACCGTTGATAACAAATGATTCTGAGTCATGGCTGAGTTCACTGATTTTGACAGCTCTATTTTTGAAGATTCTTTGGATGAGAAAGGATCCGATCCATTTTGATCTTAGCTTTCCTGGGAAGAGTTTGAGCTTAGCATCAAAGAAGAGCACTTTTTGACCAGGATGGAATGATTTTCATGATATGTGCCTGTCATGGAAGGCTTTAACCTGCTCTTTGTAGATACGTGAATTCTTGTACGCATCATTACGTAACTCGATCTTACTCATCCGCAACCGATGGTGGATTTCAACTTTCATGAGATCAAGATTGCATTTCTATATTGCCTAGTAGGCTTTGTGCTCCATTTCTACAAGGAGATGACATGCATTCTCGTACATGAGCCTGAATGGAGACATTCCTAGTTGGATCTTATGGGCGATCCTATCGGTACACAAGGCTTCCGGAAGTCAGGTGGATCAATCTTTCTTGTCAGGCTGAATAGTGACCTTAAGGATTTTCTTGATATCTTGATTGAATAGCTCAACTAATCCATTGGTCTGGGGGTGATAAGTAGTCGAGATACAATGCGACATCCCATACTTTTTCATCATGTACTTGAAATGGACATTTGCGAAATGAGACCCATCATCGCTGATGATGGCTTTAGGAACCCTAAATCCGAAAAAGATATTTTCCTAAATAAACCAAAGAACAACTTTATGATCTTTCGTTCTGGTGGGTACGGTTTCGATCCATTTCGAGATGTAGTCAACGGCAAGTAAGATGTACTCGAAGCCGTTAGATCTGGGAAAGGGTCCCATAAAATAAATTTCCCATATGTTAAAGATCTCGCACACAATAATCAGATTCAAGGGCATCATATCGCGAGGACTCATGTTGTCGTGGGTCTAACAATGAGCACATGCCTACAGTAGGATTGTGCTTCTTTGAACATAATGCGCCAAAAGAGCCCACATTGGAGGATCTTCGTTGCGGTTTTATGCCCAGAGTAATTGCAACCGTAAGCCTGGTCATGGCAGAAAGAGATAACATCATTGACTTTGTCATCGGGAATGCATCTTCGGATTACTTGGTCATTATCGATGTGAAATAGATAAGGATCTTCCTAGACATAATACTTAGCATCGGATATTAGTTTGTCCTGCCGGGAGGTCGCCCAATTAGGTGGAACTTTCCCTGTAACCAAGTAATTCATGATATTAGTGAACCAGGGAAGTCCATTAATGGCTAAGAGATGTTCATTCGGAAAATGCTCGGTGATAGGTCTGGATGGGTCAATGATCAAAGAAGGAAGGCAAGACAAATTGTCAGCTACCACATTCTGCTTTCCAACCTTGTCGCGAATCTTGAGATCAAATTCTTGCAATAACAAGATCCATCGGATTAATCTAGGTTTCGCATCCTTCTCCGTAAGCAAGTGTCTCACCGTAGTGTGATCCGAGTAAATGATGACATGGGATCTCAAGAGGGATGATATGAATTTCTCTAGACCAAACACTACCGCCAGCAGCTCTCTCTGTAATCGTGTAATTACGCTGAGCCTCGCCTAGTGTCTTGTTGGCGTAATATATTACGACTTGTTTCCCGTTGGTTTTCTGCCCCATCACCACTCTTATTACATAGTCAGACGCATCACACATGATCTTGAAGGGTTGAGACCAGTTAGGGGATTGTAAGATTGGTACTTAGGTAACTCGGTCTCGTAGGATTTCGAATGTGTGAATGCACTTGCTTTCCATCTCAAAAGGCATGTCCTTTGAGAGAAGGTTTGTTAAGGGGCGCGCGATTTTGGAAAATCAAATATGAATCAGCGATAGAAGCCAACATGCCCCAAAAATAACTTGATGTCTTTGATCGAGGAAGGCACAGGTAATTTAGAAATCAGATTCACCTTGGCTCAGTTAACTTGGATACCTCTCTCAGATACGAGGTGTTCAAGCACAATGCCCTCAAAAATCATAAAGTGACTTTTCCCAAGAGAGAACCAAGTTCACTTCGATGCATCTTCAGAGGATCTGGACCAAGTACAGGAGGCAATCATCGAAAGATTCACCGAAAATCGAGAAGTCATCCATAAAGACTTCTAGGTATTTACCTACCATATCAGAGAATATGGCTAGCATGCACCGCTGAAAGGTCGCAGGTGTTGCAAAGCCCAAATGGCATCCTACGGAACGTGTACGTACCATAGAGACAGGTAAAGATGGTCTTTTTCTGATCTTCGGGATGGATTGCTACTTGGTTGTATCTGGAGTACCCATCCAGGAAATAGAAAAATCGATTTTCTGCCAATTTCTCGAGAATCTGATCAATGAATGGAAGCGAGAAATGATTTTTCTTCGTGGTGGTATTCAGTTTCTGATAGTCTATGCAGACTCTCCATGAGTTCGCAATTCGAGTCGGGATGGTTTCTTCAGATTTGGTCATAATCACGATGAGCCTTGCCTTTTTAGGCACAACTTGAATGGAGCTCACCGAATGGCTATCAGAGATCGAGTGGATGATTCATGCGTCGAGTCACTTTATGATCTCCTTTTTCATGTCCTCCTATAGATTTGGGTTTAGTTTTCTCTACATTTCTTGAGATGCTCATGAGCCCTCTTCGGTATAAATACAATGTGTGCAGTATGGACTTATTCCAGTCAGGTCATCTAGAATCCATCCAATGACACTTTGATGCTGCTGGAGGACAGAAATCAGTTTTGATTCCTGATTAGGAGTGAGTTGGGAATTGATAATTACAGGAAATGGTTGATTCGATCCCAAAAAGACGTACTTCAAATGATCCGGGAGGGGCTTTAATTCAAGTACCGGGTTATCAACAGCAGGTGAGGGTTCGTTATTGGCCTTATAAGATAGGGTGAAAGCCAAGGATAGATCTGGATTTGCTTCAGGCTTCTCGATCTGTGGGTTAAGATCCTTTTGTGGTTGAGGTTCTGGGAGAATCAGGTTTTCTTCTATAATCAGGTCAACCAAAGAACTAATGTTGCAAATTTCTTCGATTGCCCCATAGTTTATTCCTTTTTGGGTCTTAAAAATATCGATCCTCAATGTTTTATTCCCGAATTTCAAATCGATCTAGCCCTCTTTGCAATTGATGCTTGCCTTAGCTATGGCTAGGAACGGTCTCCCTACGATGATCACTGTCTCTCAGATTTTCAGGAGTATCCATGTTTAATACAATGAAGTCCATTGGGAAGTTGAAATCTCGTATCCTAAATAGAACATCCTCGAGAACTCTTCTTGGTGACTTAATTGATTCGTCAGCCAGATGTACAGTCACCTCAGTCAGTTTGAGCTCGGTTTCCTCAAAATGATCTAATAAGGATGTGGGGATCAGATTTATGGAGGCTCTTAAATTCAATAAAGCTCGATCGAACTCTAGGTCGAATGTCTTACATGAGATTAGAAGGTGCTAGGATCTCACTTTTTGTAGGAGTTTACTCAAGATTATAGAGCTGGCTTACTTAGACAACACAATCGGACTCCCATCTTTGTTTCGCGGCTTACGCTTTGGTGTACATAAATCTTTCAGAAATCATGCGTAAGTCGAGACTTAGTGGATCGCATCCATCAAGGGGATGTTTATTTGGACTTACTCAAAGAGCTTGACTAAGTCTTCCTCGAGTGCCACTGGTTTAGGTTTCTTATTTCCTTTGGTCAAGGCCTCGGGAAAAGGAACCTCTGTTGGTTCCTCTAGAATTGGTTCAGGCTTTGGATTTGGGATAGGTGTGTCTTGGATGACCATCTTAGCGGTAGGCTCTCAACTACCAGGGCTAGAGTGGCTAGGATAAGGTGGATTCTGAGTCATTTTGCCACTACGCGTAGTAACAGCGTTTAGGCTAGCTTGGTTTGGGTTTGCAGTTGGTAAGAGTGGTGGTTGCTGCTGATATCCCGCAAATGATGTGGGAGTCTCCATCTGTTGAGAGTGCTGGATCAGTATTTAAGAGTGTTGCGTTGTAGTATAGTTGAAAAAGCATTCGAAACAAATACAATTTTATTACTTGAATATATTCCGAGGTCGGAGCAAATGGAATTCACGCACTAATCTCAACAATAAATGTCAATTGAACACATAATACTACTCAAAATCTAATTAGGAGTGTAAAGCATGAGTATATGAAAAATAAAGAGTTGTAGGCAAAAATAATGAAGAGCATATGAACATCAGATACCTGATTTTGTAATCAGACGTCTTAAATATCTAGTGCTACAGTGCCTCTTTCCTTTTTCTGATTTCTTTCTCTGATTTCTCTTTTGCCCTTGTGAGCTCTCTTCTTTTCTCTTCTTTCTTTCCTTAGCTTTTCTCTGGCCCTTCTCTTCCTTTGTCTTTAGCCTTTGCGATCCTTCTTCAGCTTCTTCCTTTTTCTCTGGCCCTTCTCTTCTTTCTTTTCTGCTTGACCTCCTCTTCTTCTTCTCTGCCTTAAGCCCTGCGGTACTCTCTGAATTTGACTAAGTGTTGAGCTAAATTCTCCAAGGCAAAACCCCCCTTTCCCTGCGTAGCTCTCCTCTCTCTCTCTCTCTTTTCTATTTCAGCTTTGCTCTCCTAGAGCCTTAACCGGTTCGTGTAATCGGATCTAACGGAGACCCGGGTCCAGGCTCACCGGTGTGTGTGGTGAGTGAGGAGTGAAGAGGTCGGGTAAACGGGTCGTGGCCAGATACGCGTGGTCAGTGCCGTGGATGAGTCCGTGAGGGGGGAGGACCTCACCTTCAGTGTTGGAGGCGATAAGCCTCTAACACAATCAATTTATGTGCACACAACCTCTCTTCCAGTTCCGAGGTGGGACTAAATGTCCCACCTTCGTTCGTGCGCCGCAGCAGCAGATGCGTGGCTAAATTGGCGAGGCCGCAGAGGCTGAAGCCTTGGTGCGAGGGCTTGGACGCGTGTGGGCTTCAAATCTGCACAGCCTGGGAATCTCACCTGGAGTAGCATAAGGCCTGGAGCGTAGCAAGCAAGCTTCAAGCTCCCTTACTAATGGCGGATGATGCCTGAACCTGAAATTACAAAGGACGGCCTTGCGGCCATGTCAAATCGCTCAGGGAGCTTCGCCGGACCACGGCGAATGTGTTGGGGTGGTTGGCGTGGCGTGGGGACACCTGTGCGAGCGTGCTTAGGGCACATTGTGGGCATGTGAGTGGGTGTGTTTGGTGGAGTGTTTGGGCGATCAATGGAGAGATTGGAGTGAGGGGATATGATCAGGGAGTCGAGGCGGAGGTTGTGGAGTGGTTGGTGAGGTGGATGGAGGTGCGAAGCAACGGGGGCACCTCGCTGGATGTATCACCGGAGGTGGAGAAGGTGACGGTGGTCAGTGGCATGGAGGGTTGGTTTAGGGAAATAGAGGGAAAGGAAGTGGAAGAGAGAGGGAATCTAATAAACCTAATCTAAGGACGAAAGGAAAGGGAATCCCACGCCGGTATGGTCACCGGACGTGGGGAAGACGAATACCTCCTTAGATGAGGTGGCGGCGAAGATGGGGCAGAGGCGACGTCGGCCGGTGTTGCACAACGCGGATGAATGAGAGGAAGACAACTCGACCACTGATATTGTCGTTGGGCGACGAGAGAGCGAGGGAGAAGCTGCTGGAGCTTGCGGAGTTGTTGTGGCCGGAGGGGAGAGAAGAATTAAGGGAATCCGACCTAATTTCAAGCTTAGGGAATGCGGTTGGATCTGGGGAGTCTTCAAATAGGTCTTTGAGGAGGTTTCGTGCTAGGAAGCTAAGCTTCGAGGCAAGGCAGGATCGCCGGAGATAGCAACTTCAAAAGACCCAAATCTCTCATGCGTTTGCATGAGAGATTGGATAACAATCATGGATCACAGAAGGGTTCAGATTAAAGGGGATTACTCAGAGAATCTCCCTTCCAATTTTGGAAGGGATTCTCTGAGCAATCAACGAGAAACCTCCTTTCAAAGCTCACTGGAGTAGGATTCATTCACTATAATGGTGGAGGGACCTATTTGTGAAGATGATAAGAAAGTTAGGGGGTTGATTGTAAGGGTTTTTGAAAGATAAGCGTAGAAATGTAATCAGGTTGGACCTATTTGCAAAGTGGGTCAAGATGAGTTCCCCTTAGATCCAAATTTTGCTACAAACCTAATTTGGACTTAAGGAATCCAATGGTGAAGTTGGATTTTGGTTTGACCACGTTTGACTGAGTAATTTATGCAAAAATCAAATTTAGGGTAAATATCTGTCTAAGACCTCATTCTAGGTCAAGATGGGTTCCAATGGCCAAATTGAAGGTATCAAACCCTAGATGATATTTTTTATGATTTTTAGAGAGTTTAGGTGAATTTTATCCTGACCAGAATCTTGGTTAATTAAGTAGGTCTGTTTTAAGATTTCAAGAAGTCATTTAATTCACAGAACTCACATAAACCCTTTTCTGTCTGATCCAACCCGCTTATTATATTATTAAGATCCTTTGACCTTTGTTTAGCCCTTGAGAAAACTCGTGATTGCACTGTAATGGTAAAATTATAGTTTTAACCCTAGTTTCTTGTTTTACTCTTAGAATGGTTGTGCTGTGAATTATGACTTTCAATAGGTTATGTAGGAGCTTTTATTCTCTTCATTGTGTCAAAACGAGCTACTTAGGGCTCATGATGATGTTCCCATCACCATCCTGTTGGGTGATGTTGCAGAAGGGGCCTGATAGACATAGTGAGCTTGGCCTTGATTCGGGTTCATAACGTGCCTCTGGTTTGGCACGTTATTTGGATTCGACAGAGGTTAGGAAGGGAGTGCACCAGGCTAGCGAGTCGCAGTCATTTGTGTGAGTTGATTTCAAATCTCTGTGATCTCTTTTTTGTGCTATTTCTGCATAGTCGCATTAATCTTTTGGATGTCAGTCAAGGCTTAAAAAATCAAGTTCATTTGATCTTTGCTGGTAGGTCTGGATTGATAATTCGGGTTGGACCTAGGCTAAGCGAGTTGATATGGTCGCGGTGCTTGTGATCAAGATTGGAATTGAGGTCTTGAGTTTTGATTATTTTCTAACCACGTGAAATTTGGATAATTGCACCATCCAGGGTTATATGTGTTGGAGAATGGATCATTCTGGATGGCATGGAGATCCTCGCAGGTCTGAGGAACTCTAGAGTAATCATAGTATGAGAGTTCAGAGTTCCTCTAACTAGAGTAGGATGGTCCGAAGTTTCCTCCGAAACCAAGACTAGACGGGTTTGGATACGTGTCAATCCCCTGATATAAGTAGTCGTAAATGTTATCCACGACCTCCCTACTTGAGAGCAGCCGTGCATGCATGTTTTGTTGTGAATTGGTGGCTCTCTCTAAATGTCGAGTCAATTCGTTCACCCTTTTATCGATAATGGAGACCTTATCCAGGCGATTGGCCACCAACTTTAGGTTGATGGATGCGGATAGGTTGCATCTCGTGTGCCCCTCATGTGTTTGTCAATGTGCGGGTGGTCGTCTGGTCGAACACACCTATAGATTCATGTTCTCGCACATGTTCTTAAGAATCTCTCAAACGGTGTCTTCATGTTGACCCATGATGTTGCCACCATAGGTTGCATTGACAAATAGCCTGATATCCTTACGGAGTTCTTGGTAAAAAGACTGGACTTGTTCCAATTTGGGGACTCCATGATGGAGGCATTTCGCATGAGATCCAAAAAGCGATCCCATGCCTTATGAAGTGGTTGTCCTGCATTTTGCATAAAATGCATGATCTGGTGCCTCAAGGCATTGGTGCAACCAACTGGGAAAAATTTCTTCAGAAATTCATATTTGGAGTTCCTCCCATGTGTTGATCGGTCGAGTCAAGGTTTGATACCAATGAGCAACCTTATCCATAAGAGAGGAGAACATCTTCATGAGTAGGATGTCCCGATTTTGAATAAGTGGTCCAAAGTTCTAAGTCATATGTTTCAGTTATTTGATGTGCTGGAAAGAATTTTCAGAGTTCAAGTCGTGTAATTTGGGGATTGCATTAATCAGATTCGGCTTTAATTCAGTGTCAGGTCCTCCAGTTAGGATTTACACCTTGGGTTCGATCGCCACCGCTATGGGATTATAGTGATCTCGCATCTGCGGACGTTGCAGGGGATTCATGGATGCACGGAATAGATCAGTGAGGCGCTGCAATTGATTCTGAACATTGGGCACTTGATTCTCCATGGATGCAAAAGATGGAGAGCCGAGCTCGGATGTGGAAGTATCTGAAAAGATTTTGATCTAATCGGATGGGAACACGAACAATTGGGTTGGGGCTTGACCCAAACGAGAGTGAACTGCTAATGGAGGCCTCAAGATTGGTCTTAAGGACCTCCTCCCGTACATGCTCTATAGAATCAGACGAGGGACAGAATGTGTTTTGAACCTAATTGAGGCACCCAACAAAGCTGAGTGACTATGAAGGTTCGAGGCGGATGTTGCCTCTAGATCAGAAACTCACCCATCCAAGAATTACTTGGGCAGCCAGGAAGGGAGAGTTTCGCAAAGACCCCTATACGGTAAAGCGTCCCCACGGATTACGGAGTTTCCCCCACTCGACCTTCATTATCATTGAGAATCCAAGTAAGCCGGAATGAGTAAGCTTGACTCTTAAGACTACTGATTAGCTCATATTTGTGAACTATTTAAGTATTTAAGTGCCTAGATATTAGGTTAATTCTAACATTTATTTAGCATAAATTAGGATGTAAATAGATTAATTCATATTTCTAATTTAATTACATAATTCATGCATCTTATTCATATTTAAATGCATTTAGAATTAACTTAGAATTGCATTAGTTAACTAATTAGATACATTGCATGCATTAATTTAGGTTAACATAAAAGTTGAGGGTTTCTATATAAATAATCATAATATTTTATCATTATTTTTTATTCTTTTTCTACGTGCAACGGCTGCATTTCTTCCTCCAGCTGCCGCAGTGAAGAACCCAATCAAGGAGGAGCGGATGTGTTGGATCTGGTCGGACAGCTGATTTCAAAAGAGAGGAGGCAGTCGAGCGCAGGAGGCCTCCATCCCCGACCACCACTGTGCAGAGAGTTCGTCTCTTGTCCATTCCACACCGCTAGCCTCAACCGTGACGACGAGTCTCCACCACTGTGAGCGTGTGGTGTGACAGGCCACATCGCTATCACAGATTTTTGTAAATCTTGAGATCAAAGGTTTTGTAAATCCAAAGAGGGGGATACCCTATCACAGATTTTTGGGGGTAGTTGAGAAGCACCGCGAAAGCACAGCTTCAAAGGAAGGCTTAGGCCTACTTGCATCCCTCAATCTTCCGTCTTTGGAGTTGCTCTACCATTTGAGATTTAGGGAAGAACACCTAAGCTCCAACTAGGTCTTCTTAATCGAGCCGTAGGTCGACAATAGGTGTGTAAAGTGATTGAACAAATTGTATTGTCGCCTGCAATCTGACTTAAAATCAAAAGCCTAAATTGGGAAAGACCTAAAAGGTCCTTTTTGAATTGTGTTTTGCTTGGGGAATTCTAATTGAGGTGTTAGAATTGACCACATTGATTTTCATCCTTTCACATCTTGCCCACACCCTCACCCCCACTCTGCATCCTTTGATCCCAGACGCCGAGATGGTCCATCCCTTGATGGACATAATGACAATCATTGGGATCCATTTTGCTCCTATTATAGGAGTATTGGCCTAGTTAAGCCCCAAATCAGTAAGCAAAACCTAGGAGCGGGATTTGCTTTGCCCAATATCCCACACACCATAGAAATACCCAACCCACCCTCCTTGAAAAATTATAATGGTTGGACAGACAGTCCTGGGTACTATAAGCCGGAGCCTGACTTTTCTCATGATAGAAATGACCTCTCATCTTTGAATATGGAAATACAGAAAATGCAAAACGAAATGATTGAATTGTTAGGAGAATCTTCGAAAGCAGGCCAACAAGAAAGAGATGAAACTAGCCACCCAATCTACCCCATTGAGGATGACGTACACCCTTCTACAATAGATGCATCTCCCGTGGGAGAGCTGCACTTTAAGTTGGAGGGAAATTTTGGGGAGAATAGCTACTTTTTGAGGATCGATTTTGAAACATCCCCATTAGATGGCACTTCCTTGAGAGATCCACACCTTGGGAGGAAGATACACATGAAAGCAGCTATGCATTGGATGAAGAAAGGTGGCAACCCGAGGAAGATGATGATAAGGTTGAGTATCCACGTGAATTATATTGGGGTTAAAAGAAGGGAATGATGCTACCATTGGAAAATCTCGACCCAGATGATAGCATTTTCGTGACATTTGATGAAGTGGGTCAAAGTCAAGTTGTTAATCCTACTCTCCCTTCTGATCACGAGATGGAACTCAAGCCCACCCTTAGGGAGCCTAACCCCAAAGAAATTGACCTATCTGAGGAGTCTGATGTTAACAATGTAAACCATTTACCTCAGATAATGCACCCTAGGGGATCTGTTGAGATATTAGATAATTCTAGACCTCGGGTACATGATGAATTGTGTGATGAGGAGAAAGACGAATTATATGAGGAACCTACATTCAAGATTTGGAGTGACACTAAGGGTGATTATGTCTTATTTGAAGAGTTAGTCCTAGAGGATGTTACAAATTTGACCAAATTAGGTTTCTTTAGCACACCCATTGATGATATTTCTCCTCATGCTGAAATGATGGAAAATTTGGAAGCAACTTCTAAGATTTATGTGGATTCACATATAGACTTCAGGGAAGATTTGAGTAAAGAATAAAAACCCGGGGATGACATTGATAGGATAATCCCTAGATCTGTTGCTTTCAACCTGCCTTCATTCATTTCGAAGTCACCCTCTGATTCGTTTATATCTGAAAGCGAAATTGTGACTCCTGATGAAGAGCAGGAAGATACATGTGATGGTGCAAGGAATGCTAGGGATGCAATTGAGGATTTAGAAAGAGTATTAGGGTTGGACACCGAGCTGATTAAACCCAACTTAGATCTTATGGCCATCCCGCAACCTCGTAACTTGGACACCCTAGACGATCCTTGCCTTAGAGAATTGCTCACTTTTGTTATGATCGGGGGGCTTAACAAACCAATATTTCCCGTAATGGAGTATCGGGTATGGATTGATAATTTCTTTAGTCAGTCCATTACCCTTGGAGTTTATCTTTGCACTATTCCTTTCCCATACCTTTTGGAGGATCCTTGTCATCCTCCCCCTACCCCTTTGGAGGTTATACCTGTTTATCCTTTAGAACCTCCTCTGGTAACCTGGGAAGATTTCATTCCCATCTTAGTTGGGCGAGCATTTGCTATTGGGATTCATCATCAGCTCGCCAACATCCTTGGTTACCTATTTTCTAGGCCAACATTGCTTTGCTCATTTAAAGGGCCTATTTCTGCAATTCTTGAACCTGATTTGCAGGTTCTTTGGTTATTCAGTCCAGCTCTGACCCAGGTAATATCCTTCTATGCAATGAGGATATTGCAGATTTTAGGCATGGGAGGATGTACTTGCGGATATACATAGCATAGTGCATTCATTGCATACATCTGCATAAAAAAAAAAGAGTTTTGAGCTTAACTGGCTAGATCTTGCAGTCTTAAGCAAATCAGAACTCTAGGGTAGACTAAGTTAATTCTAGGGTCAAACTTTAGAAGCTAAATGAGCTACTAGCTTTAAACCTTTAGGGACCTTTGCGGACTTAAAAACTTAAGTAGGAGTTAAGTTGCGGATCATTCCTCAAGAGGTTGAGAAAGGAAAGCTAAGGTTTGAGTTAAAAGGTGGGGTAGTACCTGGAGTCTTGTTCTACCTTTTGGTTTACGGGTCCTTGTAATCCAAGCATCCAAATTTCACACACTTGGTCTGGTAATTAACTTAATTTCTTTCTTTCTGAAAAGAGATTTGGTTCTCTTAATTTTGACTTAGGAGAAGCATGAAAACACATTTTGATTGGAAGAGTTTCCGCCGTAGGAGAGGTGGAGTATATACTCACCTTGAGGATGCGATGATAACATATTACTTTCTCGGTGCTTGACTCTTAGGATATCCATCCTATTGGGGGCATGTAAGCGTATTGTGCGGTTCAGGTACCATGGGCGGCCCTATCTCGAAGTGCCGATTGCCATAGGCCTGAATTCGCTTAAGAAATCCATGGGCGATACTATCTCGAAGTGTCGATTGCCAAGAGTTCTTAGGGTCATTATGGGTGAGTTATCTCGAAGCATCGAAAGCCAGATACCCTTCAAGGTATGGTAATGGGGATAATGAATCCGACACAGACCATGTTGATAGCTGATCTGAGGTTAGAATATATATTATTCTAAAAAAAAAAACTTTTTCCTTTAACTCAAATAACTCAGACCAATGTACAGGCACAGATGCTTTAATCTCAGGGGTCAATAAACTTTAGGGTAGAGTCAGAAATTAGGAAAACGTGTGCCTGCAACTTGTCTTTAGCCAA
Organism: Thalassia testudinum; assembly: GCA_037157565.1. Taxonomy (NCBI): domain Eukaryota; kingdom Viridiplantae; phylum Streptophyta; class Magnoliopsida; order Alismatales; family Hydrocharitaceae; genus Thalassia; species Thalassia testudinum. Next base: position 26,312,763 of record JAZHRO010000047.1, on the reverse strand, counting down.
CCTAGTCTGTAACTTAGCAATTACTTGAGAACCTTGGGTCTAGAGTCTAAACTTAATATGTTTCTGAAGGAAGACCAATTGGGTTGACTAGTCTACTTGGAGTGCTAAGTTTCACTTAATTTTGCTAGGGACTAGCAAAAGCTAGGCATGGAGGTATCTGATTAGCCCATATTTGTGAGTTATTTAAGTATTTAAGTGTCTAGATATTAGGTTAATTCTAACATTTATTTAGCATAAATTAGGATGTAAATAGATTAATTCATATTTCTAATTTAATTACATAATTCATGCATCTTATTCATATTTAAATGCATTTAGAATTAACATAGAATTGCATTAGTTAACTAATTAGGTACATTGCATGCATTAATTTAGGTTAACATAAAAGTTGAGGGTTTGTATATAAATAATCATACTATTTTATCATTATTTTTTATTCTTCTTCTACGTGCAACGGCTGCATTTCTTCCTTCAGCTGCCGCAGTGAAGAACCCAACCAAGGAGGAGCGGATGTGTTGGATCTGGTCGGGCAACTGATTTCAAAAGAGAGGAGGCAGCCGAGCGCAGGAGGCCTCCATCCCCGACCACCACTGTGCAGAGAGTTCATCTCTCGTCCATTCCACACTGCCAGCCTCAACCGTGGCGATGAGTCTCCACCACTGTGAGCGTGTGGTGTGACAGGCCACATCGCTATCCGGAGCTCGTCCGCATTACCGTGAGTACTTCAGCGTGCACCTCCCTCACCATCGTCACCAACAACCACCGCCGCAACCGCTGCAATTTCACTCCTCAGTCAGTTAAGACGTCTGGGAAGTTTCCCGGACATCTGAAGCTCCTACAGCACACCTTCATCTTCCTTCCCTGTCCTTAGTTCTTTTTCCAGCCACCAGTCACAGCTACACCGCACGACCCTTCCATCGTCCAACGCCATCCCCAACCTACACACACCTTCCTGCCGCACGTCTGCAACAGCAACCACCACTTCACGCCGACACCAACCGCGCACGTACGCACCTCCTGCAGAAGCGCGCCCCTACGGCTGCAGCGCCCGCCCGCATGCTTGCAGCAAGGCCGCACCTCCTGCAGCATTCCCCCGCACGCCCTCTAGCCATGCGCAAGGCGGGCACAGCCAGCAGCATCTAGCAGCAGTTGCAGCCTTCCCGCGCCCACGCCTTCCGCCTACGCATGCCCCTGCTGCGCGTCACCGCCACCTCCAGCGCATCTCCAGCGTGCAGCAGCACGTGCGCTCAAGCCTGCAGCACGCACGCCACCTCCGTGCGCAACCTGCGGCAGCAGCAACTCCAGAACCGCCGCTGCCTTTCTCCTCCGGCAGGCCGGCTCCAGTTACTGCTCGACATGCGACTGCCACCACCGCGACGACCTCACTTCAGCCAACCGCCTGTGCGAACCTCTCCTCGATTGAACCTCTCTCCCGATCGTGAGGAGAGAGGTAAAATGCTCTTTTATGGAGAGTTATTACATTTCATGCCATTGCCAGGAAAAAGAATTTTGGTTTATGAATATTTTATTGTGGTAAAATTTACAACTTCATAAAACTACAAACGACTTGAAAAGCGAACAATCGACTCGTTATCTACCAATTTTATTTCTGAATATGTGCATTGAATTTCACTTGAACTTTAGAATTGCTTGTGATTTATAACCTAATTTGGAGAACCAACTTCACCTGATCTGTGCTAAAGTTGAGGATGAGGTTTGGGTCAAGAACCCCAAATCACCCTGAATAAGTTCAAGTGATTGTTATTGGGTCCCAAAGTTTAATGATTCAAGTGATTGTTAGAACCTTTATTTTAGGGTCCAGTTAATTAGATTAATTCAACCAAGGCTTGGGTAACATACGATGCGAGAAATATATTTTCTTTTAAATTTGACAAGTGTGTACTCTTGGAAGTTCTAATGTGGAAATCCTAGATTAGCTCTATTTCAAAGTCCAATTCTTTCAAAAGATAGTACCTTGGGCTCAATCAAGAAGGTCAATAGCCCAAGGAACCTTATGTTCCTAGTAAGTGCAAGTATCAGGATGGGGATCTCTAATCAAATCGAATAAAATCAAGAAACTTAAATGATGATTACTATGTAAATAAAGCAAGTTGACCGCAATTGATTTCCTTTTCAATCTTTCCAAGAGATGAGGGGTTTGAAGAAGGGAATGTGATTACTTGCTCATGGTGTGGTTGCTTGTGTGGTCAATCTTCAGGTTCACCATATAAATCAAAAATCTTTTTAGGCATGCTCGATGTGGGACTAATCCTAGCACCTTCTTTGTGTGAAGCTGCAGCAGGCTTCTTAGTCAATTGCAGCTGTAGTTGGGGTTCAATCAAGTGTTGTTGCAAGTGAGTTGGTGAAGTGTGTCCAGGTTGATTGGGAGTGGTAGCAGCGTAGCTGGCAGCCAGAGAGGGGAGGACGGCGTCGAGGAAGATGGTGGTGGCGGTGAAAGTCTGGTAAACCCTGAAAGAACGAACACGGGCTTAACGTCCCAATTAAACTAGTTCATGACAATGACCAGAGGATGGTGAGTGTTATGGAGGTGGTTTCATGGTGTTTGGTGGTTTATGGTGTGTTGAGGTTTGAGAGGGCCAGCGGAGGTGGGTGCGTTCGATGGGGGGGGAAGAGAGCTCAAAAGCCGAAATTTGTTTAAGGCTTTTTCTTAGTGAGGCACGGCGAAGGTGTGGGAGGTGGTGGAGGTGAGTTTGCGTGTGTGTGGTGTTGGCGCGAGCTCGTGTCGAACGTGAAGATGGGGGCAAATCGGGGTGTGTGGCGGTTGAAGCTAGGAACTAAGGGCATAAAAATGATCGAGAGAGGGAGAGGGAGAGTTTGAGGTGGCTTAGGAGGAGAGAGAGGGAAGAAGGCGTTCGACGTTGGCCAGCCGGACGTGAGGGAGATAACGAAGTTCGGTGAGAGAGAATGACGATGATGAGGGCATTGAGGGCCTCTGCTTTGATCGACGAGAGGTGGACGAAGTTAAGGAAGAAGGTGGATCGGCCAATTTGGCTATTGGCCGACCTAAGGAAGAGGACGGATACGGTCGCTAAAGGTCAAGGAGACAGTGGCCGAAGGAGGGAGAGAAGGGGTGGTTCCGATTGTTTCTTGGCTGGTTTTAATTGTGGAATGTAGGGGTGCTTTTATAGAGGCGTTCCAGGCCTTAAATTGCAAGGAATCCTCACAAATTCCATATAATTGAAGCAAGAAAAGATTCTCTGATTTCGCGAATTTGTCGGGGTTGTGTGCTCCGATTTGAGACCTGTGATAGTGCTTAAATTGTTGAGGATTTTCTAATCAACAATCCCTCCAATTATGGAGGGATTTGGTTGACAAATCAAGGAGGAATCCTTAATTGAAGTTAGCGCACTATGGGTTCTACTGTTAATGGCGACAAGGACCTCTTTGAAACGACGACAAGAAGGTTTGGGGCATTTTGGTAAGGAACTTGAAAGTTAAGGGTCTAAGTGTGAAAAATAAAGTTTTTAGGGCCCAAAATACAAACTAGGTCAAGATGGACTCTAATTGGACTCAAATTTTGATGTTAACTTAATTTGGACTTAAGGAAGCTAATGATGAACTTGGATTTGAGTTTTAACTGCGTTTGATAGGGTAAATTGCATAGGAGCCTAAATTAAGATAAATTCTCGTCTAAATCATTGTTCTTAGTCAAAATGGGTTCAGATAATTAAATCAAAAGTACCAAACCTCTTATAATATTTTTTAATGATTTTTAATAAGTTTAAATTAAATTTATACAGACCATAACCCTTTAAATTTAAGTGGGGTTGAAATTTAGGGTTTTTAGTAATATTTTAGTTCTCGAAATGCGTAAAAGCTCGATTCAGTTGATGTAAGCCCACTTTTTTAGTCTTTTATGTTTATTTAACCTTGAATTAACTTATGAGTAACCTCGTGGTTAATTTGCATTTGTGATGTACTGTTAAAATAACAGAATTAATCATGTTTTCTTGTTTTCTTCTTAAATCAGATTAGTGCGGAATTATGACCCTCATATGATCATGTAGTAGTATTTATCATTGAAATCTGACTAATTTTGGCTATTAAAGACTCATGATGGTGTTACCATCACCCCCCTCATTTCTGTTATCATTAATGACACTAATTTTTATCGCGCCTTGCTTGATTTTAGTACCTCTGCTAATCTTATCCCCACTATTTTATTTGAGAAATTTAAGATCAGTGAACTAAAACTATTAAAGTAACTTTGCAATTAGTCGATCGATCTATAATTAAGCCTAAGGGGATTGTTGGTGATGTAATTATCAAGGTCCAGAACTATTTGTTTCCCATTGATTTTCTGGTTCTAGACGCTGAGGTACCTGAAACCCTACTAAATGCCCTTATCATCCTTGGAAGACATTTTCTAGCCATCGCAAAAGGCAATATTGACTGTCACTAAGGAAAAATAGATATTACTTGCGATGGCCAAATAATCACCTTAGATATTTTTAAAGCTTCTAGGAGATTCCATGATCAAGATTTCTTTGACTCAAATATTGAAATAGAAGAATTGGTGGAGGAATCAATGTTTATTAGATCTTGTTGTGCTTTGACCACCATCGAACAAGAATTTTTCGATGATTCAAAGTCTGAAATGGATCAAGTGGTTGAAGACACAATGATTACTTCGCATTTGGGAACTTGCCTTAACTCTACCCCTCTTCCTAAATCACCACACTCCCTAATATCACCTCACCCTCCCACCCTAACCTCATCAACCACCTTTCCCCCCCCGACTACTCTAACTTCCACTTCACCTTAGACCTTACATCTTATCCACCCGAGCTTGGCTTGCACTCAGACTCGTATCATGTTTCCATCAACCCTGTTCATACCCATCCCCTCATTTCCACCTCTCATCTTTTTGTGGACCCAGAGGAACACTCACTTGTAGAGGGCATCCACATTTCCAACTACCTCCATTATATTCCTACAGCCTCGCTGCACACTACGCCCAACTGAAAAGGCGTAAAAGACAATCCTGATTGGGAAGTTTTCCCGATTCCCTTTTTATTTTTCTTTACAGGTTCTGCCAATCCTGATTTCAACCTTTTCTCACTCAAGTGATATCTTTCCCTTTCTTATGTTTGGGGACATTACATATCTTTAGCATGGGGGTGATTTAAATTTGTTAGTCATTTTAGAATTTTTAGAACCTGAAAACACAAATTCTTAGTTATCTTTGCATGCATTTTTCAAAAAACCAATAAAAATCATATTAAAAAAAACTTTTTGAGGAATTACAAAAATATGGGACTAAGGTTGTGACTTTATGTTTCAAAGGTACACATGGGATTTCATATTTACCAAACTCAAGGATAAATCCAAGGATCCATTAGTTAGATTTTTTAGGTCTAAAAATTTAGATTCTATCATTATATCTCCTAAAGAAATGCTCTTGAACCTTTAAAGAAACTGATTGTCCATAATTCTATTTAGTAGTTTGAATAGTCTTTGACTTCTTGATCCAAAGATTTAAATTTTTTTTAAAACTCAAGTGTCAAACTTCATTCAATAAAAACAAAAAGCCAAAAACACCTTAGTAATAATTCCCTTTTGTTTAGCTTAAGATGAATCTTGAACAGTGTTGATTAGATGAGTTCCTACCACGAAGGAGAAACTTTCCTTCTAAAATGTGATGCCAACATGTTATTGTTGAATCAGAAAATCATCGCAAAATGTTGAGTTTTGAAAATCCGTCGTTGTAATGTAATTTGTGAAGAAATCCGTTAATAAATAAATCTTACCGAAACTCAAAAAGAATTCTGAGTTGAACATAGGGAGGCTGTCGATTTGAAATCCGCGATTATATTTTTTTGTTGTTTTTGTTTATAAAGTGAGATAATTACAATGAATTCAATGAGAGAGAGAACGAACACTTTATAATATAAATGATGTTTTACAACTAGAAAGCGAGAAATATTACAGCTAGAAAGCGGGAAATATTACAACTAGAAAGCAGTAAAATCTACTCTAGAAAGCAGTAAAGAAAAAGGAGGTGAGAAGTTATCCTCCTCGAAGTAGGAAGAACTTGTGGTGAGGTAGGGCGCCGTCGTTACGGGATCCGCTTCTGGAATGGAGGTGAGAAAACTTTGATTTTAACTCTAAAGGAGCATCCCAGGTTTGGGACAAGCTTCTTTAGCGCTTTGGAGAGGGAGAGAGGTGAAGGAAGGGATGCTTAATAGTGGAGGCGTAGGCCTTTTTATTGGTGTAGAGATTGGGGGTAAATAGATCATTTTTAACCTTAAAACATTAATGCAGGGTCTTTAGTGACGGATTTATTCCTCACTAAAGCCCTGAACGTAGGTGACGTGCGTGTGCTTCCCCGCCTCCTCGCACTCAATGCATAAGCCACGTTCAAAAATCCTCAGCCGTCCGATCTAATCCATATTGGCCGCGCCTTGATAGCACCTCCTCCGTGTGATCACGCGTTTTCATGCGCGTCTGATCGTGAGTGCAGCGCTCCATGCATCTAGGCACGCCACGTGGCCATTCCATCGCCGTCCATCGTGCATCGCACGGCTCAATTTAACCGCGCCCACTTTTAGCTCTGATTTTGAGCGTAAGGGGTCTCGAACGCATGTCGCGGGTTATGCGTGGAGGTGTTAACCACTGTTCTATCTCCGTGGATTGTCGTGGAGACGATTTAACCATTGTGCCTTCTCAGCCGTTGGATCATGATCCAACAGTTGAGATCTTGCCTCGCCCACGCCTTCAGAAGTTGAGACGAGATGCTTTGGCCGGTTTGGGCGGCAGTGATGGCACCACGTGATGCCATCGTAGCCGTCCATCTTCTGTGTCTTGTAGATGGTACCACGGATGTTAGGTTGGATTGATTTTTGCACTGTTGGGTAGCGATTGTCGATCTGAACCCATCCGTGGTACCATCTGAAGTGCTGATTTATACCATCTTTGTCTTTGATCTCTGATCTTCCTCGGATTATATTTGATGCTACAGAAGTCTGATCAAGGCAATCTTGGAGTTGTTGAACTCCAATCATCGTCTTGATCAAATTCGTACGGTTAGATCTTCAATTCGAGGCCCTGATTAAATGTCACCGTCCCTGGCCACCAAGAAGAAGAAATTACTACACAATTTGTACAGTTTGACTTAAATGAATGATGATGCATGTTATGCAATATTTACAACCCATGATGCTTATATGATACTAAGAACATACATTAATAGACATTTTTGGCTATTCAGATGTATGCACATTACACCCCTATGTTTATTTTTTGCTAGTTTCTAGCAAAAATTATATGCTATTTATAAAAGAATTTAGTCGAATTTCTTGGGCAAAATTTATTCTTCAACACTATGAGATTTTTACTAAGAACCTGAACTACAAAGACACAACAACGCCTAGGTGTTTACCAAAATGTAGACTTCTTCAAGCCCTCGCCTTATTCAAAGAAGGATCTTTTTTTTTTTTACTTTTCTAAGTTTTTTTTTTTTTAATTCTGAGTTTAGGGTTTCGAAGCAACTTTCTATGGCCACTCAACCCACCCAAGACCTGAAGAGAACCGTAAGTTCTAAACATCTTTGTGTGAAATGTGAGATGCACTGATCGGCAATTAGAACGGACTTCGGGTTTTTACGCCCTTAGTTGACTTTGAAAGGAAATTCTGCCTAAAGGTATATCTATTCGACCGATAGCTTTCTCCATACTTTTATTTTTATGGGGTTAACACAAATGCGAACTCAGTGTTTATCTTCCCGGCTTATTCTACTTCTCCACTTCTTAAGTGTTTTGGAATTATACGTGCATTTCTTGAGCTGAGTTCTGGACAACCTATCAATGAGCTGTTATCCACAATAACTTCCCAGCTATACTCGTGCGATGAAATGTGATTTTTTTTCTTTTATTTTCTTTTCTCCTTTTCTTTTTTTTCTTTTTGGATATTTTGTTCTATTTTTTCTTTTATTTTATTTTTTAAGTAGGTGGCTTTCCTGATCTAAGATTTACCTAAAGGTAGCAGGAAAAGAATGGTCATGCGATTGAGCTCTAGACAACCTATCAATGGACTGTTACCCACGATAACTTGCCAGTTATACCATTCTAGAAGATTCATTAGCTACCCAATTTCTGTAAAAGTCATCGAAAAGCGAGTCAGTGCAAATAGTGTGTAGATGCTTAGACTTAAAATCCCTTTAAATTAGAGAGCGGGATGATAAGTCGTGTACTTATCACTCCAGCTTATTTAACCAAATTGAAGTAAATTCAGAATGGTGAGTATTCGATAAAAAAATTCACATTTTAGTGGACACCTGCGTTGATTAAGCCCGAAGACCTGAAGAGTTTTATTGTTCAGATCCTACTGTATTATTTCCTAAGGTTGAAAAATCCTAATGCCTAATTATTCTTTCCTAATTCAACTTTTTTTTTTATAAGGAGAAAATTAAGTAGAATTTACAAGAATTCCATAGAGCAGATAAAATGATTCAGAAATGATTCCACCCCCTCATGCTTAGCTGATGCAATGTCCTTATTGAAAATAAAATGCATGAGTAGGGTAGAATGAAGAAAATATCACCTGTATTCCATGATACCCGGGTTAGCTTTGAGTCAAACTGTAGAAGTGCTGAGTTTAATGGCATCAGTTATGCGAAGTCTAGCCAAAGAAATCACATTAAGGTTAAAGCAACTTTATCGGAGACGGGTTCTAGAATAACACGGTCAACATAAGGTTTCAGACGGTGTACATTGACCTTAAAAGAATTAACTGTCTTTGGGTTAGATATCTCAACAACTCCGTTGGGAAATATTCGATCGATGATGAACGGGCCATCCCACTTTGACGTAAGCTTGTCGGGAAAGAGTTTAAGCCGAGAATCAAAGAGCCAGACTTTCTGATTCGACTCAAACCTCTTGCAGGAAATCAGTTGGTCATGAGGAGCTTTGATCCGAGCCTTATAGATCTTTGAATTCTCGTACGCATCGTTTCTAAGTTCTGACAGGAGTCGATTCTCGTGCGTGTTTTGAAAATAGATATTTCGTCGTAGTATAGTGCGCGAAAATGCTCGTAAAATATTATTTATAAAGATAATGAGATTTGGAGTCCCGGTTGTTCGTCTCTGGGAGGCGTTTATGAAAATGCAGATTTGAAATCGATTTCTTTCGCTCTACTTGCTTAAAATCGCATGTTGGTTTATGGTTATTACGTATTATTGCACGACATGCTTAGTTGCCAGAATATCAGAAATTAAAATATGCACCTTCAATCACACCAAAAGATGATAGTTAGGCACATGGTGATTTTCAACATATATATTTATATATATAATAGATGATGATGATATCAGAGTTGTAGAGCACAGGTAGAGGAATGCTTGTACAGGAAAATAAAACTACTTACTACCATAAAACGACTGTATACATGAATCTATGGGGGGATTTTGCATGTATCACTGGGGAAGAAGTAAAGAACTACACTATTTAGCAGTAAATAAAGTATGTAAATCTAAGAAGAACTATAATCTAGTCTAGCAGAAATAAGGGATTCGGAGTTGGGCTACGATGGCCTTTGAGCTGGTTGAGAGGAGGGACGACCAATGATGCTTAGGCCGACCCTTGGAGAGAGGTTGGAGGGGTAATCAAGCATCTTGGCGTGGAGGTGGTGGCCATGGTGAAGCTACTCATGGACATGGAGGTGGAGTGGATGTGGAATGAAACTAAGCTAAATGGAACCAAGAGTGGATGGGTGCAAATGGCCACCCTTTAGGTATTTTTATAGGCCTAAGGGAAGCTCTCTACAGAATTATGGAATTATCTAGAGAGGCCTATGGTGGGAGCTCGTGGGAGAGTGAGAGAGAGAGGATGGATGGTGGTTTTTAGATCCACCAAATGTGGATCTAAAAATTAAATGGCTCTTGGTTGCTAATTTTAGCAATCAAGGCAACAACACATGGTAGAGAGTTCTAGAGAACACTAGGCTAGGTATTTTCATGTGGATGGTATGTGTGGGTGTGTGTGGATGGAAACTTAGGTGGCTAGGTTGATTAGATTAGGTTCTAGTGGGTTTAGGTCAAAGTAGGTCTCAAATTAGGGTTGTAAATCCTAATTCACTACGGTAAAGTGCAATTAAACTTAATGCAAGTTTAATTGCACTTTGTGGAAACCTAATTAAGAATAAAATAACTCAATTAAGTGAGGTCTAGGTCAATTGGACTCTCACTGAGTCCAATTGGATAGTGTCTGCTGAGATCAAGGCTCAATTGGACTCAATGAGTCCAATTGAATAGGCTGATGGAATTGACTAAGATCCAAGTCAATTAGGTTTAGTGAGGACCTAATTAGGTCTTTAGGGAGGTCTAGAGGTGATGTATTAGGGTTAGAGTACCTTAATTTAGGTTCTTATGTGGTTAGAATTGGGTTTAGGGGACTAAAGATCCAAGATCAAGGCTTGAATTCCAAAACAACTGGAGGACAGTATTAAACATCTAATAAAGTTGTCGGACGTCTTATAGTGAAAAATTAGAAGTCCAGACTTGTTGTCTAGACATCTAATCAGAGTCAGGAGGATTTCTAGGTTCTGTCTTGGGTATTCTGCAGAAATTGGACGTCTGACTAACTGTTTAGACGTCCAATAACACTGCAGAAGTGGTTTTCGGGAGTTGGCTATGGGTTCTGGATGTTCTATAACTCATATGGACGTCCATATAGATACTACAATTAGGGTTTTAAGGTTTCCTAGGGTGCGGTGACCTAATCTAAGGGTGGTTAAGGCTTGGGGAGGCTTCTAGGCTATCCTAGGGTTAGAATGGACCTAAGTTCTTCACAATTTACTACTTTATTCCTACTTAATAGAATAGCATACCTTAACTCCCTTACATTATTATCTACTGCATCTAATCTAAGTCTTTCGCTCTAGTTCTACTGCAACACCAGATATTCTTTATTCTTCAAATCCAGCTTTAGATCCAGCTTCAGATCTAGCTTCTGATCAGCTTATTACCTGCAATTGACATAATGCACCTAATTAGTATGTTATAGCATTATTTTATGCATAGCGAAAAGAAAGCAGTAAAGGTGCTAGTAATGCTTATGCATGCATGAATTATCCTAACTTATGCTAAGTCCTAGCTTAATTTTGGTCAATTAAGACCTATGATTGCTGTGCAATCGAGCTCCTCCAACTTAGATAGTTGGAGCTTCCTGGTCTTTCCAGCTAAACTTAGATCAAGGTTGTATTTCTTGATCGCTCAGAATGCCCGATGCTCAACCTCTACGGGTAAATGGCACTCCTTTTCATATACCAGACGAAATGGTGACATGCCGATAGGCGTTTTGTATGCCGTACGCTAGGCCCAAAGAGCATCCTCAAGCTTTTGAGTTCAATCTTTTCGATCAAGCCTAACCATCTTCTGTAGGATGTTCTTGATCTCCCGATTAGAGATTTTGATCTGTCTGTTCGTCTGGGGATGGTAAGGTGTGGAGATTCTATGATTTACCCTATATTTTGCTAGTAAACTATGGAATTGGCATTTGTGAAGTGAGTACCACCATTGCCGATGATAGCCCTCGGAATCTCGAGCCGACTAAAGATTTTCTTTTTGACAAAATCGATGACCACCTTGTGGTCGTTGGTTCGAGTGGGAATAGCCTCGATCCACTTGGACACGTAATCAACAGCAACAAGAATGTACTGGTGTCCAAATGAAGGAAGGGTCTCATGAAATCGATGCCCCAAACGTCAAAGATTTCGACAGGAGAGATTGGGTTTAGAGGCATCATATTTCTCTTGGTTATGCTCCCAAGTGCTTGGCATCGGGAACACGACCTCGAGAATTCCTAAGCATCCTTGAATAAAGATGGCCAGTAGAATCCAGATTGTAATATTTTTGCAACCGTCTTTTTCTCGGAGAAATGTCCATCACACGCAGATGCATGGCAGAACTCAAGTATACTTTGGAATTCTTTTTCTGAAACACATTAGCGAATAATCTGATCAGAGCCGATGCGGTATGGTTTAGGGTCCTCCCAGAAGTAATATTCAACCTCAGATTTGAGTCTATCTCGTTGTTGCTTGGTTTAATCTTGAGGGATTTGACCAATGGCCAAATAGTTTACTGTCTGCAAACCACAGGGTTTGGACACCTGACACTGCAAGAATAGTCTTCTCCAGAAAAGTATTAGCAATCGGAACATTTGGATGAGGAGAATCGCTTAGAAGTCTCGAAAGATGATCTGCCACCACATTCTGTGCCCGGAAGTTATCTTTGATTTCAAGATCGAATTCTTGAAGTAAAAGAATCCATCAAATGAGCCGAGGTTTGGCATCCTTTTTGGTCAAGAGATGTCTCAAGGTCGAGTGGTTGGTGTAAATTATGATGTGAGATCCTAAGAGATAAGCCCTGCATTTGTCCAAAGCAAATGCTACAGCTAGCAACTTCTTCTCAGTAACGGTATAATTCCTTTGGACCTCTTCAAAGTTTTGTTAGCGTAGTAGATGACAGAGGGCTTTCTGTTGATCTTTTGACCGAAAACAGCCCCGACCGCATAATCAGAAGCATCGGCCATGATATCAAATGGGGCTGTCCAAACTGGTGGTTGCAGCACCGAAGCACAAGTGACTGTCGTTTTAAGAAAATCAAATGCCTTGCGGCATAATTCGTCGAATTCAAACGGCATATCTTTGGCAAGAAGGTCGCTTAGCTGGCAAGCAACGTTGGAGAAATCCTTGATGAACCTTTGATAGAATCCCACATGACTAAGAAATGATCGAATTTGTTTGACAGATGTGGGAGGAGGAAGTTTGAAAATAGCATCAACCTTAGCTTTGTCAACTTCAATTCCCCGTTCAGAGATTACATGACCCAAGACGATACCTTCTTGTGTCATGAAATGGCTCTTTTCCCTGCCAGGGACCAATCTTATTTTGATGCATCTTTAAAGGATCAATTTGAGATTAGCCAAGCAAGAATTAAACAATTATCTGAAAATAAAGAAATTGTCAATGAAGACTTCCATAAACTCTTCCACCATGCATACACCTTTAAAAAGTCGCAGGTGCATTGCATAAGCTTAATGGCATTCTACAGAAAGCAAAGGTTCCGTAGGGACAGGTGAAAGTCACTTTTTCCTGATCCTCGAGATGGATAGGGACTTGATTGTATCCCGAATAACCGTCTAGGAAATAGAAATATTTTTGCCCAGCTAATCTTTCAAAGATCTGATCGATGAAGGGTAGAGGGAAATGGTCCTTTTTGGTGGTTGTATTCAGCTTCCTGTAATAAATACACTCTTTAAGAGGAAGCTGAACAAGTTATGACAGATTCTCCTTTCTCGTTAGTCACAATGGTAATCCCGAGTTTCTTGGGAACAATTTGCACGGGACTTACCCAAGGACTATCTAAGATCGAATAAATGATTCCTGCGTCAAGCCACTTAATTATTTCTTTCTTGACCACTTCTGACATATTAGGGTTTAGTCTCTGCATCTAGTGAGAAGGGCAGGATCCATCTTTCATGAAAATTCTGTGATTACAATAAGATGACTCAATCACCCTAAGGTCATGGATGGTCTAACTAATTACCTCCTTATGTTCCTTTAGGACCTTGATCAGTTTAATCTCCTTCTCCTTAGTCAATCTAGCACTGATAATCATAGGGAGTGTTTTTTTAGGTCCTAAAAATTGATATTTTAAACTCTTAGCCAATGGTTTCAATTCAAGTTGAGGTGGGTCTAAGATGGAAGGTAAGGATGATGTTGATGAAGATTCATCAAGAGGAAGAGGTTGAAAGTGAAAAAAAAAATAACCTCTTCAGAATGTGGCGGGTTTGCCACAGAGGGTTGCGGGTTGGATTCATCGAGACAAGAGGAACTTTCAATTGTAGAAATATCCATACATGTCTCAATATTCAAGTTATCTTCTTCAAGTTCCTCAACATACCCACAATCCTCAAATTTGTTAATACCTTAAAAATATCCAACTTCAATTTCCAATCCCTAAAGGCGATTTCCATGCCACCACTCTCGCAATAGATATTGGCCTTAGCGGTAGCTAGGAACGGACGCCTCAGAATGATGGGCGTGTTCCTCAAATTCTTAAGTACATCCATGTCAAGGATAAGGAAATTTATAGGAAAATAGAAGTCCTTAACCTTGACAATAACATCCTCAATAACGCCTCTCGGATTTGTGACCGAACGGTCTGCTAACTGTAGCGTTACTGAGGTTAGCTGAAGTTTACCTAATCTGAACTTATTGTAAAGAGAAGTCGGAATTAGGTTAATGGATGCACTTAGATGCAGGAGTGCCCTATCAAAGGTATAATATCCAATAACACATAAAATCAAAGGGGGCACTTGGATCTCTCTTTTTTGGAGGAAGGTGATGCAGGATAACAGAACTAGCCTACTCAGAGAGTATCACCTTCCTCGGAATAGATTCTCTCGGCTTACACTTCTGGATGTATAAATCCTTTAAGAATTTAGCATAAGTCAGTATATGTTTGATAGCATTGAGGAGGGAGATATTGATTTTAACATTCTTGAATATATTCAAGTGCTCCTTGTTTCTATCAACAGGCTTCTTACTAGGTTTAATCAAGGCCTCAGGAAAAGGAACATTAGTGAGATCTTCGAAATCAGGTTCCTGAGCCTTGATTTCTTCTTCAGAATTCTCCTTTTTTTCCTCAAACTCACCAGGATTTTCTTGACTAGAGCAGGGTAGGTGTGGATCCTGGGTTTGCCTTCCACTTCTCAAAGTAACAGAGTTGGCAGATGCGTACGGGTTTGGGTCTTGGGGAGGGTTAGGAAAGATCGGAGGGGCTTGATTAGCCAAAAATCCTAGATTTGATGAAGCAGAAGAGGAAGGACCCTGCTCAATCACCTGAGCATGTGCGTGTAGGTCCCTTTAATTCCCATACCCTTTGGCTTGATTGTCCGGATTCTGTATGTTGCGCGAGTTGGGTACGGGTTGAGATGGCAAAGATCAGGGCTGACGGGTGTTAGCAATGAGCCCGATTTGCAAGTTGTCCAGTGAGGTTTTCATTTGTTGCATGAGCTGGAGCATAGAACCTTGCATCTCTGCCATCTAACGGTTCAAATCAGCCTACCCTACGGGTTGACGAGCATTCTAAACTGGCTGATTGGCCTGATTCGGGGGCAGCTGAGTATAAACATGACTCTGACCCATCAGCTTTTGTGGAGCATAGTTGCTGGGTCAAAATTAGATCTGCTGCCCCGGATTTTTCCAGAAGTTAGGGTGATTCCTCCAACTAGGATTATAAGCATTGGAATATGAGTTGGATCTAATGTTCTCCTGTATAGTATAGACATCCTCATAGGGCAAGGATGGAGAGAAAGAAAGAGAGGGATTAGAGAAACTGGGATCAAAGGCCCCAGTTTGGAACCTGTGGGGTTCCGAGCAATGCTGGCTCATAGGTTGAGCTGCATTCAGTTGATTCATGAACTCTCATCCAGAAGGAGCTCGTGAACAATGGAGTCTTGAATTCTTGGATTGAGTCGATCGAGAATTGTTTACAGAGTTTCCAGCCATCCACTCCTTCCTTTTGGTAACAAAGTCTACCTTAGCTAATTTGTTACAAATCAACTCCATATCGAATGAATGAGAGTCATGGAACTCATTAACATTCGATCTAGGTTGTTGGGACCTGTTAAATGTATCCATTGAGGCATGATTGATTGAATTTTCACTCATTTCCTCAAATAAATCATGTGCACTATCTGCATCTTTGTTGAGGAAATTGCCTCCGCAAGAGGTGTCCACGTGATTTCTGACTTGCTCAGTCAACCCGTGGTAAAAGATCTGCATGAGTTGCCATTTTAGCACCTCATGGTGTGGACACTTTCGTAATAAGTCTTGGAATCGCTCACAGGCAATATGAAACTGCTCCCTCGGCCACTGGGTGAAAGTTGTAATCGCCTGCCTCAGTGCATTGATATGCCCAACTGGAAGGAATTTCTTTAAGAAAGTCGATTTAAGATCGTTCTAAGTTGCTATCAGCCTTCCTATGGTCCTGTACCAATGAGCAACCTTATCCCTAAGAGAGTGGGGAAAGAGCTTCATGACCATTTGATCTTCATTCACGTTTCGTGCTTTGGTGGTCTGGACCAAAGTTGTCAAGTCCTCTGAATGCTGAAACAGGTCTTCAGAGCCAAGCCCATGAAAATGTTTGATCAGGCTTAACACTTGGGGCTTGATTTCTACATCTCTGGTTGGAATCTGGACATTGGGACATTGCTCGTAATTTGAAGGATCATAAAAATCCTTCAAGGGCTAAGCGCCTTGCATTCTCTAGAACCATTCTTGCATTCTCTGCATTTGTTTCAACTGCCTTTGAAACATCTCTTGTTGATTCTGAGGCAGAGGAGGTTGTTGATCGGTCATGGGATCAATTTGACCAAAATTCAATCTACGCATCCTAGAATGTTCTAATGGTCCTTCCAATCAGGGATTCAATGACCTCCTTCCAAGCATAAACTAGGAAGAGGTCGAAAGGATTGGGGATAAGAACCCTGCAGCACAACAAAATACGCCTGTCCTTAAGTTGGATAGCCTAAAGATCTACAAAATCCATCTTAAGATTATAGACGATTTACTCTACTTGTATCCAGTCAATCCAACCAGTTAAAAAGAGGAACTGGGAGAAGGTTCTTCCTTTCACTTGTGCCTCCGGTTCCTAGTGTATCCCAAGCTGCGATCATTTGATTCTGCTCACTTAGCTAGACATCAAATTGACTAGTACATGCAGGTTAATCGTGAACAATCTCAATCTGGGCCCCGAAGAGCGATTCAGTCTTTAAGGCCAACGTCTAATCAATTTTAATTTAGGCTTAGGATTGTAGTGCTTATGGAATGTGGTGGGCCCTTAAAATAGGTTGTGCCCTTAATGATTGATTGAATATGTGTGAGTGCGTGTACAACTAGGGTTTTTAAGTAAGAATGGATTTTAAGGTTCAAATTTTGCTTAAGTAGCTTTTAGGGTTTAGAATTAGGTAAATTCAATCAAGTTTAAGAGGCAAACCAGATTTTCAAAACACGGGTGAAGATATTTTCCTTTTGAAATCAAAAGTAAAGTGGAGTGCCTGGTATTGACCTAACTTGTAAACCCTAAGGGGAAATTACTTGATGAGTCGATTTTAGATGGAGTGGTGCGGTCCAAACAACTCAAATAATTGGCCTTAATGCACCACTGAGTTAGGTACACAAGTGGATATCTATTCTGATTTCTACTCGATTATGTGTTTGGGTGTGTGTACCGATTCCACAGGTTAGAATCCTAGTTGAGTAGATAAAAATCAAGTTAGGTTATGTGTCTCGAATGTGGGTGTATGTAGTGTATATGTTAATTTGCCCCACAAGAAGTATATTTTTGTTTATTTTTTTACGAGGGTGAGATAAGTAGGGGTGAAAATCAAAACATCCAAACTAATCCTAGGGTTTATGCGAACACCTAGATTAATTAGGGTTTGAATTAGGGTTGTGGAATAAAATCTATGGAGGGGGAACAATGGGAAAGCACTTAAAGTTATCTTTGACTGTATTTTACTCCTTTCTACCGCTTGAAAATTCCCTGTTGAGGTACCTGCAAAACAATAGAAGAGAAATAAAAGCAAGTTAGAAAATAATTAAGTGCGTGAAATGCAGAAAGAAAATCAAAATTCGTTGCCTCCCCAGCAATGGCGCCAAAATGTTGAATCGGAAAATTGTCGCAAGAAGGTTGAGTTTTGAAAACCCACCATTGTAGTGTGATTTGCAAAGAAATCTGTCAACAAATAAATTTTATCGAAACTCGAAAAGAATTCTGGGTCAAATATAGGGAGGCTACGTCGATTTGAAATCCGAGATTATATTTCTTTGTTATTTTTGTTTAGAAAGCAAGATAATTACAATGAATTCGATGAGAGAGAGAAAGAGAGAGGGAGAACGAACACTTTATAATATGAATGATGTTTTACAGCTAGAAAGCGGGAAATATTACAACTAGAAAGTAGTAAAATCTACTCTAGAAAGCGGTAAAGAGAAAGGAGGTGAGAAGTTATCTTCCTCGACGGTTGCTTGGAGGACGAGCCGGGCGGGGCGATGCTTGGAAAACTGAGGGCGAAGACAGAAGACAGAGAACGAAGCGGGAAGAACTGGGGGCGAGCAAGACATCATCGTCGCGAGATCCACTTTCGGAATGGGGGTGAGAAGAACATTGATTTTCACTCTAAAGGAGCATCTCGAGTTTGGGACAAGCTTCTTTAGAGCTTTGCAGAGGGAGAGAGGTGAAGGAAGGGATGCTTGATATGTGGGGGTCCAACCTCTACACCTATAGAAAGGCGTACGCCTTTCTATAGGTGTAAAGGTTGGAGGCAAATAGGTCATTTTTAACCTTAAAACATTAGTGTAAGATCTTTAGTGATGGATTTATTCGTCACTAAAGCCCTGAGTGTGGGCTTGCGTGCGTCTCCCCACCTCCTCGCGCTCAATGCATAGGCCACATTCAAAAATCCTCAGCCGTCTGATCGTGAGATTGGATGACCTAGAATCCATCTTGCTCGCGCCTTGATAGCGCCTCCCGCGTGCGATCACACGTTTGCATGCGCATCTGATCGCGCGTGCAGCGCTCCTTGCATCTGGGTGCGCCACATGGCCGCTCCATCGCCGTCCATCGCGCATCTCATGGCTCAATTTAACCGCGCTCGCTTCTCGCTCTGATTTTGAGCGCGTAGGTCTCGAACGTGTGTCGCAGGGTTGTGTGTGGAGGTGTTAACCATTGCGCTATCTTCGTGGATTGTCGCGGAGACGATTCAATCGTTGCGCCCTCTCAGCCGTTGGATCGAGATCCAACGGATGAGATCTTGCCTCGCCCGTGCCTTCAAAAGTTGAGACGAGATGCTGTGGCCGATTTGGGTGGCTGTGATGGGGCCACGTGGCGCCATCATGGTCGTCCATCTTCTGTGTTTTGTAGATGGTGCCACGGATGTCGGATTGGATCGATTTTCACGCTGTTGGGATGCGATCATCGATCCGAACCCATCCGTGCGGTTGGATTTGTCATCTAAAGTGCGGATTTACACCATCTTGGTCCTTGATCTCTAATCTTCCTTGGATTATATCTGATGCTACAGAAGTCTGATTAGGGCGATCTTAGAGTTGTTGAACTCCGATCATCGCCATGATCAAATCCGTACGGTTGAATCTTCAATCCAAGGCCCCGATTAAATGCCGCCTTGTCCCTGGCCACCAAGAAAAAATTACTAAACAATTTGTACAATTTGACATAAATGTATGATGATGCTTGTTATACAATATTTACAATGCATGATATTTATATGATACTAAGAACATGGATTAATAGACATTTTTGGCTATTCAAATAAATGCACATCAGTTACCCTCTCAGTACCTGCTCTATATCTATATTTCAGATCTATATATGGAGCATATAAGCATATCTTGCGGTTGAAGTGTCTCGAATGGTATTATCCTGAAGTATCTAAGCAAGAGCTTGGATTCGCTAGTAATTCCTCTTACTGTGCCATGAGGTGTTGAGGTGTAGGGTTATCGGAGGTGTCTTGGATGGTGCAACTAAAGCATCGGAGCAAGAGCCTCCTTGAGGATTGTTAATGAGAACAATGATTCCGACACGACTCTATTTGGGACTAATCTGAGGCTAAGCATGGGGGAGCAAATAAACAAATATATCTGTAAAAAAAAATGTTAGTCAATCACAAAGTACTAACACTTGAATTTTCATTATTATACAAATCACATATCAAGTTCCTAGGTTAAGGAGGCTCTAACTGCGAAAACAGTTGACGAGATAATTGGAATCAGAACGGGGAAACTAGTTGAATTCTTGGGAAGATATGTAGTCCTATTCTATGCTAACCTTTGGATCCTAGGATAAATCTCAATATTTTATCTTAAACAAATCATGCAGCTTCCTTATTTCTCAATCAACCAAGGTCCAGGAAAAATATTCTCCTCAAAAACAAAAAATAAGTAGTTTTCCTAATACTATTTTGTGAAACAATTTTGCTAAGGGACTAGCAAAAAGATAAGCATGGGGTGTGATAAACACCGGTTTATCATCATTCTTAGGCTAAAATCACACTTAGTTCCGAAGGTC
This sequence comes from Thalassia testudinum, assembly GCA_037157565.1. Lineage (NCBI taxonomy): Eukaryota > Viridiplantae > Streptophyta > Magnoliopsida > Alismatales > Hydrocharitaceae > Thalassia > Thalassia testudinum. Next base: position 26,292,650 of record JAZHRO010000047.1, on the reverse strand, counting down.
TCTACATTCACATTGCGATTTTAGGTTGCATTTAGGCATTCACCTGCATTTAGGGTTTAGACATGCATTATTAGGTTTTCTTATCTTTTTATTTATTGATACATCTTATTTGATTGTCAAGGATGAAGAGACAGCAGAAATTAGATAAACCCCGATAATATGAAAGGCAGAAAGATAAGAAGAAGATTGAAACCTCAAACAACTGGATCTCAACTCATTCCAACTCATCTCAGCTAGATCCAACTCATCCTAGGCCCTCCCAGCTCATGGCAACTAATCTCCAATGAACCTAGTTACTAGTCTTGAACTAGCTAGCTAGGCTAGCTGAAGAGTCATCAACCAGGTCAAGCTAGCTCATTGTCTACTCATGAAAATCAATTCAGCTTAACTCAGCTGAGCTTGGCTACTAGCCCTGAGCTAGCTAGCTATGCTAGCTAGGAAGTCTTCAAGCAACTCTTCATCAACTTCTAGTGGCTCCATGCAAACTCAGACTCGCTCAAACCAGCTCCTCTTGGCTATTACTATCTCTTACCCTCTACTAGTAGCTACTAGCTACGCTAGCTTAGCTAACTAAGCTAGCTCCTACTCCACCTCCTCTCCACTTCATGGTCAACCACCTAGCTCCACAAAACCCTAGCTAACCACCACCAACTTCTCTTTTCGGTGCCAATAAGACCATAACCACCACCACCAAAGCGTCCCTTCACCTTAGCGCCAAAAATGACTCGTTAATTACCCCCCACTTTGGCACCAACTTGTACCCTAAATCCCAACCACCCAACACAACGCAACCACCATCATGACCCTCCATTTTTTCCCTCCAAAAATCCACGTTATAGAACACCTATTTTGGCGCCAAAATAGAAGCGCCCCTCCATGGTGCGCCACCTTACGCACCCCTTCATGGTGGTGCCAACCATGGTGCCCCTTCAACCACCATAACCACCACCCCCTCCATTCTATATATACCCTATCCTACCACCACATAAATTCCATCCTTGCCTACACAATTTCTTCTACCTAAATCACCATTAAAGGCCAAGGAAGAAGGATCTTAGACACGCACATTACAAGGGTTCCCTACCATGCCCTTCTAGTCTCTACACACCATTCTTCTCCTTCCTTGTGTCCAAGTCACGGAGCATCAACTTGGAGGATGGCCAGGTAGGTATTGAGGGTGGACATCTACCACCCTAGGAGATAGAGAGAAAGCATTTGAGGAAGGACCTTTCTTCAAGTCTGGGGGTAACCATTCTTGGAGCGAAAGCAACTTCAATTGTGAGACTTTTCTTTCTACTTTTTCTTGCCATAACTCTTGTAGTAGAGAAGCTTTCCTCTACTTTGGAATAAATTCTATGGAATCTCTCCACACAATTGAGCTTTCCAAGTTGATTGTAGACTTTCAATCTTCTTGCTCTAAATTAAAGTTCCTTTCATCATTTCTTAATGTGTTTTCATTATTTTATGCATAGCAATTTTAAGCCTTAGTTTAGTGGTTTTATGCATCCACTCCACCTTTCTAATTATCCTAGGCGCACTTGCCTAAGATGAGCTTAGAAAGGAGGATTTCATTTATCTTAATCACTTTGACGCAATTCATATTTCGTTGCTCGTGTTTTGAAAACCCTAAAAAGCATTAAACCTGAAAAAAACAAAAAGAAGATTTAAGAGAGCAAGAAAGAGAATTATCATTTCAATAACTATTAATTGACCTCCTTGGATGACCGTAGATACTCCTATTATCTAGGTTTATAAATTTAAAAGTTGATCGAAATTGCGTGTTGCATGACATTAAAAATCCATTTTAATAAATCACGCATTTTTCATACCAGTAACCCTGGTCCACTGGTACCAGATCCAAATTGTTCACGAGTACCTGATAGGTAGGAGCTCGTGAAGAGATAGAGGGGGAAGGGGGAATAGAAACATCCTGAAAAAGCATATAAGTATGAGTAGAAGGAGCTCGGGTTGAAGAAGAACCGCAAGGAGTGATGCCTGATTCTGTTGTATGAGAAAGTATAAGCTTGTCAAGTTTCTTGTCCAACAAGTCCATCTTATCTAGTTGTTTTGCAATAATGTCCATGTCAGCCTGGGCTAATGATGACGATGTGTTTCACGTGGTAAAAATCAATGTTTAGCGGAACCCGTCGTCGTAGCTCGCAAAACGCATCTATATGATAAGATTTATAACCGAAACTCGAAAAGTGAGTCTTGGGTTGAACACGGGGAGGCGAACGTTTGGTTTTGAAATATTCACGTTTCACTTTTATTTATTTTTGTCATTTTTATCTTTTCTAATTTTTTTGGTATTTTTTATCAAGCAAGCGATTAGGTCGATGAAATTTTATCTAGCTAATCTACTTGCGAAAATATATAAGAGAGAGAGAGATAATCATGGTTTCTAAGCAAATGTTTTTTGACAACTAAGAAAATGGGAAAGATTACACTACGAAAGCAATAAAGATAGAAAGAGGTGAGAGAATCCCCCTCGACGGTTGCTTGGAGGATGACTCGCTCTGACGTCATCTGGAGGAAAGTGGTGAGGAGCAGGACGAAGGACATAGCCGGAGGACGGATGGGGCAGGACAACGTTGCGGCAAGGATCTTCTTCCCGAAGGGCGGTGAGAGGACAGCCATGGGATGCTCCACGAATGGGGATGAGAGATGGGAAAACTATTTTCTTTCCTACTCTAGAGGAGCATCCTGGACTTGAGATAAGCTCTCTAAAGCCTTGGAGGTGGCGAGAGAAAGAAAGGAAGAGATTGTTTGGAATAGAGGGGGTAGGTCCTTTTATAGTGGAGAGAAAATCATCCATGGGCAATTAGTAGCGGTTGTAATCGTCACTAAAGATCCACTCAACTGTAGCTGAAGATCTGCACCCTTCAATTCCTTTGCTGGCATGCACATAGCGCAGGCCATTAGTGACATCTACAAGCGTCACTAAAGGCCTGCCCAACTGTCGCTGAAGATTCGCGCCCTTCAATTCCTATGCTAGCACCGTGCTTAATTGGCCAATTAGGGGGGCTACGGGGATTCGAACCTATGCCCCTCCCTTGAAGGTCAGGTGCTTAACCATTGGGCCAAGACGTCCAAAAGGTCGAGGGGACGACTTAGCGCGCGCGGTGGAGGAGCGTTCTCAGTTGTTGGTACGTGGCGCCATCTGGGCATCCATCTTCTGTTTGTTGCAGAGGGTGCCACAATGCTTAGATCGAGATGATTCCCGCATTGCCGGACTGCGATCGTCACTCCAAATACATCCGTACGGTCGGACTTTTCATCCGAAGCCTATAAGGATGTCGCATTGCCCTTCTGACCGTTGATCTTCCTTGGACTTTATATGATGCTACGGGACTCCGATCTAAATGATTTCGAAGGCATTAGACTTCGATCATCGTCCTGATCAGATCCGTATGGTCTGATCGTCCATCCGAAGCCCTGAAATAAATTCTCTTCTCTTTTGACCATAAAAAGGACCTAATTAATCTAAAATATATACAAGTGCTCTAAATGTAAAATGATGCATGCTATATAATATTTATAACATGAAATGCAAATCTAAACCTAGGAACATGTATGATTAGGCTTTTTAACCTAAATAGATGTGTTTATATCATACCCTCATGCCTATCTTTTGCTAGTCCCTGTTAGTCGCTCTGAAACGGGTTTTAAATCGTCGCATTGCAGTATAGATCGAATCAGTGCGAAAACAGATAAAATTTATAATTCGAATGAAACTTTGAGGTCGAACACATGGAGCAAATAGAAATTCATACACTAATCTCCATAATGCAAATGAGCATAAGAATTTAAACCACAAAATGACATTCAATAAATACTAATATGTCACTTTAGATATTCAATGAATTCTTATGTATTTTGAGGCAATAAAAAAATGGTAGAGAAGTTAAAATGGTGGTTATTCAAATCACCAATTATTCTCTAAGCATATATATCAATCATTCAATATCTCATCAGTAATTCTATGTATCAAGCCTCAAATTAGTCGTTGGGTCTAATGACCAGATGACTTAACCATCAGATGCTAAAGTGTTGTCGTAGCACTATTCTTCTTCTCTCCTCTTCTTCTGAGCTTCTTCCCTTCCTTTTCTTCTTCAATTGTTCTCTTCTTCACGAGCCTTCTCTGTCTGGTTCTCCTTTTCTCTTCTACGGTTGTGCCTTCTCTCTTTTGCTTCTCTTCTCTTCTCTCCTCTACTTTCTCTTCATGCACAAGCCTTCTTCCTTCTTCTCTTCTTTCTTCTTACGCACAAGGGGAGCAATCAGATTTGGTTAAGTGTCACACAGGGCAAAACCCTCCCCTGCCCCACACACTCTTTCTTTCTCTCCTCTTAGGTTCCACCCTCCCAGGGCCATATTCAAGGTAGTCGAGTTATCGGGTAGGTGCGCACCCGGGACCAGGCTCACTGGCATGTGTGGTGAGCGAGGTGTGGACAGGCTTAGGCGGGTAATTGGATGCACCAGGCCTGCGGGTGAAGTGTTGCGAGCGAGGCAAGTGAGGGTGCGGGGACCTCACCCCCTATGTGTTACTTGAGGCAGACAATAGGATGCAAAAATTCAATTTATTTGGTTGCGTTTGTTCTTCCCTATTCGAGGTGGGACTAAATGTCCCACCTTACCTTCACACAGCGCAGCAATAGAGTCTTTCGTCCAATTGGCGTGGCTGCTGCTCCTGTAGTCTTCAACTGAGGTCCTAGATACGTTCGTGGGACAAATCCGCATAGCCTGGAGCAAATGCCTAGAGTCACTGTGCCCTGGAGCGAGCTTGAAGCCTTGCTCAAAGCTTCGGCAATGGCAGCGATGAGTGGAGGACGGTGTCGACCTAAAAACAATAATACGACCTTATGACCAAGTTAAACTAGCTCAGGACCTTCGCTGAATGACATGGAGTATGTTGGCGGTGGTTTCGTGGTGGATTGGGGTGTGTGGTGGCTAGTCGGAGTTGGGGAAGGAAGCTGGTGATGGGTTTGTTTGGTGGCGCAATTGGGTGGATGAAAAAGCGAATGGAGAGAGGGGTTTTGAAGAGTGGAGCACGGTGGAGCTGATGGAGGTGATAGCGGTGCAATTCGTGCAATGGAGTTGCGGTTGGGCGTCGCCGGAGGAAAAGAAGATGGAAGGGGAGACGTGTGGTCGGTGGTTGTTTTGAGAGATAGAAAGAGGGAAAAGGAAGGAGGGAAGGAGAGGAAGTTAAAGATCCTGGTTTAGAGATGAAAGGGGGAGATATTCCCATGCCGGTGTGATGGTTGGACGTGGGGAAGACGAACCTCCGAAGTGTGAGATGGTGAGGAAGAAGGGGCTAGGGCACCTCTGATGTGATCGTCGAGAGGTGAAGGAAGTCGGGGAGGGAGAAAATGCTCCCAATTTGTTCGTTGGGAGGCCATAGGACGACGGGGGAGGAGCTCGTCGGAGCTAGGTCGGAGGAGGTCGGAGGTAGGGTTAGGAAGAGGGTTTTGTGGCCAAATCTTAGCTGAAGAGCACAACCGTGCCCTGGAGATCCTTTTATAGGGTTCATGAGAGGGTTCCAAGCTTGGAAACAAGCTTGGGAACCTTGGAGCTTATGCACAAATAGGATATCTATTCCTTCAAAGCATTCGCACGAGCTTTTGGGAAGGAGTTGGGATTCAGGGTTGGTCCCATTGAAAAGAGAATTTCCTAAAGAATCTCTAGTTTGTTTTTGGGAAGGTTTCATCAATCAATCATGAAGATCTCTCCAAATGGAGCTTCCCAAAGTAGAATTCTTGAGTGATAATGGCGGAGGGGCCTTTTTGTGATGACAACGAAGAAGTTGGGGGGCTATGTGTAAGGAATTCAAAAGTTAAGGGTCTGAATAAGGTAGAAAGAGTTTGACTAGACCAAAATACAAACTTCATCAAGACGAATTCAGATTGGGCCCAAATTTTGGTACAAACCTAATTTGGACCCAAGAAATTCAATGGTGAAGTTAGATTTACGTTTTGACCTCGTTTGACTGGATAATTTATGCAAAAACTTAAATTAGGGCAAGTATCAGTCTGAGACTGTTTTGGGTCAAGATGGGTTCTGATGGTCAAATTGAAGGTACCAAACCTTATAGAATATTTTTCTATGAATTTTATTCTGACCAGAACCTCAATTAATTAAGTGAGTCTGTTTTTAGGATTTCAGATGCCATTTAATTATCAAAACATGCAAAAACTTTTTCTGACTGTTTTAACCCACTTCTTGGACATTTAAGGTCATTTGACACCTAATTACCCCTTGGGAAACCTCGTGGTTGTTCTATATTCAAAATATGATGGTAAAATTGAAGTTTTAACCCTATTTTCTTATCTCTCAGAATGATTATGCAATGAATTAGGGCTCTCTGGCAATTATGTAGGAGCATTTATTCCTTGATAATGACTAAATTGAGCTAGTTATGGCTCATGATGGTATTCTCATCAGTCCTTAGCGAAATTAAACTACATGCTATGTATAAAAACTGAATTAGGACTCGAACGCTTAGGCCTAAGTTATTTATTAACAATAGAAAATTTCAACTAAGGTCTTAAACTACGAAAGCTTAACAGTACCCGAGTGTCTACCAGAATGCGGACCGCCCAAGTTCTCGTCTTATTTGAAAAGAGAAGATACATTTTTTTATTTTTTCTTCTTTTTTAATTTTTTTTTACTTTTGAAGTTTGAGAGCTTCGAGATAACTTTTTATGACTACCCGACCCGTCCAAGACTCGTAAAGGACTAAGTGTTAAGCATTTAGTGAAAAGAGTGAAAGACTCACTAGGCGGCCGTTAAAACGAACTTCAGGTTTCTACAACCTTAGGTGACCTTGCCTAAAGGTTTATTTTTTGGAAGGGTAGCTTTCTCCTTACTTCTTTTATTTATGGGGTCAACACAAGGGTGAACCTAGTGTATATCTCCTCGGTTTATTCTACTTCCCCGCTTCTTTCCTAAGTGTTTTGGGAATTATTGTGCATTTTTGTGAGCTGGGCTCTGAACAACCGACCAATGGGTTGTTATCCACGGTTACTTGTCAGCCATACTCATGCGGTGAAATGTGATTTTATTTATTTTTTTTATTTACTCCTTTTTCTTTTTTTTTCTTCTCTTTTCTTTCTTTTTTAGGTAGGTGGCTTCCCTGATCTAAGATTTGCCTAAAGGCAGTACGAAGAAAATGGTCTTGTGGCTAGGCTGTAGATAATCGGCTGATGAGCTGTTACCACCGATAACTTGTCAGCCATACCACCCTAGATGATTCATTAGCTACCCAATTTCCAAAAGTCACTGAAAAGTGAGTCAGTGCAAAATGCGTGTAGATGCTTAGGATTAAAGTCCTCTCAAATCAGTGGACGAGTTGATAAGTTGTGTACTTATCATCCCAATTTATTTACTAGATTAAAGATGAATTTGAATTGGCGAGAACTCGAGACTAAGTTCACATTCGAGTGGACACTCGGGTTAATTAAGCTCAAAGACTTGAAGAGTTTAAGTATTCAGGTCCTATCGTATCATTTCCTAAAGTTAACTTCCAAATGTCTAAGTTCTCTTCCTAATTTCTTTCTTTTTTTATCTTTTTGAATTTTCATTTTTTTCAAAGAAACTAAAAGAAATTCTACGAAGTTAACAAAATGATTTTAGGAATTAATTATCCACCCCCTCATACCTAAATGATGCAATGCCCTCATTGTAAAAATAAAGACATGAAAAGGCAGAGTAAACAGAATATCACCTGAATTTCGTGACAACCCGATCAGCTCCACACAGAGAAGAGAGTATACACACACGCTAAGTTTAATGCCTTTAGCTAGGCATAAAATACATACAAGGAAGAAATGAGAATTCACAAATGCGGATCAAAATCAAAATAAAAATATTGATCCTCAGACCCACCAACAGAAGATGTCTACAAATGTGGATCAAGTTATGGTGCAGATCCATGCCCTAGGGTCGAGTGGTTCTAAGGTTCTAAATGAAAATCACCCAGAATCGAAGATTATTGTATTTATGGGGCTAGGCCTACGGTTTGGTGGTGTGCAACCTAAGACCAAAGTGTCGGACTACAAGTAAAGATGGTTCAATTGGTGCGGATGTCTACTTAAAGTTCAGCTAAGAAAAATAATTAGTTATTTCGAGCTTGAGTTGCACGTGAAAGATATCGTAAGGGTCTTGGTAGAAAGTATGTGGTTTTAGGTCAACAGGAACCCTAAATCCAAAATTGTGTTTCCCTCTGAGTTAGCCTTCCAAATTTTCATTGCTAAATTCCTATCCTCTAAAATCAATATTTCCGAGACCTTCAAATCATTGTACACCCCATCTAAAGTACCCAAGTTCAACATTTGTGGCTAAATTAGGATTAACTTAGGTACAATGATTTCCAAATTAAAATCAATCCCTTTAGGGTGTGGTCGAGGAATGGGGCTACTGATTGAATCTTCTAGTAAATGAGGATTCGAATCCTCCAAGTTAGCCTTAACCGAATCCAAATCTTCAATAATTGGGCTATCAAATGGTTCGTCATACTCCTCGAGTCCATTTGCCTCACTAAAATCATTTTCCTTAACTTCAAGTGAGACGTTACTCAGAGATTCCTCACCCTCAGAATTAAAGAATTCTTGATCCTCATTTATATATGTCTCAAAATCATGTCATTTCATGGTCCATGGAGACATTTTTCGTCATTCCCTAGCTCTGAGATCTCAGGTGAGAAACTTGGTTCATCCTCAATGGGTTGCTTTAGACCAACCTGGTCATCTCCAATCTCAGAATGTATCCCCCTTGGACAGGCGCTTGAGTGGGTTCTGACATTGGCTCTCCTAAAGGGAGTTCATCTTGGGAATCATCTGAAGATTTGACTAAAGCAACCACAAATTTCATCCTTAACCTCAATAATTTCCTAAGTAGAAACTCACCTAGGCCCCTATCCCCAACATTTTGAAGCAAATCCAATAAAGAGCTATTCAGCTCATCAATCATTTTTATCATAGGCTTCAATGCTTCAGTACATGGTGTTGACTGGACTTCTAAAGATTGTATGGTGTTCCTAAAGTTAGCCAACATCCTGTCTTGGATTTGGTTCACTTGAATCGAATGGTTCGGTTCAGGTTTGGGTGGGTTTGAGTTAAATCTAGGGGAGTCAAGATATCAAGGTTCTCGGGTCCCTCCCTGATGGTAGGTCATTTTAGGTTGTTTAAAGGATGGTGGCAACCTATATTTAGTGGAATACTGAGGAGAGTAGGTGTTAATAATCATTATATCCTTCCTGATTGTAGATTGGATTGGTTTGGTGATCAAAGGATGAAGATCTACAATTATTGTAGCTCTGGGAAGGATAGCAATCATAGTCTTGTTATCCGAGGTTAGTCCCTGGACACTGAGGTTCGTATTCATATCCTCAATCAAAGTTATCTTGGCTAGTGGATGGGTAATTACAAGTCAAGTCGGAATAGTAATCATCTTGGGGATAAGTGGTGGTAGGATGATAGGATGGAAAATGAGTGTAGGATGTGGAAGGCTACATGATAGAATAAGAGGAGAGGAAATCAGAAGAAAGGAAGGAGCCCTGCAATACAAGCAATCAACCCTGTCTATAGGTGGGTTAGCCTAAAGACCTACAGACTCCCAGGACCCGTCTTGAGATTATAACCGATTTGGTCTACTTTTATCCGGTTAATCCAATCAGTTAGGAGGGATTGGGGAGAAGGTTCTTCCTTTGGCTTGCACTTTTGGTTCCTAGTGTACCCCCCAGCTACGGTCGTTTGACGCTACTCTCCTAGCTAGACATCAGATGAACCAGCAAAAGTAATCGAAAAAAATCTCAGTCTGAGTCCCGAAAAGCTAATCAGTCCTTAAGGCTAACGTCTACTCAATTCTAATTAGGCTTAGGATGATTGTACTCTTGGAATGTGATGAGCCCTTTAAATGGGTTATGCCCTTAATGACCAATTCAAGTGTGTGTGCGTGCACAGCCAGGGTTTGCAAATAAAGTTAGGTTCGTGCAATCAGGTTTAGTAGAACACTTCAAGTTTTAAAAGCATTGGTGTAGATATATTCCTTTAAAAATCAGAAATAAAATGTGGAGTGCCTGGTCAGTCCTAAAAATCAACCTTAAGTGGCAAGCTACTTGATGAATTAATTTTAATCTTGAGTGGTGCGGCCCAAACAACTCAATCAATTAGCCTGTTGCACCACTTAGTTAAGGCACACAAGAATGTCTAACCTATTCAGATTTCTACTCACTTATGTGTATTGAGTTGAAGTGTACCGGGTCCACAGTTCAAATCCTGATTAAGTGGTAGAATCAAAGTAATTGTGCACCTTAGGATAAGAAGTTGTGGGTGTTAAGTGTGTATCTTTCAGTTAAATCTCACAAGAGAAGAATATTTTTTTATTTTTTTATATATGCGGGTGGGTGAGGTGAATGGAGTGGCAATCAGACAACCAAAATCTACCCTAGGGTTTATGCAAGCACCTAACTTGATTTGGGTTTGAGTTATTAGGTTATAGAATGAAAACTAGGGCGGGGGTGGAGGGGGTAAACTTACAAAACCTTCATTCGCACTTTTCTCTGATTTAACCGCTTTGGCCCGCCTCGGATGAGTACCCGCAATCACAGTAAAATCAGAGAAAGAGTGAGATAAAAGTTAGGTAAGGCGTAAAAACACGGAAAAAAATCAAAGAGTGTTGCCTCCCTGGCAACAGCGCCAAAATGATTGCGGCGTGTTTCGCGTGGTAAAAATCGGGGCTTGGAGGAACCCGTTGTTGTAGCTCGCAAAATGCATCTATCAGATAAAATTTATAACCAAGTCGAACATGTGGAGGCGAACGTTTGGTTTTGAAATATTTACATTTCGCTTTTATTTATTTTTGTTGTTTTTATCTTTCCTAATTTTTTTGAAATTTTTTTATCAAGCAAGCGATTAGGTCGATGAAATTTTATCCAGCTAATCTACTTGTGAAAATATAAGAGAGAAAAAATCGTGGATTTCTAATCAAATATTTTTTTACAACTAAGAAAGCGGGAAAGATTATACTACGAACGCAATAATGATAGAAAGAGGTGAGAGAATCCCCCTCGACGGTTGCTTGGAGGACGACTCACTCTGACGTCGTTTGAAGGAAGGTGGTGAGGAGCGGGACGAAGGAGGACATAGGCAGAGGACGGAGGATGGGGCAGGACGGTGTCGCGGCGAGGATCTTCCCGAAGGGCGATGAGAGGACGGCCACGGGATGCTCCACGAATGGGGATGAGAGGTGGGAAAACTATTTTCTTTTCTACTTTAGAAGAGCATCCCGAGCTTTGGACTAGCTCTCTCTAGAGCCTTGGAGATGGTGAGAGAAAGAAAGGAAGAGATGGTTTGGAATGGAGGGGGATAGGTCCTTTTATAATGTAGGAGAGACAAAATCGTCCATGGGCAATTAGTGACGGCTGTAATGATTGCTGAAGATCCACGCTCTTCAATTCCTTGGCTGGCGCTACACTCAGATGGGCAATTGGGGAGGCTGCGGGGATTCGAATCCGCACCCCTCCCTTGAAGGTCCGGTGCTTAATTACTACGCCAAGACGTCCAAAAGGTCGAGGGGACAACTTAACGCACGCGGTGGAGCGTTCTTAGCTGCTAAATCAAGATCCAACGGCTGAGAATTGATGATGAAGATGATGAGGGTGCCTTCCAGCTACTGCTGACCGGTGTTGGGTGGCCTGGATGGCACCACGTAGCGTCATCTGGGCAATCCATCTTCTATTTGTTGCAGAGGGTGCCACAATGCTCAGATCGAGATGATTCCCACGTTGTCGGACTACGATTGTCACTCCGAATTCATCTATACGGTCGGATTTTTCATTCGAAGCCTGTAAGGATGTCACATTGTCCTCCTAACCATTGATCTTCCTCGGACTTCATATGATGCTACAGGACTCTGATCTAGACGATTTCGGAGGCGTTAGATTCCGATTGTCGTCCTGATCAAATCCGTACGATCCGATCGTCCATCTAAGGCCCTGAAATAAATCATCTCTCCTAACCATAAAAATGACCTAATTAACCTAAAATATATACAACTACTTTAAATGCAGAATGATGCTTGTTATATAATATTTATAACATGAAATGCAAATCTAAGCCTAGGAACATGCATGATTAGGCATTCTAACTTAAATAGATGTATCTATATCAGCTAACTCTGCCTGGGCCTCGTGGACATAAAGTCTCTACTAGCTAGGTCTTTGGAATTGGTTCATTGAGGCTACATTCAATGAGTTCTCCTCTAAGGACTCAAACAACTCAATAACACTAGTTTCATCCTTAGAGAGGAAGTTTTCACCACTAGACACATTGGCCAGGTACCAATGGGTATCCTCTAATTCATGATAAAATATCTGAGTGAGGTGCCAACGAGGTACCTCTAGTGGGGACACTTCTTGAGAAGGTCATGAAATCGTTCCTAGGCCTCATGCAACTTTTCCCTTAGTTGCCGGAAAAAAGTTATGATGGCTCGCCTCATTGCAGTTGTTTGACCAATCAGAAAAAATTTCTAGAGGAATTCTCAGTGCAATTCTTCCCAAGTAGTCACAGGTCTTCTGATGGTTTTGAACTAATAAGAAGTTTTGTCCCTAAGTGAGAATGGGAAAAGCTTCATAAGAACAATGTCTAAATCGACATTCTCAGGTCAGATTGTCTCAAAAATTCAACCTAGATCCTCTAGATGCTGAAATGGATCTTCATTTGAGTTGCCGTAAAAGAATGTCTGACTCAAACTAATGGCATTCGGCTTGAGCTCAAATGCATCACCATCTGCGAGCATCCGAACTTGAGGTTGCACATTGTGTGTTGTCAGATCATAAAAGTCTCACATTTTCCTAAGTTGTTCTCCTTGAGGTGAATTTCGCATTACATTGAGAGTGTTCATGATAGCATGAAGGTGCTTTTGATTATGCCACTCAGATGTAGCTAGTTTGGCCTCCAGAAGGGCCAAGGGATTCCCCTCAAGATGAGGTGGAGGTCCCTGATTAGCCATTGCAACTGATGAACAAGAAGAGCGATGAGGAGAGGGAGAAATAGGCAAAGAAAAGAGTCTCTTATGAGAGGTACAAGGTTTCCTTGGGCCAGGTTCCCAAGGTCCAAATAATTCAGGTCTCAAGGACCTCATACTATGCATACACCAGCTACAAAGGGCTAGTGTAACAAACAAGACTAGAAGCCTTGTAGAAAAGGTGTGGTTCTTTTAATATATGACCAAATTTAAAGGTTTAAGTTCTTAACCAGTATGTTTTTAGGAGTTGTACTTGTTACTTGATTGGGCAAAGATGTAAAGAGCAAGCACGGGTTTAAGTTCTTTTCATTTGTTCTTAACCCTAACTCTTATATAGGTGAGCCAAATTGAGTGTTTCTAGGTGTGCTTGTCAATTGATTTTAATATGTAGGTGAGGGGGTTCAATGAAATAGGCAAGACCCTCACCTACCAAGGAATCACAACCAAAGAGGTTCAATCAGCTGTCTTAGGTCTCTAAAGAATTAAACCCTAGTGGTAAACAACCTAGCGTTAATGCTTCTACGAAAATAAGGCTTTAATTAACCAATTAAATAACCAATTAATCCATCATTAAGTAACCAATTAAGGCTTTAATTAACCTATTAAGTACACTAAAAAATCTGAGCCCTAACACCCTACCCTCCTTAAAAAGGATTTCATCCTCGAAATCATTTAAGGCAATCGGGTGTAAGTGCAGATGTTCACAAACAATCCCAAAGCAACAAATCAGAACTATTCCCATGGTAGCACAAGACACGAGAACAAGGCACAGTATCAAAGCAACATTGCTTTCTTACATCCAACCATAACTATTACAACACATCGAAGACCCTCCCTCAAGTTACAAAACACAAAAGAGGGAGTCAAATCAAAGCCAGTACATCAAAAGACTAGAGCTATCCTAAACCTAGCAACCAGGCTCAAGCATCAAGGTCATTCTCCACCATAGGAGCATCCATCACCTCCTTTCCTTTAGCTGCAGTAGGTCCCTTGTTATAGTACACGAAAGGAGCGATTTAAATATCTCATGCATCTAGCAGAGCAGCTCTTAGCCCGTCTTCATCTCCGCCTTGGTGATCTGCAGGCCATGTTGCCACTTGTTCTCCCATGAGACAATCCCTCTTCGGATGTCCAGGTTGCTTGCACCTAAAACATAACTTTGGAGCCTTGCACGACCCTGCATGATTCTTTCCACAATTAGCACAACCCTTTCTCTTAGAAGATTGACTCATACTACCTGAGGTGTTATCCACTCCAATGCTCTTCTCTCCTGTCCGAGAGTCTATCATCATCGGGCTGTATTGCTGGGACTGGCAATTACTCCTGCAAGTAGGTCCACCTGTACTACGGTAGGATTGTTGGGTCTGTCCTTGTGGCTAAATTACTGTCATCGTCCTCTCTACTACCATGTCTCTTTGAACTACCTCAAGCTGACCAATCGTCAGTATCTCGATCAGTTGCATCTCGATTCTGTTCATGACCTCTAACAAGTTCTACATTGTCCCTTGCATCTACTCCATCATTCCCTGCAACTGGCACATAGCTATGGTAAGATCTGTGGGGATTCGATCACCAACTTCGGCATGCTTCCTTCTTGGAGGCATTCTACAACACATCGAAGAAATCAAACATGTGCCATCATAGCTCAATCACAATTGAGATCCGATCGCAACCCTATACCAGTCACAGTGTACACACTTCCAATGAAGTTCATGCTCTGATACCACCGAAGGTAGTTATGCCCCAACAACCCAGGCCCCAACGAGGGTTGAAGTTCCAGGGAATGGCAACAAAAGAGGTGTTAGTTTATTTAATTAAGGTTGTACCAAACTAAGTTGAACTATCAAAGAGTTCCATTTAATAAGAAATGGAAAAAATATTAGGAAAACGACACATAAATGAAAATGTTTCGTACAAACTAAGCATGTACTAAGCTGGCATATAAAACAGAAATCCACTGTAAAACCAAAGCATAAAAGCTACCTGCCAAAAATATTGGCAAAAACCTACAAAGTGACAAGTCCCATGCATCGATGTCGCACGACAACAAATACCTGAAATTAGGTCACAAAGTAGGGATGAACCAATCAACTCAGTAGGGCATAAACAACTACTGTATCATAATAAAAAACACAAGGTAGTGCACAATTTCGTTAACCGGCTAAATCCATAGCCCAACTCAACACCCAAGGTTTCGACTCCCAAACTCGGTTAAAGTTCACCAACCACCGTGGTCTAACCCATTAACCATGTTGTCCCTTTTTCCCATTATTTAATATTACGAAATTTATTCCCTCATTCACCTTAGTGATCAGATTCTAGGAATTATCCCTCTCTACCATAGGAGATTGAGATGCGTCCTTTCCATGGATTTCCAGCTTGATAGTCTCTCTCTAAGGGAGAGCCTGGCAAGTCTGTTGATCCTCAAAAAGGCGTGCCCATTCTCAACGTATTGAGAACGTTGTTGACCTCAAACCAAAGAGGCACGCTTCTAGGAGCTACCACGGCCTACACCTTATGATCATGAAAAGCAAGCTCAGTTTGTGTCCAACAAAGACCAGTAATAGATAAAACCAGATCATCATCGCAAGATTGGTCAGAACTATCGAGCCACACCAATGTTCCCGTTAGGCGCAGCTCCTTCTGGGAGCATAGTCCTTGGGTGTGCCCTCTCAATCCGCAGTTGGATGGGATATCAACCAATCCATCATGGTACCCAAGAAAATTCTATACATACGGGTGCCAAGTGAGCCTCTAGCCATGAGTACCAAGTACCTTGGCATCCCCCACTGAGCATGCGAGCACGTAACGAGCCTAGAGCCATGAGTACCTCTTCAACGAGTCAAATTAGAGTACATCCAAATACCAAACATCGATAACTATCCAAGGCCTATCATCGAACCTGGGAACCCTCCAAGTTCTGAGGTAGATTCCTTGGTAGCCTCTAGCTACCGCAACAACTCGGGCCCTCTACCCTAGCAGTGAACCCATGGTTTACCAAGTCCAATGGTGCCTTACGAGTTCACCTAGTCGACCTACTATCATTTAATTTCATTGGGTTCCGTGTGTGGAACAAAGCCCTAGAGACCTAGTGGATCACTTGGGATCTTGCTTAAGACCTTAGGATCCAGGCATTTCATTTGTTAGAGTTTGGCCGAGTCACAAATATCATCATGTGAGGTTCAAGTCATTACTTAGCTAATTCAAATTGCTTAAAATCCATTTAGAGAGCTTCAAGCTCAAATTAAACACACACACACATTTTCTATATAGGGTTTAACTATGGTTTAACCATTTCTCCTCGAGCTATTGGGGCACCTACTAGACCCCCAATTAGGTTTCATCATTCCTTAGGATTCCTAGTGTCAAAAATCCACAGTTTAGGCCAATTAGTAACTCTAGCAAACTACCTAACGTTAGGGACCTGTTGCCTAACGTTAGGAAACCCTTCCAGTAGCCACCTATCATTAGGTAAACCTAACCTAATGTTAAGACAAGCTGCAGGCCAAGTTCAGAACTGCAAAACCCGCTTTCATGCCTGAAACCCGAGTTTTACACCCCCAAACCACCTGCAAACTTGACCACTAATACACTTGCATACCAAGTATATTTTGAACCTAGGAGACCCCTGATCCCAATTTTTTGGATTCAATCCCTTATTTAACCAGATTCAATTAACTTTTAATCCTCTTTTTAGGGTTCAAGCAGGGTAGAACAGGTACACCAATACCAATTCTAATTCTAGGTGCCAACATTGGGTACCTACTGTCCCAACCAGGCCATAGTGTGCCAGTATCGGTACCAATACTGGGCACTTACAACACAATGCCACGATACCAACCAATATCGGTACTGAGCACTAATACAGACACTAGGCACTGATCATACCTTTCCAAGTAATCTAGCCAGTACCGATACTAGGCACCTACTGCTATGGCTACTGAACTCATTCAGTACCGATTCGAATCACCAATATCGGTATGAGGTGTACTAAACCTAAGTCCCTCTTTAGCTCATGTTGAGCCAACTCGTATCGATACTAGTCACTAGTATCAGTACTAGGTGCTGAAGGCACCTAGTGATCGATTGATTCGCACAAGATTAAGTTTGGAAAAGTCATTATTGTTTATGGCAGTATAGTTGTGCAAAAATCTCTAATCAAAGAATTTCTATTTGTTTCATGAAACTCGCATCAAATGTTTACCTTTAAGTATGTGTCCCAATCATCTCCGGGAGGCATGATTTGAAATCGCGGATTATTTAGATTTGGATCCGTTTATCTACCTAATATTTTTTTTCTTGTCTTTTTGCTTTTGTAATTTTTTTGTGTTTTTCTATTTTCTTTGCAAAATGAAAGCAATTATAACAAAACCTAAATCTAACTAAGGGAAGCGAAAACCCTAATCTAGATCTAATATAATGGGCATGTATAATGAAAAAAAGAACTAGCCTTTTTTTTGTTTTTTCTTCTTTGCAAAATTTTCTAGATTTTTGAAAATGCGAATACGAAACCTAAAATGACTAACCTAAGCTATGCAAAAATTGATTAACCAAAATGACTAATGATTAATGCCTAAACTAATATAATGGGCATGTGATATGGTGGTGTGGTGATTGGTGCAAGTGATTGGCCACCCTACCTTGGTGGTAGGTTTGGCGTGTAATGTGGTGATGGTGGTGGTGACTACGAGATCAACATACGTATTGCAAAATTATTATAGACACAAAAATGACATTCAAAACAATAAAAAGATTGCATTCAAGAATGAAATAAAATACATCAACTAATACTAAACTTGCATGAAATGTAAAATACATCAAAACTAGAAAAGCCATCATGCCAAATGCCACAAAGGCCGTTGGCTTTGTGTGTGATAGTGGTATCTAGGTTGGGTCGCAATGACCACCTACTTGCCATCCAACTAGAGTGGACAGCCACCCAAGGTATAGGACACCTTGTGGTCGTCTAGTAGAGAGAAATAGAGGGGGGCATGGACCTTCTTCCAAGGAGGAAGAAAGGACACCCAAGAGAAGAAGGAA
Organism: Thalassia testudinum; assembly: GCA_037157565.1. Lineage (NCBI taxonomy): Eukaryota > Viridiplantae > Streptophyta > Magnoliopsida > Alismatales > Hydrocharitaceae > Thalassia > Thalassia testudinum. Next base: position 26,274,590 of record JAZHRO010000047.1, on the reverse strand, counting down.
GAGAGGGTGCACCCTCTCTATGAAGAAGAGGGAGGAGAGTGTCTCACCCTTTGTTCTCCTTCTTCTTGCCGCCCACATGAAGCTTAGGGAAACTTCCTTGCTAACTATCCATGGTGCCTTAGAGGAGGAGCACTTGGGGAGGGGGGGGGAGTCTTGGTCTTGGGAGATGAAGGAAGAAGTGTCACAAGTTGTTGGGGGGAGCAAGAGAGTTTTGTATGATCTTAGAAAGGAGGGTTTATATGGTAGGGTTGTGGTTTTTCTTAGTCTCAAGTTTTGGTGGCTCCCAAAAGTGGAAGTCACCACTTATTTAGGATGTAGAATTTTCGACCAAATTAGGTGGGGTTAGGAAAGGGTTGTGTGAGTGTTCAAAATTTGTAGATTAGGTTGTGGGATTTTGGGTTAAATAAGGTTGGGTTAACCCAGTCTAGGTGGGATCCTAGTCTAGATGTGAGTCTTGTTAGCCTAATCAAATGTTGGTGCGCCTAAATAGGTCATAGGTGAACCCGATTAGGTTTAGCTGCACCTAATCGGATGTAGGTTAGTCTAATTGGGTTTGGGTCGAATCTAATTAGGCTTAAGTGAGTCTAATCAAAAATAGGTTAGCCCAATTAGGTCCAGATAGAAATCATTGGAGTGTGGTCGACCCAATTGACACCAAATGGGTTCAATTGGGTAATGGTGAGCCTACTTGGGAACCTAAGGGAAAATTGGGATAAGGAAACTGAAATTGGGATAGTGGATAGTGAGGATAGGGTCATGGATAGTAGGATAACACTGTGGATAGTGTTATCCAGGTTTTGGGTTCTGAGTTTAGGTTGACCTAAGTGGGGGTTAAGGATAGGGATAGTGTGGATAAGAACATGGACAATACTATCCATGTTTTAGGCTCTAAGATTAGGATATCCTAGTGGGAGTGGTTTTGGGTTTGCGAAGATTGTCCTAAGGTTTCTAAAGATAGGGATAAGGATATCCTCCTCTCTCCACTATATGGATCATGCTTCTTTCTTCTTCTCGATTTATTCTGCTTCATTTCACTTTATTTCGTACCCCAACTTTATTTGAATCTTCTATTTATCTGCAAATAGCAATAAAAGCATTAGATAGCAAGATAAACTCATTATTTTATATACAAACGTATAGTGATGCAAGATATGCAAAATATGAATGCAATATGTACAAACTAGTTAGGTTTCTAACATTATTTAGGTTCATTAAGACCTATGATTATTGCGCAACCGCTCAGTTTCCAACCTTAAACCTTCCATTTGATTAACATGTGTAACACTTAACACTACCCATTTAGGACACCATTCTAAGCATTTACAAGTATGAAAAGAACCTAAGTAATTGGAGAAATCAAGGGAAAACCTTCCTTTTGTTTACCTACACATTATAAATTACACAGATATTAGAGAAGTGGATATACCTCACAAATTCACAATATAACCATGTAAGTGTAAAGGTAATGATGTACATAAAAACTCATAATAGCAATCAATTGCTTAATCTAGCCCTCTTCCCCCTTTTTATTTAAAACCTTTACGCTCAAAGACACCACCAAAATTTTCAAGATCACGTTGTGGAAAGGGGTTTGCTCTCATATAAACCAGCACCACACTCACAAATCAATCCCACATCCTCTAATTTCTCGATGTCAATAAGGCCATAAATTATTTCACAACATGAGGTAGGAGGAACAGGAAGATGATTGAACAACAATGTGCAAGATATATAAGGATAAGGAGATCCTTATTACAAATACCACCTAAGAAATGTGACATTAATCATTCCACTATAGCATAATACTCATATTCATATGCTACTTAACTTTATGTACCAATAAATAGTTTAACAAATAATAGAATGAAGATTCATTATAGAGAATAGTATGTGAAAGAAAAGAAATGATACCAAAAGGCTCAAGTTAGACCTAGTCCACATTAGCAATTGAATGGGCTAAAGTAAGGAGCCACAATCAAATCAATAGAAGCTAAATAGTGCCTCTTACTTATGTTCCACCCACCAGTGTAGTACCTTGCATGCTCTTGCTAACTACTGAACCAGGTCAAAATATGTAGGATGGGAAGAAATTGCATTTAGCCATTTTTTGTGAAAGGTTTATTTATTTTAATCAATATACTAACTGATTGTGCAACAATCATAGATATTAAATGACCTAATTTAAGTTAGAACTTAGCATAACTTAGTGTAATCCATGCATACATGAGCATACTTTGCATCCTTCTTACTTTATTTTATCTATGTATCAAATAATGTTGTAATATGCTGATTAAGTGCATTGTGTGGATTGTAGGTAAAAAGATCTAAAGTTGGATCTGAAGATGGATCTGAAGAATAAAGAGAAGCTACAGCTGCAGCAGAGCTGGAGCAAAAGACTTAGGAATAAATAGTAAAAGAAATAATATAGGGTTGAGATATGCTACTCTACTAAGTAGAAATTAATACTAAGATTAAAGTATGAAGAACATTTGGACATCCCTGCACTTATCCCTAGCATTAAGACAACCCTATTGCTATCCTTAGTCTCTAAAATAACCCTATCCATGCCCCTATCCCTAAGCCACCTCCATATTAGGCTAATTTAGCTGAAAAATCAAAACATGGATAGTGTTATCCATGCCCTTATCCACATTATCTCAACTCTTATTCCCCTTCCGAGATACCCTTATCCCGAAACCTCAATTTCCCCACTCTAGCCAAAACCTAGATAACACTATCCAAATTCCCACTATCTACTATCCCTATACTCAATCCTCCTATCCCTAAACCAATTCCCACCTTAGAATCCCATTTAGATCCCTTGATATCCCAATTAGCTCAATTGGAGGTAATTGGGTTAGCCTTCTTCTAATTAGGTCTAGATGAACCTGATTAGGCTAACCCTGATCTAATTAGGCTTAGACTAGTCTAATTAGACTCAGCCCAAACCCAATTACCTAACTTACATCTAATTGGGTGCATTCCTACTTGATTAGGTGCACCTAAATCCAATTGGGTCTACCCATGATCCAATTGATTATCCCTACCTATTCAAGCCTAATTAGGCTTAGTAGAACCTAATTAGGGTTGGACCTGAATCTGATTGATTCAAATCAACCCAAGCAAGTCCAATTGGTTCTACTTGGTCCAATTGGCTACCCTTAGACCCTCCTAAGAACCTAATTAGGTTCTCACTAAGACCAATTGACTTGGATTATAGTCAATTACAATTACCTAGTCAATTGGACTCGTAGACTCTAATTAAAATCAGATCTCAACCCACACAAGTTCAATTGAACTCATTGAGAATCCAATTGACCTAAGCTCAACTTAATGGAGCAATCTCACTCTCAATTAGGTTTACACTCACTCAATTAAACTTATTACATGTTTAATTACACATCTACCTTAGTAATTAGGGTTTCTAACCCCAATTCTATGGCCTAACCTAACCCAAACCCTTAAGACCTAACCTAGAGCACTTAGCCACACACACGCATGGTCACGCACACACACACCACACACCCTCACCTAGCTGAAAATACACTAAGAGTTCTCTAGAACTCTTATCCAAGTGTGTTACCTTGGTTGCTAAAAATAGCAACCAAGAGTAATTCAAATTTTTAGATCCACATTTTGTGGATCTAGAAACCACCTCCAACCTCTTTGGCCGGCCACATAGAGCTCTCTTTAGAGAGTTCTACACCTCTTAGAGAGATTGCCAAAGGTCTATAAAAAGATCCCATAGGTGGTCATTTTCACCCATCTTGATTCTTGGCTCCATTTAGTATAGCTCCACCTCCATTCACCTCCACCTCCACGACCCCATCACCTTGGCCACTCCATCTCCATGCCAACTCAAGATTACCCTCTCTTACCCTATCTAAGGGTCGACTTAAACACCATTGGCCGCCCCTCCTCTCTACCACCTCAACCTCAAAGGCGATTGGAGACCACCTCAGATGCCCTTCTTTCTGTTGGATAAGTAGTAGTTATTCATAACTTTTCTCTGCTTTATTTTCTACTTAGTAGTTTAGCTCTCTCTCCCCCTCAATTATGCATGTGTAATGTTCCTGTAGATCCACCCATACTCTCGTTTTCTACTAGATAGTTTTATGCTTTAAGCTTTCCTATACAAGCTTTCCTCAAGCTTTGCTTTGTTGCAACCATTTTGGACTCAATGTAAATCATCCTTTTATATATATATATATATATGTGTGTGTGTGTGTTGCAAAATCACCATGAGCTTCCTTGCCATATTTTCTTGTGATTAAAATTGATTGTTTTAATTTCTACATCTTTAGCAACATGCCGTGCATAAATACCTAAAAATTATTATAAATCGACATGCATTTTTAAGCAAGAAGTGACAGTGATCGGAATCAGATTTCACATTTCCAAAACACTTCCCTGAGTTTGATCGGGACTTACCGTCTCGTTAGTACAAATATTTTTGTTTTGATCAAATTTCGCACTACACTACGACATAACGACGACTTTCATATTCGAAAATGTGAAAATCCTATCGAACAAATGATGTTGTTGTTGGGGAGGCAACAGAAATTTTGATTTCTGATCTTTAGAACGATAATGACAAATCTGCATCTACTTGCTCTCTTTGATGTGCAAGAATACAGGAAGAACAGGATCTGCGTACACATCAAGTGCGAATTTTAAAATCAGTTGCACATCTTCTCAATCTTAGTCTTAGGTTTTTTTTCATGAACCCTAGGTAGATTTTAGTTAGATTTTGCTTTCTAAAAAAAACTCTACTTATTTTCATAAAAAAAATTATAAAAACAAATATTCTTTTAAATCTTAGGTTAGAATTAGTTTGTTTGAAAAAAGAAGAGAAAATTTGAAAAAAAAATTTCCTCTACAAAAAAAATTAAAAATTTAAAAAAAATTGAAAAAAAATTATTTTGGTGGAAACGTTTGAAATTTGAATTTCAAGCCTTTCAAAACCTTTCCACCACATCCTTGATTTTTGACCTGATTTCAAGGAGTGATTTAAAAATTCATTTGCCAAAAATATATTGAGCACAAAATTTTGAAGTTTGGGTGTGAGCTTTATTTTTAAACCATCTTCCAAACGTCACCATTTATTTGAGAAAATTTGGATTGTGTAATTTTTAAAAATTTGCGAATTACAAGGGGGTCAATTCGAATCCTAATGAAAAATTCAGTCTCTTGATCATAAAGATCATCTAATTGACAAGGTCTTAGCCTTGTCTGACTTAGCTGCACCAACCCAGGGGTTGGTTGGTGTATGCAAGGGAGGAGGTACTTAGACCTCAATTGGTTAGACCTTGGGAGCCACTTCCAAGGAGGCGAAGGTGAGTCACCTCGCCAAGACCATCTTCTCACCCAACTTCTTCTATTCTCTTAGCCAAGATGGCTAACCCTAACCCTGGACCTGGACTTGGACCTAGTTAGATCCAAGTAATCTGGACCCGATGGCTCGTCAAGAAGCTCGGGTTGTTGAATTTGAGGAGCGGTACCAACAGAATATCGACCGCATCTTGACGACTCTCGACAAAATGCTGCATCCACCTTAAAGAGAATAGCTTCGGGATTTCTACAATCTGGCAGCACCAATTGTTGTACCTCTAGTCCAGATTCCCGCAGGCGGAGACGCGTTCGAGCTTAAACCCAATGTAATTAGTCTAATCCAAAATTACTTTTATGGGAACTCAAACGAAGATCCATTCCAGCACTTAGAGGACCTGAGTCGAATCGTGGAAATGGCTCGACCCAGGAATGTAGACCTTGGAATTGTTCTAATGAAGCATTTCCCTTTCTTAAGGATAAAGCTTCATACTGGTTCAAGACCATTGGGAGGCCAATTGGAACCTGGCTGGATTTACGATGTGAATTCCTGCAGAAGTTCTTCCCGATTGGTCACATGAATGCGATGAGGCGAGCGATTACGACTTTCTCCCAAGGACTTGAGGAGAAGTTACATGATGCCTGGGACCGATTTCACAATCTCCTTAGGAAATGCCTACACCATGGTGTGCCCAAATGGCAGGTGGCTCAAATCTTTTACCATGGGTTGGATGACACACATCGGTATCTGACTGATGCATCTAGTGGCGAGAATTTCCTTATGAAAGACGAGAATAGTGCATTTGAGTTGTTTGAGTCTTTGGCGGAGAATTCGATGAATGCCACATTTATGAACTAGTTCCAGTGGCCTAGACAACAGCGAGTTAGTGTCCATGAGGCTCAAGCAGAGTCTGTTCGAGCTAATATGGATATCATCACCAGGCAGTTGAGTAAGATGGATTTGTTGGGAAAGAAACTCGACGATGTACTTCTTGTTCAACCAGATCTAGTCGAAAATTTTGCTACAACTAGATCCTCTTATGCACCCCGAGCCCCTCCTACTCAAGTTAATCTTCTCACTCGGGATGCATATTCTCCGTATTCACGGGATCCCGTATATCAGGATCCTGCAAATAATCTCGATCTGGCACCTGATAATCAAGGTTACGCACTACCCGATGATTACAATGCATATTCCCTTGAATTAACGCCTCAGACGTCGTTGGACTACGAAGACGTCAGTGCTATTCAAGGATACAGGCGTAATAACCTGTACTCAGAGACATATAACCCTGGTTGGCGGCAGCATTCGAATTTCTCCTAGTCTGGTAACTCACAGAGACCACATCATGACCCACACTAGCTGACCGGGCAGTACGGGAATGTGCAGAACATGTATCCTAGGCAGTAGCCATTCCCATCTCAGTAGCAACAACCTCGTTTTATATACCAGCCACTGCACCAAGCTGCTAGCCATCCTCCAAAGTAGGCCGACACTTTGGAGGCACTAAAAGAGGAGCTGCAAGAATCGATGCAGAAGTCTACACAGGATAGCTTGCAGATCATGAAGGCAATGGCTGACCAGATACAGATGATGATAACGTCGTCATCAGCTATATCTAGCTTTAATTAATCATAATCAAGGATTAAATACTCCTACATAACCGCCAAAGAGCCTTAGTTCATTGCATAATCATTTTGAGAGAAATACAGTAAAATAGGGGCAAAACTGTTGTTTTAACAGTATATCTCAATTGCAGTACAATCACGAGTTTTCTTAGGAGCTAATTAAGGGTCAAATGATCTTAAGAGTCTAACAAGTGGGTTAGAACATACAGAAATGAGCTTTCGCACATTTCAGGAATTAAATAACTTTTGAAACCCTAAAAACAGACCCGCTTAACTAAATGAGGTTCTGGTCAGGATAAAATTCACCTAAACTCTCTAAAATTTATAAAAAAATATTCTCTAGGGTTTGGTACCTTCAATTTGACCATCAGAACCCATCTTGACCCAAAACAGAGTCCTAAACAGACATTTGCCTTAATTTAGGTTTTTGCATTAATTATCTAGTCAAACTAGGTTAAAACCTAAATCTAACTTCACCATTAGATTTCTTAGGTTCAAATTAGGTTGATACCAAAATTTGGGCCCGATCTGAGATCATCTTCACAAAGTTTGCATTTTGGTCTAGTCAGACTCTTTTTATCTCATTCAGATCCTTAACTTTTTGAATTTCTTGCAAATGGCCCCCCAACTTTATTGTCTTCTTCACAAAAAGGTCCCTACTGACATGAAATCCTACTACAAACTCTGGTGACCTTAATATGGCATGTTTCCCTTGATTCCTTGATGAATCCCTCTCAAATTTGAAAGGGAAGTTCGTCAAAGAATTCCCTTTCTTTTGAGCCAAATCCTAAGCCCTAAAACCTTCCCAATCTCTCATGCAAATGCATGAGAGATTCGGGTATATTTTCAGTTTCTATCTTCGACGAGCTTTCCTAACTTAGGAAACACCCTCCAGAGGCCTATAAAAGAACCCCTAGATCAGACCGAATTCCCCAGACTCGATTTCAACCGGAAAATCCCCAATTTCCTCTTTCCTCATCTAGCCAAATAGTTCCTCAACCTTTGGCAACTCCCTCCAACTCCTCTCGTTGTCTGACCACAAAACCAGTGGCAAATTCGTCTTCCTCACCTTCCTCTGCACCACGCCATACCAGCAGGCATCCTCAATTCCCCTCGTCGTCGCTGTCCCCCTCTGCCGAAGTATCTTCTTCCCCGGTGCCGTTCTTCCCCCTTCGTCCATTAGATTAGGGTTAGCTTAGTATCTTTTAGCTCTTAGGATTAGTTCCTTACCCAAAATCTCAAAAACAACCCTCGACACCCTCACAAGCCACCTTCGTCTCCACCTCCGGCGACATCATCAGCAAGGGTTTCTACTCACTTCACACACTCAAACTCCTCACCAACCAATCCATAACCTTTGCCTTATCCTCCTGCACAAAATCCCTAACCTATTGTACTGCATCTTCCACCCAATCACGCCACCGAACAAACCCATCACCAGCTTCCTTCCCCGACTCCAACCGGCCACCACAGGCCACCATCCTCAATGAAACCACCTTTGCTTCACTCGTCGTGGTCCGGCGAAGATCCTGAGGTATTCTAACGCGGCCATGAGGCCCTATTTCATGTTTCAGGTTTTCACCTCCAGCCGCCATTAACGTGTAAGCTTCGAGCTTGCTTGAAGCCTTCTCCAACAGCTGCAATTCCTGGTGTCCGCATTAGGCAACACGAAATTGACCCAGCTTCTCTCTTGACCAGTCAATTGGGGTGTTGACCGCCTCCCTCTCACGAATCAGCCGAAGATAGCTGCTACTGTGAACAAAGAAGATGGTGTGGGACTTTAGTCCCACATTGTAAACTCGCGAGCTCCTACAGTGGCATAAATTGAATTTGTGCCTATGCCTCTTCGCCTCCTAACACGAGGGTGAGGTCCTCCTTACCCATGCATGCCTCACCCATGACACCTACTCCGCTGGTCTGGCGCATCCGATTACCCGCCTAATCTAAGCACTCCTCGCTCACCACCCACTACCGGTGAGCCTAGTCCCAGGTGCTTGTGTGCTCGATAACCTGATAACCTGATACTGTGAAGGGCCCTGGGAGGGTGGAACCTAGGAGGAAGAGGATCCCAAAGAGAGAAAGAAAGAGAGAGCAGGGGCATGGGGTTTTGCTCTGAGGTTCAACGGCCTGACACTTAGCTGCTGGAAGGGTTGTTTCGCTCTGTACATGAAGAGAAAGGAAGGAGAATTGAAGGAGGACTTGATAGAAGAAGAGAAGGAAGAAGGCCTTGATAAAAGAAAAAGGAAGAAAGAAGAGTAGAAGCAGAAGCAAAAGGAAGAAAGAAGAAAAGAGGAAGAAGAATAGTAACACTGTAGCACGTGATGGTTAAGCCGTTTGATACTTGAGGCTTTATCTGGTTATTTAAGTACCTAAGTTTGATGGTTGATAGCACCGTTGCATTATTTGAACTCAATGCATATATGCTTGAATAATTGGTGATCTAAATTACCATTATTTTTGCTTGGAGATTCTTTTTGCCATGCATACTTATTGTTAAACTCATGCTTTACATTGATTATCATTTTTGAGTAATTTATTGGCTTATTTCTTGTGCTCATTTACTTAATTAAGAATAGCGATTGAATTCCTATTTGCTCCCTGTGTTCGACCTCAGACTTTTATTCGAGTAATAAATTCTATTTGTTTTCAAGCAATTTAGACCTATACTAAGAAACACTGAAACGAATGTCTTGAATGCCTGAATTGCAGTCTTGGATAAGTAGATAGAATAATGATAATTGCCTGTAATTGAATAACAGCTGCCTGTGAAAAGTAGATTACTGTTGCTAGTAACTGCTACATGTAATTCCTGTTGTTTGGAAATTAAATTCGAGCTGCTTGTATATAAATTGATATTAAATGTTGGAAACACGGGCTATATGCGAATAAAACTGAAATGATGAAACCTAGTATGGCTTGGCCTGAGAAATATGAGCATGAACTCTACGGGGAATTAGGAGTAGATCTCCTGGAAAATAAATAAAATGGAACAGGGAAAGTGGATGGGGAAGTGAGCTGGCCCTTGAGTACGGAGTACCAAGGAGAGTGACTGTCCCCCTGTTTAGTGCAGAGCGAAGCTAGCCGCCCCAGGGACCCGAGGTTAGGTCTGGCCACTTTGTACCAACTTTTGGCCCTCGCGTACACCGTACCAGGGAGAGCTACTAGTGTAGGGAGGGAGCTAGCCACCCCACAGGGCCCGGGGTTCAGCTAGCCGTCCTACACTGACTTGTTAGGCCCACTGGGCAAACCAGGGTAGTCAGGCGAGGGTGCGCGGACTGTGGAGGGGTAAGACCCCTGTTGGTTACTGTGGAGGAGCTGGACCCCTGTTACTGAGAGGGCTCTGCCCTATACTAGTTCCGTGTTGTGCTTTGGGCGCACCCATTAATGGAAACGACTAACCGCGTGCCAGTACGAGGTAGCTACCCATTCGTTTATCACATGTGCCGTAGTCACCGTTACGTCTGTCAGCGACCTTGGGGTGGTTGACTGAGGGTAGGACCACCATGGGGGACCCTCCCAACTAGGAGAGCACCACGTGCTACTTCTACTTTTCGGAAAAGACTCCAATCAAGATCGTTCCCACGAGGAACATTTGAGATCAAGAGAAAGACCTGAGAAATAAATCAAGAAAGAGTAAATAGAGAAATAAAGAAAGAAATTAAAAACAACAGCTACTTGTCCACCTTTACTATTTTTCTTAGCTAACTGGTTGTTACTCTACTCAGCGTTTCGCTGACGTGTCATATTTGTCACCTTTTTCAGGACCAGGTGTTGAGCAACCAGAGCCTACGGCTGCAAAGGGTGCTGGGCCTAGTAGAGCCCAGTAGTTGTACTTTTGTTGTATCCATTTTCTGTAGTAGTGAGTATTTCTATTACACCTTGTACTCTTTTATTGTAAACTTCATATTTCTGTACCTATTTTTAATTCTCTACTGTTGTAGTGGTATGTACTGTAGTAGTTCTTTTCTTTACTACTGTACTTTTGTTACTGTTAGTTACTTGCATGGTAAATGTGGTTTATTTTACTGCTTTTTGGTTACTTTCTCGTTGGACGACTGGGTCTTGAGATCAGTCAAGTCGATCTGATTCTCGTATCCTGTAGGGATTCGGGAACCAGGTCGTAGCATCCACCTCCATTCACCTCCACCTCCACGACCCCATCACCATGGTCACTCCACCTCCACGCCAACTCAAGATTACCCTCTCTTATCCTTTCTAAGGGCCAGCCTAAGCACCATTGGCCGCCCCTCCTTCTCCCTACCACCTCAACCTTAGAGGTCATTGGAGATCACCTCCGATGCCCTTCCTTCTGCTAGATAAGTAGTAGTTCTTCATAACTTTTCTTTGCTTTATTTTTTGCATAGTACTTTAGCTCTCTCTCTCCCCCTCAATGATGCATGTGTAATCTTCCTGTAGATCCACACATGCACTCGTTTTCTGCTAGATAGTTTTATGCTTTAAGCTTTCATGTACAAGCTTTCCTCAAGCTTCGCTTTGTAGCAACCATTCTGGACTCAATGAAAATCATCCTTTTATATATATGTGTGTGTGTTGCAAAATCACCATGAGCTTCCTTGCCAAATTTTCTTGTGATTAAAGTTGCATGTTTTAATTTCTACATCACTAGCAACAACATGTTGTGCATAAATACCTAAAAATTATTATAAACCACCATACAATTTTAAGCAAGTATAGAGAGAGAGATCGGAATCAGATTTCGCATTTCCAAAACGCCTCCCTGAGTTCGACCGGACTCACCGTCTCGTTATTACAAATGTTTTTGTTTTGATCGAATTTCACACTATACTACGACATAATGGTGATTTTCATATTCAAAAATGCGAAAATCCTGTCGAACACTAACATAAATAGAAAATCCTTTTGATAATTTTTGGAAAGAAAGCAGCAGTAGCAACCTCTAAAAATTATGAAACCTTGATCATAAGTTTCCACGCACGTAAAAAGCATATTAAACCAAAGAAACCCATCACCAAACATTAGGGTATCCCTTAACTAGAAAAATCAAATTACCACAATGTTAACCCACCAAGGCATAAAACATAGCATTTTATCATCAAATCTCCACATGAAAATACTGATTTTAATCCCAAAACTTACTCATAATCATAGGAAAATAAGAGGAGACATCAAGAAGGGAAAATCCCTACCTCAGATTTGAGCTCCTTCTTTCTTTTCTTTTCTTCTCACTCATCAACAGCTACAACAGCACCAGCAACAACATCAGCTATGGCAACTCCTCTGGCAGCGGAGGTAGCGACGACGAAGGCTGGCGAGGGTGGTGGCTGGTCGATGGTAGAGAGTGGAGGGGGAATTGCTCTTCTCCTCTTCTCACATTAGGACATAGGAGGGGGAGGTGTAGCTTGGAGGGGAGGAAAGAGGAGGAGTCATTTGCAAGCCAAAACAAGAATGTGGCTTCCTTTGCAAGCCATCCACCTTTTTAAAATATGAAAAGAAAAAAATTTTGCACTCAAGGCCCCTCAACTTTTATTACATGAAATTTACTTAATGATTTAATTTGGATTACCAATGCCAAACTAAGGCCCAAAATGCTCTTAATCCATCATTAAGTAACCAATTAAGGGTTAATTAACCTATTAAGTACACTCAAAAATCCAAACCCTTACGAGTCTTCTCTGCTTCCCTTTATTATGTGTCAGGATCATGACCTGATCTTCTTATTGCCTGCAAACATGAATAAATCATTAAATAGCATGGTAATCTATCATTATTTTATGTACAACTATACAAAGTAAAGTAATGCATGATACAATGAATATGAATGCAATATGTATAATGTAGTTAGGTTTCTAACATTATTAAGGTTAATTAAGTCATATATTGATGTACAATCAAATATTCCTCCCCAACAAAATAACTCCCTCTCTCTCTTCCTTTCTACCGTCGACTGCCATCTCTCTCTCTCTCCTGCTCAACGCACGCCACCAACATCTGTAGCAGCCTGTTGCTACCCTTTTCCTCTACATGGAAGGGCCTCCACATTTCCATAGCACCCAAATCCTGATAGTATCTTAGCAAAATGTCATTAATACCCACAGTTGGACCAATAATTAAGGATGTTCCAGAATATCTACATTTGGTACACAACCATCAGAACAAAAACCTAGAAAGCAATTAAGGGCAATGTATTAGTAGATATCTTGTTTAAAATGTAAAAAAAGCAAGATAAAGCAAGGGTAAAATGCATTAGCCTTCTAAGTGCTCCGTGACATTGGCTAAACCACAACAAAAATGATTACTCCCCGTTCCACTAGATGCTAGCAACTAGATTATTCCATGATCATAATTCTGTAAGTTGTGCATGAAGGACATGCAAAGAGTTTGGAGAATTGCAAAAGGCTAATAGCAATTAGGCATGTAGCTATTTAGGTTCACTTGGTTTTCTACAGGCTTGAATGATGGTGTAAATTTCATAAAATATCTAATTTTGCAACACCAAGAAGTTCAAGATTTACGCGTGCATGAGGTCATCCTACTTTGTAAGAGAAGAGAATTAAACTGCTAGATCTTCCATCTCTTTCTGTTCAAATGAAAAAAAGAAAGAAAAGAAAATGTACAAGGTTGTCTGTTAAGGCAACATCCTCATTGGGATTCTAAAATTGAAATGTGAACGACAACAAAACTGCATGGTTTCATGGAAAATAGACCCTCGGAGAGGCCCACTTAACAATTGAACCTAATTTAAAAACTCACACTCCTTAAGCTAGAACTTATGGAAAAGAACCAACCTCTTTCCCCTTATGAACAATCATCAGCTAGGGTTTGGATAGGTAAGTAAGCAAGCAATAGATGATCCCTTGCAAAACACACTAGAGTACTTAAGAGATGATCCAAAAGAGTAAATAGCGTACCATCCCAACTTCCAAGCAAATGTGGCGACATTCGAAACAAATCAAGACTTAACTTCAAGTAGAACAAATGCACCAACCAACATCTTGGATGAAAATCCAGAGTGGAGTTGAAAACAAATAGCAAAGAGGTGGCAGTACAGCCACAGTAGTACTACTGTGATGGAGAGAGAAAGAGTAGCAAGTAAAATCAATCACCCAAAATAAACAAAGGATGTTTTACTACATTTTAACCAGAATGGTTAAATGGCCTGAGAGGTATCTAACCTATGAATGCACTTGGAAGAGTAAGTGATTGCAATTTATCTTACATTAGTGTACAAGCTTAGGATATATCAAGATACTCTCCTATTTTCAAAAAAAAAGGAAATCATGATGCTTACTAAGAGACCAAAAATGGTTACCTTTTCTTTTCAAGAGCAAAGCTTGGCTACCAACTCAATCAAGAAATGAGAAGCAAAACTCTGTTTTATTTGACTTAACTGTCACCTCAAACGTCCACTTCCTCTGGCTTAAGATAGTATTTGATGTAAGCAATGGTACTAAGCTATCCAATGATATCCCCATATGCTCGAGAATTTCCTTGCTTCCCAACAGAAACCAACATTCCTCCCCTCCCAATCGTCAATTTGCTACCCTTGTTGTCCTTGAGGACACTCCTTGGTGATAAACACCAGTTTATCATCATTCTTAACCTGAAAATCACATCTAGTTCCTAGGTTTTCCAAACTACTTTATGGTATTGGGTTGCATTTAGGCATTCTATAGTTTAGACATGCATTGTATTACTTTTCCTTAGCTTTTGCTTTTACATACTTACTATCATTGTCAGGGATGATTACACAGTGAAAATCACCCAAACCCTAGCAATGTCAAAGGTAGAAGATGAAGATAAAGCCCACTCCAACTGGATCTCAGCTCACCTAGGCTAGATTCCAGCTCAACTCATCTCAACATAGCTCTACTCTACTCATGGTAGCTCCACTTAGCTTAGTTTAGCTACTAGTCCTTAACTAGCCAAGCCAAGTGAGTTGAGAAGTCCACTACCAACCCAGGGTAGCTCAACATCAACTCACGAAGACTCACCCTAGCTCAACTTAGTTGAGCTTGTCTACTGACCTAAGCTAGTGACGTCGTTGAAATGCGTTAAGTTAAATCCATCGTTATAGCATGCGTTTGCGACATCAATTTTAAGCGAAGATATGGATTAGGTGAGTCCAAGTGTTGAACACGAGGAGGTGTGAAATTGGATTACTTGTCGGTTTAGGGCATCACAAAAATGTTTGTTTTGTTTGCTTGCGAAAAAATGAAAGAGAGATAGAGGGAGAGAGGGAGAGAGAGTAGGATTAGAGACTTGAGATTATAGCATGGTAATTACTTAGCTAAACATGAAACATGACATGATGAAATATATTGCACAAATAGAGTTTTACAATTACAATGATAGAGGAAAGCTTAAAATAATGTAAACATTAAATTAGGGTAGAGAAATACAAAAGGGAGAGGTGAGACAGCCACGACAGTGGATGGGGCTTCCGCCAACGGCTCAACAACTCCGGGAGAGTGAAGTATTAAAGGGGTACAATCCAGAGCTAGGAAGAAGCTAGGAGTGAATGATCATACATGGAGTAGGTATGGGGGTTTTTATAGAGAAGGAAGGGTTTCTAAATTAGGCAGAGGTTTTAGCGACGTCCAGGACGTTGCTAAAACCATTCCAAAAATGTCGCTGAAGCCCATCGTCCACCGGTCAACGCATGCGCATGTGTTTCTTCCTTTGCGCGCCATGTGCTTGCAACCTTAGCCATTGGATGTGTGGCGCAGATCACCTTCGAAAGGCTGAGATCACTCCCAGATGACTTAAGCTTCCACGCTCATCGCACCCATCGTGCGAGAGATGATCTTGGCCATCCCATCATGTGCGAATGGTTGAGATTGCGCATGATGTCGCGTGTTGGATCATGCCTTGCGCACTTGGGCGCACGTCATCTGGCACGTTTACATCGAGTGCACGAGAGTATGCCTCGTGGCCGCCATCAACACTGTCCACACCCACATCTATGGCTGAATTTTCCTTGCGCATGCCTCTGCTATTGCTAAGGCTCAAACGCACGTCTTACGTGCACAGGTTGAGGCGCCGACCATTACGCCAGTGATGCGCATGGTCACGAATCTTCATGCATCCTCAACCATCCGATGGAAAATCGAATGGCCCTCAGTTGCTCCTACGCGCGATGAAGAGAAGCAAGGCGTGTTAGTGAGGGCTGGGCGACTGCCACGTGTTCGCTTTTGGGTTGTTGATCATTAGATCAATGGCCAGAACTTCCTAGGCTTGTTGTGGGAACTACGGAGGTCGGATTGAGGCAATTTTTAGTCCGTTGAACTCCGTTCGTCGATCTGGATCCATTCGTACCATTTGATTGCTCATCTGAGGCCTATTTCAACAAGCAGTTGTACACATAGCCATTAAACATTAATTATAAGCAATCTCAATTCATTATGCATGCGATACTGATAAGCCCATTATGGTATGTCATTAATGCACATATACCCTCCAAACTGACTCCAGTTGATGGAATTATCGTCATTAGATGTAAAGTTATCATACCCCCATGCTCATCCCTTGCTAGTCCCTACCAAGGTTATCCTAGATATTATTTTTAGTTGGAATTAGGGATCGATTACTTAGGCATATGTTATTTGTCAACAGGAGGAAATTTATACTAAGAACCTAATCCATAGAGACTAGACAGCGCCTAGGTGCCTGCTAAAATGCAGACCGCCCAAGTCCTTGCTTTAAATTTAAGCACACACAGATATATATATATATATATATATATATATATTCATATATATTTTTTTCTTTTTCATCTTCTCTAATTTTTTTGGATTTTTGGAGTTGAGAGTGTCTGAGTAACTTTTTACGGCTACCCAACCCACCCATAACTTGAAAAAGACTCTAAGTGTTGAGCATAGTGGTGTGAAATATGTGATAGAATCACTCAATGGTAATTAAAACTAACTTCCGATTTCTACGCCCCTAGGTGACCTGAAAAGAAGATGTTGCCTAAAGGTGTATCTGTCCGACTAGTAGCTTTCTCCCTACTTTTATTTTGTGTGGGGTCAACACAAGGGTGTTTCCAGTGTATATCTCCCAGATTGTTGTACTTCTCCGCTTCTTCCTTAAGTGTTTTGGAATTTTTTTGTGCATTTTAGGAGCTAGGATTTAGACAAACAGCCAACGGGTTGTTACCCAAGACAACTTGCCAACCATACTCGTGTGGTGAAGTGTGGCTTATTTCTTTTTCTCCTTTTTCTATTTTTTCTATTTCTTCTTTTTTTTTATTTTTTTGTTTTTAAAGTAGGTGGCTTCCCTGATCTAAGATTTACCTAAAGGCAATAGTAAAAGAGAGTGATCCTATGGTTGGGTTATGGACAACTGGACAATGGACTGTTACCCACGACAACTTGCCAACCATACCACCTAAAAGGTTCATTAGCTACTAAATTTCTATTAGAATCGCCAAGGAGTGAGTCAGTGCAAAATGTGTGCGGATGCTTAGACTAAAAGTTCCCTCGAATCAGAGGGTGGGTTGATAAGTTGTATACTTATCACCCTTCTTTATTGATAAGATTAATATAAATTAAGGTGGTGAGGAAACGAGATCAAATCCACATTTTAGTGGACAGCTGGGTTGATTAAGCCTGATGACCTGAAAAGTCTAAGTGTTCAGGTCCTTAACGTATTATTTCCTACAGCTGACAAGCTCCTAATGCCTTGGTTTTCTTTTCCTAATTCTTCTCTTTCCTTTTTTTTTCGTAACATAATTCAAGCTGATAGTATGAACTCAAAAAATACGAATTACCACCCCACATGCTTAAGTTGGACAATGTCCTCATTGGAAAATAAATGTATGCAAGGGAGTAAGGAAAGAAATCACCTGAGTTTCAACAGTTAATCTGGTCAGCTTGAATCCTCTGGGTTGCCTCCCAGGGAGCTCTGAGTTTAGTGCCTTTAGCTGAGCATAGTACATAGACAACAAAGGAGCAATCAGTTGAATGGTCTAGGTCAGGAAGGGGAAGACAAAATCAGCTAGACCCAAAGCTAGAAGTTCGCAGATGCGGACTAGCTTATGGTGGAGTCCCATCCCTAAGGGACAGGAACTCTGCAACTGGTGTAACATGAATGCCTATGTCTGTTCCTCTCTTAATTTGCGGGCAAGTAGAGAAGTTGATTTGGACAAGCGCAACCCGAATCTAAAATGCTGGACACTAAAGACGTAGGTTTTGTAATCATCTTGTGTCCCTTTAAAGTTGTAATCCCAATTCCAGTGAATTCGGGTTGTGGGATTTCAATTCTAATAAGGTATGTAACAAAATCAAGAGTTTCAATATCGACCCTAAGCATGAGGTTGCTCTCCAAAGAAAAATCCATCCCTTCTTCAACTAAGGTGTTATTGCTTATACCCTCCAATTCCTTGACCCCTAGAACATTATCTTCACCCTCTTTTACATCAGCCTCCATTTCCAAGGTTGCAGTGGAGGTAGGGCCAATTTCATCATCTAACTCAGACTCAGATTCATTCCTTTGGCCCTCCTCTAAACCTATGATGGCAGTTTCAAATGATTCAAAACCAATTATTTTAGAATTTCATTCCCCATCTTCAATTTTGGATGTCTCTTTCACCAACTCCTTTTCCTCGAGGAGATTGGATTTGGATTCACAGAAATCAACCCCTAAATTCTCAATTTTCCCTTGATTTTTATTCTCAACCTTCCCCAAGGAATCCTTAACAACATTTTCTAATGAGTTGTCCAACAATGGGGTTGTATCAATGGTGTACTGAACCAATTTTGGGCAAATAGGTGTAGTTCAATTGATCATTACGGGGCCTTGCTTCATGAATTCTGAAAGAGGGGTTGCTTTCAACAGTGTCATTTGGCCCTCTTTATCCAGTTGTTGGAACATACCAATCATGGCTTGTTTCCCCTCAATCAATTCTTGATTTTGTTTATGTAACTCCAACTGAAGGCTATCAAGAATTGACTGAGTGTCATTAGGTTTCCCTTTGATTTCCTCCTTAGTATCAGGGTTGGGAGGGTATGGTTGAGGATATGTATTGGCATCCGTACTGGGGTTTAGGTTCTTAGGTGGGTCCTCTATTCTATTATTTTCAAGGTCCAATTCCTTAAGAGGCACCATTTTCTGTTTAGTCCTACTCCAGAATAATTGAGGTTCTAAGTCCTCCTCCCAGTCGGATTCTTCGTCAAGGGTCCAAACCAGGGGCTGATCATTCCTGGTTTGCCCAGGTTTATCATCATTAGACTTCCATTTTTCTATCTCTTCCAATCCATAGGTCAAGTAGAAGAGATCCTTGAATTTAGATGATGGTCCTCAAAAGAGTTGGGATCTTGGTGTTCTCCTAGAGTGTAGGTCCTATCAAAGTGGGACTTGAAATGAATTCAGAAAGTGTAAATTCTGAGTTCAGTGGAACCCAGAGAGTGTCCTTTCACTCAATTGAGCGAAGGAAAGAGTTCCAAGGGGTGAAGCGATGCTAGTGGACTATGAAATTAGGTGATTAACTCATCTCTGAGCCGCCATTGACAGCGATCTCAGAAATGAGGGTGAAATTTAGGTGTTTACTTTATATGAGATAATTATATTAATTAAACATAAGACCGAGGCCCTTAGATAATGAAGAAGTGATGGAGGACCTCAGTGAGTGTGTTCTAGTCTCAAAAACCCCCGCTGTGGACAGCAGAAGTTGTCGATGAGTGTGAAGATGGAATAGGCAGGTAGGTGATATAATCATGAAATCAATGAGTTAGAAATGATTGTGGAAGAATGTGGAATGTGATCAATGAATTAAAAAGATGAAAAGATGCTCCAGACGAGCTCAAAGAACTCGCCGGAGCTGAAGAAGTTAACATTTAACCTAACTAAACTACCTAATTAACTAAACTAACTACTCTATCTCACCTATCCTGCTATTACCTGGATGGAGGTAGAGATATCTCCATCGACGGTTGTAATGGAGGAGGAAATCAGAGGGAAGAAGGAAGAAGTCTGACAGGCGAATTTGCGGAGTGGAAGCGTAGTCTGGAGTCGTCACCTTGATCAGAGGTGCGGCAAAGGATGGGGGAGCTCGGCGAATGGTTGAAATAATCAAAGGAAGTGTGTGGTAGTGGTGGTAGGTCACTGGAGTAGGAGGGAATAGCCTATCAGTTAGCTTCAATTAGGGGAAGAGGGAAGGGAGCTGACTACCAAAAATCGAAGGGTTCAAGGAGTATTTATAGGGTTCGACAGCTGTGAAGAAGCTCGAATCCAGATGGAAATGTGTCTAGGTTCAAGGTAACCACCGGCGTCTTCTCCGACGCCGGTGAAGTTAACCTTGAGTCCTAATTAGGATTTCAGGCGCATCCCGACCATAGGATGAAAAGGAGAGCGCAAGCTCCAAGAGCTTCGCGAGGAAAGAATGGCGTTAGATGTGAGATCAGGTGGTAAATGCACAGCCGATCAACAGTCATTGAAGCTGCTGAAGAAGAAATGAGGAAGAAGAAGATGTTCGTAGGGACCTGTATGTAAGGAAAGATGAGGACCCAGGTGAAAGGAAAGGACTCAAATGAAATAATTTATAGGGACCGAAATGCAAACAGAGGCTTTTAAGGTTAATTTAAATTATTTTCTTTTCCAACTTTTTATATATATTTATAATTTAGCTAAATATTATATTAAAGCCTTGTATTCACATTTTTTACTCGTTTATTTATATTTATTTACATATTAACATAAGTTATTTAAAACTTAGGCTTAAGTTATACTTAAGTTAAATAATATTAATTAAGTAATTAATTAATATTAATTTGAGTACATTTATTAATTAAGTTATTAATAATATTAATTGGCTTATAATTTATCATTTTAAACTTATTTTAACGTCATTTAATGATTTATCCCTTATTTCATAACCCTTACATATACATATTCCTAGCTAATTAACTAGGGAAACTAGTTAATTAGAGATAATTCGAAGCCATGATGAGCCTCTCATCAAGTGCCAACTAAGTCACCAGGTACCAATGCCTATAATAAGTACTAGTACTTGTGACCCACAGGTTTGAGACAAGTCAAGAACTGTAACCTACATGTACCAGTACTAGTGAATAGTACCGGTACTTGTAAGGTCCAGGCACTACCACTGTCCACAAACTGTGAGCACTTGGTACCGGTACTCATGACGAGTACTGATACTTGTTCACAGTTTGAGACTATGGCCCAAACATGTGCCTTGCATGTACCGGTACTTATGGACAGTACCGGTACTTGTGGACAATACCAGTACTTGCTACAAGTACCTTATTTTGAGTGTTTTAATCAATTTTAGTGCTATTCAAACTAAATTACATGATTAATATTTCAAAGAAACGATTTTGATTTTTCAAACGAATGATTAAAACGTGAGTTTAATACCTAACCATCTCTATTTTGATTTTACCTCCTAAATCAAATTTTCTTATCTAGGAGACATACAAAATTCTAGATTACAACAAATGAACAACATAAAAATAATCTTCATCCTTTATATCATCCACACTTCTTCCTTGTTATGATCCATACTTCCTCAATCCTGTGATTTCCTATAAATAACACTTCATAAACTCATTAGATTTAAAATAGTTTTGTTAACACCAAAACATAAAAGAGAAGTAGAACTAGGTTCCAACAAAGGTCACCTAGGGTTCAAAGTAACCTGAAGTCCATTTTAATTGCTGATTAGTGAGTCTATCACATTTACACAAAAAGATGCTTAGAACTTAGAGTTCCTTTCAAGTCTTAGGTGGGTTGGGTAGTCGTAGGAAGCTGCCCCGAAACTCTAAACTCAAAAATCCAAAAAAAATTGAAAAGAAGAAAAAGAAAGAAAAAAATGTATTTGCCTTCGAATAAGGTGAGGGCTTGGGCTATCTGCATTTTGGCAGACACTTAGGCACTGTTGAATCTCTGTAATTCAAGTCTTTAGTAGAAATTTTTTAGTGGTAAGAAATAACTATTGCCTAAGTATTTGATCCTAACTCTGTTTATAAAAAGCATGTAGTTTTGCTAGGAACTAGCAAAAGATAGGCATGGGGGTGTGATATAGACAATCTATTTCACATAAACTACCTATTTATGTGTTTTCTTAGGCGTATAATTACATTCAGCATTATAAATATTGCATAGCATGTATCATTCTGCATTTAGAATAGATTGTACAAATTATAGGTTAAATTACCCTTTTTGTGGTCAGGGGACAAGGCAATATTTATCTAGGTCTCGAATTTAAGATCTAACCATACAGATCTAATTAAGGTGACGATCGAAGTCCAACGCCTTCGAGATCGCCCCGATCGAACCTCCATAGCATCATATGTTGTCCGAGGAAAATTAGAGGCCAAAGGGTAAGGTGGTGCAAATTCGAACCTCATACGACAAATCCAACCGCACGAATGGATTTGGATCGACGATTATAGTCCGACAACGCAAAAATTATCTTGATTCGACATCTGCAGCAACCTCAACAAAGGAAAGAGGATGGACAGCCCAGATGGTGCCACGTGGCTCCATCCAGGTTGCCAAAAGCCTACTAAGACCCCCTGTGCAACTTTAAAGGAGCATATGGGACATGATCTGGGCCATTGGATCTTGATCCAATGACCAATAGCAGGCCACGTCGTCGCACCCTCTCTTCTCAAAGAACTTTAATCTTCATCCAACGACTATGAGCTCGCAACCACCGAGTCATCTGCGCGACCATCCAAGCTCTCAGCAAAGTGGTTGCACGCTGTGTTTGCAAAGCGACAACACACGATCGAGTTGCTGTGAGCAGAAAAATCTAGCAGTGGTGGAGTGCAATTGAAATTGAGCCAATGATGAGCAAACGGGTGGCGAAGAAGGTGGCTACATGGGGCGACGAGCGACATGCAATCCGAACGTGTGATCCGACGTGCGCCTTCTTAGCAGCATGAGGCAAGGCACGTTTTAAGCCGCCCAATCAAACGGCTGATCGATGGGCGCGCCTTAAATGGTTGAAGGTGAAGCGGCACTAGACATAGTTGCTTGAGGACCGTGGGATCACGATCAAAGGGCTCTTGTTCCACATGCCTTTCAGCAACGTGTGACTACACTAATGCTTACAAGAGTCACTAAAGGCCCTAAATTAATTTTAGCCCTTGGAAAAGACCTTTCTACCCCTTTCCTCTTGCCTATAAAAAGGACCCTACTCCCCTCATTCTATTCATCCCTTCTCTTTTTCTCTCACCCTCTCCAAAGATCTAAAGGAGCTAGTCCCAAACCTGGGATGCTCCTCTAGAGTAAAAATATTAAAATTTTGTCCAACTTCTCATCCCCTTCGTGGAGCATCCTGTGGTTGTTTTCTCACCACCATTCAGGAAGCGAATCTTGCTACATCGCCGCCCTACTTCATCCTCCTTCCTCCATCCTCGTTCTCCCTCGTCTAGCATCTCACCACCCTCTTCCAGGTGCCCCATCAATGCGGCACATCTTCTAAGCAATCGTCAAGGAGGATTTTTCTCATCCCTTTCTTTGTACTGCTTTCTAGTGTAGTTTTAATTCTGCAACTAGTTGTAATGAACATGGCTCTATGAAATATTTATTCACTCTCTCTCTTTGTATTATCGAGAGTGATACAAATATAATGTGGAATATAAATCAACAACCACATAAATGCAATATCACAAAGACACAAGAGATTTTTAGGTGGAAACCCAAACCAGGGTAAAAATCACCCCCTAAGCCTCTCGACTTTGGATATCCGATCAACCGAATCAATCAAATCAATTATCTGAGTCACTTAAATGAAGGTGACTCAACTTCAATACAACCACGCTACTTTGAACAAGGGTAGCATACCTCAAATCCCCTCCTCTTCACGAGGAGTATTTTATCTCTTGAAGGAGACGAGAATTCACCACGCGAATACCCAACCACAAAACAAAAGAGAAAGACAATAGCTTATAGAGCCCAAATAGGTAAATGAACTTAGCTACTATAGGCAATAGGATCTTCCCTAAACCAGAAGTGATTCGGCATAAAAACAGCAGAGTTTCAGTGCTCTCAGATTTGGAGTGTGGATCTTGGAAAGCAACAACTTCTCTTGATGATGATTTTTTCATTAAGACACTTAAGATGGTGGAAAAAAGTTTCTTAAGGTGTGTATCACAAAGGATGGCTGCTCCTCTATTTATAGAGATCCTAAGAATGTTCAAGAAGGCCTTGGAGAGGGCTTATAGTCGTTGGAATCAAATCCAACGCAAATCAAGGCGAAATCTAGGTCATTTATGATACTGACAGGGTTATCAAGCGTCTGGAATTAAGGTCAAACGTCTGGCACTTTGTGTGATCTAAAGGTCGGTAGTTTGATCTAGAAAGGTTGATCATCTGGACAATGCTGAATCAAGACGGACGTCTAAGAAGTCAATTATGAGACATCTAGGAAGATTACCAGACGTCTAATTTTAGATGAGTTGCTTCCTATTTTCACCAGATAGAAATATAGTTACAGTGTTATAAGGGTCAGACGACATATAGGACATCTGGAAAAGAGTTTGGTCGACTAGTTTGTAGAGAGTATTCTCTATGAGAATGGATTTCTTAAGAGGCTAACGGCTATAATTATCTGACAAAAAGTGATTTGGGTTAGATCTAGCCGAACGGTTCTTTATTAAACATCTGGGAGACTCTACAGACGTCTGAAAGTATTATAAATATGATTAAAAGAAAATCCTCGAATATTATGTTCTGACAGTCTAACGATCATATTGTTGGACGACTGTCAAGGTCATTAGACATCTTCTAAGATGTTTAGACTATGGACTGGTCGTCTGAAAGTAATAAACATAGAACACAAAGTCCAGCCTAACGTCTGTATAAACTATCAGACGTCTTAAAGTCCAAGATTAGATGCTTGAAGTCCAGATTGGACATCTGATCAAGCGTCTGGTCTCTATATTGATTTTCTTATTCGTTTCTAGGGTTTGCTTTAAGTGTACTAGTGATGGAATAGTGTTCCTAGGAAAAATGTTTATTATCTTGGGCTTTTTAACAATGAATCTAAGAAAAGTAAAGTGCAAAACAAATAAAGAGTACAAATACAAAGATAAACGAGACATCTACCATATTCTTCTTGTCTTCAAGCTCTCACTCCAAGCGAAGCTTCCATCTTCTCTTCTCCTCCATCAAGCTCCTCCAATTTAACATGAATGCGAACTTAAGCTCCTTTACACTTGAATTCATTTATATTATTTCTGCTACTATAACTTAAATGTAAATATTAAATAATAGTTATTTTTTTATCATCAAAATCAACGATCAAGGTGCTCTCGCCCAACAATCTCCCCTTTTTTGATAATGGCGAAACCACACATAATAATCAAAAAAATTCTCCCCCTTTTTGACATTATCAAAAAGGTTTAATTAACATTAATCATTTATCCTATACTCCCCCTTAGTACATGCTCTTCTAATTTGGGTTAATTCTCCTTTTTGACAAATAAAGCATGAATAACATTTTCCCCTTTTTGGTCATAACAAGATAGTTATTCATTTTATCCATTAACTCCTTTCTAATGGAAATGTAGCTATGTATATCTTTTAAGATCCCCCCCTTTCTAATTGAAGGAAATCTTTCTCCCCTTATAAAAAGAGTCCAAACAAATAGGAAATGTATATCTATCTCCCCTTAATGATGAACAAATAGCATATAAACTTTTAAAACTCCCCGTATCTAAATGTTATTAAAAAATAGGGTAAAGGGTTTACCTTACTTACCATGGCCAATAAAATGGCCCTTGAGGTGGATGCCAAACTTGACGGGGTTCCCATCCAAAGCTTGGAGGTCTAGGCATCGGTGTCGATCACCAATTGAATGGTTGACGCATGGCTATTCGATCACCTGCCAGTCATCTCGTCAGCCTTCTTGTCTTTTTTGATCTACTCTTTGGTCCTCCCAATTCGAGTTGACCATTCTTGAGCTTGTAGGTCTAATCTTTTTCATTAGAGAAATTGTCTAATTTATTCGTCAAATTATTAGAATTTTTCCTAAGACATGCAATATCTTTTTCCATAAAGCTCATTTTAATTTTCAAACTAGAAATTTCAATTTTTAAATTATTATTCTCCTTAGTCAATTTACTATTTTCATTGATTAGGTTAGTATGACCTCAATTACTTTAATTTAAGTCCTAAAATGGCTGAAAATCGACCTGTGTGGAGGCAAAGAATCCATATAGCCGACCCCACTTAGTGTGGGAAAAGGCTTGATTGTTGTTGTTGTTGCAGGTTATTATTCTCTAACATCAAGTTATCCTTTTCAGAAATGTTAAGACTAGCACTAATTTCTAAATCCTTAATTTTAATTTCTAATCTTTTATTTTCATATTTTAGAAAACTAAGATTCTTTTTCATGTTTTTGTTTTCTACTTTTAATGACTTACTAATTTCATAAAGCTCTTCTAGTGCTTCTTGTAATTCTAAATTGGTAAAAGAATTTACCTCTTCGTCGTTGGAGTTGTCATTGCTAAGATCCGCTAATGCCATGAAGCCCATGCAAGCGGTTTCATTCTTTCTTTCAGGATCTTCTTCCTCCTCCAAGGTTGTATCGTCCCACATGGCTTGAAAAACCTTCTTTTTGTATTTCTTATCCTTCCCTTTCTTCTTATCCTTCTTTAGAACAGGACATTTGGGTCAAAGATGCCCCTTTTCGTTTCAATGATAGCAACGCACTGGGCTATCTCACTCCTTCTCCTTCTTTGAATTATTGCAAAACTTAGAGAATTTCTTAAATAAAATCCTAATCTTTGTCATCAGAACTTATCTCTCTGTCAGACACAACTTTGATGGTGAGGGACTTCCTTGTCTTTGGCTCCGGTGTATCCTTCTTCTTTTGCTTCAACTTTGTCTCATAGGCCATAAGGTTGCCTAAGAGGTCTTCCATATTGAGTTCCTCAACTTCATTCGCCTCTTCGATGGCGGTGACCTTTTGTTCCCACTCCAGTCCAAGAGAACAAAGAAGCTTTCCCTGAAGCTCCCCCTTAATAAAGGTCTTACCTAAAGCTCTAAGATTGTTCACTATAAGAGTGAACCTAGGGTACATCTCACTCAAGGATTCATTAGTTTTCATATAAAAGGATTCAAATTCTTGAGAAAGAATGTTAATCTTAAAAGATTTACCTTGAAGGTACCTTCATGAGTTACCTGAAGCATGTGCTATATCTCATATGCGGTGACACATTGCAAGATGCGGTTGAACTGCTCTGGGCTTAACGCGCAGTATAATGCGTTCATCGCTTTTACGTTGAGAAAAAGCTTGTGGGTTTGCTGCTGCGAGTAGCTTCCTTCGGGTCTCGCCGAGACTTCGTATGGGATTTCGCATCATCCCCATAACACGAAGTTGGTGGCTTGAAGCCACATCTTCATCCTCAACTTCCAATAGCTATAGTTGCTCTTGTTGAAGTAAGGCGGTTGAACAGTAGACTGCCCTCCACGTGTCTCGTGGAGAAGATGCTCCCCTCCATGATCTTGCTGGGTGTGACTCCATGAATGTGAGAACCTGCTCTGATACCAATTGTAATTCCTAGCGGAGGGGGGTAAGATCGAGCGTGATACAAATATAATGCAGAATGTAAATCAACAACCACACAAATGCAATCTCACAAAGACAAGGGATTTTTAGTTGGAACCCAAAACCCAGGTAAAAACCACCACCTAAGCCTCTCGACTTAAGATTTCCCGATTGACTGAGTCGATCAAATCCACTATCTGAGTCACTTAAACAACGGTGACTAAACCTCAATACAACCACGCTACTTTGAAAGAGGAAATCCAAGCCTGTGGCACTTGAGGAAGACCTAGTCAAGCTTTTTGAGCAAGTCCAGATAAACATCCCTTTGATAGATGCAATCTGCCACGTATCGGCCTATGCAATATTTTTGAAGGATTTATGTATGCCGAAGCGTAAGCCACGAAACAAAGATGGGAGTCCGATCATATTTGCTGAGCAAGTCAGCTCAATCATCCTGAGCAAACTCCCATAGAAAGTTAAAGATCCTAGCACCCCTTTGATCTCATGTAAAATCGATGACTTAGAATTCAATCGAGCCTTGTTGGATTTAGGAGCCTCCATAAACAAAATCCCTACATCCCTATTAGATCATTTCGAGGAAACTGAGCTCAAACCGACTGAGGTGACCTTGCAGTTAGAAGACAAATCAATCAAGTCACCCAGAGGAGTTCTCGAGGATGTTCTAGTTCAGATCTGAGATTTCTATTTTCCGTTGGACTTCATCATATTAGATATGGATACTCCTGAAAATCTAAGGAACACACCAATCATTTTAGGGAGACCATTCCTAGCCACGACTAGGGCAAATATCAACTATGAAGAGGGCCAGATCGAGTTAAAATTTGTGAACAAAACTATGAGGATTGATATTTTTAAGGCCTAGAAAGGAATAAACTGTGGGGCAATTGAAGAAGTATGCGACATCAATTTTGTGGTTGAGGACCTGATTATAGAGAAAACCTAATTATCCCCGATCCTCAACCTCAAGAAGATCTTGACCCATAGATAGAGAAGCCCAGAGCTGAGCCAGATTCACCCATGGCTTCCACCTTATCTTCTAAGGCCTATCTCAAACCTCCACCCGCTGCTGATAACCCGATACTGGATTTAAAGCCCCTCCCAAATCATCTAAAATACATCTTCTTGGGTTCTAATCAAACATATCCTGTGATCATCAATTCCTGACTCACATCTGATCAGAAACTAAGCTGATTTCTATTCTCCAGCAGCATTGAAAAGCCATTGGCTAGACTCTCGATGATCTAACTGGGATAAGTCCTTTATATTGCACACATCATATCTACACTGAATAGGGCTCACGACCATCTCGAGAAATGTAGAGATGACTCAAACTGAATCTTCAAGAGGTCTTGAAGAAAGAGATCATCAAGTGGTTAGACGCTGGTATCATTTACCTGATCTCTGATAGCCACTGGGTGAGCCCAATCCAAGTTGTGCCTAAGAAGGTAGGGCTCACCATGATCACGACTGATTTCGGAGAGACCATCTCGACTCGTATTGTGAATTCGTGGAGAGTATGCATAGACTATCGGAAATTGAAC
Source organism: Thalassia testudinum (assembly GCA_037157565.1). Classification (NCBI taxonomy): domain Eukaryota; kingdom Viridiplantae; phylum Streptophyta; class Magnoliopsida; order Alismatales; family Hydrocharitaceae; genus Thalassia; species Thalassia testudinum. The sequence continues at coordinate 26,245,571 of JAZHRO010000047.1, read as the reverse complement.
GCTCCACGAAGAAAGATCATTTCCCACCCCCGTTCATTGATCATATTCTCGAGAAACTAGCAGGAAATCAATTTTTCTGTTTCCTGGATGGATACTTCGGAGATAATCAGGTGGCAATTCATCCCGAAGATCAGGAAAAGACCACCTTTACCTTCCCCTATGATACGTACGTATTCCGCAGGATGCCATTTGGGCTATGCAATGTGCCCACCACATTTCAGCGGTGCATGCTATCCATATTCTCTGATATGATAGGTAATTGCCTTGAGGTCTTCATGGGTGACTTCTCAGTATTCAGTGAATCTTTCGATGATTGCCTCCTGCATTTGGTCCAAATCCTTAAAAGATGCATCAAAGTGAACCTAGTTCTCTCCTAGCAAAAAAACCACTTCATGGTTCCTGAGGGCATTGTACTTGGATACCTCGTCTCTAAGAAAGGTATCTAGGTCGACCGAGCTAAGGTGAATCTAATTTCCAAACTACCTATGCCTAACTCAGTCAAAGACATCAAATCGTTCCTGGGGCATGTAGGATTTTACTATCGATTCATACCTGGTTTTTCTAAGATTATGCGTCCCTTGACGAATTTCCTTTCAAAGGACACACCATTTGAGATAACAACTGAGTGTGTTCACGCGTTTAAGATCCTATGTGACCAAGTCACCCAAGCACCAATCCTGCAATCTCCTGGCAGGTCTCAATCCTTCGAGATCATGTGCGATGCGTCTGACTACGTAGTAGGAGCGGTGCTGGGTCAAAAAATTGATGGGAAACTGGTGGTCATATATTACGCCAACAAGACATTGAACAAGGCTTAACATAATTATACAATTACGAAGAAAGAACTGCTGGCCGTAGTATTTGGTTTGGAGAAATTTAGATCATACCTCCTGGGCTCCCACGTCATCATGTACTCCGATCACACTGCAGTGAGGCACTTGCTTACGAAGAAGGATGTGAATCCTAGATTAATCTACTGGATCTTGTTGTTTCAAGAATTCAATCTTGAAATTTGTGACAAGGCTGGAAAGCAAAATGTGGTAGCTGACCATTTATCCCACCTTCATTCTTCGATCATTGACCCTTCCGGACCTTTCACAAAGCATTTTCCGGATGAGCACCTCCTGACAGTTGATACGGAACTTCCTTGGTATGCTGATATGATGAACTATTTGGCATCACACCAGATTTCATCTAATTGGCCAAAGGCCAAGAAAGACATTGATTTCATATGCTAAATACTTTGTCTGGGAAGCTCCATACCTATTCCGCATTGGTGTTGATCAAATCATCAGAGGATGTGTCCCAGAGTCGGAGATCAATGACATTTTGCCCTTCTGCCACAACCAGGCCTGCGATGGTCACTTCTCTGGACACAAAATCGTAGCAAAAATCCTCCAATGCAAATTCTATTGGCCCACGATTTTCAAAGATGTATATTATTATTATAAGGCATGTGCTCGTTGCCAGACCTTAGGCAACATGAGCCACCGAGACATGATGCTGAAGAGTCGATTTTCACTTTCAAAATGATGATTAAGATAATTTGTCGTATTTCCAAGTGGTGGAAAATTAACTAATCAAAATAATTAAAATAACCACTCAATTAGGAGAGAGTCGTGTCCACAAGGAGGCAATGGCCTATTTAAACTCACAAGGGTCAAAAATCGATGTTCACTATTAATTTCGTCAAGAAATCGAGTCAAAATCGCTTTCAGATTAAGTAAACAATAAGAGCTATTGTTGAAATAGCAATTTTGCACATCTGAAGGATATATTTTGCAATGTAGCATAATAAAATAGTAATAAAATTTCACAATGGCACTAAATGTAATAACTAATACCCTCTTCACTGTAGCAAAACAGAGTACTCTGTGTAAGTGCTCTCCACGCACAAGGGGAAGGGAAGCTGGAGATGAGGAACTTGCCGGAGGGAGAGTAAGTCGACGCACATCCGATGGTGGTGGTGGCAACAAGCGAGACGGCCGAAGGCGGCAAGTCGGAGGAGAGAGTGGCGACGAGTGGTGGAGGCTGCAACTCTCTACTGCTGCTGTGCAGAGATGAGGGAACGCAGCAGTAGCTGCTTGCTGTTGGAAGTGCGGAGGCGAAGGGGGGATGCGTGCGCACTAGAGGCGATGGGGAGCAGCGCTGCTGGAGGGCTGCCCGGGCATGCAGGCAGAGGTGCTTCTATTGCGGGCATGGCAGAGGTGTAGGGGCGTGCGCAGGTTGTGCGGATGCGTGCTTGGGCTGGCTCTGCTACATAAGCCACGGAAGAGAAGGGGGCATGCAGCTGCGCGCGCGAACTGCCGTTGGAGGGCTACATGGGCGTGGCGGAGGAGTGCTCTCAACACACATAGATGCGGTGATGGCGCGTGCGGTGAGGATAGGAGAGGACGATGCTGCCATGGAGCAACGAGGGGGCGCGTGTGGCAATGGTGTTACTATGGCATGTTAAGGTGGTGGTGGGTTCTTCTTTTGGTGTAGAAAAAAAAGAAACAAAGGAAGAAGAAGAAAGAAGAAGAAGAAGATCGGATGGCTGTTGGGAGGTCAGATGTCTGGGAACATTCCCAGATGTCTTAAATGAGCGTGGATGGCTGCTGGGGCGTGGTTATGTTGGTGGTTGCTGGTGTTGGTGATGGTGGTAGTACACGCTAAGGTGTTCACAGTAATCTGCACAAGCCAACGGTGGCACAGTAGTCTGTCACCCTGCTTGCCTGCGGTGGTGTGGACTTGTGCTCGCGGTTAAGGCTAGCAGTGGTGGAATGGAGGAGAGCTTAACTCTCTGCGCAATAGTGGATCGGGGGTGATGGCCTGCCGGTGATGGTGTGGCTAAAGTCTTCTTTTATGCTGCAAGAGGAGGCATGCAGGCAGACGTTGGTTTAAGAAGAGGTGAAGCGACGAACATCGTGGGGAACAGAGATCCACGATTGTCACTTGTGCATTATAGCTGGTGCAACTCTCTTGCATGCATCCATTGAAGATAAAATAAAGAAAAGAAATGAGGGGTTATTTATATGTAAACCCTTACTTTCTATGTTAAAATCAAACAATACATGTAATACACTCACAAGCTATTCTAACTTAATTCTAAATGCATTTAATTATGAATGCAATGCATGAATTATGCAATTAAGTTAAAAATATAAACTAATATATTTACATCTTAATACATGCTAAATAAATGTTAAAGATAAATTAATAACTAGGCATTGAAATACCTAAATGGCCCACAAATATGGGCTCATCAAATGCCCCCATGCCTAGTTTTTGCTAGTCCCTAGCAAGTTCAAGCAACAACCTAGCTCTTCGAGTGGACTAGCCAACCTAATCGGTCTTCCTTTAGAAACATGTTAAGTTCAGACTTTAGACCTAGGGTTCCCAAGTAGTTGCTAAGTTACAAACTAGGTCGGCTAAGGATGAGTTGCAGGCATAGGTCTCCCTGATTTCTAACTCTACGCTAGGGTTTATTGGTCCCAGAGATTAAAGCATCCGTGCATGTGCAATGGTCCGATTTAATTGAGGTTGGTATGATTTCCAACCCAGAAAGAGGATTTTTTTTTCTCATATATATTTTTTTGTTTGATTCTTCTAAGTCTAACCTTGGAACAGCTATCAACACGGTCTGTGTCAAATTCATTGTCCCCATCACCGAACCTCGAAGGGTGCTTGGCTTTTGATGCTTCGAGATAGCACCGCCCATAGCGACCCCAAGAACTCCTGGCAATCGACACTTCGAGATAGTATCACCCATGGATTTCTAAAGTGAATTCAGGCCTGTGGCAATCGGCACTTCGAGATAGGGTCGCCCATGGTACCTAAACCACACAATGTGCTTACATGCCCCCAGTAGGATGGAAATCCTAAGAGACAAGCACCCAGGAGGTGACATGTTATCATCGCATCCTCAAGGTGAGTATATACTCCACCTCTCCTGCCGCAGGAACTCTTCTAATCAACATGTGTTTTCAAGCTTCTCCTAAGTCAAAAGTAAGAGAACCAAAATTATCTCCAAGAATTATCATTATTTACACAAGTCCAAGTGTGTGTGAAATGTGGATGCTTAGGTTACGAGGTGATAAATGCCAGTTAACCATCATTCTTATGCATTAAAATAAACCTAGCTCTTAGGATTTTGCTCCGCAAATGGGTTTTTGGGCTACATTTAGGCATCGATTAGGGTAGACATGCATTGCACTTATTATTATCTTTTTAATATGTTTTTGTGAGTGTTAGGGATAAGCAGATTGCCAGATCCCTAGAACCCTAGCACTCAGAAAGGCAACTGGTGAAGGAGGAGCTCAAACCAGCTGGAACTCAGCTTAATCCAGCTCACCATAGCTGGATCTCAGCTCACTTGGACTAGGGTTAGCTCATCCTAGCTCCATTCAGCTCGTCTCAGCTGAATGACAGCTAAAGAGAGCTCATCCTAGCTTATCCTAGCTCAGGTCGGCTCAACTCCAGCTCAACTTAGTTGAATCTAGCTCATCTCAGCTCCCATTAGTTCACAGGGAGCTCTAGCTAGCTCAGCTGAATTGACTGGAGTTCACCTCAGCTCAGGGTAGCTTGATCCAGCTCCACTCAACTCCAGCCAACTAAAGATGACTTCATTTCAGCTCAGGAAGCTCAAGTCTAACTTTCAGGGATTCAGCTTAGCTCAACTCAGTTGAGCTAAGCTACCTTAGCTACCTCAACCAGCTTGATCCTTCCCGGGAGTACCAGACCCAGCTCACCTCAGCTCATTATGGTAGAAGCCAGCTTACTTTAGCTTGGCTCAGCAACTAGCAAAGAACTAGCAAGCAAAGCCAGCTAGAGAAGCTCCATGCCACCCTCTTCAGCAGCTGCTAGCTCCATTTTAGCTCCAGACTTCTTCTGTCCAGCTCCTCTCTTCAAACTCTAGCTCCCATTGCCTCCTCCTCTACTCCATTACTAGCTAAGCTAGCTTAGCTTAGCTTAACTTAGCTAGACTCCAGCTCCCTTGGCCATTCACCACCCTAAGACCCTACCTAACTAGCTCCACGAACTAAGCCCTACCTAGCTCACCTTAGCTAGCTCCACCTTAATCCCTTTGGCACCACCACCTTCACCACCTTTCAACCCTCAACCAACCACCAAAAGACACCAAAAGCTGGCGCCAAAACTAACCCTAACCACCTCCCTTTTGGTGCCAACTTTCAGCCCCAATATCCACCCTACACCTACATATAACCCATCCTAGCCATCCACATACCCCCCTTCTAGAACCTTAAGATGGTGCCACCTAATAGCCTTCTAGAAGGCCCATTTTGGCGCCAACTCTAAGGGACACCAAAGCCATAACTACCCCCCTTTGTGCCCCCTCATTTGGCACCATTTAACCCTAGCCATAGGATGAACCTAACCACCCATAACCACCCCTAGAATCAATCCTAGCTCTCCACCTATTCACACCAACGCTACCCCCTTCCACCTCTATAAAAACCCATCACATTCCACCAAAAAAAATCATCCTCCCTTTAGCATAATTCCACCCTAAAACCACCATAGCCACAGCCAAGGAAGAAGAAGAGAAGAAGATTAAGGGGGCATCCTACCTACCCCCTTGGTGCCTTCTTCCCCTTTTTCTTCTCCCTTGTGCCACGCCAAGGAGGAGGAGCACTCCCCCACTAGGAGGATGGCCAGGCAAGGAGGAGAAAGGGGTGGTGCACACCCACCCTTGAAGGAGATCATTGAAGGTGGTAGCTTCCACCTTGGAGGACATCATTTGGAGGAGCATCTCAAGGAAGGAGAAGGAGTTATTTTTTCAAGTCAGGGAGCTACTTAGCTTGGAGCAAGAAGCCCTCTTCTTCATCATTTTATCTAGAGGATTTTTGTTTAATTTTTCTTGTATTCTCAAGTAGAGTAGAAGCATTTCTCTATAGGTTTTGTGTAGACAATTTTCATTAAATCAAGTTGCCTTCTCTTAATTTTTGTTGCATATTTTTTTACAAGTTTTGCCTAGCATTTGTTTCACTCCCTCTCCCTAATTACTCTAGGCCTCCACGTGCCTAGAGTGAGCTTAGCAAGAGGCTCTACTTGTCACTATAAAAGTAGTGTAGTGGATTAGTATAGAGAATTTTCTTGCTATCAACAAACCTGCATAGTTCCCATTATTTCAAAATCGACAAAAATCATATATATAAACATCAAAAAGAAAGTTGAGTTCGATTTCCAAGTAAGAGACGTATTTTTGCAAACATTTGACCTCCTTGGATGACCCTAGATACTCTCCTATCTAGGTTATAAATTTTAAAAGCATATGTGATTTCGCATGTTACAATGACCCTAAAAAACCCTAATTACAAATCACGCTAAATCTCGCATCATTTTTTGGCATCGTTGCCTGGGAAGCATGGCTTTTATTAATCAATTTTTCTCCTGCTTGAAGTGGATCTCATCCCCTTCTCTTTCTTTTCTCTTGTGTGTGCAAGAATCATAGGAAGGAAGCGAGAATTTGGATGCGAGAGCTCAAAAGTTCCTTTTCTTCCCATGATTTCAAGTTGGTTCTCCCTTTCTTGTCACATTTATCCTCAAAAACTACCAAAAAATATTAAACTTGGCTTTCAAGATCTTAAATATCTTAATTAAGTGGAGTGGTGAAATTTAAAACTCATTGTTTGCTTGTTTGAAACATTAAACATCACTCCATTTCAAGTGTTAGTATTCTGTTTTTCAGGTCCAGATTTCTATCCGGACTTGAAAAATCAATTCCTAACACCATAAGCCTCTTAAAATCATAAAACTTCACCCAATGATTCCAAATCAAGTAAAGAACATCTGTTCCAAATTTTAGACTAATTAGATTTGTAATTAAATTTTAAAAATTCGTGGACTGCATAGGGGGTCACACCCTCTAATCCTGCTGTCTGTGAATTTTTAAAATTTTTATACTCATCTAATTTTTCTAAAATTTAGCTATCTATAATCCTTGTGAAATTCTACATATCATATAAAATCACCAAAATTTTTTGAGGTTGGTGGTGATACAAAAAAGTTTAAAATACCCACGGATATCATTTTTAGACTTTGACACTAGCACAAGTAAATATTCTTCAAAAATATCAAACAAATTTTTAAAATCTTTAAAAAATCTTTTCTAAAATCCTTGTTTGAATTACCATAAAGTAATGGTGTTGTTTGATCTATTTGGATCACTACTTTTTACAGAGTGATGTAAACACATTTACACTACTTAAGATGTCTATTTATGCATGTTCTTAAGCATAGGATTGCATTTCATAATATAAATATTGCATAACATGCATCATCTTGCATTTAGAGTAGTTTGAATAAAATGGAGGTTAATTGTCTCCTTTTATGTGCTTGGACAGGGCAAACATTTTATCGGGCCTCAGATCGAAGATCCAACCGTATGGATGTGATCAGGGTGACGATTGGAGTCCAACGACTCCAAGATCACCTTAATCAGGCATCCGTAGCATCAGATAGTGACCGGGGAACCCTAGAAGATCAAGGGCCAGGATGGTGTAAATCCACTCTTCAAATTACAAATCCGACTGCACGGATGAATTCGGATCGATGATTGCAGCCCAACGACGCAAAAATCGAGTCAATCCGATGTCCGTGGCACCATCTACAACTTCCAGAAGATGGACGGCCAAGATGGCGCCACGTGGCGCCATCTCGGCCGCCCAAACGGCCGCTTACATTCTCTGAAGACCCCGCACCCGCTCCCTCTCCGCCGTTGGATCTCAATCCAACGGCTGTGGACGGCCGTGCCTAAAAGTGCCCGCTCGACCATCCGCGCCTCGTAGCACAGCGGTCGAGCGCACTTACGTGAGCTACGGGCGCGGGTTCGAACTGTAGCGAAGGGGAGGAAGGCGCGGGCGAGCGAGCACGAGCGGGCGTTGGATCTTGAACGAACGGCCATCTGTGCTCAATTGAGATCACGTGTGATTGAACGCGCGGCAAGGACGCGTGATCGTACGCGCTGGGCGGGCGTGCAACAGCGGGCGATCACGCATCTTAGGCCATCCGATCTCGCGATCGGACGGCTGAGATCTGATGAACGTGCGTGGGTGTTGAGAAAGGGCACAGCTGAGGAGGCGCGCGTGGGCGCGGGTGCTACGCCCACGTTGGGGCTTTAGTGACGGATTTATCCGTCACTAAAGACCCCTCATTTATTATTTTAAAGATGTAATGACCATTTTGCCCCCACTCCTTGCAACTATAAAAGGAGACCCCCTCCATACGAAATTTTTATCCCTTCCTTCTCTTCTCTACCTCTCCAAAGCTCAAGAGAAACTTGTCCCACACCCGGGATGCTTCTCGCGAGATAAAGTCCAAATTTTCGTCCCCTTCGGAAGTGGATCCTGTGACAACGACAGCGTGCTGCTCCGTTCCCGTTCTTCTGCTTCGTCCTCCTTTGTCTTGCTTCATCCTCTTTCATCCAGGCGTCGTCCCGTCCGGCTTGTCCTCCAAGCGACCGTCGAAGAGGATTTCTCTCTCCCTATTCTTTTTACTGCTTTCTAGTATAGATTTACTGCTTTCTAAAGTAGTTCTGCTCGTCCTCCAAGCATTCGTCGAGGAGGACATTTCTCCCTCCATTCTTTTAATAATTTCTAGAGTAAATTTATCGCTTTCTAGTGCAATTGTTTTGTGCTTTCTAGTTGTAATGAACAATCTCCTTAATGATAAATTCTCTGTTTATTCTACATCTCATTTTGATTTCTATGTGTAATATTCTCTCTCTCTCTTACCCTCTCTCTCTCTTCTATTTATTGTAAATAATTAAATAGTTTTAAATTAAATTACTTCGTGACAAATAAAAAGAAATGCGTAGTTTTTAAATCAAACGTCCGCCTCCCTGTGTTCGACCTGAAATTTCAATTTCGATATAAATTTTATTTGTTGAACATGAATTCTTCACTTTGAAGCTACAACGACAGGTTTTCCAAAACCAAACACGTTAGCGTAGCGATTCGATGCGTTCAACACAGAGCGGTAGTTAAATTTCTGTCTTAGGATCAACTGGATTAGGGTTTCTTTTTCATTTTTAGAGACAAACCACTAAAAGGAAATCGATCTCAATCCATACAACTTGATTTCCTCTTGTTTGTGGAATCTCAAAACTTGTTTGAAGTATTAAGAAGAGAAACCCTAAAATGCATTAATTTAAAGCAAATCCTAAAAGATAGTAATACTTAAAATTGTGACAACTTGTTTGAAATTGGAACCACTTTCCAATTCCTGCACACACATAAGAAAATTGAAATAATAGGGCAATAACCCAATCAATGCCCTCCGCATTCCGTGTGCACTATAGTATCCTAGCCCTAACTAAAATCCGTAGCAACTTGACCCCTAAGGGTTCATCAACTTAGGCTTGCGATATAGGTCTTAAGTTTTCTCTAGTTAATACCAATTCTGTCATCTATATTTGGTGCTCAGGCTGAGGGGCCGTATCAAACGACCAAGCGCAGGTTTGTACAAGCACCTGGGGATTTTCCTGAAGAATGCTTGGGCCCAAACCTCCCCTTAAGAAACTTGGCTAGATTTGTTGACAGAATGGGTATTCACTATTGATTACTTATTTCCTACATAGACCAAGTCTTAGGTTAAATTTTAGGGAGTCACAATTAAGTTAGGTCTAGAATTTGATTGATTGATTGCACATTTCTCTCATCTCCATATCTTCTCCTCTCCTCCCATTCTTCCATTTTATGCACAAGTGACGGTCTCAAAATCTGCACTTGGAGGAACCATTTGATTTCACCCCACGCTCAAAAAGATCGCTTTTTTTTTCTTCTCAAAAAATGGAAAATCAACAAAACAAGTCCACTAACCCATCCACTTCCACCTCTAATCCCACCATTAACTTGAATTCTAACCCATCCATCCAAAACCCCTCCACCTTTGACTTTCCACATCTAGAGCACCCTAATGTTGATTTGCCTCAATCACAACATCATGCCCCCCCCAATTGATCTCTTGACAATGATGGCTAAGCAGATTGCTCAACTAAATGCCAACCAACAAACATTTACTAGGAATATCCAAAACCTAGCCAACCAAAGACCAAACCCACCACCCTATCAGCAGCCTATCATTGCTCTAAAAGATTTTCATGATCCTTCTTATTATAAGGAATGACCAGGGGTGGTCATACCAAAGGGGGACTTCAAGATCAAGCCAGCGACCTTGAACCTGATTAAACACTTCCATGGCCTTCCTAGGGAAGACCCTTTCAGCCACCTTGAAGAGCTGACTCTTCTTGCACAAACAACCCATTCCCGAAATGTGCAAGAAGACTTATGGCTGATGCAACTATTTCCATTATCTCTTAAAGATAAGGCTGCTTATTGGTTCAGGACCATTGGCCGACCCATCACAACTTGTCCTCTGCTCAAGAGCGCCTTCCTCAAGAAATTCATTCCCATAGGTCGTACTAATTCCCTGCGAAGATCTATTACGACCTTTCAACAAAAATCTAGTGAGACTTTCCATGATTCTTGGGAAAGATTTCAAGATCTCTTAAGAAGTTGCCCGCACCACGAGATTCCTTTATGGCAGCTCGTGCAGATCTTCTATCATGGATTAGAAGATCAAATCCGACATTTCGTCGACACCTCGTGTGGCAGCAACTTCTTGAATAAGGATGCTGAGAGTGCCTATGACCTTTTTGAAGAAATGAGTGAAAACTAATTTAATCAAGCTTCTATGAACACATTTTGCAGAACTCCAAACCCGCAATTCGGTGTTCATGAAGTAGGCATTCAATCTATTCCTGTAACCCAGGATAATCTTCAAATGATTGCACACAAACCCGACCAGATACACATTAATCAAAAGAAGATTGAGGAAAGACTTGCCACATCAACCCAAGCTCCACACAGTCCACATCTAACCCAACCTAACTTTCCACGAAGAGAAAATTTGCACAATCTCAACACTACTCCTGCTGATTATTACCAGTATTCTAAGGTTGCCCATGATTCACTAGGGAATTATAACTATCCAGATCTTAACCCCACTCAAAATATTTCTGCCATCTAGGAACCATTTAAAAATTCTTCCAATTGGAAGAACTACCCGATCTACTCCTGGAATAATCAGGTTCCTCCCCAACCAAATCAATTTAATGGGTATGGGTCTAATCCAACCTTTCATCCTAGGCCATCCCAACAAGACGTTAATGCCCAGATGATGAGAACCCTGTAGGAAATGCAGACAAAGATGACGGAAGTAACCTGCACCATCACAATTCTGAATAATCAGATTGGGGTTACTCCCACTCAAAGACCTGTAGAACATCTTCCCTCCCAACCCATGCCCAACCCTAATCACCAAAGGAACCAGTGTCCAGGAAGAAATCCACACTACCCGAATCTACCTCCTACTAATCCACCACCTCAGCAGCCTCCTAGGTTTCCACAACCACAGGCCCCCCCACCTCCTCCAAATAATAATCCGACTGCACATGCAGTTACATTGAGTAGGAAAACCACCACTGATCCCGGGCCTTCCCAAAAACCTGGAGAAATCCCCATCCCTGTGCAAATTGACTCTCCATCTCCCCATCAGAAAGAAAAAGACACAAAAATCTCAAGACACGACTCATATCCCTTTTCCACAAGCTCTCCACCCCACCACCAATAGAAAAAAGAAATCTGAGCCCACCACAGAAGAACTCGTGGATTTATTTGGGCAAGTTCAAATCAGTATTCCTCTACTAGATGCCATCAAATATATACCTACCTACGCCAATTTTTTGAAGGAGATCTGTACTCCTAAAAGGCAGGCGAAAAATCTAGGACAAGTACATCTTTCGAAGATAGTAAGCTCTGTCATACAAAGCAAGTTGCCTCCTAAGATGAAAGATCCGGGGGCACCATTAATTTCAGTGATTATTGATTATACTACCTTTGATTGTGCCCTCTTGGATCTTGGTGCCTCAGTCAATATCATTCCCACAATTTTATTTGAAGAGTTTCAAATTGGTGAATTAAAATCCATCAAGGTTACCCTACAATTAGCCGACTGATCTACAATCAAACCTCATGGGATTGTTGAGGATGTTTTGGTCAAGGTCCAGAATTGTGTCTTCCCTGCAGACTTTCTGGTCCTTGACATTAAGGTACCCAAATCTTTATTGAATGCCCCAATAATCCTTGGACGACCCTTTTTGGCCACTGCAAAGGCAAATATCAATTGCCACACAGGAAAAATGGATATCACCTATGCAGGCCAAACTATCACTCTTGATATTTTTCAATCCTCCAAGAGATTCCATGATGATAACTCTTTTGAGGACTTAGATACTGAAATTTCAAATATGGTGGAGGAGACAATGTTGATAGATACCCTTATAGACCATAATATTTTTGAGGAATCAGATTCATAATTAGTGGTCAGCGAAATCTATGATTTGGAGACTTGTCTTGACCAAAAATCCATTCCTAATGAACCCCCTGATCACCCTGACCCACCCCCTCCCAGCTTTCCACACTAACATCACCCAATCCTCACCATCCCTTCCCCGACCCTTTTCCTATGGACCTGCCACTAGACCTGCCCAAGTTTAGCATTCAACCTAATTTAAAACAATGGCCAGACTCGGGCTACACTTATCATTTTCCATCCAACTTTGATCCCTATATTTCCTCTAATCAATTTTCCAGGGATCCAGAAGAAGACACATTTTATGCAGGCATCCAAGTGTCCAACTATTTACATGATTTTCTGTCTTCCATGCATACCTTCACGCCCGGCTGAATGGCGTAAAAGATAGCACTGGATGGGAGGTAACCCATCATTTTCCTGCTTTCCTTTTTCATTTCTTTTTCCAAGTTTTGACCATCATAAACTCGACCACCCTTCACTAAGGTGATCCCTTTTCCCTCCTAATGCATGAGGACATTGCATATCATAAGCATGGGGGGGTGTTTTTAAAATTTTGACGATCGATTTATGATTTTCAAAACCTAAAAACATGCATTTTTCTTTTGTCATTTTGTTTTTCTGCTGGCATACCCAAAAAAATAAAAATGTTGAAAACTTTTTGAGGAAAATTTTGAAATAGAGACAAAGATTGAAAACTCATTTTTGTTATAATGGGATTTAATCTTTAACAAACTAGGGATAAGGATACAGATCTGATCATTACAATTTCAGGGTTTATTTTTAGACTAGATCAGATATCCTTCTCTAAAATTTCACCTGAACTCGTGATAATTCAGGTGACTTGATCCTCTCTTGTAATAGGGAAAGTATCTGGCTTAGTTTCTGATTCAAAAACATGCATTTCATGCGAAACTTCCTATGTCAAATTTCACACACAAGCCAATACCTAAAAACAACTAAAAATTAGAAAAGCCCCCCTGTTTGAACTTAATAAAAGTCTGAAGTAGATCATTGGTTTAAGTTCCCACCACCGAGAAGGAGGAAAATGCCTCCTTTTCGGATGCAATGTCAACATGTTATCGCCTCAACACTGCTCTATATCTATATTACATATCTTTAGACAGAGCATTAAAGCACATTTTTGTAGCTTAAGTGTCTTGGACGATGCTCTACCTATAATGTCGGAGCAAAAGCTTGAGTTTGCTTGGAGCGCCCCTTTACACCGCATTGTGTTTTGGGGTTGTAAGCTCCTGGGTGGTGTCAGGGATAGTGCTATCTCGAAGTACTGGCGCCAGAGCCCCCTCGAGGTTTGGTAACGAGAATGATGATCCCGACCATCTGTTGTAAGACTAAACTAAAAATAAGCATGGGAGAGAGGAAAAAAAATTTAACAAAAAACATGCCCTTATAAATGTTGGCCTCTCACAAGCATGACACAAGGTTTTAAAGGTTTTTACAAGTTGCGAATCAGATTCAAAATCTAGAAAATCCTAAAAACAAAAATTTCAAGTCATCTGAATTAACAAGGGGTTAATCTGTGACTTTTTTGGAGGATATATAGATCCCATTCTTGTCTAATTTTTGGATCCGAAAATAAATCCCAACGTTTATCTTTAACAAATCTCGTACCTCCTGTATTTAAACGAACCAAGGTCCCTTAATCTTTTTCTCCTCAAAAGTTGAAAAAATTATATTTCCCCAAAATTTCATTTTGTAAAAATTAAAGTTTTGCTAAAAGACTAGCAAAAGATAAGCATGGGGGTTTGATAAACATTTATCATCATTCTTATGCATTAAAACAAACCTAGCTCTTAGGATTTTGCTCCACAAATGGGTTTTTGGGCTGCATTTAGGCATCAATTAGGGTAGGCATGCATTACACTTTTTATTATCTATTTAACATGTTTTTGTGAGTGTTAAGGATAAGAAGATTACCAGATCCCTAGAACCCTAGCACTCAGGAAGGCAACTGGTGAAGGAGGAGCTCAAACTAGCTAGAACTCAGCTTAGTCCAGCTCACCATAGCTGGATCTTAGCTCACTTGGACTACGGTTAGCTCATTCTAGCTCCATTCAGCTCATCTCAACTGAATGACAGCTCAAGAGAGCTTATCTTAGCTTATCCTAGCTCAGGTCGGCTCAACTCCAGCTCAACTTAGCTGAATCTAGCTCATCTCAGCTTTCATTAGTTCACAGGGAGCTCTAGCTAGTTCAGCAGAATTGACTGGAGTTCACCTCAGCTCAGGCCTAGCTTGATCCAGCTCCACTCAACTCCAGCCAGCTGAAGATGACTTCATTTCAGCTCAGGAAGCTCAAGTCCAGCTCCCAGGGATTCAGCTTAGCTCAACTCAGTTGAGCTAAGCTACCTTAGCTACCTCAACCAGCTTGATCCTCCCCAGGAGCACCAGACCTAGCTCACCTCAACTCATTATGGTAGAAGCCAGCTTACCTTAGCTTGGCTTAGCAGCTAGCAAAGAACTAGCAAGCTAAGCCAGCTAGAGTAGCTCCCTTGACGGCCCTAGAGTAGCAAAGAACTAGCAAGCTAAGGAGGAGGAGCACTCTCCCACTAAGAGGATGGCCAGGCAAGGAGGAGAAAGGGTGGTGCACGCCCACCCTTGAAGGAGATCATTGAAGGTGGTAGCTTCCACCTTGGAGGACATCATTTGGAGGAGCATTTCAAGGAAGGAGGAGTTGTCTTTTCAAGTCATGGAGCTACTAGGCTTGGAGTAAGAAACCCTCTTCTTCACCATTTTATCTAGAGGACATGTGTTTAATTTTTCTTGTATTTTCAAGTAGAGTAGAAGCATTCCTCTATAGGTTTTGTGTAGACAATTTTCATTAAATCAAGTTGCCTTCTCTTAATTTTTGTTGCATATTTTTTTACAAGTTTTTCCTAGCATTTGTTTCACTCCCTCTCTCTAATTACTCTAGGCCTCCACGTGCCTAAAGTGAGCTTAGGGAGAGGCTTTACTTGTCGCCATAATAGTAGTGTAGTGGATTAATATAGAGAATTTTCTTGCTATCAACAAACTCAGATTGTTCCCATTATTTCAAAACCTATAAAAATCATATATATAAACACCAAAAAGAAAGTTGAGTTCGATTTCCAAGTAAGAGACGTATTTTTGCAAACATTTGGCCTCCTTGGATGACCCTAGATACTCCCCTATCTAGGTTATAAATTTTAAAAGCATATACGATTTTACGTGTTACAACAACCCTAAAAAACCCTAATTACAAATCACGCTAAATCTCACATCACGAGGACCCGTAAACCAAAAGGTAGAAAAAGATATCAAGTACTACCTAGCCTTTAACTCAATCCCTAGCTTTCCCTCCTCAACCTCTTGAGGAATAGTCCGCAACTTAACTCCTACTTGAGATTTTTTTAAGTCCACAAAGGACCGTAAAGGTCTAAAGCTAGTAGCTCAACATAGCTTCTAAGTCAAACCCTAGAGTCAACTTAGTCTAACCTAAAGCTCTGGTCTGCCTAAGAATGCAGAGCCAACCAGTTAAGCTCAAAAATGTAATTTTTAAAAAAAAAAAATGCAAATGTGTGCAATGTAGAATGTTTTATGTAAATGCATGAATGTAATATATATAAATGCTATGTACAGATGCCTCAGGTCGTATCCCCCCATGCCTAGCTCAAACAATGTCCCCATTGAAAGTAAAATGGTTATGGGAAGATGTTACCTGAGGCAGAAAAAAAGGAGCTAAGCCTCCTCGAGAGTGACCTCGTCAACCAGATGGCCATCCAAAGTAACGTAAGGTTTTAATCATTGGCCGTTGATGATAAAGGGTGGTGCTGAAGAGGAAGGGCTCTTAATCTCCACAGCCCCATGCGGAAACACTTTGGTGATAATGTAAGGCCCATCCCAACGTGATTTCAATTTCCCTGGAAAAAGCTTAAGTCTGAAATTGAAAAGCTAGACTTGTTGGTTGGGCTCAAAGGTCTTTCTAAGGATGTACTTATCATACAAGACCTCAGTTCTCTCTTTATAAGCTTGGGACGTGTCATAAGTATCATTCCTCAGCTCCTCAAGCTCAGTCAACTCTAGTAAATGTGCTTTACCTACTTGCTCTAAATCCATGTTGACACTTCGGATAGCCCAAAGTGCCTTATGTTGAAGTTCAACAGGTAAGTGGCACGCTTTCCCGTACACTATCCGGAAGGGAGAAATACCCAAAGGGGTTTTGTAAGTCGTTTGATAAGCCCATAAAGCATCATCGAGCTTTTATGATCAGTCCTTCCTGTCTGGCCTAATAGTCTTTTCTAAAATATTCTTGCTCTCCCTATTTGACACTTCAACCTGGCTACTTGTCTGAGGATGGTAAGGGGTAGCAATCTTGTGAGTTACTCCCAAAATCCTAAGTAGCCGATTGAAGTAGTGGATCTGGAAATGAGGTCCCCCATCACCTATAATCGTTTTAGGGCAGCCAAAGCTAGATATGATATTGGCCTTCACAAATTTCAAGACCACAAAGTGGCCATTTCTGCACGTAGGAATGGCCTCTTATCCACTCGGAGACATAATCCACTGCCACCAAGATATACTCAAATCCATGGGATGAAGGGAAGGGACCCATGAAGTCTATTGGTAAGATGATTTTCGCTTTCAAATAATATGATTAAGATGATTTGTCGTTTTAGTATCAAAGTGGTGGAAAATCGCTTAACAAAATAATTAAAATAAAAATTAAACCACTCACAGGAGAGCAGGTCATATCCACTGGGAAGCAATTGCCTAATTAAAACTCTCTAAAGTCTTTCACAAAAATTCACAATTGAAATCGCAGAAAATTGATATCCAAACCACTCTCAAATGAGACTTATAATGTTCACATATGCCGACAAAGTGATTAGAGCAAAGAGGAGGGCTCACTTAATAAAATGGCCAACATTATAAAAATAATAACATAAATCGAAGTTTCCCACAATGGCACGGCAATGTAAAATTTAATTGAATGAGAAACAGGGGAAACATTTCTCTTGACCTTGCACATGGAGGAAGGAATGCCGGGAAGCGAGAATGCAACTAAAGGTTGAGTGGACCGAGCCTCTTCCAATGGTGCCGGTGTTGCTGCTCAGGATGGACGGAGTTGACGGCGGGGCGGCAATGAGTGGTCAGTGGTGGTTGTTGCTGCCACTAGTGTAGCAGCTCAACGCACGACTGGAGGTGAGGAAAAGTGCAGGGGGATGCACGCACGCTGTGCAGCACGCTCTGTGTGCGGGCGGAGCTGTTGGAGGGCACGCGGGTTGAGCTGTTGGAGGGCACTTGGGTGGAGGTGCGAACGCACACAGAAGAGCGCTCGGTGCGTGCTGTAGGCAGAGGTGAGGCGAGGGAGTGCAGGCGGAGGTGCGGACGCACGCAGAGGGGTGGGTGCGGGATTGGCACTGCTGTAGGAGGTGACTGCGCGCGGTGGAGCTGAAGGGCAGTGCTACGCGCTATGGAGCTAGAGGACGGTGCTACGTGTGGTGCGTGCGGCAGGAGGTAAGGCACGCTGAGAGGAGGCACGCGCGAGCTGGAAGTGGAGGGCTACTACGGGTGTTATGGAGGCGCAGCAAGGGGCGCGCACGGTCCTGCTGGTGTGGGCGCTGCTACAAGAATGGGGAGGGAGCACAGCGCTGCGCCGCTGAAAGTGTGGGAAATGTTGGGTTTGGTTTTCACATGAAATAGGGGAAGATGAAGATGAATAAAGTGGTGCGTGGAGGTAGCGGTGGTGTTGATGGTGTTGTGGGGTGAAGAAGCACGGTGATGCAAGTGAGCTCCGAACAGCAGTGTGGCCTGTCACGCCACAAGCCCATGGTGGTGGAGGCTTGCTGCCACAGTTGAGGGCGACGGTGGTGGAGCGGGAATGTGCTTGATGCACGCACGATGATGGAATTGGGGTGGAGGCCTCCTCTAGCATGACAGCAGCTCCACCTCTCTTGTAGCCATCTGCATGGATTTGAAATGGAGAGGCGGGAGCAGATCCACATTCTCCGCTCATCCTTGAATGCAGGTTTTAGTGCGGGCAGCTGGTGGCATTGGAGCGGCAAATTCCCTGCAGAGAAGAGAAAATGAATAATAATAAAAAGATTCGTTTATTTATGTTCAAATTCTCAATATAATGTTAATGCATATAATGTAACCTGAACACTAATGTATGTTATTCTAATGCATGCTAAATAATTTATATATGTAATGCATACAAGCAAATATATATAAACTAACTTATTTATATCTTAATACATGCTATGTATACACTAATATCAATCTAATTCCTAGGCACTTAAGTAACTAAATAGCCCACAAATATGGGCTCATCAAATGCCCCCATGACTAGTTTTTTCTAGTCCCTAGCAAATCTAAGCAATAACCTAGCACTCCAAGTAGACTAGCCAACCTAATCGGTCTTCCTTTAGAAACATGTTAAGTTCAAACGTTAGACCTAAGGTTCCCAAGTGGTTGCTAAGTTACAGACTAGGTCGGCTAAAGATGAGTTGTAGGCATAGGTTTCCCTGATTTCTAACTCTACCCTAAGGTTTATTGATCCTTGAGATTAAAGCATCCGTGCATGTGCATTGGTCTGAGTTATTTGAGGTTGGTATGATTGCCAACCTAGAGAGGAAAAAGGATTTTTTTTAATATAAATATTTTTGTATGATTCCTCTAAGTCTAACCTTGGATCAGCTATCAACACGGTCTATGTCGAATTCATTGTCCCCATCACCGTACCTCAAAGGGTGCCTGGCTTTCGATGCTTCGAGATAGCACCGCCCATAGCGACCCCAAGAACTCCTAGCAATCGACACTTCGAGATAATATCGCCCATGGATTTCTCAAGCAAATTTAGGCCTGTGGCAATTGGCACTTCGAGAAAGGGCCGCCCGTTGTACCTAAACTGAACAATGCGCTTACATGCCCCCAGTAGGATGGATATCCTAAGAGACAAGCGCCGAGGAGGTAACATGTTATCATCGCATCCTCAAGGTGAGTATATACTCCACCTCTCCTGCGGCAGGAACTCTTCCAATCAAATTGTGTTTTCAAGCTTCTCCTAAGTCAAAACTAAGAGAACCAACTTTTTTTAAAGAAATGAATTAGGGTGGTCACTTACTTACACAAGACCAAGTGTGTGTGAAATTTGGATGCTTAGGTTACAAGGACCCATAAACTAAAAGGTAGAACAAGACTCCAGGTACTACCCAGCCTTTAACTCAATCCCTAGCTTTCCTTCCTCAACCTCTTGAGGAATGGTCCGCAAATTAACTCCTACTTAAGTTTTTAAGTCCACAAAGGATCCTAAAGGTCTAAAGCTAGTAGCTCAACTTAGCTTCTAAAGTTCGACACCTAGAATCAACTTAGTCTAACTTAAAGTTCTGGCCTGCTTAAGAATGCAGGGCCTAACCAGTTAAGCTCAATAATACAAAATATATTTTTTTTTTAATGCAATATGTATGAATGAATGCAAAATGTAGACATGCTATAAACAGATGCCTCAGGTCCTCTCCCCCATGCCTGGTTCAAACAATGTCCTCATTGGAAACAAAACAGTTAAAGGAAGATATTACCTAAGGCGGAGAATGGCAGGAGCTAAGGCTCCTCAAGAGTGACGTCATCAACCAGATGGCCATCCAAAGTAATGTATGGTTTTAACCATTGAGTGTTGATGATAAAGGGAGTTGTTGAAGAGGAAGGGCTTTTAATCTCCACAGCTCCATATGGAAACACTTTAGTGATTATGTAAGGCCCATCCCAACAAGATTTTAATTTCCCAGGAAAAAGCTTAAGTCTGAAATTGAAAAGCCAGACTTATTGGTTGGGCTCAAAGGCCTTTCTAAGGATATACTTCTCATGAAAGACCTTAGTTCTCTCTTAATAAGCTTGAGAAGTGTCATAAGCATCATTCCTCAGCTCCTCAAGCTCACTTAATTCCAGAAGTCATGCCTTACCCACCTTTTCTAAATCCATGTTAACACTTTGAATAGCCCAAAGTGCCCTATGTTCCAGCTCAACGGGTAAATGGGATGCTTTCCCATACACAATCAAAAGGGAGATGTACCCAAAGGAGTCTTATAGGCCGTTCGATACGCCCACAAAGCATCATCGAGCTTTTGGGACCAATCTTTCCTATCAAGTCTAATGGTCTTTTCCAAAATATTCTTTATCTCCCTATTCGACACTTCAACCTGGCCACTCGTCTGAGGATGGTAAGGGATAGCGACCTTGTGAGTCACTCCCAGACTACTGAGTAGCCGATTCAAGTGGTGGTTTCAGAAATGAAGTCCCCCATCACTTATAATGGTCTTGGGGCAGCCAAAACGAGATATGATATTGGCCTTCACAAATTTCAAAACCACAGAGTGGCCATTTATGCAAGTAAGAATGGCCTCTGTCCATTTAGAGACATAGTCAACTGCCACCAAGATATATTCATAACCATGGGACGAAGGGAAGGGGCCCATAAAGTCAATTCCCCACACATCAAAAATTTCAACAGATTGAATAGGGTGTTGAGGCATCTCATTCCTCTTCCCAATCATTTCAGTCTGTTGACATCTAATACAGGCCTTAACAAAATTATGAGAATCCTTAAATAACGAAGGCCACCAAAAATCAGACTGGAGAACTTTAAAAGCAATTTTCTTAGCACAAAAATGTCCTCCACAATGAAGTTCATGGCAAAAACTCAGCACACTTTGTTGTTCCTCTTCAAGTACACCTCGTCTCAATACTTGGTCTTGTCCAATTCTAAATAATTCAGGCTCTTCCCAATGAAAGTATCTACCTTGGGAAATGAATCTCTTTCTTTTCTGCTCATCCCAAGAGCCAAGAGTTTCTCCAGTACCAAGTAATTTATTGTATCAGCATACCAAGGTGAAGTTGGTGTTACCGCTATAAGGGTTTCATCAGGAAATGTCTCGCAGATGTCTCCAGATAGAGAGTCATTAAGTGGAAGGCAAGACAGGTGATCAGCCACAACATTTTCTAATCCTTTCTTTTCACGTATCTCCAAGTCAAATTCTTGAAGGAGTAGGATCCACTTAATCAGATGTGGTTTAGAATCTTTCTTAGCAATGAGATATTTCATTACCGCATGATCAATGAAAATAACCACCTTAGACCCAAGAACATAAGACCTAAACTTCTCTAGAGCAAAGGCTACAACAAGTAATTCATTTTCAGTGACAGTGTAATTTTGCTGTGGTTCGGTTAAAGTCTTGCTGGCATAATGCAACACATGAGGTCTTCCCTCAACCCTTTGTCCAAGGACTGCTCCCACTGCATAATCCGAAGCATCACACATCAGCTCAAATGGGAGTGTCCAATCAGGATCTCAGAGAATAGGCGCAGAGATCAAGGCCTCCTTCAAAGTTTGAAAGGCCTCGGTACACTTTGAATCAAAATTGAAGGAAGATTCCTTTGCCAATAGGTCATAAAGTGGCCTAGAAATTTTACTGAAATTTTTAATAAAGTGCCTATAAAAGCTGGCATGGCCCAAAAAGGATCTAATCTGTTTAACATTCATGAGCAATGGGAGTTTGGAAATAGAATCAATCTTGGCTTTATCTACTTCCAAGCCTCGCTCAGACACAACATGGCCAAGTACAATTCCTTTTTGTACCATGAAGTGGCTTTTCTCCCAGCTGAGGACTAAACCAATCTCCTTACATCACTTCAACACATTCTCTAGGTGCAGAAAACACTGGTCGAAAGATGGGCCATAAATGAAGTCATCCATAAACACTTCAACACACTCGTCAATCATGTCTGAAAAAATGGACACCATACACCGCTGGAAGGTTGCAGGGGCATTACATAATCCAAACGGCATACGCTTGAATGCAAAGGTACCGTAAGGACTCGTGAACGTCATTTTCTCCTGGTCATCAGGGAAGACTGCAACCTGGTTGTACCCAAAATATCCACGAAGCAAGCAATAGTACTTATTTCCCGCCAATTTCTTGAGAATTTGATCAATAAAAGGCAAGGGAAAGTGATCCTTCTGGGAAGCGGTGTTCAGCTTGCGGTAATCAATACAGACCCTCCATCCAGTTGATGCTCTAGTCACGACTTATTCACCTTGGTCATTAAATTCCACAGTAAAGCTTGCCTTTTTTGGCACCACATGAATAGGACTTACCCATTTACTATCTGCAATGGGATATATGATCCCGGCGTCCAACCACTTCAAGATTTCCTTTTTAACCACCTCCCTCATATTAAGGTTCAGACGTCTCTGCATGTCCCTGAATGGCTTGATGGAATCATCAGTATAAATGTGGTGCATGCAGAGTGTAGAGTCTATACCCATTATGTCAGCAACGCTCCAAGCAATAGCTCCCTTATGCCTAGACAAGCATTCAATCAGGGCTCCCTCCTGTAACTCAGATAGCACAGCCGAAATGATAATGGGGAGCGTATCATTAGCACCCAGGAAGACGTACTTGAGAGTGTCAGGGAGGTGTTTCAACTCAAGGTCGGGGGCTTGTATGGTTGAGGGTTTCATAATAGATGTCCCCATCTCAGGTAGCAAATCGACCTTGGGTAGAGATGATGGAGAAAGAGACTCAGTAGAAACACCCAACAACACCTCAAGTTCTAGTATATCCCCTTCACATTCCTCCAAGAGATGGGAATGCTCATTTAGCATGACAGGCTGAAGGGGGTCATCACATAACATTGCAGGGCTTGTCTCTTCAATTAGGTCATCTATTACCTCAACTTGAGAACAATCCTCAAGCCCGGCTTGTTTGTAAGCATCAAACACATTAAGCTGGATTTTCCTGTTCCCAAAGCCCATTTTCAATGCCCCAATATGGCAATTGATTGAAGCATGCAAAGTTGCAAGGAAGGGGTGGCCCAAAATGATGGAGGGTTTGGTTGGCTTGTTGGTAGGGTCAGTGTCCAAAACTAAGAAATCAACGTGGACATCTTCCAAAATTCCCCACGGTGTCTTGAGTGATCGATCAACAACTTGGAGGATAACTGGGCTAGGCTTTAGATTGCCTCCCCCAAGTTGTTCATACACGTAGCTTGGAAGGATGTTCACCCCCACACCCAGATCAAGTAGAGCCTCATCAATCTGTAAGTCACCAATAACCACTGATGTACGGGGCTCCTGGGTCCTTAAGTTTCGAGGGTGTGCCATGTTGAATAACTGAGCTAACAAAATCAGGCAGGACAACATTTGATTGGACCTGTTTCCCAGATTGCCTCTTTTTCGTGCACAAGTCCTTTAAGAAGCGGGCATAAGACGGAATCTGCCTGATAGCTTCAAGCAAAGGCAGGTTAATCTGCACTTGCTTGAAAGTTTCCATGATCTCATCCGTCTTATCTTTGGCTCTAGATGAGCCAGCAAAAGTCTGCCCAGAGGTGGATAAGCACTCTGGAAAGGGCACTCTCGATCTCTGGGTGGAAGGGTTGTCATGTTGAGTAAGGGGTGGAATAGGGGCAACTTCTTTCGGTGAGGTGATTTCAAGCAGAGGAGATTTAGGCAAGTCTTCTCCGGTGGGGGTGAAAGTCGAGGTGGATGGTTTTTCAGAGGGTAAGACTATAGGAGCATCGGGTTTGGAAATTTCTTTCCCACTCCTCAAAATAGTCACCGCCTGAGCATGCTCCCTAAAGACAATCCCTTTTCCTTTAGGATTCTCCTCAACAACACTGGGAAGCTTCCCAGTTTCCCTCTGTCTAACGACCTCAACAAGGTATCCTATCTGTGATTTCATTTCATGTATAGCCTTGTCATGAGATTGGATGATGGCACCTTGACTTTCTTGCATTGTTCTCAACATTGCCTTTAATTTATCCATCTCAGAGGTCTTAGGTTGGGCAAAGGTTTGAGGTTGGTTCATTTGTTGATTTTGAAGGGGTTGTGGTTTATAATTCCCTGAATTTGAAACATTCCCTTGTCTCCAAGAAAAGTTTGGGTGACTCCTCCATCCCTCATTATAAGTGTTGGAAAAAGAGTCATTACGAGGTCTAGGACAGAACCCTTGAGCGGCATTTAGATCCGCCTGTACAAGCTCAAGGAATTGGGAGGTCAAGTGGCAATCCACAGTGGCGTGTGTATTGCCTTGGAAAATGGAGCATTCAGAAGCTTGGGATGTGGAGGTGTTAGATACGAATTGACCCAGGGTCGACATAAGCCTTTCCATGTTTTGATTCAACAATTGAATCTGATAGGCTAAATTTTGGGTGTGCCTTGCCTCATTCGCCTCCAACTTTTTTTGCATGAGAGTGGGTTTTCTATCCATGTAGGCAAAATTCAAGTGAATAGAATTCTCACTCAAAGCATCAAAAAGGTTCCAAGCTTCATCCTCAATCTTAGATAGAAAGGTTCCTGCACAGGCACCATCCACAGTCTGCCTGTGCGAATCATTAAGTTCAGTGTATAACCTTTCAACCAGTTGCCACTTAGGCACCTGGTGATGTTGGCAAAGTCTCAACAGGTCATTAAAGCACTCCCATGCATCATAGAAAGCTTCCAGATCCTTTTGAACAAAACTCATAATTTCCCTCCTAAAGTGATTTGTTTTACTCATGGGGAAGTACTTCTTCAAAAACTCCTTCAGGGCATCCCAAGTGTTAATATCATCAAGGGTATGATACCAATACTTGGTTTTGTCCTTGAGGGAGAAAGGAGAGAGGGTCCGCATTTGAGCGTCATCAGTAACGCCCTGCAGCTTCACCGTGGAACAGACCTCAGTGAATTCCTCCATATGCCTATAAGGGTCTTCCCTAGCAGTACCATAAAAGGAGGGTAGCGAGGATATGGTACTGCTTTTGATCGCATAAGGATTGTCCCATCCAGGTCTACGTAGTGCAAGGATAGCTTGATTGGTTGGAATGAAATATTCCTTAAGGCTCCTTTGACCAGCCATTACTTCCCTTAGGAGGATCCTTCTTAAGATTCTTTCAGGTTCAGGATCAAACACAAGTTGTCTCCTAAGAGATCGCCTACCAAGCATGCACTACAAACACAATTCAAAAGGACTTGTTCAGTCTTTACAAATTTAGGCTTTTGACTTTAATTCAAATTGTAGGTGACAAAGCAAGTTGCCCAACCAATTACGCGCCTATTGTCGACCTTCGAAATGCCTAAAAAGACCTAGTTGGAGCTTAGGTGTTCTTTCCTAAATCTCAAATGATAGAGCAACTTTAAAGACGAAAGATTGAGGATGCAAGTAGGCCTAAGCCCTCCTTTGAAGCTATGCTTTCGCAGTGCTTCTTAACTACCCTCAAAAATCCGTGATAGGGTATCCCTCTTTTTGGATTTACAAAACCTTTGATCTCAAGTTCTGAACACTTCAGAATCCAACGGTAGGAGGGCTCTTGTCCTAATAGTTCCAAGACCTACGAGTGTCTAAATGCGTGCCGTGGTGCAAGAGATAAAAGTGTGCACACACCGTAAAATTTTGAGTTTTGAATTTTGAACCATAGCACAATGTCTCAATTCAAGTCCTTGGTTTTTAGTGTTCCTCCTTAACTTAAAGTCCTTTTTCAAGAAAATATGTGACCACTTGTTAGATCTTTTCAATTCAATTAAGTGGCCTTGCAATTAAATCAAAATGCACATGCATGAACAATATAGAATGCAAAGAAAGAGGATGTACCTTTCCTCCAGCAATCAGCAATGCAAGATGCATGCAAATGCAAACAAAATAAATTTAGAGGCTGCTCATTCACACCTAAATGGTCATCCTAAGGCAGGCAGCTCGTTTCTTTTTTTTTATTTAGCTACTTATGCACAAGAAAAGAAAATGATAAACAACCACAAAATAAAATAAAAACCTAGATCTAAAGAAAAGGGAACAGGCTCCTGAAAATTATCCACCCAACATGGGCCTAAAACAAAATCGGGGAACAAACCCCTAAAAATGTACCCCACAACAAGGGTCTCAAACCAAAATGTGCAAGAAAAATTAAGTCTAAAGTCTTAATCCTACTCTAATCAAATCAGCGACTAAATGTGCGGAGACAATTGTCACGTCCTCGTCCTTCCCCTCTTGGCAATCTGGTTCCTTGCAAGGTGGCTCGAGCAATTTCTCCGTTGGCGACGTCAAGGATCACCTCTCGCGATGGCCAGTGTGATGGCGAGTCATAGAATGTGTGTCACAGATCGTTGCACTCGCACCAAAATAAAAAAAAAAATCCAAAGTTAAATATGATTCAAAATTTAAATCAATGTGAATGAATGCGATTTAATTAAGCCTGTTGCCTCATCAGCAATGGCACCATTTGGTAAGACGATTTTCATTTTCGAATAATATGATTAAGATGATTTGTCATTTTAGTATCAAAGTGGTGGAAAACCGCTTAACAAAATAATTAAAATAAAAATTAAACCACTCACAGGAGAGCGGGTCGTATCCACTGGGAAGCAATTGCCTAATTAAAACTCGCTAAAGTCTTTCACAAAAGTTCACAATTGAAATCACAGAAATTTGATATCTAAACCACTCTTAAATGAGGCTTATAATGTTCACATATGCTGACAAAGTGATTAAAGCAAAGAGGAGGGCTCACTTAATAAAATGGTCAACATTATAAAAATAATAACATAAATCCAAGTTTCCCACAATGGCACAGCAATGTAAAATTTAATTGAATGAGAAACAGGGGAAACATTTCTTTTGACCTTGGGCGTGGAGGAAGGAATGCCGAGAAGCGAGAATGCAACTGGAGGTTGAGTGGATCGAGCCACTTCCAATGGTGGCGGCGTTGCTGCTCGGGATGGACGGAGTCAACGGCATGGTGGCGAGGAGTGGTCGGCGGTGGTTGTTGCTACTGCTGGTGTAGCAACTCAACGCACGGCTGGAGGCGAGGAGGAGCGTAGGGGGATGTGCGCGCGCAGCGCGGCGCGCTCTGTGCGAGGGTGGAGCGGTTAGCGGGCGCGCGGGCTGTGCTGCTAGGGGTGCTCGGGCGGAGGTGCGAACGCACACAGAAGAGCGCTTGGTGCATGCTGCAGACAGAGGTGCGGCGAGGGAGCGCAGGCGGAGGTGTGGACGCACGCAAAGGGGTGGGCACGGGAATGGCGCTGCTATAGGAGGTGACTGTGCGCAGCGGAGCTGAAGGGTGGTGCTGCGTGCTATGGAGCTAAAGGGTAGTGCTGCGCGTGGTGCGTGCAGTAGGAGGTGAGGCGCGCCAAGGGGAGGCACGCACGGGTTGGAAGTGGAGGGCTACTGCGGCTGTTATGGAGGCGCAGCAAGGGGTGTGCACGGTCCTGCTGCTGTGGGCACTGCTGCGGGAATGGCGAGGGAGCACAGCGCTGTGCCGCTGAAAGTGTGGGAAATGTTGGGTTTGGTTTTCACATGAAACAGGGGAAGATGAAGATGAAGAATGTGGTGCGTGGAGGTAGCGGTGGTGTTGATGGTGTTGTGGGGTGAAGAAGCACGGTGATGCAAGTGACCTCTGGATGGTAGTGTGGCCTGTCACGCCACACGCCCACGGTGGTGGAGGCTTGCTGCCACGGTTGAGGCCAACGGTGGTGGAGCGGGAATGTGCTTGATGCACGCATGGTGATGGAATCACGGAGGAGGCCTCCTCCAGCATGACAGCAGCTCCACCTCTCTTGTAGCTGTTTGCATGGATTTGAAATGGAGAGGCTGGAGCAAATCCACATTCTCCGCTCGTCCTTGAATGCAGGTTTTAGTGCGGACAGCTGGTAGTGTTGGAGCGGCAAATTCCCTACAGAGAAGAGAAAATGAATAATAATAAAAAGATTGGTTTATTTATGTTCAAACCCTCAATAAAATGTTAATGCATATAATGTAACCTAAATACTAATGCATGTTATTCTAATGCATGCTAAATAATTTATATATGTAATGCATACAAGAAAATATATATAAACTAACTTATTTATATCTTAATACATGTTATGTATACACTAATATCAATCTAATTCCTAGGCACTTAAGTAACTAAATAGCCCACAAATATGGGCTCATCATCTATCCCCCAAACATCAAAAATTTCCACAGGTTGGATAGGGTGTTGGGGCATCTCATTCCGCTTCCAAGTAATTCCAATCCGTTGACAACGAATGCAAACCTTAACAAAGTTATGGGAATCCTTAAATAAAGTAGGCCACCAAATATTAGACTGGAGAACCTTAAAAGTTGTTTTCTTAGCACCAAAGTGTCCTCCACAATGAAGCTCATGGCAAAATCTCAACACACTCTATTGCTCTTCTTCAGGCACACATCGTCTCCAAACCTGGTCTTGTCCAATATTAAATAATTCTGGCTCTTCCCAATGAAAGAATCTAGCTTGGGAAATGAATCGCTTTCGTTTCTACTCATCCCAAGAGCCAGGAGTTTCTCAAATGACCAAGTAATTAACTATATCTGCATACCAGGGTGAAGTCGATGTTACCACCATAAGGGTTTCATCTGGAAATGTCTCGCAGATGTCTCTAGATGGGGAGTCATTAAGGGGAAGGCGAGATAGGTGGTCGGTCACTACATTTTCCACTCCTTTCTTTTCTCAAAATCCACCTAATTAAACGTGGCTTAGAGTCCTTCTTGGCAATGAGATGTTTCACTGCCACATGATCAGTAAAAATGACCACCTTGGATCCAAGAAGATAAGCCTAAACTTCTCTAGAGCAAAAACTACAGCAAGTAATTCCTTTTCAGTGATTGTGTAGTTTTGCTGTGGTTCAATTAAAGTCTTGCTGGCATAGTGTAGCACATGTGATCTTCCCTCAACCCTTTGTCCAAGAACTGCTCCCACTGCGTAATCCGAAGCATCACACATCAGCTCAAATAGGAGTGTCCAATCTAGAGCTCGGAGAATAGGCGTAGAGATCAAGGCCTCCTTCAACGTATGAAAAGCCTCGACACACTTTGAATCAAAGTCGAAGGAAGATTCCTTCTCTAATAAGTCACAAAGTGGCCTAGAAATTTTGCTGAAATTCTTAATGAATCACCTATAAAGGCCTGCATGGCCCAGAAAGGATCCAATCTATTTGACATTCGTGGGCAATGGGAATTTGGAAATAGAATCAACCTTAGCCTTATCTACTTCCAAGCCCCTTTCAGACACAACATGCTCAAGTACAATGCCTTTCTATACCACGAAGTAGCTTTTCTCCCAGCCGAGGACTAAACCAGTCTCCTTACATCTCTTCAGCACATTCTCTAAGTGCAGAAGACACTGATCGAAAGACGAGCCGTAAATGGAAAAGTCAACCATAAAAAACTTGACACACTCGTCAATCATGTCTGAGAAAATGGACATCATAAACTGCTAGAAGGTTGCCGGTGCATTACATAATCCAAACGACATATGCCTGAACGCAAAAGTACCGTAGGGACTAGTAAAAGTTATCTTATCTTGGTCATCGGGGAAGACTGCAACCTGGTTATACCCAGAATATCAGTCTAAAAAGCAAAATACTTATTCCCTGACAATCTCTCTAGGATCTGATCAATAAAGGGCAAGGGAAAGTGATCCTTCTGGGTAGCGGTGTTCAGTTTGCGGTAGTCAATGCAGACCTTCCAGTTAGTTGAGGGTCTGGTCACCACTTGTTCACCTTGGTCATTTGTTTCTACCGTAAAGCCTGCCTTCTTTGGCACCACATGGATTGGACTAACCCATTTGCTATCTACGATGGCATAAATGATCCCAGCGTCCAACCAATTGAAAATCTCCTTTTTAACCACCTCCTTCATGTTAAGGTTAAGATGTCTTTGCATGTCTCGAAATGGTTTGATGGAATCATCAGTATAAATGTGATGCATGCAAAGTGTAGAGTCTATACCCTTAATATCAGCAATTGTCCAAGCTATGGCTTCCTTGTGCCTTGATAAACAGTCTTGCAAGGCTCCCTCTTGCACTTCAGATAGTGCAGATGAGATGATTACAGGGAGCGTATCATTTAGCCCAAGGAATATATACTTGAGAGAGTTTGTGAGGGGTTTCAGTTCAAGGTCGAGGGCTTGCATGGTTGAGGGATTCATAATAGAAGTCCCCATCTCGGGTAGCAAATCTACCTTAGGCAGGTATGATAGGGAAAGAGACTCAGTAGAAACTCCAAGCAATTCCTCAAGTTCTAGTACATCCCCTTCACATTCCTCCAAGAGATGGGAATGCTCATTTAGCATGGCATGCCGAAGGGAGTCATCACATAAAATTGCAGGAGTTGTCTCTTCAATCAGATCATCTACCACCTCAACTTGGGAACAATCCTCAAATCCAGCTTGTTTATAAGCATCAAACACACTAAGTTGAATTTTCCTGTCCCCAAAGCCCATTTTTAATGCCCCAGTGTAACAATTAATTGAAGCATTAGAAGTCGCAAGAAAAGGGCTGCCTAAGATGATGGAGGGCTTGGTTGGTTTGTTGGTAGGGTCAGTGTCCAGTACTAGAAAGTCAACGAGGAAGAAGAAATCATCCACTCTCACGAGGACATCTTCCAGCAGGCCCGTGGTGTCTATAAAGAATGGTCTGCAACTTGGAGGATTACAGGGGAAGGCTTCAGATTGCCTACTCCAAGTTATTCATATACATAGCTCGGAAGGATGTTTACCCCCGCACCTAGATCAAGCAGAGCCTCGTCTATATGTAGGTCGCCAACAACCACCGAGATGTATGGGGCTCCTAGGTCCTTAAGTTTCGGGGGTGTCCCATGTTGTATAATTGAGCTAACAGAATCAGGCAGGACAACTTTTGATTGGACCTATTTCCTCGAGTGCCACTTTTTGTGCACAAGTCCTTAAGAAAGCAGGCATAAGATGGAATCTACCTGATAGCTTCAAGCAAGGGTAGGTTAATCTGCACTTGTTTGAAAGTCTCCATGATTTCGTCCATCCTATCTTTGGCTCCAGATGAGCCAGCAGAAGTCTACCCAGAGTCAGATAAGCACTCTGGAAAGGGCATTCTCGATCTCTGGGTGGAAGGGTTGTCATATCGGGTAAGTGGGGGAACGGAGACAACCTCTTTCGGTGAGGTGATCTCAAGCGGAGAAGAGTTGGGCGGCTCTTCTCCGGTGGGGGCGAAAGTCAAAGTGGATGGGTTTTCAAAAGGTGGGACTATAGGAGCATCAGATTTTGAAATTTCTTTCCCACTCCTCAGAATAGTCACTGCCTAGGCTTGCTCCTTAAAGATAATCCCTTTCCCTTTAGGGTTCTCCTCAGATGAACTGAGAAGCTTCCCAGTCTCCCTTTTGCTCATGGCCTCAACAATGTATCCAATTTGTGATTTCATCTCATTAATTGCCTTGTCATGACTTTGGATGATCATGCTTTGATTCTCCTGCATGGCCTTCAGCATGGCCTTAAGCTCATCCATCTCAGAAGTCTTGGATGGTTGGGAGGGAATAAGAGGTTGATTATACTGTTGAGTCTAAAAGGGTTGGGGTCTGTAATTCCCTAAATTAGAGACATTCCCCTATCTCCATGAAAAATTGGGGTCGTTCCTTCATCCCTCGTTATAGGTGTTTGAAAAAGGGTCATTACAAGGTCTAGGACGGAACCCTTGGGTGGCATTCAGATCCGCCTGTACAAAGTCAGGGAATTGGGAGGCCAAATGACAATCCACAGTAGCATGCGTATTGCCTTGGCAAATGAAGCATTCAGAAGCTTGGGAAGCAAAGACATTTGGCATGAGTTGGCTAGGGTTTGTCATAAGCCTTTCCATATTTTGGTTCAACAATTGAATCTGGAAGGCCAAATTCTGAGTAGCCCTAGCCTCATTTGCCTCAATCTTTCGTTGCATAAGAGTGGGTTTCCTATCCAAATGGGCAGAATTTAGGTGGATAGAATTCTCACTCAAGGTCTCAAAAAGCTCCCAAGCCTCATCTTCAGTTTTTGTGAGAAAGGTTCTTGCACAGGCACTATCCACTGTTTTCCTGTGCTTGTCATTTAATCTAGTGTAGAACCTTCTACAAGATGCCATCTTGGCACTTGATGATGGGGACATAAGCGTAACAAATCTTTGAAGCGCTCTCATACATCATGAAATTGTTCTCCATCTTGTTGAGCAAAACCTATGATTTCCCTCCTATAGTGATTAGTCTTGCTCATGGGGAAGTATTTTTTCAAAAATTCTCCCTTCGAGGCATCCCAAGTATCCACTCTACCATCTAGAGTGTGATGCCAATGCTTCGCCTTATCCTTGAGGGAGAAAGGGAAGAGGTTCGCATTTGGGCATCATCAGTAACACCCTGTAATCTCACCGTGGAACAGACCTCGGTGAATTCCTCCAGATGCCTATAGGGCTCCTCCCTAGAAGTACCATAGAATGAGGGCAACAGAGATATGGTACTACTCTTGATTTCATATGGATTGTTCCCCCCAGGTCTTCTCAGTGTATGGCCAGGTTGGTTGGTAGGGATAAAATAATCTCTCAAAGATTGTTGGTTCTCCACAATTCTATTTTCACCTTCCTCAGCCATCGCTCTTCTCTCTAGGTTGGTTCTCCTAAGGATTCTTTCAGGTTTTGAATTAAATACAAGTTGTCTCCTCAGAAATAGCCTACCAAGCATACACAAACAATACAAACACAATTCCAAAGGACTTTTATGTCTTTAATCAATTAAGGCCTTTGAGATTTTAGTCTAGTTGTAGGTGACAATAAAAATTGCCCAATCAATTATGTGCCTATTTTCGACCTACGAAATGCCTTAATGAAGACTTAATTGGAACTTAGGTGCTCTGCCCTAAAGTTCAAATGGTAAAGTACTCCAAGACGGAAGATCAAGGGATGCAAGTAGGCCTAAGCCTTCCTTTGAAGCTGTGCTTTCACGGTACTTCTTAACTACCCTCAAAAATCCGTGACAGGGTATCCCCCTCCTTGGAGTTACAAAACTTTTGAACTTAAGTTTCAAGCACTTTGGTATCCAATGGTAGGAGAGTTCTTTCTTAGTATGTCAAAACCTAGGAGTGTCTAATTACGTGCCTTAGTGTGCAGTCATGCACATGTGCATTCACCGTAAAAGTTGAATTTGAATTTTGAACCGCAGCACAATATCTCAAATCAACTCCTTGGGTTTTATTGTGTTCCTCCTTTACTTAGTCCTTTTCAAAAATTTAATGTGACCACTTGTTAGATCATTTCAAGACAAATTATGTGGTCTAGGAATTAAGTCCAAATGCAAATGCATGATCAAGATATGGATGCAAAATAAGAGGATGTGTACCTTACTTCCAGCAATTAGCAATGCGAGAATGCACGCAATGCAGAAAATAAATCTAAAGGCTGCTCATACACACCTGAATGGTTCGTCCTAGGGGCAGGCAGCTCATGTTTTGTTTAATTTTTTTTTTTAACTACTTATGCACAAATATTATCAATCCACAAAAGAGAAGAAAAACCTAAGGCTAAAGAAATGGGAACAGACTTCCGAAAAATTACCCAACATGGGCCCAAAACAAAATCGGGGAACAAACCCCTAAAAATGTACCCCAGAACAATGGTCTCAAACCAAATGTATGTGCAAGAAAATAAAGAAAAGTAAAGTTCTAAAACCTAAATCTATCTATTGAAAAATTGACAGAGATGAAGATGATCACTCCGGATGTCCTCCTCCCAGTTGGTGACAACAAGGTTGACCAATGTTCAAGCTCCTCCTCGTAGATACGAAGCTTGGTCTCTCCTCCAATCGGTGGAAACAAGGCCCACCTCAGTCGCGCTGAGGCTGGTGCATCAACTCGTCTCGGAATACAAGTACCTCGCACCAAATAGATAATCAAATTAAAATATGCCTCTACTAAAATGTGAACAAATAAATAGATAAATGCGAATTTAACAAGCCTGTTTCCTCCCCGGCAACGGTGCCATTTGAAGAGTCGATTTTCCCTTTCGAAAATGATGATTAAGATAATTTGTCCTTGTATTTCCAAGTGGTGGAAAATCGACTAATCAAAATAATTAAAATAACCACTCAATTAAGAGTGGATCATGTCCACAGGGAGGTAATGACCTATTTAAACTCGCAAGGGTCAAAAATCAATGTTCACTATTAATTTCGTCAAGAAACCAAGTCAAAATTGCTTTTAGATTAAGTAAGCAATAAGAGCTAATTCTGAAATAGCAATTTTGCACATCTAAAGGATATATTTTGCAATGTAGCACAATAACATAGTAATAAAATTTCACAATGGAACTAAATGTAATAACTAATACCCACTTCACTATAGCAAAATAGAGCACTTTGTGCAAGTGCTCTCCACGCACAAGGGGAAGGGAAGCTGGAGATGAGGAACTTGCCAGAGGGAGAGTAAGCCGACGCACATCCAATGGTGGTGGTGGCAATGAGCGAGATGACCGGAGGTAGCAGGTCGAAGGAGAGGAGCAGCGGCGGGTGGCGGTGGCTACAGCTCTCTGTTGCTGCTATGCGGAGATGAGGGAACACAGCAGTGGCTGCTTGCGGCTGGAAGTACGAAGGTGTAGGGGGGACGCACCCGCACTAGAGGCGAGGGGGAGCAGCACTGCTGGAGAGCTGCGCGGATGCGCAGGCGGAGGTGCTGCTGCTGCGGGTGTGGCAAAGGCACAAGGGGGTGCGCAAGCTATGCGAGCACGCGCGTGGGATGGCTCTGCTGCGCACAGCACAGGAGAGGAGGGGGCGTGCAGCTGTGCACGTGAACTACGCTGGAGGGCTACGCGGGCATGGCAGAGGTGTGCTCTCAACGCACGTAGGTATGGCGATGGCGCACTGCTGGCGCTGCACGTGGGTGTGAGAATGCGTGTGGTGAGGATGGGAGAGGATGGTTGGTCACACATGTTTCGCGAGTTAGAAATCGGGGTTACAAGTAACCTGTCGTCCTAGTTGCAAAACATGTCAATCAGATAAAGTTTATACTGAAACTCCAAGGGAGTCCCAGGTCGAACACAGGGAGGCGACGTTTACTTTAAGTGAAAACCGTGCTTTGATTCATTTCATTTTGGTATTTTAGGGTTTTGTTTTTTTTTTTTGTAAGAAGAAAAATAAGAAAACAAATCACAAGATAGAGATGAAACGAAAATGGTATAGATATCACTTCAATGTCTATTACAATCTACTATGAAAGCATAAAAGAGAGGGAGGTGAGAGGAAATCTCCCAAATCGGTTGTTCGGCGAGATGACGACACCTAGCGGAAGCTTGAACGAAGGAGGTGAGTAGCGAGACGACGGAGGTGAGATGCAGGAGGATGTCAGGTTAAGGAAAGCTTCGGCGTGGCTTCAGAATGGAGGTGAGAAGACAGAGATGATCTACTATTGGAATGGAGGTGGGAGGATGGCTCCAAGGCGACCTATGAATGGGGATGGGAAGATGGACGAATATTTGGTGAGGCGGAGGTTTGCTACACTAATAGGAACCTTAAGAGCTTGAGAACAAGCTCTAATGGAGCGTTGGTAAGCTTTCTAGAGCTTGGGAGTAGGTGGGAGTAGAGTAGGTAGAGATGGCTTGGAAGGGAGGGGGTGTAAGTCCTTTTATAGTATAGGAGAAGAGGCAAAAATCATCCCTGGGCAATTAGTGACGGTTGTAACCGTGGCTACAGCTGTCGCTGAAGATCCACACCCTTCAAGTCCTTTGCTGGCTCGCACGGGCCATTAGTGACAGCTGCATGCGTCACTAAAGGCCATCGTAATTGTCGCTGAAGACCCGCACATCTCCCCGCTAGCACCCACTCCGCTGGCGTTGCCCACATCACACGCCCGTGCTCCTCGTGCCATGTGTCACGCTGGCATGCGCACGTGCACACGCTGCGCTGCCACTGCAGCTACATGTGCTGCTGCTTGCACCCGACTGAATTGAGAATGGGGGGGCACTACGGGGGTTCAAACCTGCGCCCCTCCCTACAAACCGTCATTCCCACCAATGCGCTAAGTCGTCCTTTGTGTCGCAAGGAGGAGCTCAGTGCAGACACTTCCCAGCCGTCGGATCTTGATCCAATAGCTAGGATTCAAGGGCGCAGATGATGAAGGGAGTGGACAGTGGCTGCTGGCCGATGTTGGGCGGCTTGGATGGCACCATGTGGCACCATCTAGGTCGTCCGTCTTCTTCTTCTTGTAGAGGGTGCCACAATGCTTAAATCGAGATGATTCCCAAGATGCTGAACTACGATCGTCGCTCCGGATCCATCCATAAGGTCGGATTTTCCATCCGAAACCCATATGGATGTCGCATTGCCCCCTGGCCACTGATCTTCCTTAGGCTTCATGTGATGCTACGAAACTTCGATCTGGACGATTTCAGAGGCGTTAGACTCCGATCGTCGTCCTGATCAGATCCGTATGATCTGATCATCCATCCGAGGCCCTGAAATAAATCCTCTTCTCTCCTGACCATAAAAAGGACCTAATTAACCTAAAATATATACAACTACTCTAAATGCAGAATGATGCATGCTATGCAATATTTCTAACATGATATACAATGCTATGCCTAGGAACTATTATAAATAAGCATTTTATGATGAATTTATATGTGCTTATAATACCCCTATGCTTACTTTTTTCTAGTCCCTAGCAAAAATGAACCTAAATGCTATGTATAAAAGTAGAATCAGGATTCGAGTATTTAGGCAAAATTCGTTGATTGCTTTAGAAAATCTCAACCCCAAGACCTAATTAAAAAAAACTCAATAGTGCCCGAGTGCTTGCCAGAATGCAGACCATCCAAGCCCTCGCCTTATTTGAAAAGTGAAAATACATTTTTTTTATTTTTCTTCTTTTCTAATTTTTTTTTACTTTTAGAGTTTGAGAGTTTCGGGATAACTTTTTACGGCTACCCGACTTGCCCAAAACTTGAAAAGGACTCTAAGTGCTAAGCATCTTGTGAAAATAGTGAAAGACTCACTAGACGGCCGTTAAAATGGACCTCGGGTTTCTATGACCTTAGGTAACCTTACCTAGAGGTTTATCTTTTCGATCGGTAGCTTCCTCCCTACTTCTTTTATTTATGGGGTCAACACAAGGGCGAACCTAGTGTACATCTCCCCAGTTTATTCTACTTCCCCGCTTCCTCCCTAAGTGTTTTGGGAATTATTGTGCATTTTTTTGTGAGCTAGGTTCTGGACAACCGGCCGATGAGCTATTACCACTGACTACTTGCCAGCCATACTCGTGTGGTGAAGTGTGGTTTTGTTTTTTTTCTCTCCTTTTTCTTTTTTTTCTTTTTCTTTTTGTTTGTTTTTTTTTCTTTAAGTAGACGGCTTCCCTGATCTAAGATTTACCTAAAGGCAGTACAATGAAAATGGTCTTGTGACTGGGCTCTGGACAACAAGCCAATAAGCTGTTACCACCGACAACTTGCTAGCCATACCACCTTAGATAGTTCATTAGCTACCCAATTTCCGAACACCCCGCCGAAAAGTGAGTTAGTGCCAAAAATGTGTGTAGATACTTAGGCTTAAAGTCCCCCCAAATCAGAGGGTAGGTTGATAAGTACATACTTATCATCCCAATTTATTAGCCAAATTAAAAATGAATTTGAATTAGCGAGGACTCGAGACTAAGTCCACATTCGAGTGGACACCAGGGCTAATTAAGCCTGAAGACCTGAAGAGTTCGGATACCTAAAGTGTTCAAGTCTCAAAGTGTTCAAGTCTCAAAGTATTAATTCCTAAAGTGTGCAACTTCTAATGCCTAAGTTCTCATCCACTAATTCTAATTTTTTTGTTTATTTATTCCTTCTTTAAATGGAATAAAAGAAAGCAAGAAATTACTGTTACAACTAACAAAATAATTATAAGATATTTCCACCCCCCCATGCTTATCTATTTCAATGTCCTCATTGTTCAAAACGAAAGCATGCACGAGAGAAGTGGAAGAATAGCACCTAGTTTCCATGAAACTCTAGTCATCTTGGAATAGTCTTTACATGTGCTGAGTTTACTGACTTCAGTTGGGCGATGATCAGCCCATGGTGGTTACGGCAAGGTAAGAGCAACCTTGTTTGAGACGGGTTCAGGGAGCACATGGTCAACAAAGGGTTTGAGACGCTGTCCGTTGACCTTGAAAATATTACTCATCTTTGGGTCAGAGATTTCAACGGCCCCATTAGGGAAAATCTACTCAATAATGAACGGGTCGTCCCACTTAGCCCTGAGTTTACCAGGGAAAAGCTTCAATCGAGAATCGAAAAGCCAGACCTTCTGGTTCGACTCAAAGCTCTTACGTGAAATCATCTGGTCATGGAGAGCCTTGGTCCTTGCCTTATGATTCTGGCGTTTTCATAAGCATCATTTAGAAGCTCCTCCAACTCAGATAGTTGGAGTTTCCTGGTTTTCCCAGCCAACTCAAGGTCCACATTACATTTCTTGATGACCCAAAATGCCTGGTGTTCAAGTTCTACGAGTAAGTGACACGCCTTACCAAACACCAGATGGAACGGAGACATACTGATAGGCATTTTGTATGCTGTACAGTAAACCCAAAGAGCATCATCTTGCTTTTGGGTCCAATCCTTCCTATCAGGCCTAACGGTTTTCTGCAAAATGTTCTTGATCTCCCGATTGGAGACCTTGGCCTGTTCGTTCGTCTGAGGGTGGTAAGGTGCGGAAATCCAATGATTCACCCCGTATTTTCCCAATAAATTTCGAAACTGGGCATGAGTGAAATGTGTGCCACCATCACTGATAATTGCCCTAGGAACCCCAAACCGACTGAAGAGATTTCTCTTCACAAAATCGATGACCACCTTGTGGTCATTTGTCCGGGTGGGAATTGCCTCAATTCACTTGGACACGTAATCAACAATGACCAGAATATACTGGTGTCCAAATGAAGGAGGGAAGGGTCCCATAAAGTCGATACCCCAAATGTCAAAAATTTCAACAAAAAGAATTGGGTTCAGGGGCATCATATCTCTCCTAGCCATGTTCCCAAGTGTCTGGAATCAGGTGCATGACATAGAGAATTCGTGGGCATCCTTAAATAATGACAGCCAATAGAATCCGAATTGCAAAATATTTGCGACTGTCTTTTTCCTGGAAAAGTGTCCACCACACGCAGATGTGTGGCAGAACTCAAGTATGCTATAGAACTCAACTTCCTAGATGCATTGGCGAATAATCTGGTCTACCCCGATGCGTTACAGCTCGGGATCGTCCCAAAAATAATATTTGGCCTTAGACACAAGTCTATCTCGTTGTTGTTAGGTCCAATCCTGGGGGATTTGACCAACGGCTAAATAATTGACAATATCCGCAAACCAAGGGGTTCGGATACCTGAGACTGTGAGGATAGTCTCATCCGAAAAAGTATCAGAGATCAGGACATCCAGATGAGGAGAATCAATTAGGATTCTCGAGAGGTGATCCGCCACTACATTTTGTGCCCCGACTTTATCCCTGATTTCAAGATTGAACTCTTGAAGCAGCAGAATCCAGCGAATAAGCATTGGCGCTGCACGCATCACGCACTCGTGCTCCTAGCATTGTGTCTCGTGCGCGTGCGCTGGCGTGTGCTAGCGTGCACGCGCACACACGCTGTGCTGCCACTGCTTGCGCTCGGCTGAATTAAGAATGGGGGGGCTGCAGGGGTTCAAACCAGTGCCCCTCCCTACGAACCGCCGTTCCCACCAATGCACTAGGTTGTCCTTTGTGTCGCAGGGAGGAGCTCAGTGCAGATGCTTCCCAGCCATTGGATCTTGATCCAACGGCTAGGATTCAAGGGCGCAGATGATGGAGTGGGCGGTGGCTGCTGGTCGGTGTTGGGCGGCCTGGATGGCATCATGTGGCGCCATCTGGGTCGTCCATCTTCTTCTTCTTTTAGAAGGTGCCACGGTGCTCAGATCGAGATGATCCCGCGATGCCGAACTACGATCATCGCTCCGGATCCATCCGTATAATCGGATTTTCCATCCAAAACCTGTATGGATATTGCATTGCCCCCTGGCCGCTGATCTTCCTCGAGCTTCATGTGATGCTACGGGACTTCAATCTAGACAATTTCAGAGGCGTTAGACTCCGATCGTCGTCCCGATCAGATCCGTATGGTCTGATCATCCATCCGAGGCCCTGAAATAAATCATCTTCTCTCCTGACCATATAAAGGACTAATTAACCTAAAATATATACAACCACTCTAAAAGCAGAATGATGCATGCTATGCAATATTTATAACATGATATGCAATGCTATGACTAGGAACTATTATAAATAAGCATTTTATGAGGAATTTATTTGTGCTTATCAACGGTGCTACGCGGTGGAGTGACAAGGGGTCACGTATGGTAGGGGCACTACTGTGGCGTGTTAAGGTGGTGGTGGGTTCTTCTTTTGGTGAAGAAAAAAATGAAACAGAGGAAGAAGAAGATCGAGTGGTTGTTGGGAGGTTAGACATCTGGGAACATTCCCAGACATCTTAAATAAGCGTGGATGGCTATTGGCGTGTGGTTATGTCGATGGTTGCTGGTGGTGGTGATGGTGGTAGTGCACACTAAGGTGCTCACAGTAATCTGTACAAGCCAATGGTGGCACAGCAGTCTGTCACCCTGCTTGCCTATGATGGTGTAGACTTTTGCTCACGGTTGAGGCCGGCAGTGGTAGAATGGAGGAGAGCTTGACTCTTTGTGCAGCAGTGGGTTGGGGGTAATGGCCTGCTAGTGATGGTGCGGCTGAAGTCTTCCTTTATGCTGCAAGAGGAGGCATGCTGGTGGACGTTAGTTGAAGAAGAGGTGAAGCAACGAACATCGTGGGGAACAGAGATCCACGATTGTCGCTTGTGCATTATAGCTAGTGCAACTCTCCTGCATGCATCCATTGGAGATAAATAAAGAAAAGAAATGAGGGATTAT
Organism: Thalassia testudinum; assembly: GCA_037157565.1. Classification (NCBI taxonomy): domain Eukaryota; kingdom Viridiplantae; phylum Streptophyta; class Magnoliopsida; order Alismatales; family Hydrocharitaceae; genus Thalassia; species Thalassia testudinum. The sequence continues at coordinate 26,204,473 of JAZHRO010000047.1, read as the reverse complement.
TTATATGCAAACCCTTACTTTCTATGTTAAAACCAAACAATACATGTAATGCACTCACAAGCTATTCTAACTTAATTCTAAATGCATTTAATTATGAATGCAATGCATGAATTATGCAATTAAGTTTAAAACATAAACTAATATATTTACAACCTAATACATGCTAAATAAATGTTAAAGATAACTTAATATCTAGGCATTGAAATACCTAAATAGCCCACAAATATGGGCTCATCAGATGCCTTTACAGCCAATTCTCGTGTGCAAGATCTTTGACATGGGGGATTGACTTCATGGGTCCCTTCCCAAATTCCGACGATTTCGAGTACATCCTTTGAACTGTGGACTGTGTCCAAATGGATCGAATCCATCCCGACCCGAACCAATGATCATAATGTTGTAATCAAATACATTCATTAGCACATCTTTTCTCAGCTTCGTGTCCCAAGAGCTATCATCTCCGATGGAGGTACCCACTTTGTGAATGTGCACTTCCAGTGCCTAATGAAAAAGTACAGGGTGTCGCATCGTATCTTAACTCCTTATCACCCCCAGACTAATGGATTGGCTGAGCTATCCACTAGGGAGATCAAGAAGATCCTTCAAGTCACTGTTCTTCCTGACGGGAAAGACTAGTCTACATGCCTTCTAGAAGCCTTGTGGGCCTATAGGACCACCCATAAGACCCAGTTAGAAATGTCTCTTTTCAAACTCGTGTACGGGAAGGCATGTCACCTCCTCATAGAAATGGAGCACAAAGCCTACTGGGCAGTACGGAAGTGCAATCTGGATCTCATGGAGGCTGAAATCCACCGCCAGTTGCAAATGAGCGAGATCGAGGACCTACGCAATGACGCGTACGAGAACTCACGAATCTACAAAGTACAAGTTAAAGCCTTCCATGATAAGCACATTTCACGGAAAACTTTTCATCCTGGTCAAAAAAGATTTCTCTTTGATGCCAAACTCAAGCTCTTCCTAGGAAAACTCAAAATGAAATGGATTGGACCACTCCTCATGAGACAAGTGTTTGGAAATAAAGCCGTTGAAATCAGCAAACTCAACCATGACTCAAAACATTTTGTTGTGAATGGTCAAGACTCAAACTATTCTTCTAACTCACCAACTCAAATCTAGCTTAAGTATCTTTTGATCTCCATTCTCCCTGAGCTTCATTGTGCCCAACTGATGGCGTTAAACTTAACGGTTAACTGGAGGCAACCTGTCATTTTTTAAAAACTCGGGACCCTTCTAACCTACCTTTTTGCTGAAATCATATTGCACTTTAAGATTCGTCCGCTAGAACAGCCGACTCCACCTTTGATACCTGTATCAAAGCTAGAAATCATCCATAACAGTCATTTCGACCCGTTCACCACTCACCTATTCTAATGAACGATCTGAACTGAACTCGAACCCACCTAATTTACAATGGGGACATTGCAAATTTTAGGCATGGGGGGTATTAAAGTGCAAAATGCTGTGAGAATCAATTCATGGAGAAGTTTCATTCAAAAAAAAAATAGAGAAAGGAGAAGAGAAGACAATTTGAGCTGAATTGAAAACAATTGAGGAAAAAAGAAAAGAAAAGAAAAAAAAAGAGCACTCAAAAGAAAGAAATGAGATAGTCCCTTGTAATTGAGTATGGAATTTACCTAACTTCTAGGGTGGATCGGATAAGAATTAAAACCTGGAAGGTTAAAACTTAGGAAATTAGTGACAAGTACCAACCATAGGCCTCTTGGGCCTGTTCGAGGGGCTTAAACACTCACATATTTGTTAAGATCCGAATTAGTCCTCAAGAAGTTGAGGAAAGTGCGAGCCTAAGGTATTAAGTCTAAGGCTTAGGGAGTATTTGGCCCTATTTCTTGCCCTTTGGTTTGCAAGACTTGGTAACCTGAGCACCCAAAATCCACACACTAGTCTGGTTCAGTGTGCTTAATAAAGAAATCATGTCAAAAGTGTTCTATTCTGAGAAAATCGTCTTGAAAATATAGCTTAGGAGCAGCTCGAAAACACAAGTTGCTTAGACGAGTTCCCAGCATGGAGAGGAGGAATATTCCCCACGAAGATGCGTATTAACATATCGTCTCCTCGGTGCTTGTCTCCTGAGATATCTAAATATTTTACCGGGGGCATGTAAGCACTTTGTGCTGGTTCAGGTTCCATAGGCAGGATTATACCGAAATGTCGATTGCTTGGGCCTGAATTTACCTACAGAACACCCTGGGCGGCACTATCCCGAAGTGTCAAAAGCCAGGGTTTTGGGGTTACCATGGACGATGCTATCCCAAAGCATCGATTGCCAGGGACCCTTCAAGAATTGATGGTGGGGATAAGGAATCCGATACAGGCCTTGTTTAAGGCAAATCCGATGATGGATTTAGGGAAATATAAAAAAGAGAGAAAACTCTCAAAATGAAAAATCCTTTTCTATCTCTCTCTTACCAAAATGCACTGGAAAATTGAACCTAGACATAATAAATCTACGCAAGGGTGCTTTAATCGCTGGGGTCAATGAACCTCTGGGTAGTTTTTGCAGGCCTTAGAAACCTTCATGGCATACCCAGGCTGAAGTTGGTCAGGTCTAGATCTTGGCTGGTACTTGAGTACCTCTAGGCCTATTGTTTGTATTTTGATCTAATTTCTAGAGATGCAGCTTAGTATGGCATCCTGACGGATTCATCTAGCCTAAAGATCTGGTTTGTTCCATAGGATTTTGCTAGGGACTAGCAAAAGCTAAGCATGGGGGTATGATGGGAACACCATCATAGGTCCTAACTAGCAATATTTAGTCATGCTTGATTGATTAAAGCTCCTACATATCATCTAAGGGTCATAATTCCACATTATTCTTATTTGAGAGAAGAACGGGAAATCAAGGTTAATTTTATAATTTTAACAACACATATGAACACAAATTAACCATGAGGTCACTCAGGGATTACATAACAGTCAAATGAGCTCAAAAGTCCAAAAAGTGGGTCAGCATTGATAGAAATGGGGTTTCACTTGTTTCGAGAACCACAACAGCACACAAAATCCTAATTTCAGACCTACTTAAATTAAAGAGGTTATAGGCAAGATAAAATTCATCTAAACCTCCTAAAATTCATAGAAAAATATCCTAAGAGGTTTGGTACCCTTGGTTTGACCATTTGAACCCATTTTGACCTAGAACAGAGTCTTCACATTCGCACCATGCCACCACCACCACAACACTCGCCACACTCAAGAAAGGCTTCTGAGCATTTCTGACATGGATGTGAGGCCGTATCTCCTTTTTCAGGTCCTTGCCAAAGCACCGTTGCCACTACCGTCTTCTCCGGCTCCGATCGTTCATTTCCAACTCTCACTCACCCAACTGTTGCCGGCAATCGAAGTGGATTGATCCCTGAAACTCATCTGGGGTTTCAACTGACTGAAGGAACCGCTCCAGAGCCTCCAATTTCACGACTCCATCAACTGCAAGCACGCAGAGCACGAAGTACAGCAATGGGATTAGTCCTACCTCAGAACTGTGTAGACACGCGGAAGCGTATAATATGAAATAGTGCAAAAGGATCTTCACCTCAGCACGCACCAAGGGTGAGGACCCTATACGCACGCACCTAAGCATGCCCTCGGCCGTGGTTCCCGCCACACGGGTCTGGGCTTGGATCCGCTTACCCGATTACCAGGGTCCATTCTGGTTCTGAAGAGAGGAAATCTAAGAGGGAGTAGGGGGTTTTTGCACTGTTCCCCCTTGGGATTCATGCCTCCTCTCTCGTGCTTAATGCTTAGCCTTCTGAGGTGTTGCAAGGCCCTTGTGCCTTGTGTTCATTCTGTAGGTGCTTTGGTTCCCTTGAGGTTAAGGCATCTAAAGCCTTGTCTTAACGTCTGGTGGGCTGCTTGCTTTGGTTCCGATATGTGGACACATCTGCTGATGTGGAAATTGCTATTAGTGGTTAAGAATTACTATTGATATATTTGAGATACTTAGATATTAACCTGTAGGGTTAGTTTGGTGGTTCAAACCACCATTTTAACCCAATCTTTTTGCATTCTGATTCGAGTTTGGTGGTCCAAACGACCTCGGACTCACTTGTGTTTTCAAGTTTTATAAATTTAAGTGTTGTCACGATTCTTGTCCTAAACTAAGGCACGTATTTCTAAAAGACGATTTTCGTGAATTAACAAGAACAAATAATAACATAATGAAATTTTCATTATAATGGGATCACATATACCTGCATATTTGTTGAAGGATTCCAATCAAGATCATGTCAGAACCTAGTTCCACTGCTCTTTTATGTTTTGGTGTTAATAAAACTGTTTTAAATCTAATGAGTTTATGAAGTGATATTTACAAGGAAATCACAGGATTATAGGAAGTGTGGATGATGATAAGGAAGAAGTTTCAAGTGGATGAAGATTTTGTTTATGTTTATTTGTTGTAATCTAGAAATGTGTATGTCTCCTAAATAAGAAAATTTGATTTAGGAAGTAAAATCAAAATAGAGATAATTAGGTATCAAACTCACGTTTAATTGTTCATTTGAAAAATTAAAATTGTTTCTTAGTTATATTAATCGCTTCATTGAGTTTGAAAAACACTAAAATTGATTAAAAGAGTTAATCTTAGGTACTTGTAGCAAGTATCGGTACTGTTCATAAGTACCGGTACCTCTAAGGCATAGGTTTGAGCCATAACCTCAAACAGTGAACAACAAGTACCAATACTCATCATGAGTACCGGTATCAGGCGCTTACAGTTTGTGGACATTGGTCGCTCCTGGACCTTACAAGTATTGGCACTCATCACTAGTACCGATACATATAGGTCACAGTTTTTGACTCATCTCAAACTTGTGAGTCACAAGTACCGATACTCATGATAAGTACCGATACCTGGTGACTTGGTACTCAACTGTAAGCACTCTGTACCGACACCTGATGAGTACTGGTACCCAAGCTCTATTGTGCTGGCTACTGAGTAATTGTGAGCAGCTAGTACCAGTACCAACTAATTGTTGTGCCAAATCTGAATGGCTATTTTGTGATTAATCTTAACTCTAACATTCTAATTATGCCCCCAATAGCCAGGGAGCATAGGGGGGCTGCTTAGTGGTCCATAAAAATACCCTTGAGAACCATCTTTAGAAGACACAACAATCAAAAACATTCCTTGCTTCCAGAATTTATTCTCTTCTTTTAAAGCTGCAAAGGTAATAGTGCTTGTTGCTTCAAGCCTTCAAGAGGATCTCCGAATTGCAACAAGCCCTTTCGGCGCTTGTTTAGTTCTCTTCAAATTAATTTCTGCGCACCATTTATTTCACACTAGATCTTACTATCAAATTTTGCTAAAGATATTATTGTTGGAGACATAGGATTTTAGTTGTAAGCTTTCATATTTCTTACTTAAACCTGTAATATCTTGTTCTTATTTGTTTTTGTAATTGGGTTAAGGTAACCCCATTAATTGCCTCATATTTAGTAAATTGATTCCCTCTGGGTTGACTGATGCGGATTTCACGCAGTTTGTAAAATACGTCGTTGTAACGCGCAAAATCGATCAACTCTTAAATTTATATTCCAGATAGTGGGGTATCTAGGGTCGTCCAAGGAGGCCAAGTGTTTGCAAAATTGATTCTCTTGCTTCGAATACAAATCTCAACTTTCTTTTTGGTATTTTTCAATATATCATTTTTTTATTTTTGAATTAAGACAACATGCGAAATGGTGGCGGGAAGGTGATTTACACTTCAAATTTAATAAACTACTTCTAAAGTGGCAAGTAGAACCTCTCCCTAAGCTCACTCTAGGAAAGTGGAGGCCTAGAATAATTAGGGAGAGAGAGTGAAGAATGCTAAAAACAAAGCAAGTAGAAATGCAAATAAGAAATTGAAAAGAAGGCAACTAGATAAATGAAAAGGTGTTTTACAAAAAGGCCTAGTAGAGGAATGCTTCTACTACTAGAAAATTGCAAATAAGAAAAGCAAACACAAATCCTCTAGGTAGATGGCGAAAAAGAGGGCTTCTTGCTCCAAGGTTGGTGGATCCCAATCTTGAAAAAAATCCTCCAACTCCTTCCTTGATGTGCTCCGCCAAGGTGATGTCCTCCAAGGCAAGCCCTAAGGGGGCGTGCCCTAAGCTTCTCTCCAAGGGTGGACATCCACCCTAGGTCCTTCTCCTTTGCCTGGCCGTCCTCCTTGAAGTGGAAGAGTCCTCCTCCTTGGCGTGGCCCAAGTTCAAGAGAGTGGGGAGAAGAAGGCACCAAAAGGGCTGGTGATGTACCCCTTTAATCTCCTTCTCTACTCCTTCTTCTTGGCCGTAGGTATAGGTGGTATAGGTAGCAAAATATACTAATGGAGGATGCCCCCAAATGGTGGTAGGTGGTGGGTTTTTATAGAATATGAAGGGGGCTAAGGTGACTCTTGGAATGGAGGGCTAAGATGAAGAAATGGAGGTGGTTAAGGATCCAATGGCCAAGGTCAATTGGCGCTACCTTAAGGGACACCTATGGGGTGGTTATGGGTGTTGACACCCCTTGATGTTGGTGCCAAAATGGCTTCTTGAAGGGGGTCTAAGTTGGCGCCAAGAAGGGTTCTAGAAGGAGGGGTAGGTGGATGGCTAGGATGGGTTGTAGGGTTAGGTGTATGGTGGATGTGGGGGTGTATGTTGGCGCCAAAAAGGGGGGTAGCTAGAGTTAGGTTTTGGCACCAAAATTGGTGCCTTTTGGTGGTGATAATGGGGTGAAGGGGTGGCTAGGAGGTGGTGCCAACTTGAGTAGGGTAGCTAGCTTAGGTAGGCTTAAGTTGGTGGAGCTAGCTAGGGTTGAATTTGAAGGTGGTGGATGGCCAAGGAGCTGGTTGCTAGCTAAGCTAGCTTAGCTGAAGGAGGAGTAGAGGAAGAGGTGTTGGAGCTAGAGTTTGGAGGGAGGAGCTGAGGATGAGAAATTTGGAGCTAAAACTAGAGCTAGCTGCAGCTGAAGAGGCTCGCATAGGGCTACTCTAGCTGGCTTAGCTTGCTAGTTCTCTGCTAGTTGCTAAGCCAAGCTAAAGTGAGCTAGCTTCTACCATGATGAGCTGAGGTGAGCTAGGTCTGGTGCTCCCAGGGAGGATCAAGCTGGTTGAGACAGTTAAGGTAGCTTAGCTCAATTAAGTTGAGCTAAGCTGAGTCCCCGGGAGCTGGACTTGAGCTTCCTGAGCTGGGATGAGTTCTTCTTCAGCTGGCTGGAGTTGAGTGGAGTTGGATGTAGCTGGATCTGAGTTGGGGTGAACTCCTGTCAACTCAGCTGAGCTAGCTAGAGCTCCCTGTGGACTAGTGGGAGCAGAGATGAGCTAGACTCAGCTAAGTTGAGCTGGATCTGAGCTGACTTGATCTAGGGTGAGCTAAGATGAACTCTCTTGAGCTACCATTCAGCTGAGATTAGCTGAATGGAGCTGGGATGAGCTAACCCTAGTTCAAGTGAGCTAGGTTCCAACTGTGGTGAGCTGGATCAAGCTGAGTTCCAGCTAGTCTGAGCTTCTCCTTCACCATTTGCCTTCTTGAGTGCTAGGGTTTTAGGGATCTATATATCTGTTATCCCTAACACTCACAAAAACATATTAAAAAGACAATAAAAAATGCAATGCATGCCTAACCTATTTTATGCCTAAATGCAGCCCAAAAACCCATTTGCAGAGTAAAATCCTAAGAGCTAGGTTTGTTTTAATGCATAAGAATGATGATAAACTGGCGTTTATCATTGACGAAATTAGGTTAAAAATCCTAAGTCGGGAGACTTAGGTTGTAGGGTACCCAAGTGAGGGGAACCATTATATATTTGATGTTCTATTTCTGTGGTTTGTATTTTTTGAAAATTTTTTCCCACACTATTCATCCCCCCTTCTAGTGTGCTTGTGTTCTTTAGATCCTACAAGTGGTATCAAAGTGAGGTTGCGAGAAGACATAACAACTCAACTCGCAAATGCCATCATCAACCAAGTGCACCAAAGGCCAGTCATCCATACGTCCTCCCTACTTTGATAGGATAAACTATGGATACTGAAAAAGCGTATGCAAGTATTCCTCAAGTCCATGGATAAGGATTCTTGGACGCTTATTCAAGTAAGATATTCAGATCCGAAGCCACAAGTAGCGTGGACAGCAAATCAAAAGAAGATGATCGTTAGCAATGCGAAGGCGATGAATGCACTTTATTGTGCATTATCAAAGGAGGAGTTCAATCGTATCTCAACTTGTAAGTCCGCATATGAGATATGGAACACGTTGCAAGTCACATACAAAGAAACTAATAAGGTAAAAAAAACTTGCATCTTTATTCTAACAGAAAGTTATAGTGTTTCGGGATGGAGAAAGGCGAGACAATCAAGGCTATTGACACAAGGTTTGGGCAAATCATCAACCCCATGAAGAACCTTGGAGTGAAGTGCATGGAAGAACAGCTTGTAAGAAACATCTTTAGATCTCTTATAAGCGATTGGTCTCCGAAATCCACAGCAATCCAAGAGGCAAAAGATCTTTCAGTCCTTCCTCTTGATAATCTAATTGGAAGCCTCATGGCCTACGAGGTTCAACTGGAGAACATGAAGAAAAATGAGGAGAAACCCGTAAGCAAGAAGAAAGAGCTTGATTTCAAAGCCTTAAGGGAAGATTCATACCTTGACGATTTCGACTCCAACAAAAAAGAAGCGCCTACTCTTCTAAGAAGGAGATTTCAACGATTCATTCAAAAGTAAGGTAAAAGAGTGAATAAGTTTTCAAATAACGTAGTTTGTTTTGAATGCAAAAAAAATGGACATGTACGAAAGGATTGCACGTTGATCAAGAAAAAAGAAGAAAAGAAGAAAGAAAAAGAAATTGATCGAAAGAAGAAGATTTCAAGAAAGATGTATAAAGCAACTTGGGACGATAGCGATTCCAACACAGAATCCTCTTCTGAAGAATCCGAGGAAAATGAAGTCACCCATCAATGTTTGATGGCAAATGACGACAGCTAGGAAAATAAGGTAGAATATGAAATTTCATGTAATGAATTGTTTCAAGCATATGAAGATTTATATCATAAGGCTAGGTTAAATAAAAAGGAAAATAAAATTTTGCATAATAACTATAAGACCTTGGAAATGAAAATATCATGTTTAAAAATAGAGTTAGATATGGCAAAAGATACCAATTCACAATTGCATGCAAAAATAATAGAGTTAGAGGATATTTATGAGCATTTTGAGGAAACTTTAAATAATATTAAAACAACTACTAGATTGAATACTGAATTTTGTAATGCTTTAAAAGCAAAATTTCAAAGTAAAAAGAACACAAAAAATAAATCACATGCACTTAGACATGCATGCATTTACCAAAAGGTCAAAAATCCCAAGAATTATATATCTAATGTAAAAGAGGTCTATAAATCTTAGGATTTAAAAGGAACTAACCGTTAAGGACCCAAAAGAAAATGGGTACTTAAATCAAATTTATTAAACTATTTTGCCGACCAAGAAAGACAAGTGGATCCTAAATAGTGGGTGTTCTAAGCACATGATGAGACACTCTGACCTATTCATCGAGTGGACAAGAATTCAAGATGGAGGACATGTCAAGTTGGGCAACAATAAACGTCATCGCATTATTGGTGAAGGTAATTCAACTAAGCAAGTACGAAATGTACTTTTAGTAGAAAATTTAAAACATAATCTGCTTAACGTTAGTCAAATTTGTGACAGTGGTTGTGTGTATTGTTTACAAAAATTGGATTTAAAATCTTAAAAGAAGGATCTAATAGTATTTTAATTGAAGGTTTTAGATATGAAAATATCCATGTTCTTCACTTTTCATAAGAAAAATTTGTGAATTGTCTGCTTGCCACTCATGTTGAAGTGGATTTATGGCATCGTAAGATAGGTCACATAAATCACAAACACCTAAATAAACTAGCCAAAAATGAGTTAGTAAGGGATCTACTCAAACTATCTTATAAAAAGGATGCATTGTGCAAATCTTGTGAAATCGAAAAAATGCACAAGGCTTCTTTTAAATCAAAAGATTTAATTTCAACCACACGCCCTTTAGAATTGTTACACCTTAATCTATTTGGGCCAACACAATTTGAGAGCCTAAATAGATCAAAATTTTGCCTAATTATTGTTGATGGCTTCTCAAGGTTCACTTGGATTATCTTCTTGAAACATAAGGATAACTCATTTGACTCCTTCCTAAGTCTTGCTCGAACACTTCAAAAGGAAAAATCATCTTTTATTCTTAGACTTAGGACTAATCATGGGGGTAAATTTGAAAATGAAAATTTTTCAAATTTTTGTGTCAATTTTGGCATATCCTATGAATTTTCATTCCCTCGGGCACCATCTCAAAATGGTGTTGTAGAGCGCAAGAACCGCACTCTACAAGAATGCACCCGAACTTTGCTCTTGGAGTTTGGGCTTCAAAAATATTTCTGGGCTGAAGTCGTTAACACGGCCTGTTATGTTCTTAATAGAACTCTTTTAAGGCTATTATTAAGAAAACTCCATATGAGCTATATTATGAGAAGTCTCCTAGGATTTCATATTTTAGGGTGTTTGGAAGTCGATGTTATTTATTAAACACCTGAGATCGACTTGATAAGTTTAATTCTAAAGGTGATGAAGGCATCTTTATTGGCTATTGAACCAGAAGCAAAGCTTATCGAGTCTTTAACAAAAGGACTTTTGTTGTAGAAGAATTCCTACATGTTTCATTTGATGAAACAATATTAGGAGAACCTGAACCAAATCAACTAGAGTCTGATGATGTGGATACCCCCTTCATTGATGTATCAAAAATGGAAGATACACGAAATGTACATGATCTTCCAAAAGAATTGATACACCACAAGGATCACCCTCAAGATCAAATTATTGGTGATATTGAATAAGGTGTAAAATCCCAATCTCAATTAAGAGCTGACTTTATGCTTAATGCCTTTGTTTCTCAACTTGAACGCAAGAAAGTTGATGAGGCATTAAAGGATGAGTCTTGGGTTGTAGCTATGCAGAAGAAGCTACTCCAATTTACAAGGAACAATGTATGGGACTTGGTAGTCACTCCTGAGAGTAATTCCATTATTGGAACCAAGTGGGTGTTCCGAAATAAATTGGATGAATCTAGTACAGTAATCAAGAATAAGGCCAGACTTGTAGCTCAAGGCTATAACCAATAGGAGGGAATTGACTTTGATGAGATTTTTGCTCCTGTTGCCCACTTGGAGTCCATTTGGATGTTACTTGCCTTTGTAAGTGCAAAGAGCTTCAAGTTATTTCAAATGAATGTTAAGAGCGCATTTCTTAATGATAATATTAAGGAAGAAGTTTATGTTCATCAGCCTCCCAGGGTCGAGGACCTAGCACACCTAGAGCATGTATTCAAGCTCAATGAGGCGTTATATGGACTCAAACAAGCTCCTAAGGCCTAGTATGATCGACTTAGGTTCTTCCCTCTCCAACATGGATATCGAATTGGAGTTGTTGATTCAACTCTTTTTGTAAAGGAAGAAAGAAATGACATCCTGTTGGTTTAAATATATATCGACGATATAAGGAGTCCTTGTGTCAGCATTTTTGTGAGACTATGAAGACTGAGTTCGAAATGAGTATGATGGGTGAACTGAGATAATTTTTTAGGCCTCCAAATCCAACAATTAGACACAGGATTCTAACATTAATCAAACAAAGTATGTTCTTGAAATTCTCAAGAAGTTTGACTTTGAAAATGTAAATGGAAAAGAGACTCCAATTGCTCCATCTACTTCTCTTGGTGAAGACTTATCTGGCAAAAAAGTAGATGAAAAGAAATACCGGGGTATGATAGGTTCACTACTATACATTACAGCCTCTAGACCTGATATTCTTTTTGCTACATGTTTATGTGCTAGATTCCAATCTGAACCCAAGGATCTCATTTAAATGCAGTAAAAGGAATATTTAGATACCTAAATAGCACAAGAGATCTTAGTCTCCTTTATCCTAAAGCACAGACCTTAGACTTATTATCCTATAGTGATGCAGATTATGCAGAGAGTCGGACAGATCGAAAGAATACTAGCAGCACACTTCATTCTATTGAAGAATCTTTGGTATCATGGTTCTTTAAGAAACTGACATGTGTTTCACTTTCTATGACCGAAGCAGAATATATTGCTACTTCACTTGCTTACTCTCAGGTCATTTGGATGAGACAGACTTTGTCTGATTTTGGATTGATTTTTGCGCAATCTAAAATTTTATGATATAGTGTAAGCGTAATTAATTTATCCAAAAATCTGGCACATCATTCACGTACTAAGCACATAGATGTTCGACATCATTTTCTTAGAGATAATGTGCTTCATGTGCCATTCACTTAGAATTCATAAATACCCAAAATTAATTGGCAGATATTTTTACAAAACCTCTTACAGTAGAGAGATTATGCTTCATAAGAAGAAAATTGGGGCTTTGTACAATTAAAGAAATTCAAAATTAAATGATTGGTTGTCTTATAACTTGTTTGTAATTATAGAAAATCCTGAGAGCTTAACTACAATTTACCAACTTTCGTTAATAAGGGGTATATTGTAATATTTTCATATTTCTGAAATATCAGGGTGTTGTTTGCAATATGGTTACTTAACTTAGGCTATTGACTACATTATTTTTCAAAACCTAAGTTTTTAATTCACATTTTTTCAACCACTTAAGTGCTCATGTGATTTGCACTTGACCCCTCTTCTATAAAAGAGAGCAAGTGTAAAAACTTGCCTCATTTTGCTCTTCTCAAAACCCTAGCACCAAAGAAGACCTCTTCCACCCTTTCTCAAAGAAGATCTTTCTCTCCAAGGCTTTCCTTAAGAGTTTGAGGTAATTTCTACATCACTTGTTGATCCTCATTCCCCTAGATAGTGTTTTTCTTTTCAAGATCTTTGTTTCAGTTTGTATACCTGTTGCTGCATATTTTTTATCGTCTAGCTATCATCGATATCGATACTCGCTGGTTGCAGCAGTGCCTACTATAGGCAACAGGTACCGGTACTGATGTTTTGTATCAGTACCCACTTGATTTTCTGGTTGGAACTGGAGCCAACCAGTGCCGGTAGTTATGGCCAGTACTGGTACATGCAGGCATATGTGTGTTGTGTATGCATGCATGCATGGAAATATTTTTGTTCTTGATTTCTCATATGATTTTTCTGCACCTTATTGCATGTTCACAAATGGCACCTTAGTCTAAGAGTAAGGGAAAGGCACTTCAAGATGCATTTCACAAATTTTGCATCAATGAGAATTCAAAATCTAAATTTGATTGGCATAAGTGCCTTAAGCATTATCATTATAGGCCTGTTGAGTGGAAAGATTTTTTCCTTACATCTTTATGGTTTCATTAACTATTTATCTGAACAACATCTCATGCATTTTTTTGATGAATCATTCTTTGCCGATGTTCCTGGAGTCTACCCTAATATCAATTGCCTACTTTTTGCTAACCTCCAAGAACAAGAGAATAGAGGTCATCTAGTCCTAACCTCTAATGTCATTGGTCAAAAAGTAAATGTCACACTAAAATTTCTTTCTACTATCACACAATGTCCAAACGAAGGTCATGCATTCAATACTCTTAAAGAAAAATTCATTACCTCTCAAATGCATGAAACACTTTTGCTCCCAAATTGCCAAGGAAAGTCTTTGGTTGCACCTAACATTGTTTGCTAGAGTCTTATTTAGAATGTTAGCGTAGAATTTAAGGGTCAAACATTCGGGATTCCACAAGATTCCCGTCAATATTTTACCTTTAATCTATGCTATCATTACAAGTTTCCCTATCAATTGAAACACGGTATTCATTCATTTTATTAAACCTCATATACTTGTTTAAGAAAATGAATGCTTCTTCCCTTCCTCTTAATATACTTGTTTCTCATATACTTATCAAGAGTAGGGTTGATCTCTCAAACTTTACCCTACTTAAAAAAGTGGTCTACTTCAAGTGGTCCACACTCAAAAAAATGGGAGTAAAGCCTATTGGAGAAGAATCCTCAAGTAATGATGAAGAAGATTAAGTTTATCGTAATGCTCAATCTTCTTCTCATCAAGTACCTGATTCATCTTCTGTATTTGTTCCATTGACTTATCCTTATCCCGAAGTTGAAATGCCTTGGGTTAATTTGTCTCATGTACCTAGAACCGACCCCACCATGATTAACACATTCAACTATATTGGTCAAAATCTCACCAATCTTAACTTTGGCATTCGTCATATGGAACGCAAGTTCCATGAGCTTTCTCTTTCTATTGAGTCCTCTAGTTTTGCTTCTTCCACCCAACAACCTAAGCAATGGAAGCGAACTCAATCAATGGCACCCAAAGAATATAGTGAAAGAAGGAAAAAGTATTTTCAAGACCCATCTCATGTCTCTTCTCAAATGGAGGAAGAGGAACCTATTCTTAGTGATGACAAAGAGGAAGAAGACAATAATGAAGATGAAAATATTCCATATGCCGAAGGTGAAAATGAAGAAGCTGGAGATGATGAAGATGAAGGAGATGACGAAGATGAAGAAGCTGAAGATGAAGATGATAATGACAATGACGATAGCGGCGATAATGACAATGGCAGTGGAAATGTCATTCAAAAACATATTAGAAAAAGAGCTCGCAATTAGTTTAGTTTCTACTTTTATGTTATGCAGTTTGATGTAAGAACTTTTCTTTCAACTTGTTGTATGAGACTATTTAATTTGGTTGGTTGTTATGATGTATGACTTTCAAATATGTTTGAATGCTTTCTTCGCATAATTTATCATTGCTTGATCATTATCTATGCATACTTCTCTTCACTAGTACCAGTATATGTAGGTCATAGTTTTTGACTCATCTCAAACTTGTGAGTCACAAGTACCGGTACTCATGATAAGTACTGGTACCTGGTGACTTAGTTGGTACTCAACTGTAAGCACTGAGTATCGATTCCTATGATGAATACCAGTACCCAGGCTCTATTGTGTTGGCTGCTGAGTAACTATGAGTAGTTAGTACCGGTACCAACTAACCATTGTGCCAAATCTGAACGGCTATTTTGTGATTAATTTTAACTCTAACTTTCTAATTATGCCCCCAACAGCAAAGGAGCGTAGGGGGGCTGCTTAGTGGTCTATAAAAACACCCTTGAGAGCCATCTCTAGAAGACACAACAATCAAAAACATTCCTTGCTTCCAGAATTCATATTCTCTTCTTTTAAGCTACAAGGCTAATAGTGCTTATTGCTTCAAGCCTTCAAGAGGATCTCCGAATTACAAGTTCTTTTGGCGCTTTTTTAGTTCTCTTCAAATCAATTTTCGCCCACCATTTCTTTCACGCTAGATCTTACTATCAAATTTTGCTAAAGATATTCTTGTCGGAGACTTAGGATTTTTGTTGTAAGCTTTTATATTTCCTGCTTACACCTATAATATCTTGTTCTTATTTGTTCTTGTAACTGGGTTGAGGTAACCCATTAATTGCCTCGTATTTAGTAAATTAATTTCCTTTGGGTTGAGGGAATCAGGTTAAAAATCCTAAGCTAGGAGACTTAGGTAGTGGAGTACCCAAATGAGGGGAACCACTATATATTTGGTGTTCTATTTATGTGGTTTATATTTTTTGCAAATTTTTTTCTCACACTATTCATCCCCCCTTCTAGTGTGCTTGTGTTCTTTAAATCCTACATATCATAGATAATTACTCAATTTAAACCTGTCAGATTTGTCCCTAGACCACCAACTTTTGCAGACGAAATCCTTACCCAGATTTTCTGTATTCTGTGGCATAGGTAAATGTCCTTGTATGCCTGCGCAAGTGTTGCATGTGCGATGGGCATGCCAATACATGTATTTTTTCTTTTCTTTTTCTTCTTCATTTACCTTTGGTTTTCCCTCCTTTATGAAGAAAGGTTACTTTAGCAATTAGAAAGGCAAAACAAGTTTCATCTTGCTTTGCAAAGGTTTCAACCTTTGAAATTCCCTTTGGGAAAGGATAGAATGGAAGAAAAAGGAACCCCGGTTCTGAGAGACAACAATACTTTTTTCAACTTTTGAAACTTTTTACTAAATAATACAATTAGAAACTAATTGCAACTTTCCATGGATTTGTTTTGTCACCAAATCTAGAATTATTCATTATGATCTATTTAATAAGATCAACCTCTAGGTTCCATTTTCTATTTATTGATATTGCATGCCATTTTCTATCATTTTGTAGGTTTAAGAGCTGCTCAAGAACTACCCCCATGGGATAGGTGTAGTTAGCCACAATGAGATCTTAGAGATGCACAAGGAGTATATTGACCCAAGTTTCACTTACAAGAATTTAACTTTGGAGGAGCAAGCCAAGGTTATTGTAGCACCTAGAAGCAACACTGAACTTCACTCTACCAAATTGAAGAATGAATTATATGAGCTTTTGTCAATCAAGGAGTCTTTCATTAAATAGTCTTAGATTGGAACAGTTTAAACTTCTATTGTAAATAGGAAAAAAAAACAAGAGTTGACTGCTCTTTTGTATTATGATGTATTTTTTTTATTTTTCTTTTTTGTAATTTCTTTACAATATTGTAACAAGTACTTTGTATTTTAATTTCAATAAAAATGATGCCTTATGTCAGAGATTACTTTTGTCAAGTTATCCATGCTATATGTATTACTAAAATTAAGAATGTTTTGATATTTTATCTTAATAATTTACATTCACAATTACATGATCCTTAAAAGATTATAAGGGGTGATTATTTTTTTTCCTAAACTTGTAAAGATAGGGCAATCTATCCCTAAAAAAATTAAATGTCATGTCATTAACTTTTTTGTGTCCAATCTATTATGACTAATTTTCTGTCACAATAGTTGAGGGCAGAAAATTTGTCTTCAAAACTTTTAGTGACCCTCATTTGGGCGATGGATTTTTGGAGATGGATCTTCCTTCACCAGCCCTAAAATCTATCCCCATAGTCTTCAATTCAATCCTCAAAGGTTGTCACTACAAGTGTATTTTCTTGTAATGGTACCAAAGAAAAACCTGCAATCCTATTTTGTAGGATATACCAATGAAGGAATCATAAAGTATTTAGAATGGTTGTACAAAGAAAAAGGCATACATCTTGTAGTTGTTAGAAGAAACTCTGGATCTCACAAGCCTAAACCAATGACAGGTCCAAAACAACAAAAGATGGGTCATGGACAATGGATGCTCCAAGCACATGACAAGAGAAGAAGACATGTTCCTCAAGCTAGATCGCAAGGAAGGTGGTTCAGTCACCTTTGGCAATAATCACAAGGGTCGTATTATCGGTATTAGCCAATTGGTAACTCTAAAACCTCTTTTGATAATGTTCATCTTATTAAGGGTTTAAAACACAACTTGCTTAGTGTAATCCAAGTCTATGATAAGGGTTATTAAGTATATTTCACTTCAAAAGGCTCTAAAATTAAGGATAAAAAGATTAAAGAAATTCTGGACATAGATCAAAAGATATTTACACTATTGACTTTGACAACTACAATAACCTAAAGTGTTTAGTTGCATGGGATAATGAGTCAATATTGTGGCACCATTGACTAGGGCATGTTCACATGCGAAATATAAATAAGCTTGTGAAACATGACTTAGTATGAAGATTGCCAATGATATCTTTTAAAAAGAAAAAACTTTGTGATTGTTGTGAACTAGGCAAACTTCATAAAACTTCTTTCAAACCTTAAAATATTGTCAGCACCTCAAAACCACTTGAGTTGATTCACCTAGACCTCTTTGGACCAACCAAGTCTGAAAGCTTAAATGGGAGCAGATAATGTCTTGTCATTATTAATGACTTTTCCTGATTTACTTGGGTATTGTTTTTAAGGTCTAAAGATTCTACTTTTGAGGAATTTAGAAAAATAGCCAAAAGAATTCAAACTGAGAAAGGTTATTCCATCGCTAGAATAAGAAGTGATCATGAAGGAGAATTTGAGAATTAAAATTTCCAAGATTTTTACTCAACTTACAAGATTAAACAAGAATTTGTTTTTCCTAAAATAGCTCCTCAAAATGGTATAGTAGAAAGAAAGAATAGAACCTTGGAAGAGTGTGCTCGCACAATGTTGTGCAAGTCAAAGCTACCTCAGTATTTTTAGGCTGAGGAAGTTAACATTGCCTGCTACATTCAGAATAGAGTCTCCATCAGACCAATCCTTAAGAAAGCACCTTTTAAGCGATAGTATGATAGGACCCTAAGATCTCTTACTTCAAGTTTTTTGGTGTAAATCTTTATCCTGAATATAAAGGAAAACCTGGATAAATTTGATACAAAGAGTGATAAAGGGATATTTCTAGGATATTCTTCTAAAAGTAAAGCCCATAGAGTTTACAACAAAAAAAATTTAACAGTTGAAGAAACTTTACATGTTTTATTTGATGAATCAAATCAAAAAGAAAATGCATCAAGCAGAGATGATGATCAGATCTAAGAAGATCCTTCAAATATTCCTAAGGAGAACATAGCTAGTAACTTACCTAAAGATCTAACCTACACTAAGGACCATTGTTTGTCACTTTTCACATAAAAATATTTTTTTATATTGTTGTAGTTGTGAATCACGTCGAAACAAATAACATTTAATTTATCAATTTTTCAATAAGTACCGAGTCATCTGCAGGAAGGCAAAATGTGATTTTATGTGAAAGCTTTTCGGAAAGATGTTCTAAGCAAATATTTATATATGTATATATGTATATATAGACAAGCATCTATGAGATCAAATAATCATTTTATTGATGAAGAGAATGTCTCACAAATCTAATGTAATTGAATGCTTGAAAATAACATGAAATAGAAAAATAAAAAATGGAGGAGGAAACAAAAAAAGAAAATGTGGTGGAGACAACGGAGCCACTTGTGGAATGCTTGTGCGAAGCGCGGCAACACTTTAGATCTAGGGCGTCGAGAAGAAGATAGAAGAGCGCGATGCTGCAGAGAGAGAGGCGGCATGCACTATGGTGGATTAAAACTATACTCAAGCTCCTCCCCTTCTAAGTGGTAGAGGCTAGGTCCTTTTATAGGAAAGTAGGAAGAATTATGGCCGTAGGATTTAGATCTAAGGATTAGGCGCAGGCTAAGAAATCAAGGGAGTGGTTCACCATTGGATGAAGATCCAAGGGTGTAGATTACTCTTGGTGTTAGCAAAACATCTTATCTCTTGTGGTCTTTCCATAAGAAAGATCAAGGATAAGATCTTTCTTATGATGGGTGCCTAAGAAGATAGAGTCTTTGCTTAGGGTCTAAGCAAAGTGGTCATAGGTATATTTTGGGTTGTTTTAAGGGATAAGGCTAGGTTCGGAAGGTTTTATGCACAGGAGGAGACCTTTGGACATCTAGGAAGGTCCCTAAATGTCTTATACTATAGTGTTAAATGTCTGGATGATGTTCTGGGTTGTTTCAAGAGAATAAGGCCATATTTGGTGTTTTTTCTTGCTGGAGAAGGGTTTTGGACGTCTTATACTACAAAATTAGAAGCCCAGATGGTGTTCTGGATGTCCAAATCAGCTTTATGGGTTGCGGGTGCATCTAGGAAAAAATTTGGTGTTGGGGTGTCAAATCAGACGTCCAGAGAGGTGTTTGGACATCCAGAAAGGGTGTAGGTCCAAGTCTGGTTGTGTGTGAATGTGTAATTGGGTCAGGGAAGATTCTAAATGGTTCAGGGAAATTCTAATTAGGTTTTAGGTTGGGTTTAGCTCTAGGATAGGTGGGCTTGGTTTTGAGATAAGGGTACCCTAGAGTTCTAAGGGTAGGGTTGGATTATCCTAGTCCGTCTTTCTCTTCTTCTTTCATTGGATCTTCATTTCTTCCTTAATCAAGTCTTGGTCTTCAACCAACTCCTAGCTTGTAGCTTCATCTTCTATCCCACTTTTATTCTGCATGGCTCCAAGTCAATTTAAGTCCTTCACCTACATTATTTACAAAATACTAAAATTAGCTAATTAGGCCTAAAATAAACATAATGCATATAATATGCATGCATG
Organism: Thalassia testudinum; assembly: GCA_037157565.1. Lineage (NCBI taxonomy): Eukaryota > Viridiplantae > Streptophyta > Magnoliopsida > Alismatales > Hydrocharitaceae > Thalassia > Thalassia testudinum. The sequence goes on along the minus strand of JAZHRO010000047.1, from coordinate 26,184,451 downwards.
CTCTCAATGAAATATTCACATTCCAAATGCATGATTTTACTGAGGAGCTAACCCTAGATTAAGCCAATTAGGGTGAAAAATTAAGCTGTTATCACACCTCCATGCCTATCTTTTGCTAGTCTCCTAGCAAATGCAAAAATGAAAAAATGAATGCAAAATGTATTATTCATGCTATTTACAACTTGGCTCCCCGAAGGGCTGCTTCTTTCTTATTATCAAGGGATTGACAAAAGACTTCTTGTCTTCTTCCAAAATTTAGAAATCCGAACAAATGTGAAAATGATGTGATAGTAGCCTTAAGCAACGAATCCAAGTGAAAAGACAACACACTTTTAAAGTTCGTATTTGACCCTCCATAAAAATTCTTTCAAGATAAGCAAACTTTTCCCTCAGGAATAACATAGCACATAATATGTGATTCAACCCTGATTCTTTGGCTTAGGTAGAAGATGTCCAAGTCAAATGATTTCATATTTGGTGGCTTATACTCATCTGGTGCTACATGTAGCCTAGTGCTATTGACTCTAGATCTCTAGACTATCAAACAAATCAACTCAGAGAGAGGCTAAAAAACTATGCTCTCTTCTAGTTCCTTTACGCTCACTTTCTTGCCCTCTCTCTCTCTTTTTCATTTTGAGCTCACAATCTCACCAGATTTTGTAAATGTACTCAATATTTGGTGGCCTCACATGGTATTAACACTTCAATTAAAGTTTTGATAATCCTATAACTAAGTCAGAATTCCTCAGCCAGTATTTGTGTGGTCAGAAATACTGAAAAAGTAGATACAGGTTATATTTTGTGGATCGCAATGATTGTTTTCCTGCCTCAATGAAATTGACTCATACATAAACTAAACTCTGAACTAGAAAATTCTTTTTCAGACATGTGTATATATATATATATTTCTTTTCTTTTCTTTTTCTCTTTCTCTTTTCTTTTATTGAATACCAATACAACATAACACAACACAAACTTTATTTATGAGGCATTTTTGGGGAATGATGATGTTCAAGAGAACATTATGTGGCTTATTTGGTGAAAGTGCCTACTCTCGGCACCGGGAAGGGATGGATAGGATAACGTACTCCTGACCTTTGACATTAATACCCTCCTTCAGTCAAGGATTCCACAAAAGACAGTCGTAACCATCCACCTTAGTTATAGTTTTATTAGAACTCGCTCTTAGCGTATCTACCTTATTTGGTAGCTCTCAAGAATTCTCACAAAATATTCGCACATAGGAACTAAGAGTGAAAAATATGCCTAACTCTGAGGTATCATCATCTAATCCTCACACTAGACTTAGAGCACCAATAGACACTCTACTCTCACCTCATAAATGTTTGGTGAATCTAATGAAAGATAGTTTCCCTGACTCCCTAACTAACTGTCCAAGGGTTCAGGTAAAAAAGCAATGCTTTTCCTCAACAAACTAAAAATGTCTATTGGTTTTCATAAAGGATCCATTGCAAAGTCTATATGCAAGTAAAATAATTATACTGGATTATAAACTAAGAAACAATTCCAGAAGAAAATCCTCAATAAAACTTCCTTAATAAAAATACTTTATGCATGAATATAATATGTATAAATGGGTTTTTTTTTCAAAAATGCTATTTATAAGTTTTGACAAGATTAGCTGACACAAAAAAATGAAATGTCCACCCCCCATGCCTATTCATTGTAGTGTCCTCATTGAAATGTATGCAAGAAAATCAAAATTTATTAAGCAAGAAGAGGGAATATCACCTGATTGAGCTTGTTAATCCAGGTCAACTTGGACAAAAGAAAGAAAGATACTTATACAGAATACTGGGTTGCCTCTCAACCAGCTCTAAGTTTAACATCATTTGTCGAACCAATTAATCTCAAGATAATTATATAACTTCAATGTTGTAGGTCAACAGGAATAATAATTGTTGCTGAGAGAGTTAGAATTAATATAAAGATATGATCAAGCGGTCCAAGAATTAGTGATCCACAAATGCAGACCAGTTGATGGTGTAGCCCTACTCCGAAGAGTTTTTCTAATATGAAATATAGATAGGGCTAGATAGATGAGGATAACAGAAATAAGGTTCATGATGCAAAGCCTGCTCATTAATCCAATTCCAAAGTTCAAGGAGAGTTTGTGGAGGAGGTGGATTGAATTCATGATTAAAATCTAAGTCTGGTTCAAAATTAAAATCATAATGATCCTTATAACGATGATTGATGTCAAAAATCATGAATTCTCCAGGCTCCCAATCATAAGAGGATAAAGGTCAAGGCTGTGAGATTGGAAGTTCAGTGTAGAATTCACTAAAATCTTCATCAAATATTATCTCTTCATCATCAAAAATAATCTCATTCTCATAATCAAGCCATCCATTATGATTAGTAGGATCATAAATTTGACCCCAATTGCCTCTCTCGTGAACTACATCTTCTGAGGGAATGTCTTCTTGTTTCTCATCAATCAAGTTAAGTTCCTCAAAATTCCATGATTGGGATGAGTTCTTTGCTTCCTCAAGTAAATCATTATAAATCATCCTCAATAGTTCTACAATCTCTTGAACATCTCTTTCATAGGGGGATTGTCTATCTTGTTCAATCTCAAGATGTTGGGGATTAGAATCAGGAGAAGGGAATGTAGAATCAGGTTTTCCCTCAAGACTCTGGTGGATGGGAAGAGAAGGGTGACAATCAACTGATATAGAAGTGAAAACAGATTTGGCTTCTCTCTAGAATATCTCAAATTGATCAATACCGTCAAATTCAGATATCATAATCGAATCATCCAAGCACATATGATCATCAAAATCCTCAGACAAAATCATATCAGAACCATCAAAATGTGCCTGGCTAGGAGTGTCACTACCCTCAATCCCTTTATCTTCTTGAGGGGTCTCTTTTGCTTGTTTGCAATCTTCATCTTGTTTAGATTCCCCTAAATTTCTTGACATATCTAACTCCAAATCATCCTCAAGGTCCAACTGTGCATCCTTTAACATAAAGGATTCGTACTCAAGCCCACCAAAGATTTGTTCCTCAAGGTATAATGATTGTATTTTAGGGCCTGAATCAAGATTTAGATCCTCAAGTGAGTCTTCCTCCTCAATCTCAACATGGTTATCAGATAATGTAAATTGGATTCCATGAACACGCAGTATCTCCCAAGATTTAGGATCTTTAAATTGAGGATCGATCTTGGGGATGCCAGCACTTTCCTCATCATTTTCCAGGATGGGGTTTCTAAATGATTCAACTCCAGATGTGTCATAATTAGTTCCAAGGACCCCATCAGATGTCCCTTCCATAGCCATGTCATTCATTTCCAAGTTCGTCTTTGGGACATCAGAATTGTCTATTAGTTCAAATGTAGGCCTGGGTAAGATTTGTTCTGGATAAGCATAGGGCTTATGGGTGGGCTTGGTGTAAGTAGAGCTTGGGATTGCATAAGATGTCATGCCTAAGGTCAGATCCTCAACCCTGAGTGGCTCACCACCAACTTGTGGTACACTCAGACCAGGTTTATCATGTTGTGCTTCCTGGATTTTATTAAGCTCCTTCAATAAATTATCGATATTTCTTTTATTAGATTCTCTCATCTTCTGGATTACTTTTAGCAATTGGGTAACCTCTGGATCACCTCAATGGTCAGGGGTTTAAGTGGGCTAAGGATAATGATTTCCATGATTTCTAATCTAAGTCAAATCAAAATATCCATTATCAAGATTTGAATACCTAGGGTGAGGATCATATCCTTGGTTGGGTGGTGTAGGGTTATCCCAATAAGAAGGTGAAGTGGGTTGGGTGAAATTAAGATAGTCTACAAAATGATTTCAGGGATAGGATTGATATCCTAGGTATTGGGACTCTAAGGCATATCTCTTACCAAGGGAGAGATGAGTCTAGTTGAACTAGTCAAGATTGTTGGTCATGCCAATCAGGAGCTAGTCCTGTACGAAGAGTGTCTCTTGGGATTGTAGAGATCCTTGATATCCAAAAATTCGTGTGGGATTCCGTAAGGATGAGGTAGGCCTAGCTATACCCGGGGAATATGAGTTGTATGTGAGGGAATCAAGTCCTGGGTGTTGAGGAGAGTTCTCCCATCCTGAAGAAGTTGGAGTAAGGGAACGGTTAGGATAGGGAGAAAAAGAGGAATAGTGGGGAGCAAAAGAGTATAGGTCCAAGTTCTCCTCCTCAATCAGTTCTTCCTCACGACGATTAGCCATTGGAAAGGATTCAAAAATAGAAAAATCGGGTCTTCTCCTTAGATTATTCTCTAAAGGTGGTACAAAATCAGGGTTCAAATACCTTCTAGCATCCATGTACCAAAAGAAAGTTAATAGATGAGAGAGAGAAGGCAGATGAAAGAATACCCACCCCCATAATACAAGCAATCAAGCCAGTCCTCAGCATGTAAACCCTAATTAGACCTATTCCTGACTCCCCAAAATACGATTAGGTTAGACCAACCCTTGAATTACTTAGCTGGCCAGAAGGGTAGGACCACCACGGAACACCACTAAGGGTTAACGCAGTTACCCCACCGATCTTTCTTGTCACCAGTTGGTCTAAGTAGACAAGGCCTTGATCTTAGCCCAATTCCTCTCCATCGCCGATCGCCCATCTTGCCATCGATTGTGAGCTTCTTTGATTTCAAGGGCCTGGAGGGCGAGTGGTGGGCGATCGGCGATGGGCGGAGCGAGGTAGTGGGGCGAATCCATCCAGGGTGGGCGCAGAAGATGAATGGAAGACGTGGAGATCAAGGGCCTGGATGAGAAGAGAGCGGTTGTGGCAGGAGAGGTTTTTTAGGTCGTCTGACCGTTCTCAAAGACGTCCTTGGAGGCGGAAGAATGGTGATGTTCTCTGCTTCAGATGCAGACAAAGGGGGCATGTGGCTGCGATATGTAAGAATGCTCAGATCTGCTTGGAGTGCAGGGGCGAAGGACACAAAAGCGATTTGTGCCCTAGGAGGTTCCCTTTGCGACAATGGCGGGCAGTCTCACGTCCTATTTGGAGGGTCAAAAATGAACCTCGGCCGCCACCACCACCGATTTTGGGCAGGCATACAATTGAAGTTGAGATCCCATCTATGAAAGAGATCTTGGCTGCAGAGATCACACTGAGAGGTGCTTTGATTGGGGAGATCATGTCAGGTAGGCCTTCGATCGAAATGCTTCAGAACCTGGTACTTTCCTTAGATCTTTTGTCTGCGGGCTGGAAAGTTGCTCTGTTATCCCCTTCTCGATTCTTGGTGTATGGTTTGGGCATGCTGGATGTTGAGCGATTAAGATTTCATTCAAGTATCTTTAAAGATTTCATTGTGATCTGGAGAATGGTCTCTCCTTTTGATGGGGCACTATCTGAACGGCCTCCACAAAGAGTGTCCTCCAGGAGGGTCATCCTTGAGATCTCTGGACTACCACTGCACCTGCGGGTAAAGGGTGTTGTCTCCAAGATGCTAGCAGGTTTTGCATCAATCTGTGATGGTTCTGATGTTCTGATTGGAGAAGGAGACATTAGGTCGTTAAGAATTGAGGTGGAAGTTGCTAATGCTGGTTCACTTCCAGATTCGATCATTATCAGATGTGGGGGCACCTCTTGGCTTGTTAGGTTAGCTATTATTGGGCAGGTTGATTGCTGTCAAGATAATTCTCCTAAGGAGAAACCAATGTCTGGAACCAAAAATGAGGTGAGCAAACAATGTGACAGCTGTGGATGCAACCCTGCAGCTGAGGCTTCTGATCTCACAAAGAGGAAGGAGTGCCACAGTGCTATGGTTGAGAAGGATCAGATGGAAGATGTTGCAACACCTGCTGAAAATAGATCAGTGTTGATAGGCAAAGAGGGTGACTGTCTGGAGGTTGCTGAGACTGAAGTGGTAAATTCTGAGATGATCTGTAGTATGGAGTTGGGCAGTACAGAAAGGAAGTTGAGGCTTAAAGAACCAAGCCAGATGCAGCACCTGAGTCCTCCTGCAGTTGAGGTTCCTGAGCCCAAAAAGAGGAAGGACTGCCACTGTGTTATGACTGAGAAGGACCAGATGGAAGATGTTGCAACACCTGCCAAAAATAGATTAGCTCTGATAGTCAAAGAGGGTGATTGTTTAGGGGTTTCTGAGACTGTTTTGGCAGAATCTGAGATGAACTGCAGTGTGGAATTGGGCACTTTAGAAAGGGAGTTGAGGCTTAAAGGATGCAACCTTGCAGCTGTGGCTCCTGATCTCACAAAGAGGAAGGACTGCCATTGTGCTATGGCTGAGAAGGATCAGACGGAAGATGTTGCAACACCTGCTGAAATTAGATCAATGTTGATAGGCAAAGAGGGTGACTGTCTGGAGGTTGCTGAGAATGAAGTGGCAAATTCTGAGATGATCTACAGTATGGAGTTGGGAAGTACAGAAAGGGAGTTGAGGCTTAAAGAACCAAACCAGATGCAGCACCTGAGTCCTCCTGCAGTTGAGGTTCCTGAGCCCAAAAAGAGGAAGGACTGCCATTGTATTATGGCTGAGAAGGACCTGATGGAAGATGCTGCAACACCTGCTGAAAATAGATTAGCTCTGATAGTCAAAGAGGGTGATTGTTTAGAGGTTACTGAGACTGATTTGGCAGAGTCTAAGATGAATTGCAGTGTGGAATTGGGCAGTTTAGAAAGGGAGTTGAGGCTTAAAGAGCAGAGCCAGTTACAGTTTGCTACTCCAACTGATTTGCAGTATGGCTGTGGGTCCAAACAAAAGAGAGGCGTGGGCAGATCTCCATATGTGCTGCGAAGGAGAAGAAAGGAGCATCCTATTGTGGAGCAAGATATTGCTAAATCTATTATGGTAGAATATGTGGGTTGCAAGGTCAATGGGGATCTTTCAAGTGAGAAATGAGAGTTTTCTCGTGGAATGTGCGTGGGCTACGCAACAAGCAAAGAAGGGCTTCTCTTTGTAGATATCTCTCTGAGTGGGAGATAGACTGTGCCCTTTTACAAGAGACTCACTTGGAGAGGGAGAATGGTCAAGAATGGGACTGTTTCAAACAGTCTGGCCATAGTGATATTGTGGCTAAGGGTGCTGCTGGTCGGTCTGGTGGTATGGCTTTTTGGTGGAGAAAATCTGCCATTTCAGTAACTAAGATTTTTCGTGATAGGTTCTTAATTTCCTGCAGGTGTCAATCTCCCCAAGGTGATATGGAATGGTTTATATCATGTATTTATGGTCCTTGTGTGGCAGCAGAGAGGGTTGGCTTGTGGGAGGAACTTTATGCAATGCATCAAAGAGTGCAAGAGACTCCATGGCTGTTAAGGGGTGATTTCAATTGTTATCTTTCTGGTGATGACAATCTAGATGGGAGAATGGACAGTTCTTCAACAGGCTTCCAATTGGCTGTGCAGAACATGGGCTTGACTGAATTTCCCATCAGTGGTGTGGAATATACTTGGAGGAATGGAAGTGGACAGATTTCCAAATTGGACAGGTTCTTTGGCAGTCCTAGTTTGTTAGAGTTTTCAATTATCAGCTGTTTTGAGCCTTGATAGGCCGTTCTCTAACCACACGCCTTTGGTTTGGGACAGTGGGGTGAATGCAGACACGGGGTCATATTTCAAACTCAAGAGATCTTGGTTTAGGGAAGAAGGCTTTGTGCAAATGGTTTCTCAGTGGTGGCAGAGCAAGGATGTTCAAGGCACTGCCACACAGCAGTTGGCTGCAAAATTGGTTGGTCTGCGTGAAATGTTGAAAGAATATGGGCAGGCTGTGAACCTGATTAGAGACCAGAAGAGGAAGGAAGCCTTGACAGTCATCAGGGATTTAGATATGAAAGAGTGCAGGCTGAATTTGGACCAACAGGAGCAGCAATTGAGGCAGCAAATGCAAGCAATTGTGGGGGATGAAGACCTGAAAATTGAAATGGATTGGCGGGAAAAATCCAGACAGCTTTGGCTTAAAGAGGGTGATGCGAACACAAAATTTTTCCATCTTGCGGCCAGTGCTAGAAGGAGATTCAACCTTATTTCATCTATTAAAGTTGAAGAAAGAAATATTACCTCGGTTAAGGAGATCAGATCTGAAGCAACAAAATTTTTTAAAGAAGCTTCCAAGGCAACTCCAAGAGGTTCATGGAGGATGGCAGCAATGGATTTCCCTTGTGTAAATAATGAACAGAGTGGCATGCTTGTGACCCCTATTTCTGAACAGGAAGTGCTAAAGGCCATTAAAGATTTAAATAATGAAGGGGCTCCAGGTCCAGATGGTGTTCAGGTGTTTTTCTACAGAGAGTTATGGAATGTTGTTAAGGTGGATGTAATGAAGGTTATCCATGAGTTTGAAGTGGGTAACTCTGGTTTTGAGAGGCTGAACAAATCCTACCTGTTTTTGTTGCCCAAGAAATCAAGTGCAGAAAGTTTTTCTGATTACAGACCCATTGCGTTATCAAATTCCATCTACCTTATTATTAGTAAGGTTATTGCTAACAGATTGCGGGAGGTTTTAAAGGATTTGATTATGCCTGTTCAATCAACTTTTCTTCCTGGGAGATCGTTACAAGAGTCATTCATTGTGGCGCAGGAAATTGTAATGGGGTGGCAAAGGAGAAAATCAAAGGCTTTCTTATGGAAAGTAGACTTCTCAAAAGCCTATGATTCTATCTGCTGGTCATACTTGTGGGAGATCCTTAAAAGGAGGAAATTTCCACCCTTATTGATTCAATGGGTGAAGAGATGCATTACGACAGCCTCTTTTTCCCCATTGATAAATGGTAAACCGTGCCGTTCTTGGATTCAGCCCCAATGTGGAGTAAGGCAAGGTTGTCCTATTGCCCCTCTAATTTTTAATCTTGCGGTGGATACTTTGGCTAGGTTTGCCTGCAAATTGGCTGTGGATGGTTTTATAAGGGGGTATTCAATGTCTAATCATTGGGCTCTAGCTCCTATACTTCAGTATGCTGATGATACTGTTTTTCTTGTAGAAGGGGGGAAGAGAGAAGCGTAGGCTTTGTTACATATGGTTAAATTGTTTGGAGAGGTTTCTGGGCTCAGATTGAATGGAAGTAAATCTTCCCTGGTCTGTTTTGGGATGAATGATGGTTTACAGAATGAGATCTCTGCCACTCTTGGTACACCTGTGGTGCCACTACCGATTAAATATCTGGGTCTGCCTTTGAAATGTTCTAAGCTGAAGAAAGCAGATTGGTCTTTCCTCTTTGAAAAGATAGCTACAAAATTGGAAGGGCTGGAGCAGTAGATACCTATCAAAAGGGGGGAGGTATATATTACTGAATTCTGTTGTCACATCGATTCCTGTTTTCTTCTTCTCTGTCCTGAGAGCTCCAAATTCTATTTGGAAAAAGCTGGAGGTGATGTGGAAAAGATTCTTTTGGAAAAGGGCCTCCCATAAAGGGGCTTTCTTTCAACCCTTAAAATGGGAGTTAATTTGCAAACCAAAGAAGCTGGGAGGCATGGGTGTCAGATCCCTTAAGGAATTCAATGAAGCTTTACTGCTGAAATGGGCTGTTCGGTTACTGCAGGGGGAAAAAAAAACTTGGACAGAAATTATTCAGGACAGTTATGGGAGTACCAATGATGAGATAAATCGTCTTAACCCACGTAAACCATCCCCATTTTGGCTTTCTGTGGTGCGTGCCTTGAAGGAAAATTGGAACTTTTTCAAATCTGTTTTAGGTGATGGAAAAAGCTTTAAGTTTTGGCTGGAGAATTGGGTGCACGGAGGGACGCTTAAAGATAGGTTCCCCCTTGCTTATGCTGCTGCAGCAAATAAAAATGCAGTGGTAGCTGATTATTGGGATGTGGATTCGGAGCAGTGGCTGTTAAATATTGGTGGGAGGAATAATCATGAAACAAGAACACGCGTAGAGAATGAACGTCTCATGCAAGAGCTTGCTGCTTTCAAACACATGCCTCATGAATATGATACATACAAATGGGAAGGTAATTTTTCTACTGCGGCTGCCTATGACAAATTGATAATGTCCTCCAGGATGGCGGAAGATGAAGAAATGGGGAAAAAGCTTTGGAAGTTAAAAATACCATTAAAGTTACAAATTTTCTTATGGCTGTGCAGGAGGGATGGTTTGATTACTGGAGATCTGAGGCACAGAAGGATGGGGACCCCAACCCAGTTTTGTTATTTGTGTGGGTTGCATAATGATTCTACAGATCATATCTTCTCTTCATGTGCTATCACTGATTATGTTTGGAGGAGAGTATGCAATGAGTCCTTACCCACCTGGGGAAATTTATGGAGCTGTCTGGTACATGGGAATAAGCTTATATACATATGGTGGCGGTTCTGTGGGCGGTATGGAGGGCTAGAAATGAGTGTGTTTTTCAGGAGACCCCAGCTCATGTGGAAAACATTGTAAATTTTTGCTGGAGGCTCATACAGTACTGGGAGTCGAACTTGTAAATTATTTTTTTATTATCAATAATAGCTCTCCTGGTTTGCTATCGGTGATTCGATAGCATTCCTTTCTTTCTCAAAAAAAAAAAACTTAAGTTACCAAGAAAATTAGTCCTACCTAGGGCATGTCTACTCAATTTTAGGCTTAGGCTTGAAGTGCTTTTGAAATATGATGGCCATTAGGGGGTGTTGCCCTGAAAATTGATTTCAAAAGTGTGAAGTGCACATGCAAGGGGTTCACAAGCAATTTTTATGAAGTGAATTTTAAGGTTCAATTGCTTATATAAATGTGTTTTAAGGTTTCGTAGTTAAATAAATTCAAGCAAGGTTATGATGAGCACACAAGAGTTTCTTCTCAAGTCCCAACCTATGAGATAAATTTCCTTTATAAGTATGCAATGCAAAGGGTTCTCTACCTTAAGGTTTGAAACCCTAGAAACAAGTAGCTGCTAGGATACTTCTTTTAACTCCAAAATTAAGAAATGTGGTGTGACCCAAACATGCAATCAATTGGTTTTGTTGCACTACTAAGTAGGCGCTAAAAAAAATATTTTTCCACGAATTTAATGCACATTTTCCAATTTTTCAAGATTTAAAGGCACTAGGGATCTCAAAGTCTATTTTGACCCCTAATAAGTGATTGGATAATCCATGTAATCAAACGTGTAGAAAATATTTTTTAAAATTTTTTCTAAATTCTTAATTTCTATAGGAATTCAGTGCCACAAATATCAAGTCAATCAGAGTTATATAAAAATTTCTATGATTTTTTGAACTCCAAAAAGTCAAAAACAATAACAGATTTGATAACAGTTCAATTCATGAATTTTTAAAATTTTTATATAAATCAGAATTGCGTGAAATTTGGATATGCTCTTGACTTCAATACCCACATCCAATAGAAATTTTAGAATTTTTGGACGTGTAAATTTTCGTTGAATTTTTAAAACAGAATTTGTTGCAGCTTGAAAATTTAACAGGTGGTTTGTTAAGATTTTCAAGAGATACACAGTCCACCAAAAGAAAATTTTTTTATATATAGAAAGCAAGCAAATACTTATAACCTAAGGATTAAACAAAGCACCTAATTTTTTTTAGATTTTTTTCTCAAAAGGAAATCTAACCTAATCTAAGATACGAGTACTTACCTTAGATTTGAACCTATTTTTCTTCGTTGTTGTGCATTTATTCTCGTAATTCCACAATTCCTGTGCACATGCAATCAAAGAGAATAGCAAGTTAGAATTTCAAATAAGCACTTATAAGAAAATCTTTTAAAAATTTCCATTTCCTCCCCGGCAACAACGCCAATTTGTTCGTGACTTTTCACATAAAGAATTTTTTATGTCATTGTAGTTGCGAATCACACCAAAACAAACAACATTTATCAATTTTTCAGTAAGTACCGAGTCGTTCGTAGGGAGGCAAAACATGATTTTTGTGTGAAAGCTTTTCGGAAAGACGTTATAAGCAAATATTTATATAAGTATATATGCATATATAGAAATGCATCCATGAGATCAAATAAACATTTTATTGATGAAGAGAATGTCTCAAAAATCTAATGTAATTGAATGCTTGAAAATAACATGAAACAGAAGAATAAACTATGGAGGAGGAAACATAAAAAGAAAATGTGGTGGAGATGACAGAGCCGCTTGTGGGATGCTTGTGCAAAGTATGGCAGCACTTCAAATCCAGGGCACCGGGAAGAAGATCGGAGAGTGAGATGCTGTAGAGAGAGAGGGGGCATGCACTATGGTGGATTAAAACTATACTCAAGATCCTCCCCTTCTAAGTGGTAGAGGCTAGCTCCTTTTATAGAAAAGTAGGAAGAATTATGGTCGTAGGATTTAGATCTAAGGGTTAGGCGTAGGCTAACAAATCAAGGGAGTGGTTCACCACTGGATGAAGATCCAAGGGAGTAGATTACTCTAGGTGTTAACAGAAGATCTTATCTCTTTTGATCTTTCCATAAGAAAGATCAAAGAGATAAGATCCTTCTTATGATGGGTGGCTAAAAAGATAAGAGTCTTTGCTTAGGGTTTAAGCAAAGTGGTCATAGGTGTATTTTGGGTTGTTTTAAGGGATAAAGCTAAGTTCAGAAAGTTTTGTGTGCGGGAGGAGGCCTCTGAATGTCCAAGAAGGTCCCTAGATGTCTTATAGTGCAGAGTTAAATGTCTGGATGATGTTCCGAATTGTTTCATGAGGATAAGGCCATATTTGGTGGTTTCGCTCACTAGAGAAGGGTTCTGGATGTCCAAGTTGGTGTCTGGACATCTTATACTACAAAATCATAAGTTTAGATGGTGTTTTGGATGTCCATATTAGCTTTATGGGTTGTGGGTGCATCCGGGAAAAATGTTGGTGTTGGGTTGTCAGATTAGATGTCCAAAGAGGTGTTTAGACGTCTAGAAAGGGTGCAAGTCCAAGTCTGGTTGTGTGTGTGTAATTGGGTTGAGGAAGCTACCAAATGGTTCAGGGAAATCCTAATTAGGTTTTAGGTTGGGTTTAGGTCTAGAATAGGTGGACTAGGTTATGGGATAAGGGTATCCTAGAGTTCTAAGGGTAGGGTTAGGTTATCCTATTCCCTCTCTCTCTTCTTCTTTCATTGGATCTTCATTTCTTCCTTAATCAAGTCTTGGTCTTCAACCAGCTTCTAGCTTTGTAGCATCATCTTCTATCATGATTTTATTTTGCATGGCTCCAAGTTAATCTAAGTCCTTCACCTACATTATTTACAAAATACTAATATTAGCTAATTAGGCCTAAAATAAACACAATGCATATGATATGCATGCATGCTCTAAATGCAATATTCACATTCTAAATGCATGATTTTACTGGAGAGTTAACCCTAGATTAAGCCAATTAGGGTGATAAATTAAGTTGTTATCAACCATCCCAAGGATCCTGTGATTGGTGAAGTTACTAAAGGAGTTCAAATCAGATCCTCTATAAATAATCTTACACTTAGTGTTTTTGTATCCCAATTAGAGCCTAAAACTATAAAAGAAGACTTCACTGATTATTGTTGGATTGTAGCAATGCAAGAAGAATTGAATCAATTTGAGAGAAATAATGTTTGAGAATTAGTCCCCAAATCAAAATCTCAATCCTTGATCAGAACGAAGTGGGTGTTTAGAAATATGCTTAACGAATCAAGTAAGGTTGTAAGAAATAAAGCTAAACTTGTGGCCTAAGGTTACAATCAAGAAGAAGGAATTTATTTTGATGAGACTTATGCACCTGTGACTAGATTAGAATTCATTTAAATGCTATTAGCTTTTCTGCCCATATGAGATTTAAATTATTCCAAATGGACGTCAAGTGTGCATTTCTAAATGGATTCATTATAGAAGTCTATGTGAAACAACCACCTGGCTTGGAAAACTCAGACAAACCTAATCGTGTTTTTAAATTGAACAAAGCTTTATATGGATTAAAACAAGCACCTAGACCTTGGTGTGAAAGATTAAGGAACTACCGGTTAAATAATGGATTTAAATTTGGACAAGTAGATCCAACTATCTTCACTAAAAGAAAGGTTTATAACTATTAGAAGAGAACTAGATCTAACAAGACTTTATGAAATTTAACTTTCCGTTAATTGTCTATCTTGTTAGCTGTTAGTTGATCAACAAGTTATTTTGATCTATTAACACTTTGATCGACCAAAATACTATTTTGACCGACCAAGTTTTGAGTGGGAAAATTTTCTCCAAAACTTTCAAAGATTGATCGGCCAACCCAATTTTTTATCGATCAATATTTGGGCAAAAATTTTCCCTCCACTGGAAATTCAAATTATCGATCAAACTTTCCTTCTAATCAATCAAATTTGAATTTGGTCAACCAAAGACAATATTTGATTGACCAAATCTGGGCGAATTACCTTACCAAGATTTGAGTTTTGTCAATCAAATCAAAGAGATTTGATTACTAATTAACTTCATTTCGACGGACACTCTTCCAAATCAGTTAGTACCTATTTTGGTTGACCTATTCCCGATATAACTAACTTTTCATTATCGTTAACCAACCAAAATTATTTTTACCATACTCTCAAAAATCACCACCACCACACAACAACACCATTAATGTCATCCCCACCCTCTCAGAACAACCCCAACCAGTCCCACAACCCACTCAACCGATCAACCACCCAACTCTCTCTTCCCCCCTTCATTGACCAACTACCACGTCACCACCATCGACCAAGGTCTGATTGGCAAAGGCTGACACCCCCCAGCGACCTTCCCTCACCACTGCTTGCCCTCTAACAACCTCCACTTGCTCTAGCCATCCTCCTTCCTCTTGCTGCAACCCTTAGATTGATCCTAGTCAATCTTGGTAACTCCTCTCCATCTCATAATCTTTTTCCCTTGATTACATTCCTTGTTTTGATGCTTATTGTTAGTTTTGTGGCTCTGTTTTTTATTGTTGTTGTGAACCCACTTGTGTTCATTCTACGTGTTCTTATCTATTCTCATTTTCACTTTGTTTTGATCCGTTTGACCTTATTTTTTTTGCTATTGTCTATTTTTGATCAACCAATCTACTACCTTTGATCGACCAAAAATCATGGCTTTTAAACTTTGTTTTGTCCCATTTTTCATCAACCGAATCCTACGTCACGATCAACCAATTTCCTCTTTTGATTGATCAACCCAACCTTTTTGATCAACCAAAACAAGTCACTAACTTCAAAATGGCCCCAAAATGCTCTCGGCATGCCTCTTCCTCCCCTCACGATGACACCTTTAATCATTATTTCATAAATGACAACGCAAGGCATAAGTTTTCACTCTATTCCAAATTCTCTCCACACGTGGGTCGCCCCATCAACCTCAACTACTTCGAGTGCGTATTGCCTAGTATTAGGAATAAGCTCGCATTTCATAAAATCGAATGTCTCTTTGATCGAAACTTCTATGCAGGCACTAGGGGTAGCAGAATTAAGAGAGTTGACTGATTAGCCAGTTTTCACTTTCGAATAATATGATTAAGATGATTTTTCGTTTTAGTATTAAAGTGGTGGAAAACCGCTTAGCAAAACAATTAGAATTAAAATTACACTCACAGGAGAGAAGGTCGTATCCACAGGGAGGCAATGATTATTTCAAACTCGCAATAAATAAAAATTATTGTTCACAAATGATTTCCTTAAGAAATTATGTCGAGAAATCACATTAGTAATGTGTTTTAATGAAAATACATGTTGAAATTGTTTTTAAGCCAAATAGGAGGGGGTTCAATGTAATATGTACCACAATATAATAAGAATAAAATCTTCACAATGGAACTTAAATATAATTACAAATTAAGCTTCTTTTATAGCAAGAATCTTCCAAGATTTGAATGGAAATCCACTTAGATTAAGGTTGAGAAATTGATTTGCTTAATAAGCTAAACAATGAAGGAGGTTCTCATAAATTCACCATGATAATTAAATCATAAAATAAAGTTGACAATGGCATGAATCGTAAAAACTAATAGAGGATTTACTATGCAAAAACAGGGGAGGTTGCTTTGAGCTCCTCCATGCACGGAGGAGGTGGAGGTCGAAGAGGAGCTTCTCATCGGAGGTAGAAGGAGCCACGCCGCTTCCAATGGTAGTGGCATTGCTGCTTGGGATGGACTGAATCGATGGCGGGGCAGCGAGGAGTGGTCTGCGGTGGCTATTGCTGCTGCTGGTGTAGAACTCAACGCACTGCTGGAAGCAAGGAGGAGCACAGGGGAATGCGCGCGCGCAGTGCGGCCTGTTCTGCGCACTGGCGAAGGTGCGACACACGCAGAGGAGCACTTGGTGTGTGCTGCAGGCAGAGGTGCGGTGAGGGAGCGTAGGCAGCTGCACGCGGATGGCCGCGCGTGGTGCGCGTGGAGCAGCGGCCTGGACGATGTGAGGGCTGAGCTGCGGGTGCGTGGTGCATGCTGCAGGAGGTGCGTGGCGCTGCGGGGTGGTCATGGAGGGCTGCTGCAGGTGTTCTGGAGGCGCAGCAAGGGGCGCGCACGGTCCTGCTGCTGCGGGAATGGCGTGGCTTTTGGGTTTATTTTTGTGGAGTGGAGGAAAAACAGAGGATGAGAAAGAAGATGAAGGTGGTGCTGTAGGAGTTTCAGACGTCTGGGAACATTCCCAGACATCTTAACAGATGGGGGCGTGAAGTTGCAGCTGCTACAGTGGTGGATGCTGGTGACGGCAGTGAGGTGCCTGCACCTGGTGATGGACGTGCGCAAGGATGGTGCTGGTGGGTGTGGTGGTGATGAAGAAGAGGATAGGGATGTTGGTGGTAATGGTGCCTGTGGGTAGGGGTAACAAGTCGTGCATCAGTAGATGCACTCACGGTAGGCGAGCTTCAAGGAGCTCGTGCACGGTGGTGGTCAAGTCCATCCTCTTGGCGCGGCAGTCTCTCACCCCGCCGGCCCATGGTATGACGGAGCTTAGCCGTGGAGGCCCACGGTGGTGGAATGGGTGGTGACCTCTGTTGCATGGTCATCCCCTCCTCCCTTTGTAGCTGTAGGTGATGAATTTGAAATCCAAAGAGGCAGGACCAGATGCTCTTCATGGCCAATGAATGCTTACAGCTGTGCGTGAACGGTTGCATGATGAGAAGAAGCAATCGTTACCTGTGGAGGAAGAGAATAAGAAAATAATAAAATATTATGGTTATTTATGCATAAACCCTTAACTTCTATGTTAAATTAAAACAATGCAAGTAATTCACCTAATTGATTAACTAATCAAATGCATGCAATTCTAAGTTAATTCTAAATGCATGCAATGAATGAATTATGCAATTAAGCTAAAATATGAATTAATTTATTTACATCCTAATGTATGCAACCTAAATGTTAAAATTAACTTAATGTATAGACACTTAAATACTTAAATAACCCACAAATATGGGCTAATCAAATACCCCTATGCCTAGTTTTTGCTAGTCCCTAGCAAATCCAAGCAAAAATCTAGCATTCCAAGTAGACTAACCAACCCAATCGGTCTTCCTTTAGAAACATGTTAAGTTCAGACTTTAGACCTAAGGTTCCCAAGTAGTTGCTAAGTTACAGACTAGGTTGGCTAAAGACGAGTTGTAGGCACATGTTTCCCTGATTTCTAACTCTACCCTAGGGTTTATTGGTCCCAGAGATTAAAGCATCCGTGCATGTACATTGGTCTGAGTTATTTGAGGTTGGTATGATTATGATTGCCAACCTAGAAAGAGAGTATATATATATTGTAATATATTTTTTTTTGTTTAATTCCACCAAGTCTAACCTTAGATCAGCCATCAACATGGTTTGTGTCGGATTTATTGTTCCCATCACCGAACCTCGAAGGGTGCCTGGCTTTCGATGCTTCGAGATAGCACCTCCCATAGAGACCCCAAGTACTCCTGGCAATCAACACTTCAAGATAGTATTGCCGATGGATTTCTTAAGCGAATTCAGGCCTGTGGCAATCGACACTTCGCGATAGGGACACCCATGGTACCTGAACCGCACAATGCGCTTACATGCCCCCAATAGAATGGATATCCTAAGAGACAAGCGCCGAGGAGATGACATGTTATCATCGCATCATCAAGGTGAGTATGCACTTCACCTCTCCTACGGCAGGAACTCTTCCAATCAAATTGTGCTTTCAAGCTTCTCCTAAGTCAAAACTAAGAGAACCAAATTTTCTTTAAGAAATGAATTAGGGTGATCACTATTTACACAAGACCAGGTGTGTGTGAAATGTGGATGCTTAGGTTATGAGGACCCATAAACCACAAGGTAAAACAAGACTCCAGGTATTACCCAGCCTTTAACTCAATCTCTAGCTGAATGATCTACAACTTAACTCCTACTTAAGTTTTTAAGTCCACAAAAGATCCTAAGGGTCTAAAGCTAGTAGCTCAACCTAGCTTCTAAAGTTCGACACCTAGAATCAATTTAATCTAACCTAAAGTTCTGGTCTGCTTAAGAATGCAGGGCCAAGCCAATTAAGCTCAATAATTACAAAATATTTTTCTCTTTGTTCTCTCTCTCTTTTTTTTTTTTTTTGCAAATGTATGCAATGCAGAATGCTTTAACTAAATGCATGAATGCACTATGTATAAATGCTATGTATATCCCCAAGTACACCCCCCATGCCTAAAATCTGCAATGTCCCCATTACATAGAAGGATAGAGATGGGCTGCCATTATTTTGCTAGCAGTCGAGTAGCCAAAGAACCTGCAAATCAGGTTCAAGTATCGCAGAAATAGGCCCTAAAAATGAGCAAAGTAATGCTGGCCTAGAAAACAGGTAACCTAGGATGTTGGCGAGCTGATGATGAATCCCAATAGCAAATGCTCGCCCAACTAAGATGGGAATGAAATCTTCCCAGTCACAAGAGGAGGTTCCAAAGGATAAACTAGCATAACAACCTCCAAAGGAGCAGGGGGAGGATGACAAGGATCCTCTAAAAGGAATGGGGAAGGAATGGTACAGAAATAAACCCCTAGGGTAATGGATTGACCATAGGAATCATCAATCCATACCCAATATCCCATTACAAGAGATATTGGTTTGTTAAGCCCCATGGTCAGAACAAAAGTGAGCATATCTCTAAGCCAAGAATCGTCTAGGGTGTCCAAGTTTCGAGGTTGCGAGATGGCCATAAGATCTAGGTTGGGTTTAATCAGCTCGGTGTCCATCCCTAACAATCTTTCCAAATCCTCAATTGCATCTTTAGCATTCCTTACACTATCACAAGTATCTTCCTACACTTCATCAGGAGTCAAAATTTCGCCTTCAAACATAAGTGAATCAGAGGGTGACTTCGAATCAAATGAAGGTAGGTTGGAAGCAACAGATCTAGGGATTATCCTATCAATGTCATCCTCAAGTTCTTGTTCTTTACTCAAATCTTCCCCGGAGTCTATATGTGAATCAACATAAATCTTAGAAGTTACTTCCAAATTTTCCATTATTTCATCATGAGGAGAAATATCATCGATGAGTATACTAAGGACACCTAATTTGGTCAAATTTGTGACATCCTCAAGGGCTAACTCTTCAAATAAGACATAATCACCCTTAGTGTCACTCCAAATCTTGAATGTAGGTTCCTCATATAATTTATCCTTCTCCTCATCATACTATTCATCATATACTCGAGATCTAGAATCATCTAAAATCTCAGCAGATCCCCTAGGGTACTATATCTAGGGTAAATGGTTTACACTGGTAACGTCGGACTCCTCAAATAGGTGAATTTCTTCAGGGTTAGATTCCCTAAGGGAGGGCTTGAGTTCCATCTCGTGATCAGAATGGAGGGCAGGATTAACAACTTAACTTCAACCCACTTCATCAAATGTCACAAAAATACTATCATCTGGGTCGAGGTCTTCCAATGGTACCATCATTCCCTTCTTTTGACTCCAATATAATTCAGGTGGATACTCAACCTTATCATCATCTTCCTCGGGTTGCCACCTTTCTTCATCCAATGCATAGCTACTTTCATATGTATCTTCCTCCCACTTAAGGCGTGGACCTCTCAAGGAAGTGTCATCGAAGCTTTCAAAATCGATCCTCAAAAAGTAGCTATTCTCCCTTACATAATCCCTAAAATTTCCCTCCAACTTAAAGTGTGGCTCTCCCACGGGAGATGCATCTAGTGTAGAGGGGTGCACATCATCCTCAATGGGGTAGATTGGGTGGCTAATTTCATCTCTTTCTTGTTGGCCTGCTCTCGAAGATTCTCCTAACAATTCAATCATTTCGTCTTGCATTTTTTGTATTTCCATCTTCAAGGAGGAGAGGTCCTCATTTCTATCAGGAGAGAGGTCAGGCTCAGGCTTATAGTACCCAGGAGTGTCTGTCCAACCATTATAATTATTCAGGGATGGTGGGTTGGGTATTTCTATGGTGTGTGGGATATTGGGCAAAGCAAATCCTGCTCCTAGGTTCTGCTCACTGATTTGGGGCTTAACCAGGCCTATACTCCTATAATAGGAGTAAAATAGATCCTAATGATTGTCATTATGTCCATCAAAGGATGGACCATCTCGGTGTATGGGATCGAAGATCGCAGAGTAGGGGTAAGGGTGTGGGCAAGATGTGAAAGGATGGAAGTCAACATGGTCCATAATAACTCACACCACAATTAGATTCCCCAAGCAAACACAAATCAGAGGACTTTTTAGGTCTTTAATTAGTTAGGCCTTTGAGATTTAAGTCCACTTGTAGGTGATAAATCAATTTGTTCAATCAATTACGCGCCTGCTTGTCGACCTACGATACACATAAGAAGACCTAGTTGGAGCTTTTGTGCTCTTCCCTAAAGCTCAAATGGTAAAGCAACTCCAAAGATGGAAGATCGAGGAATGCAAGTAGGCCTAAGCCTTCCTTTGAAGTTGTGCTTTCGCGGTGCTTCTTAACTACCCTAAAAAATCTATGACAGGGCATCCCCCTCTTTGGAGTTACAAAACCTTTGATCTCAAGTTCTAAACACTTCAGAATCCAATGGTAGGAGGGATCTTGTCCTAGTAGTTCCAAAACCTAGGAGTGTCTAAATGCGTGCCGTGGTGCAAGAGTTACAAGTGTGCATACACCATAAAAATTTTGAGTTTTGAATTTTGAACCGTAGCACAATGTCTCAATTCAAGTCCTTGGTTTTAGTGTTCCTCCTTAACTTAAAGTCCTTTTTCAAGAAAATATGCAACCACTTGTTAGATCTTTTCAATTCAATTAGGTGGTCGTGCAATTAAATCCAAATGCACATGCATGAACAATATAGAATGCAAAGAAAGAAGACGTACCTTTCCTCCAACAATCAGCAATGCAAGATGCACGCAAATGCAAGCAAAATAAATCTAGAGGCTACTCATTCACACCTAAATGGTCGTCTTAAGGCAGGCACCTTCTAGCAGGTAGCTCGTGTTTTTGTGTTTTTTTTTTTAGCCACTTATGCACAAGAAAAAAATAAATAAAATAAAATCAATTCACAAAAGAAAACCTAGATCTAAAGAAAAGGGAACAGGCTCCTGAAAAGTTACCCAACACGGGCCTAAAACAAAATCGGGGAATAAACCCCTCAACTGTACCTCAGAACAAGGGTTTTCCAAATGAATGTACTAAAATAAAGAGAAGAAAGAAAAATAAAATCTATCTACAGCTAAATGGATGAGATGAAGATGTGGTCCTCCGGATATCTCCTCCAGCGGTGGAAACAAGGTCCACCAAGGCATTGCTGGGGTGGGTGTGATGCTTCTTCTCCCAGTGTTGCAACTCCACCAACGATGTCAAGGATCGCCTGATCTTTGAGGCTGGCGAGACAAGATGTTTCCAGATACGTGTACCTCGCACCAAATAGAAAATCAAATTTAAATATGCCTCAAATAAAATGTGAACAAATAATTAAATAAATGCAAGTCTAATAGGCTTGTTGCCTCCCCGGCAACGGTGCCATTTGATAAGTCAATTTTCACTTTCGAATAATATGATTAAGATGATTTGTCGTTTTAGTATTAAAGTAGTGGAAAACCGCTTAGCAAAACAACTAGAATTAAAATCAAACCACTCACAGGAGAGCAGGTCATATCCATAAGGAGGCAATGATTATTTCAAACTCGCAATAAATAAAAATTGTTGTTCACAAATGATTTCCTTAAGAAATTGTGTTGAGAAATCGCATTAGTAATGTGTTTTAATGAAAATACATGTTGAAATTGTGTTCAAGCCAAATAAAAGGGGGTTCAATGTAATATGTACCACAATATAATAAGAATAAAATCTTCGAAATGGTACTTAAATATAATTACAAATTAAGCTTCTTTTATAGCAAGAATCTTCCAAGATTTGAATGGAAATCCACTTAGATTAAGGTTGAGAAATTGATTTGCTTAATAAGCTAAACGATGAAGGAGGTTCTCATAAATTCACCATGATAATTAAATCATAAAATAAAGTTGACGATGGCATGAATCGTAAAAACTAATAGAGGATTTACTATGCAAAAACAGGGGAGGTTGCTTTGAGCTCCTCCACGCACGGAGGAGGTGGAGGTCGAAGAGTAGCTTCTCATCGGAGGTAGAAGGAGCCACGCCGCTTCCAATGGTAGTGGCGTTGTTGCTTGGGTTGGACTGAATCGATGGCTGGGTAGCGAGGAGTGATTGGCGCTAGCTATTGCTGCTGCTAGTGTAGCAGCTCAACGCACGACTGGAGGCGAGGAGGAGTGCAGGGGAATGCGTGCGTGCAGTGCAGCCTGTTCTGCGCATTGGCGGAGGTGCAGACACACGCAGAGGGGCACTTGGTGCATGCTGTAGGAAAAGGTGAGGCGAGGGAGCGCAGGTGGCTGCTCGCGGATGGCCGCACATGGTGCGCATGGAGCAGCGGCCTGGATGACGTGCGGGCTAAGCAGCGGGCGCATGGTGCGTGCTACAGGAGGTGCGTGGCACGCGTGGGGTGGTCGTGGAGGGCTATTGCGGGTGTTCTGGAGGGGCAGCAAGGGGCGCGCATGGTCCTGCTGCTGCAAGAATGACGTGGCTTTTGGGTTTGTTTTTGTGGAGTGGAGGAAAAACAGAGGATGGGGAAGAAGATGAAGGTGGTGCTATAGGAGTTTCAGACGTCTGGGAACATTCCTCCGACATCTTAACGAACAGGGACGTGAAGTTGTGGCGACTGTGGTGATGGATGCTGGTGACGGTAGTGAGGTGCCTGCGCTTGGTGATGGACATGCGTAGGGATGGTGCTGGTGGGTGTGGTGGTGATGAAGAAGAGGATAGGGATGTTGGTGGTAATGGTGCCTGTGGACAGGGGTAACAAGTTGTGCATCAGTAGATGCACTCACGATAGGCAAGCTTCAAGGAGCTCGTGCACGGTGGTGGTCAAGTCCATCCTCTTGGCGCGGCAGTCTATCACCCCGTCGGCCCACTATATGACGAAGCTTGGCTGTAGAGGCCCACGGTGGTGGAATGCTGCATGGTGTGGAATGGGTGGTGACCTCTGTTGCATGGTCGTCCCCTCCTCCCTTTGTAGCTGTAGGTGATGAATTTGAAATCCAAAGAGGCGGGATCAGATGCTCTTCATGGCCAATGAATGCTTACAGCTGTGCGTGAACGGTTGTGCGAGGAGAAGAAACAGTCGTTACCTGTGGAGGAAGAGAATAAGAAAATAATAAAATATTATGGTTATTTATGCAAAAACCTTTAACTTCTATGTTAAATTAAAACAATGCAAGTAATTCACCGAATTGATTAACTAATCAAATGCATGCAATTCTAAGTTAATTCTAAATGCATGCAATGAATGAATTATGCAATTAAGCTAAAAATATGAATTAATTTATTTACATCCTAATGTATACTATCTAAATGTTAAAATTAACTTAACGTCTAGACACTTAAATACTTAAATAGCCCACAAATATGGGCTAATCATTGACCCTATAGCTTGTCATCTTTTTTATGCAAATCTTCACAACATCAGTGAAGAAATCAATATTCAGCTTACTTTGAATATCTATGGTATTGAGGTCTTAATCAATGTCGATGTCTTGATGCAGGTTCTTGGTTGTCCTTCTTCTGGTCCCACATATCTTGAGCTCCACCATGATACCTCTACTGAGACTATTCAAGAGACCTTGATAACTCCTAAATTCTATGACTTGGGCAAGCCAACCAAGTCTCCCTACTTTTGTCCTCTCCCGTGGTTTCTTAATCGCGTATTTTTTTGGAATTTCACGTCCAAGTCAACCTCTTTTGAAAATAGTCCCTATCCCATGCTTACAGCTCTCTACTTTCATGCATCCTCACCTTTACGAAGAGGAAACCTACCAGCATCTTCCCCTTGGGCACCCTTCTATCCCACATTTTCCATTATTTTAGTATGCCAATGGATATTAATCACAAGCAATTCATCACCTAGGTTAGTATTTTTGGAGAGCTTACCTACTCCAAAGTGGAGCAAGACCGCCAAGGACGATAGGATCTCCCTCCTCCTCAAGCAACTTCTACTACTTCTACTTCTACTTCTTCCAAGCCTCCACGTTCTTAGGTTGGACCCTCCACTGCTTTGCCCTCATTGTAAGGGTCTGGATCTTTAATCCATTTAATGGGTTAGTTAAAACCCTAATTGGTTGTTTACTAGAAGATTTAGGAGCATTGGGAATGAGAACCCCTTAATATTTCTAATTAAGTTTAACAAACGTGTAAGGGAGAGAGAGAGAGAGAGAGAGAGAGAGAGAGAGAAGATGTGGGGTTAATTGTGAGAAAAACTTGATTAGAGGCTTTTCTTGAATGCCAAGTTAGGAGTAGAGGGTCCCATTTATAATTTTCCACCCCTTATACAGGTAAAAAAAAATAGAGAGAGAAAGAGAACCCTCATTTGTTTCTTCCTCCTTAAGCCAAATCTCCCTCTCCTCTCCCACCGCTGCACCCCCCTTCTCCATATCCTCCTTGCTTCAGCCACCCTCTTTGGCCAACTGCTGCGTGCCTCTTCGTCTATTGCCGCGCATCGTCGCTGTCGCTTCCTCAACCTCCTTCGCACCTTAGTGTTCGAAGCAACTGCCGCCCGAGCTGTTAGAGGAGCTACAGCAACTGCTATGGTTGCTGCTGCTGTCGTTGCTGCTGCGATTGTCGCTACTACAGATGTTGTTGAAGCTGTTGTTGCTGTTGCTGCTGCTGCCGTGTTTTCCTAGAGGAGAACAAGGGTGGAAAGGGAGCCCGTGGCTACAGTGTGAAGCCCCACGACTATGACTTCGATGGAGAGAAGGGGGGAAGAGGGTAATGGAAGGCACCATCCTCCTCCTCCTAGCCGTGTACTGCTGTGGAATCAAGTAGGGATTTTTCCCCCTCTTGATTCCTCCTCTTATTTTCCTATGTGTAGGTGTAGTCAAGAGGATGTTTTGAGAGTTGAAATCAGTGATCAAATGCATGGTTTTGGGTGTTATATGTTGTGGTTTCATGTCTTGGTGGGTTGTGTTGTGGTAATGGGATTTTTCTAGTTAGGAGTTTCCCTAATGTCGAATGGGGGATTTCTTTAGGGCAAGTGTTTCTTGCATGAGTGATAACTTGTAGCCAAAATTTCATGAGATTTGAATGGGTCAAGTATGTGTTGTATGGGGTGTTAGATAAGAGGGGAGATGGTTGGCATCTCTCCTGACAAGGACGGGAGTTGCCCTCTTGAAGCAAATAATAGGTTTCCCAAGATATTTTTGATTGGTGATCTGATTGTGTGTACACCTTGGATGTGTCTATTATTCAGCCAGTTAATATATTGCTTTTTACATGGAGATTTTTGGGACATTTACCTGGTGTTTTCTGGTAATATAAATCCACTCATTGTGCTTCAATATCAAAATTTATTCAATACGATCAAGTAAGGTAGTCAAAACCAGTACAGGTTGTTCTTTCTTACTCAGTTGATGTTTGGCTTCTTTTGTTGTTGAAATACTATTGTAATAAGATGATTACTCATGTTTATACATGGCTTTGAAACTAAGTTTTATAGAATATTACCATTTTTGAGTCCTGCTGTTGTTGGTCTCCCACTGTCGTATTGTTGGTTGAAATACTTTTATGTGTTTTTCTTTTTCCTTCATGTGTCAACATGATTGGACATCTCATCAAAAAAGTGTCAGTGGGGGATTGTTGGAATTCTTGCTTTTCTATAAGAAAGATGGTTATCTATATGCATGTTGTAGTATAAACAATCATGTTTTTTCAAGAAACAGTACGTGCCTCTCTGCAAAACCTTTGTGACTATTTGATCAGTAGATTGACTGAGCTTTCAGAAGATGGTCAAGGGAGATTCCTTCTGGATCATCATTATTTTTGCAAGGGTCTTGGTCTAGCCTATGCCAAAGTGGGTTGTTTGCTAAGGGTATGTAGGTACAAGACAAAGAGCCTGCTATATAAATGGGTTTCTAACCTTACTGGTGTTGTGGCTAGAAGAACCAAGGTATGGTTTAGGTGCTACCTTGACATTTAGGCTCGTTTGGTTGCTTGGGATTCCCTTCACTCAGTGTTAATAGTTTTTATGAGATGGATTGTAATCACATTTGGTATTATTTAATCTAACATGGGTAGTAGTGATCCAAGTTCACCAAAAAGGTTAGATTTTACAAGATGTGACCAATAATGGGACCTTGGTTCAAGTTACCTTTGAGGGGAAGGTTACCACCTCTTGGATACCTAAGGAGTGATGTGTTGAGATGTCGGGAAGCTTGGTCCTTTGAACTGCTTGTTATTTTTTTTAAGGGGACACTTTGGTTTAGGCCTTTAATTTAAAATAAAAATGGTGTCTTTTGTGTGAGGGTAGTTAGCGTGGTTAGCTGAGGTGTATTTTACTCTATTACTTTTAAAGCTTGCACTAGGAGGGATGTTGTTGTGGGGGTCTAGTTTATAATGAGTTTTGGGTTGCGACTGCTTTGGTCCCTTTGTTCATATTTTGAGGTGACTGGGTAGTTGTGCTTATTTTATCTTGTTACAATACTGCATGTCATCAATTTATTTATGAATACTAACCTTGAGTAGCTATATTCCTGATGAGTTGTGGTTTATCATAGCTAAAATGTCCAAGTTAAGTTAGAAACTAGGTTAAACATTACATAATTAACACAAAAAATTGGTTAAGTGTGAAAAATAACAGAAATTGCCTAAAATAGTAAATCAATATTAAAAATGCATAATTAAGTCATAAAAAGGGATATTCTATTCAAAAGCATAATTTGATGATCCAATTGCAAATGGAATACATAGTTGGGTTCACAGTTCAAATTGAAAGTGAAATTAACTTCCTTAATGTTCAATTAAGTTCCAATAGAAATTTCATAGCATTTGGACATCAATAGGACCTTGCAATCATTAGATTACATTTAGGTCTTTAGGTCATTCACATTTATCTACGTTTAAAACCTCTAAGGACCTAATTGCAAATTGCTAGGGACCTACTTGCATGACCGAGGGACTGCTCTACCATTCATTTCACTCACTAATCAGCCTTTATGCAAATTTCTTATTGTTTCACCATTTGGACCTCCTCGCAATTCTTCCAACACACTAATGGGTTGCGGACCACTATAGCAATGCATAGAACTCGGTGAGCAGGAGACGTCGAGCCCTTGGAACCTCTATCCTACAGCTGATCTCGCATCGAAGCTTCGCATGCCTTCCCGCGTAGAATCACCCCCCAACCCAGATTCCATCCTACGGTGGGATTCATTTTAAACCCTTTCTGCCATCCTCTCAAGCACATCCCACCATTTCCCCTAACCATGCCTAATCTCACCTCATGGTGATCTAGTCTAATGCATCAACTACTTAAACACTTCCCTGGGCTTACACGCAAGGGATCAACTCCCTTCTACACCTCTTGAGTTGGTTACCTTCATCCTTCTAGCCTCCTCTCCTCATAGCCCCTGTTCCACTGCTGCAGTAGGAGGAACACCACCTTCCTTTGATCTTCCTCGCTGCTAAGGACCACATAGCACCCCAGGGCAACCCAGAGCTTCTCTAGCAGGCTTTGACTCCGCCGAAGCTTTCTCCACCATTTCTTCCTCACCATCCGTCAGGTAGAGATCCACAGGTCTCATTCATCCACTTAGATTAGGATTTTAATTGCTTTTTAGATTAGTTATAGTGTTAGTTAGTGTAATTTAGATTAGTTAGGTGTAGTTTAGATGTCAAATTCTGTGATGGATTAGTATGGTTAGAGGTAGGTTAGCCTAGACTCAATCTTGCCCTCTCTGATCAATTCATATCAGAGAGGTATTTTTTCACCTCCATTGCGACCCATTCTTCTCCCTCTTCACATCACAATTGACATTCACTCACTTGGTGCATTCTTGTCATCAATCACCCATTCACAAAAACATTTAACAGATCTGAAGTTCATTAGCTTCAGATATGTTAAAACACTCAAAATCAAGTTGAGGGCATTCCGTTTAGCCTAAACATTCACAAATGTCCTCTAGCTGGTTTGAGTTGGTCAGATTTTGATGATTATGGTGAATTTTGGTTTTGATGAGCAATCAAGTCAATTCTTAATCAATTGCAACTTATTTGGATTGAATTGTCAAAATTGAGTTTTCCTTAGTTTAAGTGAATGAATTGCAATGGTTTTAAATCCACTTGATTAAATCTCCAATGATCGGAATTCTTGGGCTTAATTTTCTAAATCCTTTACTTAAGTTTTTGCATTAATTGGATAGCAAATGTCAAGCAAATTAATGGTACTGATTAAAGGCATTTGCAATGATCTAAAAGCTTTCAAGGATCACATAGATCTCCCAAAAACTGATTGATAATGTTCAGGGAGACCAAGTGATCAGATCATTTGTGATCCACATTAAAAGCCCAAAATAGGGCTACATGGATTCCTTTATCATTCTTACTTCCTTCTGATTTTGAAAGAATCATATGATGTTTTCAAGGTTCTATTGGAGATTTGGATCTGTTCTGAGATGATTTCTACACTTAGCGTGAATTTCCCCTTTACATTGTCTATAAGGGAAAGAGGAAAGCATATTAGGATCTTTTGAGAACTTTAAAGGTTGAGATTTGTTTTTGGATTCAAATCTTCATAATGGATTTTTGTTGGAATGTGGACAAGAATTTTGCTTTGGATTAGATCTTCTTAGATCTGATCTAAAGCCTCTTCAGTAAGAATAGTGACAGCATTTGAACTTAACCTTGAATTCAATCATTCAATGAGCTGCTTGTTTGGATCAGCAAGAATAGCAACATCAGTTGCTGTGTTCTGGCAGCAATGCAATAACTAAGAGTTGTTGCTTTCTTGGTGCAACAGTGGCTGCCATTAGGATAGTTGGAGCAGTAAATTCAGCTACTGGAATTATGTAGCCAAAGTCTAAACTGATTGGTTCTAAAATTAATCTGTGTTGTAATGGAATGTTGACATTTGTGTAACAATTACAACTAGATTTATAATCATTCATATATAAGCGTGAATTTAAATGTGATCTAAAATATCTTATAATATTAGTTTGATTCTTTTGTTAGCATATTCATGATTATAACGATCCAAACTATGATTTTAATGAAATTCAAGATGAAAATCATGTTTATATGTTCAAACACTTGTCACGTGATATGTTGGACAATTTTGAATGATTACATCTCATGTTCCGCCCCTAAAACACATTTAGAGTCCTTAGGTTAGTTGATTTCATCCCTTTTAGGCCACATTTGTGCTTAGTTTGTAATATAAATAAAATACATAAAAAATTATAAGAAAATAAAATAAACCTATCTTGAGGAAAATCAGGTATTTTTCTAAGTGTACACCAAGTTTCATAATATTCTAAACCCCCAACTTGGTAGAGCATATCAGCTGACGGTTAAATATACCTTCGAATTTAATAAATGACCTAAGATCAAAAACACCAAAAAGAATTTCCTCTCTCTCATTTCACCCTTTCTCTTATATCCCCTATATATATATATATAAACTATAAAAATAAGAAAATATCTAAAACTATCCAAAAAATACCTTGTATACTATGTATATACTTGTATAATATAACTTAAACCTAAGCTATATGTATATACTGTATAATATGTAAATAATGTATATAATTAACTTATATATGTATTGTACATATTAAATTAAATATTTAGAATGAGTTATTATATATATATAATTTTATTGTATAATTATCTATTAATTTATATTAAGTTAAATAAATAATAACCTAAGTAATTATACAAACCTATGTTTATGTACATAATTATATCTAATACCGTACATACACACTTAACGATGTATTATATACTGTATAGTACCTGTAATTCAATTTAATTATATATTTATAATAGGTAATTAAGTTAATTAAGTAATTTATTAACTTAAAATAAAATAAATTAGTAATTTAAGTTAATACTAAAGTAATTTATAATGTACACTTGTATAGTATTATATTAAGTATTTTCAACCTATTAATACTATAATTACAATGTATTTCAGTATTTATCACGTAAATATGTATATAACTAACTTAAACGTATATTTAAATGTAAATAAATTAAAATAATGTCTCTAAAATAAATTTAAAATGTATAATAAATAGTTTATTACATTAACTCTATATAAAGTCAAATTTGTGATTAAGATACCAATTTGTACTTTAATTAATAATTAACATTTACAAATCTCTAACTTTAATTATTTTTGATATATATGTAAATAATTTAATTTTGTAAATAAATTACATAATCATGTAGCCCTATATTAGGGCTTCCCAACAATATAATTTATTCTAAAATTGAACCTTAATTGGGCCCTCAAATCGAGGGCCAAAACCTTGATTTCCACGCAATTGTGCATGCAACTTAGTGCCTGAGAGTTATCTTTTACACCACATCGTGTGCTGTGGGAGCATCGACGCTGCATATAAGGTTTTCGTCACATGGCCTCCTCAGTCGTCAGACACCGGGCACCCATTACCCATACCTCATTCAAGAGCATGATTCACGAGCATATATTAAGCATATGTGTGTATACAATGGTGGGTTGGCGGCCACACACTGTAGCTAGGCCCATATTGGGCTTGTTATGGGCCTATAATTGGATATTAATGCACAGATAATGAACTAGGCTAGCCCACTAATAGAGATCCGGTCCCACCTCGCTGAGGTGCTATGTACCCCTCGAAATGGACCGGCTCGCCCATTAGAAAACCAAAATTTTTGTCTAATGAACAGTAGCTGAACCAGTTTGAGTAGAGAAGGCCCTAAAACGACTAAGTGTCGTAGAGAAGAAAAGAGAAAAGAGAAGAGAGGAAGAGTTAGCCTTGAAAGCGGCTAAGTGTTGTGTTACCTATGTGTGTGGAGTTGTGTATGAGTATATATGTATATTTATATAATACGTATAATATAAATGTATAGGTATATGTATACAAATAATAAAAAAAAACATATATGTAAATAGTGCATAAAGGTAGTATGTATGTAGATTAGATATGTGTTTAAGCTTAAAATGTATATAAATAATACTAGAGGCTTTAGTGACAGATACATCTGTCACTATATATATGCATATACATTAGTATAAGTAGTTCTTTTTACCATATGTTATGTAAATATTTTACCAAGGCTATAGCAATGTATATATATGTCACTATACATATAAAGTATGTTACTAAAGATATTAATATGTTAATTTAACTTAGTATAATAGATATTAATAGCTATTTTTGTACCTATACTTAGGTATTACTTATATTAGTTGTATATAATTAACATAGTGCAATATTAGCTAGTTTTTTATGCATGTTATTTGTACATATGTTTAAGACATTGTAATGCATATTAATTGATTCTTTTTTTATATAATTAACCAATTCATTCATTATTTGATTTATTCATTCCTTTTGTAAATAAAATTAACATTTTTGGAATAAAAGAACATTTTTAGATCTAGAGAGTGATGTATATCAATAACTGCCTCCCAGTGAACGACTTGAAAATTGACCAGTAAAAATTGTAATTAAATAAAAATGATGCGACATCGATTTGTATTGTGATAATTTTACTACAACAACGACACCTTAAAATATCGCTTTTATTGTAACGCGATCATCGCATGTCAATACCATCCTCTTCCTTCTCCAAAGAAAAATCATGAATGCTCACAATTTGTTTAGTAATGTGTGGATTTAGCACTTTAGCTCATTCAACTGCTATTGAAGACTGTACGTGAGCCCTATAGTTCATTGAGGTTGCTTATGGTATTGTGTTAATAGTAAATAGCCTTGTTTCTCATTGTTTTGTCGTATTTTTATCACTTTTGGATGCAGGGTGTGCCCGCTTGTGTTTATCGATGTTCTCTATTATTGTGGTTTGATGGTGGGGAGCACCCATCTAAATAAATTGTGTTATACTTGCAAAGGTCCAGGTTGTAGATGTCGATTTTTGGAAAATATCCGATAAACAGGGAAGACTTTGCCGAATTTTCGACAGGTTTTGCCCCAAAAAGGGTATTAAAAGTGAATGGAACTTGACTAAGCAAAGGGTTGAATTCAAAATGTTAAACCTATATTGACTCAGTCAGAGTCTAATAAATGGAATGCTAGATTTGAAGGTTATGAATAAGACCCCAGGTGATCCACTAGGCCTTTAGGGCCTCATTCCGGACACGTAACCTAATGAAATTAAACGATAGTAGGTCGATTAGGTGAGCTCGTAAGGCTGCACCCTTGGACTTGGTGAACCATGAGTTCACTACTCGAGTAGAGAACCCAAGTTGTTGCAGTAGCGAGAGGCTACCAAGGAATTTGCCTCAAAACTTAAAAGCTTCCTAGGTTCAGTGACGGACCCCTGGCCTGTCATCGGTGTTTGGTACTTGAATGTACCCAGATCTGACTCGATGTGGAGGTACTCATGGCTTTAGGCTCTGTTGGCACCCGCATGTGCAGCGGGAGATGCCAGGGTACGTAATACTCGTAGCTAGAGGCTCACTGGGCACAAGTATGGAAGTGCCAGGGTACTGTGATGGATTGGTTGAGACCTCATTCAACGGCGGATTGAGAGGGCACACCCACAAACGACGCTCCTACGGGGAGTTGCTCCTAGTGGGAGCATTGGTGTGGCTCGACAGTTCTGGCCAATTTTGCGATGATAATCTGATTTTATCTATGACTAGTCCTTGTTGGATATGAATTAAGCTTGTGCTTCATGATCGCAAGGTATAGGCCTGGGTAGCTCCTAAGAGGCCTGACTCTTCTGACTGAAGTCGGCAACGTACTCGGTGCGTTGAGAACGGGCACACCTTTCTTGAGGATCAACAGACTTGCTAGCCTCTCCCCTAGCCAAGGCAAGACTATCAAGTTAAAATCCAAAGGAAAGAATGCATCTCAATCTCCTTTATTAAATAGGGATGATTCCCAGACTCTTATTACTGAAGCAAGTGAGAGAATAATTTTCATATTACTAAATAACGGGAAAAAAGGGGCAACTTGATTAATTAGTTTTGGACCACGATGATTGATCAGGTTGAATTGGGTTTGGGAGTCGAAACCTGGGGCGTTAAGTTGGGCTAGGGATCTAGCCGATTAGTGAAACTATACACTATCCTATATTTTTTTTATTACGATACAGTAGTTGTTTGTTCCTCACTAGGTGGATTGGCTCATCCCTACTTTGTGACCTACTTTTAGATGTTTGGCGCCGTGTGTCGTTGGTACTCGGGTTTTGTCGTTGCACGAGCTTTTGCCAAGATTTCTGATAGGTAATCTTTTATACTTTGTTTTCATTGTAACTTCCTGTTTGTGCATGTTTAATTTTTTCTTTTCTTTATCAATTATGTGACATCCTTCCTATACTTTCTTCCATTTTATGTACTAAATGGAACTCTCTTATAGCTCGACTTAGCTAGGTACAACCCGAATTAAATAGACCAGCACATTTTCTGTTGCCATTCCTCAAAACTCCAACCCTCATTTAGGGGACTAGGTTTTGGGGTGTGACAGTCATACACCCTGTACTAGCACTTCCAAGCCCATTGCCCTCCTCAAGTGCTACACACTCCATCTTTCTACAACCACTAGTGGCCTTACCTTGACAGGCAATTTACTAAGCATGACTCTCTGGGTGTACAAGATGTTACCCACAACATCTCTCTCATGATAGCCACGATGATGATGGAGCACAGGGCTTTGGTATCCAACTACCTGAGTAGGTAGGGTCAGTTTCTGGATTAGTTGGGAGAGTAGATCCATGCCTTCTAGTTTCGCAACCAGTGGCCTCCCAAAGCCAGATGAGCAGCAGTAGCACTCCCTCGTCATGACCAAACTATAGCTTCAGCACCTCCTCAACAACAATAGACTGGCACTCTTGTCATTCCATCCAGCTCCACACGGGAGATGAGCCAGCTTTCACCTCATTCGAGACGTCGACTGCGATTTCATACGCCATCCTCTACAGGACCCAGCACTATCAGCTATTCTCTTGATGATTTTGATATGGATGCCGAGTTTCCCACTGATGTAGAGGCTTTTCTTAGTTTCTTCTAGCTTCTTTCTTTATTTCCAGCACTTTAGTCTGTAGCACTTTATATTCTTGGTTTGATTGTTATTTCTACTTATATCTGTAGCTCTCTATTACATATGATGAACTTTGATTATCTTAAATTTGATTAATGCTATCCAATCTCAATTGTCTCTTTATTATTTAAGTAAGCAATACACCATGAATTGTATTAAACATATAAAAAGAGGGAGCTTATGTTTTACGTTCTTTGGAACTTAAATTTTTCATTAGCTTTTTGTTAATAACAAAAGGGGAGACAAATTCTATATGCACTTCATTAAAAGAGCAGCATGAGTCATGCATTTCAAATTTCATACATATATAATTGTAATTTTATTATTATAATTGTAATTTTATTATCATCAAAATGGAGAATGTTGATACTTTTATTTTGATGTAACAAAATTATGTTTTATTGTTAACTAATCGTTTAAGGTTACTTAAAGAAAGATATTCAAGAAATTATTATATAGCAAGGATGTTCGGGCTCAAGGAGAAGCTTTGCGGCTTAGAGTTGTCTTCTTTTACTTTTATTAAGTCTAGAAAATATGTAAGGAACCTCAATTATATCAACCGATTCGTTTCGAACCATGATAGATCATAAACATAGGTTGAATTCTAAGTTTCTAATACTGTTGATCGACCACCTTTCTTAACTTGATTGACCAAATCAATTTGATCGACCAAACCTATAATTTTAATCCATCAAAATCCTCCGAGGGTCAAATCTTTCATTTACACTTCAAGTTGATCAAATTCCTAGTTTAATCTATCAATCTAGAATCAATCAAAATTTTATTTTAATCAACCAAAGTTCATTTTGATTAACTAATGCTTTAGTTTGATTGACCAATGTAAAGACCCGTCACACTTTTAGCCTTTTAAGACGTCTGAAGTCTCGGTCAGATGTTTGTCCAGACGTCTGGACCCTTTCTCGGATGTCTGAAAATGAAATTTTTGTACGCACATTATGCCCTGCGTGCGGGGGGCACGCAGGACCCTCTTCTTCTCTCTCCCTTCCTTTCCTTCCCCGAACCCTAAACCCTCCACGCCTTCTATATAAGCCCCCCTCCTCTCCTCTCCACTCCACACATCAGCCACCACCACCACCTTCAGAGCTGTGCGGGAGTGGAGAGAGGAGGCGAGCAAGGGAGAGCGAGAGGGAGGAGGAGAGCGCGGGAAGAGGAGGCCGAGGTCGGAGAGCTTCGGTGGAAGCTCTACGGAGCTCGCACAACCACCGCAGGTGCGTGCGGGAGGAGGAGAGAGCTCGGGGAGGCAGCCTCCCAACCCTCTGCAGCGGCTGAGCTGCGGCGACGCGAGGCGGAGCAAGCGGAGAGCGCTGGAAGGAGGTCCTGATACTGGAAGTTTTCCAGTATCAGACGTCTGGAGTGGAGTTCGGATGGCTGACAGAGTACCTGGATGTCTGAAGCTAAGGCTAGACGTCTGAAAGCTCATTTATCACGAAGGTACATAATCTCCTTACGCCGCGCATATCATAGTGCAAGGATATTTGTCGACTGACCGCGCCTGCATTGTCGTACGCAGGTGCAGCCTTGGGAAGGAGCGCGGACGCCGCGCTTTTGGACGTTTGATCAGATCACCAGACGTCCAGAGGTGCGTCCAGACGACCGGAGGCATCATCCGACATCTGGAACTTATGAGAGCCTCATCATGAGCCCTAACTAGCTCAGTTTGACCTATGAAAGAGGATAAGAGCTCTTACATAACCTGGAGAAGGACCTAATTCAAGGAATTAATGTTCTGAGAAGAAAATATGAAACAAAGGTTAAAACTGTAATTTTACCATTGCAGTACATAAATGGGATTTCTCAGAGATAAAACATAGGTCAAATAGTTTGAATAAGATAAAGAGTAGGTTGGTTCAGTCAGAAATGGGTTATTGTGCAATCCAAGAATTAAATAACATTCTGTAACCCTAAAACAGACCCGCTTAATTCAACAAGGTTTTGGTCAATATAAAAATCAACTAAATCCTCTAAAATTAATGAAAAGATATCCCCTAGGCTTTAGAACCTTCAATTCGACCTTTGGAACCTGTTTTGACCTAAATTGGGGTCCTAGCTCATTAATCGACCTAATTTGGATTTTTGTGCAAAATGTCCAGTCAAACGTGGTCAAACCTAAAATCCAACTTTACCATTGGATTTCTTAGGTCCAAATTAGGTTTGTACCAACATTTGGACCTAAGGGGAGGTCATCTTGACCTACTTTGCAAAATAGTACACCCAATTACATTTTGACCCCTATCTTTTCATTTCACAGACCCCCCTAACTTTCTCGCCACTCGTAAAAATAGGTCCCTCCACCATTAATGGGGAGAAATCCTACTCTGGCAAGGAATGGAGGGAGAGTACTCCCTGATTCCTCAGAGATCTCTTAGATTTTGAAGGGAGATTCTCTGAGGAATTCCCTTCTATCTGAGCGTGGTCCTAATCTCTGATTCGCACCCAATCTCTCGTGCGAACGAAGGAGAGATTTGGGTCTCCAACGGTTTCCATCTCCGATGAGGTCTCTTGTGCTTGAAAGCTTGTCTTCCAAGCAAAAGAGTCCTTGCCAACGACTATAAAAGCACCACCACCTCCGGCCGCATCTCTTCAGCTCGACTTGGCCAGAGATCCACCCCAATTTCATCTTCTCCTCTGGTCAGGATGCCCAGCAAGCTCCAATGAGCCCCCCTCCTCTTTCTCGTCGCTCTGCCACCATACCAGTGGCAGAGTCGCCTTCACCACCTTCCTCCGCGTCACACAACACCTGCGCGTGCACCTCTAGCCCCGTTGTCGTCGCAGTCATCCCTCCCCTAGACACCGTCTTCTCTGGCGATAGCAAGTACTGCCAGTAGCCACCTCTCCCCCTTCGTCCACTTAGTTAGGTTAGAATTACTCCTCTCTATCCGCTCTTAAATTCCCCTCTCTCTATTTTCCCTTTCGACCCCTCGTAGCCACTATCCACCGCCATCTTCTCCATCTCCGACCGCCCACCGGCGAGGTGCCTCCACCACTCCACACCTCCACACGCCTCGCCAGATACCTCACTACCTCCGCCACAGTCCATTGATCACCTTTCGCCCATCCATCGACCACCATCACCTCCCTAAACGTCCCCCGACCTAACCCATAAGCACGGCCACAGGGTGACCTAGGCACGCACACCTAGGCCACCCCGCGGCCTGCCACCTACCGTCCCACCTTCGCCTTGACACAGCGAAGCTTCCCATGTATTTTAATGGGGCCGCAAGGCCATGTTTGTGTGTGTCAGACCTAAGCACCTACTGCATTGAAGCACACAGCACGAAGGTCGCAAGGCTTCGCTCCAGGCCGCACGCTCCAGGCGTCAAATTCCCAGGTGCGTGGGCTCCCTTCGCAAACCCCTCATGCCTAGCAATTGAAGTCCCAGCACTCTGCAGCATCAGCAATTGAGTGCGACACCCCTGCGGATGCAAGTGCAGAAGCAGGTGGGACTAATGTCCCACCTCGTGAACATACGAGCGCAGAGCGAGGGATAAATTGATTTTGTGCTTTGAGTTAGTTGCCTCAAGTAACATAGCGGTGAGGTCCCTCGCCCTCTCACGCCTCGTCCGCGACCTTCCCCCATGGACCTGGCACCCAACCCGATTACCTAACCTAGCACTCCTCGCGCATCACACTCACACCGGTGCTCCTGGACCCGGGTGCGCGATACCCGACCTGATTGCCCGGCTCTAGGAGAGCGTATCGAAGAGAGAAATAGAGAGAGAGACTCGGGGAGGGTAGGGGGTAGATTTTGCTTCTGTGTGTACATGCGTAGGGAAGAAGAAGCAAAGAAGAAAGAGGAGGAAGGCGTAGCTAAGGCAAGGTGAAGCTAAGACACTTAGCCGTAGAAAGGAAGAGGAAGGAAGGCCAAAGAGAAGAAGAAAGTCAGAGGAGAGCTAAGGCTGAAGAAAGAAGAGGCCAAAGAGAAGAGAAAGAAAGAGGAAAGCAAAGGGTTGAAGAAGGATATCAAGGAGAAGAAGCGAAGAGAAGCACTGTAGCAGGGGTGCGGCAGAAGAAGAAAGAAGAAGAGAAGTAAAAGAAGAACAAGGCAGAGGAAGAAGAAGAAAGGCACTATGCAAAAGAGAAGGAAGAAAGTCAAAGGGAGAAGATAGAGGAAAATAAGAAGAAGAAGAAGAAAAGAAAGATGAGAAAACAGAAGGAAATAAGAGCCTAAAGAGAAAATATCTTTTTAAGACGTCCGATCATGGAATCAGATGTCCAATTTCTCTATTTTTGCTACAATTGACTCTTAAATTATTGCATTTATATTATGTATTAGGCTTTGAGTAACTCTAAGTGTTCAATTACATTGTTGAGATTAGTGAATAAATTCCATTTTACTCCCTGTGTTCGACCTCAGATACTTAGGTTTTCGATTAATAAATTCTTATTTGTTATCAATGCTTGGTCACCTATACTACACCGCGATTGACTTATACTCATCAAAAATGCTCGACAAAGCGTTACAACAGGAACTGCCTTCAGACGATCGCAGAGAAGGCTTGGACGTCTGAGGACACTGCAGGGACTTAAGGTAAGGATCTGGTACCTTTTAAGACGTCTGGACTTGTTCCCAGACGTTTGATTTTGAACAGTAGGCACATTATTTGACCCGTTTGGGGTTTGATCGGGGTCCGTTTTATGCAAACAAAATACCTATATTTTCCTTGTGAGTTTCTCTAAGTACTAGAATTCTTTGTACACTGTTCTGAACTCTCCTTTCGTAATGTATTTCCTAGTATAGGGTTTCAGCTTGCTACTTGTTTGGGGCTCGCAGAGACGCTTGGGTCTGCGATTCGAGCCCCCATTACTCCCGTGTTGCCTGGTAGGGTGGTTAATTCTGTTAATAATACTTAAATAAGAATGTGCTTGTAGAAATAGCTAAATGGAACCCTAGGATGTGGCAGGAACCCCAGGATAGAGAAATGAATGAGTCGTCGTTGTGCTGTATAATGTACTTGCATGCATGATTGAGATAAACTGCTAGCAATTGCCTATATTATAATTGTGAGTTGCCTGTTGGAATATGAGCTACCTGTAATTAATGAATAATTACCTGTGAAATCAACAGTTGCATGTATCGAATTATGGAAACACGAGCTGCCTGTATATGCTTGAGAGATACATTGTGAATGATAAAATCTGGATCGGAATAAATGAGGTGAACATGAGCGTGAACTCTACGGGGAATTAGGAGTAGAACTCCTGTGGATAGATGAAAACCTGGAATGTAGATGAGAAGTGTGCTGGCCCTTGAGTACGTGGTACCAAGGAGAGCCACTGTCCTTTTTTTTATGTAGAGTGGAGCTAGCCTCCCTTGGGTTGAGACCTGGGGTTAAGATTGGCCACTCTACACCGATTTCTGTTGGCCCTCGTGTACGTGGTACCGAGGCGAGCTACTAGTGTAGGGAGAGAGCTAGCCACCCCACGGGGCCCGGGGTTCAGCTAGCCACCTTACATCGACTTGTTAGGCCCTCTGGGCAAACCGGGGTAGTTAGACCAGGGTGTGCGGACTGTGGAGGGGCGAGACCCCTGTTTGGTTCCGAGGGGCGAGACCTCTGTTTCGAGAGGGCAAGGCCCTAGACTATTCTGTGTTATACTTTGGACGTACCCGCTAGCGGAAACGACTGATCGTGTGTCAGTGTGGGGTAGTTACCTGTGCACTTATCACGCGTGCCATAGTCACCACTATGTCTTGACAGTGACCTCGGGGTGGTTGATTGGGTGTAAGACTACCACGGGGGACTCTCCTGGCCAGGAGAGCACCACGTATACTTTCTACTCTACGAAAAAGACTGCAATCAAGATCGTTCCCACGAGGAACATGTAAGATCAAGAATATCTGGATGTTTGAGAAAAATGGGTGAAAAGGAAATACACATAGAACAGATAAATAGAAAAGAGAATTAAGCATGTTGCTTTTACAGTTTTAGATAGTATAGATACCACTCTACTCAGCATTCACTGACTCTATCTTTCCATAATACTGTTGAGGACCAGTAGTTGAGCAGCTCGAGCTTCCAGCTGCGAAGGGTGCTGGGTTTAGTAGAGTCCAGCTGTAGTTTTCAGCACTTCCTTTTCATTCCTTTACTGTTGTAGTAAGTATTGGACTGTTAGTTACTGTTTGACTCTACTGTTTACTTTCGCTTTTCGTTGTTTTTGTGATTGTGGTGGCATGTAATGAAACAACAGATTTACTTCCCCTTACTGCTTTGTACTTTTCTTCTGCTTAGTTATATTGCATATGTGAATGTGTTTTACTTTCCTGCTATTTGGTTATTTCTTGTTGGACAACTGGTCTTGGGATTAGTCGAGGCGAGCCGGTCTCGGGTGCTGTAGGGATCCGGGAATCGGGTTGTAACAAGATAGTATCAGAGCAAGGTCGTCCCGAGAAATGAACCAATTGGCTTGAGAATAACCATTCACGTGCATATAACTAGGATAGCCACCACAATGTATTGCTTTGACATTTGCACCAAGTCTTTTCTCAAAGAAATTCGGTATCGTTGACCCCCTTGTTTTGTCTTTCACGTCTCCTTGCAGGAGATGCCTCGTTGGGGAGTTCTCGAGGTGGGCCGTGGTCGCGATCATGGACGAGGTCGAAGGGGCGGACGTGTCGGGCCTGAGGTACCAGTTGACCCACCTCTTCTCCCGGGAATTCAGGCCTAGGATCTCGCCCAGCTGATCAGAGATATTGTGCGAGAGGAGCTCCACCAGCCTCCATGGGCACCTCTCCCTGAGGATGTGGAGGGGGAGTCCTCAGTGGGACAGAGAGACCACCGCAGCGCCAGACGAGCAGGAGGGGGAGGGGGTGGTCCTCCATCGTCCCCACCGCACTCTAACACTTCCGAGCATGAGCCCTCCTTGCCTGGAGGCATGCCCGTTCTCCCACTGCAACTGCACAATGAGCTTTTTGAACAGTTTCGAAAGCTGAAGCCCCCCTCCTTCAAGGGGGATGAGGACCCATTTGAGGCAAAGGACTGGCTGGAGCAAATAGAGAAGGTGTTCGACACACTTCTCCCTCCCGCGGAGTGCCGTGTGGCCTTTGCCACGTACTAGCTAGAGAGCGTGGCACATAGGTGGTGGAGGGCAGTCAGAGGCCAGGAGAGGAGAGAGCCGACATGGGACTGTTCGTGACTCTCTTATGTGAGCAGTACTTTCTGCAAACCTGGCAGGACCAGAGGAGGTGGGAGTTCCACACTCTCCGCCAGGGGACGATGACTGTTAGCGCGTATTGCATGCGTTTCCTGGAGCTATCATGTTTTGCCTCGATAGTCGTAGCTACGGAGGAGCGCCTGTGGAGGTTTACTGAGGGGCTCCGACCAGCTATTCAGGGGCATGTCAAACCCTTAAAGCTGCCCACCTTCTCACGAGTGGTTGAGGCAGCCATGACCTACGAGGAGACCAACCCGGCGGCATGAGACACCAACAGCGGACGGAACATGCCCTATCAGCCAGAGTACTCTTAGGGCCATCGGGAGAGGAGGCACACGACACCCGCAGGAGAGCCGTCTCGTTTTGCAGGGCCATCAGTGGCTTTTGGGGGCCCCGATAGGGGCCAGCTGCCAGCACCAGACCCCCGCCCAGTCGCCAGCAGGGACCTACTGAGGGAGGAGGTTGTGTTCCCCTCTGTTACCAGTGTGGCCAACCGGGCCACATCAGGAGGGACTGCCCATCTAGGGCTGGAGCACAGCAGATGCTCCCCACACCGAGTACTGGAGGCTGAGCTGGTGGTCGTGGTCCCCAGGCACGTGGGGGAGGGCAGCAGTCACGAGAAGGGTACCGACCAGCGGCTGCTCGCTCGACCCAGAGTGTAGCTACTTCGTCTGCACCGAGAACTGAGGTGCGTATCAACGCCCTGACACACAGAGATGCCAAGGCTTCCGGTTTAGTGGTGGCAGGTATGGTTACCGTTTCTGGCAGATTAGTTACGTACTTTTTTATTCCGGTGCCACACACTCTTTTGTTGCTGCGAGTTTTGTCGTCAGTTTGGGGCAGGGCAGTGTACTGTTAAAGGATCCGTTTGTGATCAGAGGCCCAGGTGGACAGTTGTTTGTAGCTGAGGAGGTCTACACGGATTACGATGTCAATATAGAGGGACATAGCCTCCCTGCTGACCTGATTATGATACAGATGAAGGATTTTGGCGTGATTCTAGGGATGGACTGGCTATCCGCCTATCATGCCCTGGTGAACTATTTCAGAAGGAAGATCGTCTTCTCCATACTGGAGTTGCCTCCCTTTGAGTTTCACGGACAGCCAGTGGATGTAGGTTTCAGATGCATCTCTGCGCTTCGGGCAGCGAGGCTTTTGAGCCTGGGGTCTGAGGGCATTTTAGCCTATGTAGTGGCAAAGCCTAGCCCCATGCCTAACTTTCAGAGTATTTCGGTGGTTTGCGAGTACCCTGACGTGTTTCTAGAATAGCTGCCAGGACTGCCGCCCGAGCATGAGATCAAGTTTGAGATCTCACTGGTACAGGGGACCAGCCCCATTTCTACTACATCGTATCGGATGGCACCACTCAAGCTGCGAGAGCTCAAGTCACAACTACAGGACCTGTTGGAGAAGGTCTTTGTGAGGCCCAGTGCGTCTCCGTGGGGAGCCCCTGTGTTGTTTGTGAAGAAGAAGGATGGTACTCTGCGACTTTGTGTCGACTACTGACAGCTAAATAGGGTCAACATCAAGAATAAGCACCCGCTGCCGAGGATTGATAACCTTTTTGACCAGTTGCGAGACGCCACAGTGTTCTCCAAGATAGATCTGAGGTCAGGCTACCACCAGTTGAGGATCAGAAAGACCGACGTCTCTAAGACAACTTTCCGTACCCGGTACAGGCACTACGCGTTCTTGGTCATGCCGTTTGGGTTGACCAATGCCCCCACTGCTTTTATGGATTTGATGAACCGGGTTTTCAAACCGTACTTGGACCGGTTTGTGGTGGTGTTCATTGACGACGTACTCGTTTACTCGCGGGATCAGGTGCAGCACGGACATCTACGGATGATTGTGGACACTTTAAGGCGACGTAGGCTATCTGCCAAGTACGGCAAGTGTGAGTTTTGGTTGAAGCAGGTGACTTTCTTGGGCTACATGATCTCTAGGGATGGTTTGGCTATGGATCCAGCTAAGGTTGAGGCCGTACTCAGGTGGGAGAGGCC
Organism: Thalassia testudinum; assembly: GCA_037157565.1. NCBI lineage: Eukaryota > Viridiplantae > Streptophyta > Magnoliopsida > Alismatales > Hydrocharitaceae > Thalassia > Thalassia testudinum. The sequence goes on along the minus strand of JAZHRO010000047.1, from coordinate 26,140,859 downwards.
ATGTACAGTGACAGAGATACGCAGCTTTTTGAGACTGGCAGGTTACTATCGACGATTTATCAAAGGATTCTCTCAGATTACACATCCTATGACCCAGCTGACTCGGAAGGACGTGCCCTTTGCCTGGACAGATGAGTGTGAGGCATGTTTTTAGGAGTTGAAGGAGAGACTGACTTCAGCTCCTGTGCTTACCATCTCGGACAGCAGTGGCGGTTTTGTGGTTTACACAGATGCTTCGTTGTAAGGGCTAGGGGGGTGCTCATGCAGCGGGGTCACTTTGTCACTTACTCTTCGTGGCAACTGAAGCCCCATGAGCATAGCTGCCCTACCCATGACTTAGAGCTGGCACCTATTGTCTTCGCGCTGAAGACATGGAGGCACTACCTTTACAGTGAGACTTTTGAGATTTTCACGGATCATAAGAGCCTCAGGTACTTGTTTGACCAGAAGGAGCTCAACATGAGACAGAGACGTTGGTTAGAGCTCTTGAAGGGCACGACTGCAGCAGCTCCTACCATCTAGGGAAGGCCAATGTAGTGGTTGACGCCTTGAGCCAGAAGGCACTCGCCCACTTGGCCAATCTACAGGCACAGAGTTGGAGACTTATGGAGGAGTTGGGCAGTCGGCGACCCCGGGAGTCACAGGGGTATTGTGGGACAGTGACAGTGACGCGGCAGACGCGACCAAAGCTGATAGACTGCATCATCGCATGATAGATGACAGATTCGTACTTACAGACACTGCAGGACAGAGTATTGACAGGAGACCCAGCAAACCTTTCTCCTTTACAGACGAGATACTGCGCATGAGGGGATGCTTATGCGTTCCCAGGGACGAGGAGTTATTAAGAGAGCTCCTGGCTGAGGCGCATGGGTCTAGGTTCACCATACATCCCGGGAACACAAAGATGTATCATGATCTGAGATGCGACTTTTGGTGGAGAGGGATGAAGCGGGATATTGGTGAATTTGTGCAGCAGCGTTTGGTATGCTAGCAGGTGAAGGCCGAGCACCAGAGGCCTGCAGGGCCGTTGCAGCCACTTCCTGTGCCAGAGTGGAAGTGGGAGAGCATCACCATGGACTTGGTGTTGGGTCTATCAGTTACCCAGAGAGGACACGACGTAGTCTGGGTGATAGTGGACAGGTTGATGAAGATGGCACGTTTCCTGCCGATCCGAGTCACCTTGGGACCATCATAGTTGGCGGAGAGGTACATTCGCGATGTTGTACGCCTGCATGGAGTTCTGCGTGAGATTGTATCCGACAGGGATACCCGTTTTACTTCCCAGTTCTGGGCTGAGTTTTAGCAGGCTTTAGGGACACGTTTGAGGTTCAGTACCGTGTACCACCCCTAGACGGACGGATAGTCAGAGCGGACCATATAGACACTTGATGACCTTTTGCGCGCCTGTGTACTAGACTGGAAAGGCTCCTGGGAGGAGCATTTACCCCTGGCAGAGTTTGCATATAATAACAGTTACCACTCGAGCATCAGCATGGCACCTTACGAGGCTCTGTATGGATGGAGGTGCACTGCACCCTTAAGTTGGGTCGAGGTGGGGACCAAGTGGGAGGTTGGCCCTAGGCTGATCCGGTAGAGTCAGGAGGTGATAGAGCATATTCACAAATGACTCTGCACTGTCAAGAGCAGGTAGAAGAGTTACGCTGATTGGAAACACAGAGAGGCGCAGTTCGTGGTTAGGGATCATGTCTTTCTCCGCATTTCTCCCATGAAGGGCCTGTAGCGTTTTGGGGTGAAAGGGAAGCTTGCGCCGAGGTTTGTGGGACCCTTTGAGGTCCTGGAGCGAGTAGGACCCGTTGCTTACCGGCTTGCCCTTCCTCCCCAGCTTTCTGTAGTGCACGACGTGTTCCACGTGTCCAACCTCAGGAAGTACGTCACTGATCCCAGTCACGTTTTGAGCCATGAGAGTGTCAAGGTGGGTGACGACCTGACCTACCCCGAGAGACCAGAGTAGATACTAAACAGAGCCGTCCGGAGTCTGAGACAGAAGTAGGTACCACTGGTGAAGGTCCTATGGAGAAGCCAGCGGTACGAGGAGGCAACCTGGAAGCCTGAGGTGGCGATGCGAGAGCAGTACCCAGAGTTTTTGAGGGTACATCTTTTTGGACCTACTTCGGTCCTCTTTAAGTTTGTTATGCGTTTTATGTTCCTTTTCCGCACTCTAGCTAGCTCAAGTTTCGGGGACGAAACTTCCTTTAAGTTTGTTATGATGTAAAGACCCGTTACACTTTTAGCCTTTTAAGACGTCTAGAGTCTCGGTCAGACGTCTGTCCAGACATCGCACCCCTTCCTGGATGTCTGAAAATGAAATTTTTGTACTCACACTGCGCCCTACGCATGGGCGGCATGCAGAACCCTCTTCTTCTCTCTCCCTTCCTTTCCTTCCCCAAACCCTAAACCCTCCACGCCTTCTATATAAGCCCCCCTCCTCTCCTCTCCACTCCACACACTAGCCACCACCACCACCTTCAGAGCTGTGCGAGAGTGGTAAGAGGAGGCAAGCGAGGAAGAGCGAGAGGGAGAAGGAGGAGAGCGCGGGAGGAGGAGGAGGCCGAGGTCGAAGAGCTTCGGTGGAAGCTTAGCGGAGCTCGCATGGCCACCACGGGCGCATCGGGAGGAGAGACCTCGGGGAGGTGGCCTCCCAACCCTCTGTAGCGGCTGAGCTGCAGCGGCGTGAGGTGGAGGGAGCGGAGAGCACTGGAAGGAGGTCCTGATACTGGAAGCTTTCTAGTATCAGACGTCTGGAGTGGAGTCCAGACAGCTGACGGAGTACCTGGACGTCTGGAGTTAAGGCCAAACGTCTGAAAGCTCATTTATTGCGAAGGTACGTAATCTTCCTGAGCCATGCATATCATAGCGCAGGGATATTTGTCAGCTGATCGCACCTACGTTGTCGTACGCAGGTGCAACCTTGGGAAGGAGGGCGGATGCTACGCTTTTAGACGTCTGATTAGATCACCAGACATCCGGAGGTGCGTCCAGACGACCAGAGGAATTATCCGACATTTGGAACTACCATCAGACGATCGCAGAGAAGGCCTGGACGTCAGAGAACACCGTAGGGACTTAAGGTAAGGATTTGGTACCTTTTAAGACGTCTGGACTTGTTCCCAGACGTCTAATTTTGAACAATAGGCACCTTTTTTGACCCGTTTGGGGTCCGATTGGGGTTCGTTTTATGCAAACAAAATACCTATATTTTCCTTGTGAGTTTCTCTACGTACTAGAGTCCTTTGTACACTATTTTGAACTGTCCTTTCATGATGTATTTCCTAGTATAGGGTTTCAGCCTGCTGCTTGTTTGGGGCTCGTAGAGATGCCTGGGTCTGCGGTTCAAGCCTCCATTACTCTCGTGTTGCCTGGTAGAGTGGTTAATTCTGTTAATAATATTTAAATAATAATGTGCTTGTGGAAATAGCCAAATGGAACCCTAGGATGTGGCATGAACCCCAGGATAGAGAAATGAATGAATCGTTGCGCTGTACAATGTACTTGCATGCATGATTGAGATAAACTGCTAGCAATTGCCTGTATTATAATTGTGAGTTGCATGTTGGAATATGAGATGCCTGTAATTAATGAACAATTACCTCTGAAATCAACAGTTGCATGTATCGAATTATGAAAACACGAGCTGCCTATATATACTTGAGAGATTCTTTGTGAATGATAAAATCTGGATCGGAATAAATGAGGTGAACATGAGCGTGAACCCTACGGGGAATTAGGAGTAGAACTCCTGTGGATAGATGGAAACCTGGAATGTAGACGGGAAGTGTGTTGGTCCTTGAGTACGTGATACCAAGGAGAGCCACTGTCCCCTTTTTTTGTGTAGAGTGGAGCTAGCCTCCCTTGGGTTGAGACCCGAGGTTAGGATTGGCCACTTTACACTGATTCCTATTGGCCCTCGTGTACGCGGTACCGAGGCTAGCTACTAGTGTAGGGAGAGAGCTAGCCAGCTCATGGGGCCCGGGGTTCAGCTAGCCACCCTACACTGACTTGTTAGGCCCTCTGGACAAACCGGGGTAGTCAGACGAGGGTGCATGGACTGTGGAAGGGTGAGACCCTTGCTTGGTTCTGAGGGGCGAAACCCCTGTTCTGAGAGGGCAAGGCCCTAGACTGTTCCGTGTTGTACTTTGGGCGTACGCGCTAGCGAAAACGACTGATCGCGTGTCAGTGCGGGGTAGCTACCCATGCGCTTATCACGCGTGCCATAGTCACCGCTACGTCTTGACAGTGACCTCGGGGTGGTTGACTGGGTGTAGGACTACCACGGGGGACTCTCCCAGCCAGGAGAGCACCACGTGTACTTTCTACTCTATGAAAAAGACTGTAATCAAGATCATTCCCACGAGGAACATGTAAGATCTAGAATATCTAGATGTTTGAGAAAAATGGGTGAAAAGGAAATACACATGGAACAAATAAATAGAAAAGAGAATTAAACATGTTGCTTTTATTGTTTTAGATAGTATAGATACCACTCTACTTAGCATTCGCTGACTCTGTCTTTCCATAATACTGTTGAGGACCAGGAGTTGAGCAGTCCGAGCTTCCAGCTGCGGAGGGTGCTGGGCCTAGTCGAGCCTAGCCATAGTTTGCAGCACTTCCCTTTCGTTCCTTTACTGTTGTAGTAAGTATTAGACTGTTAGTTACTGTTTGACTCTACTATTTACTTATGCTTTTCGTTATTTTTATGGTTGTGGTGGCATGTAATGAAACAACATATTTACTTTCCTTTACTGCTTTATACTTTTCTTCTGCTTAGTTATATTGCATATGTGAATGTGGTTTACTTTCATGCTATTTGGTTATTTCTTGTTGGACGACTAGATATTGGGATTAATCGAGGCGAGCCGGTCTCGGGTCATATAGGGATCTGGGAATCGGGTCGTAACAACCAACGTTGTATTTATAAACTTTGTAAATCAAGTCTGAAAATACTTATAAATAGTACCCTTTGACCCCACTTCAAAACACACCTCTAAGAGCTTTTAAAAAGCAAAATGCTCTCTCTCTAATGCTTTCGTGCCTCTACGCCTGTGATCAATGCTTTTTAAAGCACGCTCCTCCGTGACCTCAAAATACTCGATTTGCATATTTATTTGAGGTTTCATAAGAATTATTGTTATTTTTCTGTTATTTTGATTTAGGGCCCAAGTTGTTGGGAGTGTCATTGTTCTTCTCTTGTTTAGGTGTGAAAAAGAAGAAAGTCTTTGTAAGAGGTTGTGTCACCCTCGTTGAAGTGGTGTGTTAGTAGATTTGACTAACGTCCCTTAGTCATAAAATTTTAAGCTTGAAAGCTTAGGTAGTGGTTTTTACCTGAAAAGGTTTCTACTATAAAATTTAGGTGTGATCTTTCTGGTTTGTTGTAATTGATTCATATTTTTATTGATTTGTGGCGAACGCTCTTTAAATCTTACATTTTTCTATAAGTACACTATTCACCCCCTCTAGTGTAAACCTTAGATCCTACAGGCTCCACGTGCACTCACAAACCAAACATATAAATCAAACACCACAATGTTTCTTGTTTACAATAGTACTTTTATTATCCATACTGAGTTGATTGGCTCGTCCCTATATTGTGACCTATTTTCAGGAGTTATGCCAAATTGTGTAGTAAAAACCCACATGACTCTTCACCAATACAGGTATTTGAGGGTAACCTACATTTTTTACATTTGGATTCGAGAGGTGATTATTTCTTGGATGATTCGCATACAACTGCTAGGGCCACCACTGCCTCCGCATGTCATGAATTGTTTAGTTAATGAGGTTCTGACGATGAGGCTACTAGATCTCCTCTAAGCCATGAAAGAGTACAATGGTACTATCTAAGATGTAGTCAATCTATAGCAAAAGGATTGGACGCACAATTATGCTAACTTTTTGGAAGGGCATACTTTTGTGGATTTTTAAGGTTGTTTCTTTCTTTTGCCGTATTTTGTATATGCTAATGATTAGTTATAAATATTGATCAATTATGATCCATCCCTTTTGTTGAACTTGATGCTTAAATGTGTAAATATATGTCAGCTCATCTATTATTTGATGTTCAAGTAGTATTATGGAATTTTTATCTTTGTGCCATTAGAATTGTTGTATTTCCATATAATGCAATCAATGGAAACCTATTTTGCTGATTTGACTATGTAATAATTAAGCAACCTAATTAAATAAACCAGTGTAATTAAGCTATCACATGTAATAACCTAGTTCTTAATTGGGCAAGGGGTCTTGTGGCATGACACCCTTTAATGGGCAAAGAGTAATTATTCTCTATTAGTACAATTAGACTTGATGCTAGTATCAACGATAAAGAAGTTATGTCCCTACTTTTAGGCCCACAATGTTATGGTTTTTATAGACCAACCCTTGAAGAGGATGTTGTTCAAACCCCCTCTATCTGTTGGATACATCTATTGGTTGCTAGAATTTAGCAAGTTTGATATTAAAAACCAATCTCCCTTATTTATTAAGGGACAACTTCTAGCATATTTCATAACAGAGCTAACCACTATAAGGAGTGCCTATTAATAAACAACTTGGATGTTCCATGTTCATGGATCATCGTCGTCAATGAGACTAGGAGCAAGTCTAGTCCCTGAAGGCTTTATGGTTGTTGGTGTAAGGGCACCACGATTGTTAATTTTGATGATAACAAAATACTTATATGTAACATTTGCATTTGAAGTCTAAGATTTCAAGTTATTAGCAAATGGATACAAGTTTGAAGGAGAAGTATGAAGAGCTCGTGTCCATGGTGAATTGGAGGAGCTCGTTGGAGGAGGAGCTTCGCTTGGAGTGAGAGCTTGAAGACTAGAAGAATAGGATAGATGTCTTTTCTATCTTGCACTTTGTATCTTTTGTCTTTACTTTCTTTGCTCTTTATTTGTGTCTAGATATATGTTAAAGAGCCTCAAAGTAACAATACAGTAGTCCTAGGATCACCTACTAAATCTTAGGACACTTAGACAACTCTTAGAGAACTTATAAATCCAAAGTAGGCATCAGACAACCTGATCAAATGTCCAATTTGGGCTTCAGACATCTGATCTTGACTTTTAAGACGTTTGATGTTTATTCAGACATCCAAAATACTTAAGCTGGAGAACCACTTACTGTGTGCTAGATTTAGACGTCCATCTCTTAGTCCAGACATCTTAGCAGATGTCTGATGACATTGCCAGAAGTCCAATTAGTGGAACATTGGCTTAGAAATCTGTTCATTGAGAAATGACCTTTATGTGAGTAGGAGAATATCCTGTGGATTGCAACTTAATACTAGAGGGGAGGGGTGAATAATATTGCTTTAAAATATATGCACAAATCAAAAAAATAAAGCACCAAAGATTCATGCATAGAGTACACCTAATTTATAATGGAAACCCAATCTGGGTGCAAACTACTACCTAAGCCTCCCAGCTTAGGATTTTTTCGACTAGTCCAAGCTAGTCAATCCACTAGACGTACCACTTGAATGAGGGTGACACAACCTCTTACAATCACTTCCCTTTTTATCCTGAAGAGAAGCAAAAACAACAACCACGAATCTACCCAACAAACTTGGGACCCGTAAATCAAAACAACAAAATAGAATAACAAGAATAACTTCTATGAAACCTCAATAAAGGATCAAACCGATTTTTCGTAGAGGTTCGAGGCGTCGTGCTTTTGAAGAATGTGAAGAACGGGGCGCGAAAGCTTTGGAATAAGCATGAGAAACTCTATTTTTGAATGGTACTTCTATTTGAAAGTTACGAAAGATGGGCTGCGTATGACCTCTATTTATACTAAAAGTGTTGTCTGAATAGGAAATTAAATTGGTTGATCAATTAAAGTTAATCGATCGATCAAAAGGCAATTTGGTCGATCAATTAAGATGGTTGGTCGATCACTAATTGATTGGTTAATTAACTTGGTTGGTCGATCAAAAAGATATTTCTCAACTTCCTAAAATGGGCTAATTTGATTGGTTAATGAAGTTGGTTGGTCGATCAAGGTGATTTGGTCGATCAATTAGCTAGTTTGGTTGATCAATAACCCTAAAAGCTTGGTTTTGAAAAGATACGCGAAAAATCCATTTTTGAGTTTTATTTGAAATCCTTACAATAATGTCCTAGACTCAAATAAAGATAAAAAGACACACATCAGCAACTATCTTCTCTTGACTTGAAAGACACTTTGATGCTTTAATCTGAGATAGTCTTGAAATATTAATCTAGCAATAAATATAATTTTGGTACATCAAAATATAGGTGCTTATACTTTACTCTTCTATTAGACGTCCATAAATGACCTTAGACGTCTAATAAGGGAACGTTAGCCTTGATCAAAGCCAAAATCACTTCTCATTTGTAATATAGCTGTTTATGCCTCGAGAAATCCATTCGCGTAGTATTTTAGGTTTCCAAACGTCTGAACCTAGTGGCAGATGTCCAACCTGTCATCTGACCAACTTATACTAGAACCCTGTTTAGGTTTGACTAAATCAGCAACAGAACCCATCTAGTATTAGACGTCTAATTTGATTATCAGACATCTTATACTTGTTTTCCACACATTTGATATTATATCCAGATGCCTGATAACCCTGTCAGAATAATTAATGACCCTGATTCCGACCCAATTTGCCTTGGGTTTTTTCCCAACGGCTATAGAAGCCTTCTAAGGCCTTCCAAAGCCTTCCTAAGCCATTTATAAATAGGAGAGGCCCCTTCCTTTGTTAGACACACCTTGAGAATCCATTTCCATATCTTTTGTGTCCAAGAAAACCAAGGAATCACCTAGAAGTGTTGTTGCTCTCCAAACTCTTGTCTACACTCTTGAGAGCTTCATCTTCGTTGCACACCCGCTCTCTCGCCGTCAATTACGAGAGCGACGTAGTGCCGTCACGTGGTTCACGTACCTGCGTCATTTGCCGACACACTTCCACTAAAGGGAAAATCCTTTATTCATAGTAGCTAGTTTCATTTACATACTTTGTGGCTCTATAGGATTATTGTTATTTTATTTGTCTTTGGTTGAGTATTCTCTTTGCGAATTTCCGTCTCTTTTGTGAGAAAAAAACCTTCTCGTGAAGAGGAGTTTGAGACACGTTACCCTCGTTCAAAGTAGCGTCAGTTGTATTGAGGTTGAGACACCCTCATTTTAGGTGACTCGGTTAGTGGATTTGATTGACTTGATCGATCGGGAAATCCTAAGTCGAGAGACTTAGGTGGTGGTTTTTACCTGTATTTAGGTTTCTACCTAAATATCCTTCTGTATTTGTGTGATTGATCTTTTGTGAATTTATCATATTATATTTCCGTACTTTTCTTTTATCACGTAAATCTCACCCCCTCCGTAGGTAAATTACAATGGTTACATGTGGAAGTACTTATTACAACTCAACTTTCTTGTAATAAACAATGTTGTAGAGTATGAGGTTATATTAATGGGTCTCAAACTCACAAAAATGATGGGAGCACTAGATATTCGAGACTTAATAAACTCATCATTGTCGTGAACCAAGTTAATGAAGATTAGTAGGCCAAGAAAGAGTTTTTTGACTACTTCCTTTGCTTACGAAGTTAAGAACCAAAGGACCAATTTTAATCTGGTTACCTAAACTAGGGTACCAAGACAAAAAATGCCTTGGTAGATGCTCCCGCATGCCTCGCATCTTTTGTTTAAGATGTTAATAAGGGGCATTTGTTCCTTGAAAAGTTGGATGCACCCAGTATCAAACCAGTGGTTGTTCTTATTGTGCAAGCCAAATAAACTTGGATAGACTCAATAAGGGATTACATCACTATGGATCAATTACCCCCAAGATATAAGGCCCTCAAATCCTTCAAACTTAAAGCCAACCACTACACTGTAGGATATGACCTTCCGTACAAAGGTGTTTATTCTAAACCACTTTTAAGATGCCCCACCTTTATTGAAGCCAAATAGGTGCTCAAAGAAGTGCACAGTACAATATGTGAAAATCATGAATGAGCCAAATCACTAGCCTTTAAGTTACTTATAGGTACTACTGGCCAAACTTAACAAAAGATGCAAAGGTGTTTGTTAAGAAATGGGATAAGTGCCAACTTTACGATTCGATTTCGTGGATGGTCTTCATGATCTTCCATGCAAGGGATATATCAATGTTAAGGATACCTAAGTATAATGTTCCTATAAACTTCATGAGCCTAACCTCTTTGAAAATGACATTATCAAAAGTGATATCAATTTTAGTAATCACATATCTTCAAGGAATAATTGTTATTTAATTGGTTAAATAATACTCTTTAATGGTACTAAATCTATATGATGGATCTAAAGGAATTTATCCAATCCAATTAATTAGACCTAAATGGCTACCATATATGCTTTTTTTTTATGATGAGGTAAAGTTTAAATTGGTTAATTTTAGGAGGGTAAGTGAAAAAGTGATATTTGGTATGATGTTTAGATAAATAGCAATTTGGGTATGACATGTGATTGATGTGTTAAAGGTGAAATCTTTGTACTTTATTTATTTTATATTTAATGTTAGATCAACTATATTAAGGTAAATATCTGACTAAATACAACATGTGGAGTCAATGTTTTATAAGTTGAAAAGTGGGAGTTGTATTTTGTTTGTTTTATCATCCGACGTTAAATTAGTTCTCTAATAGATGTCACTTAACACTATCAAACCTTGCTTACTTGTTAAGTCCCTTTTGACATTTCAATACCTTTATATTATATCTATAAAGTTATTGGAGAAGAGATAACTCACCACTTAATCTGCGACTAAATTAGACATAAACCTCACTTCATGTCCTTATCTCCCCCTCCACCTACCACTAAATCCACATATTGCCACTGGACACCATTGAAGCAGAGGATGATTCTCCATTTATATTTACAAGCGTATATTGCTAAAGTCAACTTATAGTGGAGCTATTACAAAGAAATAGTAGGTATAAGTTGTACAAATCAAATGTGATAAAAAGAAAGAATAATAATATGTATACTAAGGTGAGGAGAGAAATGCTACACCAACTATAATGAGAAAAGATAGACGGGTGAGGTGGGTCGCAGTCATATCTTTCTACTTATCAACACCCACTTCATTTCCTCAACCCTACTCACGAACTTGCACAACATAGAATAGTTTGTCATAGGTCTTCTATTCCATCATTTTCCCTCTTCTTGATTGAGATTAGATTTACTTTACATTTTATTTATCTATTTATTTATTTAGTTATTTATATATCACTGAGGTGGAACAAAAAATTAAGTTTAGAGAGAGCAAAGTCAAAAATAAAAAATTATACTTATCAATAATTTCCTGATTTAAGGGAGATTAAATATGAGAAAATTCAACTAAAGTCTTGATGGATAATTTTTAAAGAAATTAAGAAGTCAAAGGAGATAATTGTTCTTTCCTTTTCAACCCTTGATAATTGTTAACGAATAATATATTTTACCATGTATAAGCATGGATGTTTTGTCTTCTAATATATTTACTTAGATTCTTATACTTTCGTCACTTTTTGTTTGTTCATTTTCTTTGAGTTATGCTAAAACAATATCGTGTTTCTTTTCGAGATGTATAATGTTTTATTTTGATTCACGATGAGATGTCGTGTGCATCAATAGCAAATACTTGCTAAATACCGCTTCATCTTTAGGATTATCCGATTTTTGCTCTTATCATTTTTCGATTGTGCGAACGCATTAGTTGTCGGCTGAAGAAGCCACATTTTCTCGCGTAGATCTTTCATGTACACCTTTCCAAAAATAAGCAGGAAGTTTGATAAAAGTCATCGTTTGCCTCTCTTGGTACCTGGAGGTTTTTCTGGCTGCAACCTCACCTCCACCTCGACCACCTTTCTTCCTCCTCTACCGCTGCTCTCTTCTGCTCTCCTTTTCTCCTTCATAATAACCCAACACCACAACGCGATTGCCTACTTTGTGAAGTACGGACGGCCATCCCACTCTCTCTCTTGCTCCGCCGTGACCATCCAACTCTTTCGTTATCTTCTCGCCGATCTCCTCATCAACTTACCACCCTCCTTCTCCTTTTCCTTTTCCTCCTCACTTCTCTTCTTTGTCTTTTCACGACCACAGCGTCCACTACCACCACGGCCTCCTCTAGGTACCTCTCCCCGCGGTCTCCTCTTCCTTCTCTCTCCCGTTCTCTCGCTTTCTGTCCTCTTCACGACAACAACCACCACCACCACTCCACAACCACCAACGGTTCGGTCGGAGTAACAAGAGGGAAGCAAATAATTTGCTTCAATAATATATGCCTTTATAGATAGATAGATAGATTCGCAGAACAAAGGTTTTCTTTGTTTGCTTGTTGGAGATGGCTGTGACTCCATGGGTCGTCCAAGTTTCTTCTACTCCAAGATCCATGTCGACAATGCATCATGGGCTAGTGCGGTTTACGGAGCTACACAACTGTCGTTCTTCTTTTGCTGCTCCAATCAAGCCTTGGAAAAGGCAATTGCAGGTTCGAGCATGTGCAGGAAATGAGGGTCACAATCCAGCGACACCTCCGGAAAGAAGGAACTTGGTCGCTGCCGTTCTTGACGTGCCAGCTACCATCTGGAGGCAAACGCTGCGTCCACTAAGTGATTTTGGGTTTGGTAGGAGGAGTATCTGGGAGGGTGGAGTTGGCTTGTTCGTCGTTTCTGGTGCTGTTCTTCTTGCCTTTACCCTTGCTTGGTTGAGGGGATTCCAATTAAGTTCACGGTTTAACAAGTATCGGGCGGTCTTTGAATTCTCACAAGCTTGTGGAATCAGCATGGGGACTCCAGTGAGGATACGCGGAGTGACGGTTGGAACGGTGATCCGTGTCAATTCTTCCTTGAAAGGTGTTGATGCGCTTGTTGAGGTTTGGCTTTCGCTTTGGCTGTTGCATCTCTCTCCTACAAGCCAATTATCTGCTCATTATATTAATTTAATTCAATAAATTTTTAAAGGATAGAATTCTGCCACTCAAAATTTATGGTCTCGGCATTTCGCTTTCAAGGCGTATTTGTTGTTGGGTACCTCCTTTGGTTTGGCCTTCGTTCTTCTTGCATTATCTTCAACAATCTATTTATTTAGAAGCTAACTTTAAGCTCCAAAGCTAGAGTTTGCTCTCCTCTGTTTCATGGTCTTTGCGGAAGACTTTCACCTCAGGTCTTGAATTTCTTCGTGGCTTTCTTTTGGCATCTAAACACAGAATTTACGGTTCCAACAACAACTATGCCCTACAGGTATCTAATGAAATATACAAGCCACCAATGCCTAGTGCAAAAAGGGTCTGCTTGCGCGTGTCTTGTGTGGAACCATATAATGCCCACATGAGTCTGTAATTTTGGAAGCCCATGGACTTGAGCACATATTTACTCGTTGCATCTAATATAATAAAGGACTTGGAGAGATGATGAGGCTGCCAATCGGGATTACAAGATGATACTGTTGTAGCTTAATAACCTGATTATTATATGGCTGTAGTTGCACTTGCAGGTATATTTCTCATCATGGTTTTCCTTAGAATTTCATATTCCTAGTTTTCCTCTTGCCTTTTGAGCTTTCCAACCTTCAGATTTCTCTGATTCTTGTTATTTTGCAATTGATTTTGTAAGACCATGCATTCTCTTCATTTGGACATCCTACTGGGAGTACCTTTCATCTTGCAATTGCAGTTGGCCCTTGCTGAGCAGATGGATCAATGTCAAAGTGGATAGGGAAGGCACATGGAGTAAATTCTTGGTAGTTCAATTTGGGAATTTTTGAAATTCGACGATCAGGGGTTTCTTCCAAAATATCGCCAGATTGCCAACACATTGTTGATTTCAATTTGGTAACACCTTAAATAATACTCTTTTTGAACATAAGAATGAGCATTGTCTGTCAAACTATTAATAAAACTAAGCAAACTTACCTCACTTCTTGGACAGGTCCTCTTGTCTCCTCATAGCAGGAATGTATGAAAATCTGACAAGCCCCAGTCATCCTCATCAGGGGTATTTATGCCAAGCTTTATCTTTTTTTTTTCTTTGAAAAGAAGAGAGGATGTTTCTCAAAGGTTGATGACCATTCAAAAATCTACTAAATATCAAGTGGCACATAGAACCAATCTCGCCACTGTTTAGAGGATACGTTGCTTCTAACCACAACATTTTTGACCCAACCTCTCCCTCCCTTGAACAACATATAATTTTTCTGCCCATATTATGCCCACGAAGTTCAGAAGAACTCTCTCAATCCTGTCCTCTCATCTTGGCACCCTTGAAAGGTCTTCCAAAACACCTAACAGGAACACTAAACAGTGATGGTAGGGCCAAGCCTCTCCTACACGTCTCTAAAAGCTTGACTAAAGAACATATGCTCAAATTCCTCCTCTGCGATCTTGGTATCTGATACCTAATTTCTTTTGAAGACTTTCATCACCAATCTCTCTTTTCTAAGCATCTATGCAAAAATTTTGATTGCCAAAAGAAAACAAAGAGGGTAGACCAATTTTCATCACCCACATCCCTAACAAGTTCATGAACATTTATGTCAATCATTCCATGAGCATCTTTTTAGACAATTCTCTTGTTAGTCAAAAGCTTGGTCCATATATGTTTACTTCTCTCACAATGAGGTACATGGTACTTCTAAAAGACTATCAACAGCTAACTTGCCATTTTTGCTTGAGTTATATTAAGGCTTTTTTGCCTTCTTTCCCTTGTATAGTAGGGATACTAAATCTTTGCATCAAGTAAGAAACAAACTCTATTTGGGTGATCGATTAACCTACTTCATTCATTTTCTATAAAAAAAGTTTCTTCATTTAGTGGAATAAAATAAATTGCATCTTCTTATTCAGAAGCCTTACCTCTCAATATATAGAGGTAGGAAAAGTACAAACAACCTCATACAGAAAGATAAGAAAATACAACCAAAGATAATAATATAAAAGAACATAACTAAGAGATTGAAGGGGTACAACACTCTCTCTCAAGTTGGAACATGGATGCCAATCATGCTCAACTTAGAACAACAGACATCAAATGTTGATCGTGCCAATGGCTTGGTAAATATGTCTGCTGTCTAGTCCTCAGAAGATACTGAAGTAGTGTAGACAAGTTCCCTTTGGATCAAGTCATGAGCATAATGACAATCAATCTCCACATGCTTGGTCCTCTCATAGAACATAGTGTTATTAGCTATGTATGTGACAACTTAGTTGTCACATCTCATCTTCATAGGCATATATGCAAGTCCATAAGGAGTGACCTCACCTACATCGTCTCAGCTGTAGTTTGAGCCATGGCTTTGTACTCAGACTCTGCACTAGATCTAGACACAACTTACTTCTTGCTTTTCCATGTCACAAGATTCCCTATCACATACATACAGAAGCTTGTAGTAGACTTCCTGTCAGTCAAACATCTTGCATAATCTGCATTCAAATATCCCACTATACTCATGGATGTCCCCCTTCTAAATCGGATCCTACGTTTTGGTGCCTTCAAATATCTCAATACCATCGTTGCAACATCCCATTGCTGCCTGGTTGGCTTGTACATAAACTGGATCAACTTCCCAACAACAAAGGAATTATCGGGCCTGGTGATGGTGAGATACAAGAGCTTACTCATTAGCCCTTGTATTGTCTATTTTTAGCTACCTCTGACTTCTCATCATACAGATGAGTCTTGGGATTCATTGAAATGTTGGTTGGCTTGGCTTCTAACATGCCAGTCTTTTGAAGTAAATCAAGGGTATACTTCCTTTGAGAAAGAATTATGTCCTTCCTGCTACGAGCAATTTCTATTTTAAGAAAGTATCTCAATGGTTTAAGATCCTTTATTACAAAACTCCCTAACAAACACTCCTTGACCTCTGTAATGCCTGTACTGTCATCACCAATAATACTTAGGTCATCAATATAAGCTAAGAGCACAATTGTACCTCTCTTTATTTCCCTGACGAATAGGGAATGATCAAATGAGGACCTTTTGAAACCCATTGCTTCCACCACCTCTGAGAGCTTCTAGAACTAAGCTCTAGGACTTTGCTTTAGGCCCTATATAGCTTTCCTTAATCTGCATACACACTCCCCCTAAACCTCATAACTTGAGGGCTGCTGCATATATATCTCCTCCTGAAGATCCTCGTAAAGAAATACATTCTTGACATCTAGCTGATGAAGTGGTCAATCACGTTGAATTGCTATAGAAATTAGAATGTTCATAATAAATAGATGTGCAACTGGAGAGGGTATTAAAGAAGACTACGCCATATGTCTACATGAATCCCTTTGCAACCAGGTGGGCCTTGTATCTGGCAACTGACTCCTCTTGATTATATTTGACTGCAAATACCCATTGACATCCAACTATTGCTGCTCCCTTAGGTAAAGTGGCAAGTTTCCAGGTACCACAGGAATAAAGAGCAGTCATCTCATCCTTCATGACCAGATGCCACTTTGGATCGAGCATGACCTGTTGATATGTGAAATGAATCTACACTGCTGATAATGCACAAGAAAACTACCAAAAGGTAGTCCTAAGCCCCTCTATGGACAGGGCCCTTACAATTGGATATTTGGCACAACTTCGGGGAGCCTTTCGAACAACTATCGGAAGGTCAAGATTGGTTGGCACTACATCTTGCAATGGCTTTGACTCTGTCTCAACACTGGGGACAGATCCTCCATTATCATCTTGAGAACTTGTATCATCACTATGAACGTCTCTTATGGGCATTTGAAGATAGGGTGGAGTAGGATCAGACGAAGAGGATATCTGTTGATATGTAATAGGAAGTCTGTAAGTGACCGGAGGCTTATGAAATCTCTCAGGTCCAGAGAGTGATGGCACTAACGGTGAAGACCCAGTCTCAGTGATAGGAATCACTCGCAGTGGTAGAGGGATATGCATGGATGCCTCAGTAAGCTCAGGAGAAAGCTCTCTCGATAGTAGACAAGTAGGGAACAAACTTATGCAAGGGTGTAAAAATCAGTCTATGTAGCCGATTAATCAACCGTATAATTATATATGGTCCAAAAATAAATCGAGTACCTATATTCGGCTCTATAGTCGATCCACCTGATTAATCGATCGATATCCGATTAATAACCGATTAATCGACTGAGTAAGTTTTAAGATTTTAATTTTTTTTTCTTTAGCTTTGATACACATGTAATGCACCCCCAAACCAAAACCCAACTAAACCTGATGCTTAATTGCACCCAACTAAACCCGACTTCTCCCATCACCCTAAGTTCCCAACGCACGAAAGTCTCAGTCCTAAGCAAAACCCTTGGTCCTAAGTCCTTCTTATCTCCTTTACCTCAACTTGTTTCCTTTAGATTTATAATGTACCAATCTTAGTTTATTTGTCTTATTTTATGTGTTGTGATATTGATAGTCATTTGTTAGAATCTATAGTGAGAGAATATATATATTAAAAAAATAATATTAATATATATGATATTTCAATTCATATATATGTATACTTAATATGTATAATGATATGTCATTATATTTAAAATTTTAAATATTAAAAATCACCCACATATCGTATACTCTTTAGTTGATGACCTTACCAATTGAATATCGACTGTCGATTTCTGTAGCTATGGACTTATGAAAGGTGATACCTGCACTGACGTACTGACGCCCTCCAACAGGATCATAGCATTGATATCCTTTCTGAGTCCACAAATATCCAAGAAAAGCACACTTTACTACGCAAGGGGCAAGTTTATCCTTGTGCCTATGCACAAATTCAACACATCCAAAGACTTGAGGAGGCACTCTAAATAGATTACTATCAAGAAACAAGATGGAGTAGGGAACTTGCTTATTGAGGACAGTAGAGGGCATCCGATTAATAAGATAACAAGCAAATAATATCGCATCTCCATAGTATCTGTGAGGCATATGGTTCTGATTATCTGAATCAAGAGTGTGCAACATCAAGAATGTGCCTATGCTTCCATTTTGCCACCTCATTCTGCTGAGATGTGTGGGGACACATCTGATGAATGATGCCATGGCTACGATAAAAATTGCGCAGTGAAGTGGTGTATAACTCCAATGCATTGTTTGGTCTGATGATTTTCACCTTCACCTCATATTGAGTCATGATCTTTGCTAAAATGGCATGAATCATGTTGCCTCAGATTTGACCTTCAATAGAAATATCCAAGTAAGATGAGAAATGTTATCCACAATAGCCAGATAGTATTCGCGTCCCAGACGATTTGGAGCTCAGTTGGGTCTCCTGGAGCAACTAGAATAAGGCTTTGGATCCTTGATGTTGACTCTTAGGGAAGGTACTCCTATGGTGCTTCCCAAGTTGACATGTCTCACATTGAAAGGTATCAGTAGGAGAAATCTGTGGTAGCATTTGTCTAAGTTTTGGCAAGGGGAAATGACCAAATTGAAGATGTCACAAGTAGCTAGTAGCACCTCCTGATAAGAGTGAAGCATGTCTTGCGTTGGGCAACTATAGAAGACGATAAACACCACCTTCCTTATGGCCACACCCAATAGTATGCTCGGTGAGAGTATCCTTAAATGTGAGAGACACAACATCGAAGATCACCTTGCAATTCAACTCCATAATTTTGCTTACTGATAGCAAACTCATTGGGAAGTCAGGGTTAAAAGAACATTCTCCAACTTCATGTGCTAGCTTACATGAACTCCTCCTAACCAAATATGGGAGATTGTCTCCCATTAGCAACTTGCACAGATCTGCTTGCTAGAACTAGACGAATGGTGGTGAGTTGTATGTCATTTCCATGGATATGCTAAGAAGCTCCTGAATCAGCAAGCTAATCTGCATCTCCAGCTTGAGACGAACAAGCTGTACCCACTTGAGAAGCACCACATTGCCTATACGCCTGGAGCAATGCCTCATACTTGCTCCTAGAAATAGTATCGGTGTCAAGTGTGATCTAGCAGCTCCTTTGAATTGGGAATGTTGAATACTTTATATATATCCTTAGGCAAACAAGAAGCTTAAAATAGCCTCTTCTCTAGAGAGAGAGAGAGAGAGAGAGAGATAGAGAGAGGCCAATGCCTCCTCCCTTTAGTGGTTGTACCCTCGATTGGTGGCCGTCCACCA
Organism: Thalassia testudinum; assembly: GCA_037157565.1. Classification (NCBI taxonomy): domain Eukaryota; kingdom Viridiplantae; phylum Streptophyta; class Magnoliopsida; order Alismatales; family Hydrocharitaceae; genus Thalassia; species Thalassia testudinum. The sequence continues at coordinate 26,121,746 of JAZHRO010000047.1, read as the reverse complement.
CCTTTCACCTATGGTGGTGGTGCTCGCTCATCTTCGAACCATGGTGGACCTCATTGCAAAGGTAATAGAGTAAGGATCATGAAGGTGTTTGCGGACCAAGGCATTCTTAAGTGTTCTTGACATCAAAAGGAATAATCAACTCATCAAGAAGAAGGGGATTTTGTTTGATTGGGCTTATAGTAGGAGGTGCAACACTTAAGGCACATGTTGTGCTCTTGTAGATATATCCTTAGACTCTTGTGCTGATTTGAACAAAGAGAAACTAGTTCTCTCCATGTGGTCTTGAGTAGGGTTGGTTGTTTTCTCAATTTTTTCATTTATTTCTCGGGCATAGATCAAAGTAGATCAAAGTTCTAATTAATTTGTTCAAGTGCTACAATGCACTGTCTTTGCATAAGTGGGGATAGTGGTTCTAAGATTCGTATATCTGTAGGGAATCTTTCCAATTAACATGTGTTAGGGTTTATGCAAGTTTAACATGATTTGACTTTCATTATGACCTCAGAGTGTGTTGATGGTTGGTTGTAGGAAGACTGCTTCTCTATCTAATTTGTCTACTCTATGCTTTGCAGCATGCTTGTTGTGGTTGATTATTCTTTAGTTAAGAGTTTGTCGATTGATGTGGAGAGCTAAAGTGCCATTGAAAGTGAATGTCTTCACTTGGCTTCTTAGAAAGAAGGGGTTAAACTTTAACCAAGATCTATTTGCAAAAGCTAAACCCCCAGCCAAATGCTCTTATCTTGTTTGTGGTCTGGTGTAGGAGGATCTATCATATTTATTTTTTTCATGTTTCTTTTAAAAAGTTTGGTAGAAGGAAGACATGAGTTGGATTGATAGGTGTTCAAGGAGGTCTTCCAAAGGTGTTTTAAGGAGGAGAAATCAGAATGTGGATTGGCTTATTTAAATCCAAAGCTGAATAGAGGGTACCTTCAGTAATATGGTAGGTGATTTGGTTAACCAATAAATAGTGTCGTTTTCAGGAAGGATCATGCATTCATAATGTTTTGTTTAATATGGCATCCTCCAAGGGTTGTGGGCTTCTGTTCCTTGAGAGAAAATTTATGTTTTGCTTACTAAAGTAAAATGGTGGGGTCTCTTGACTAAAGTAGAGACCCAAGTTCGAATCCCCATCGCTGCATTAATTGAAGAATTGGTTCGTACGAGATGGCCAAGTCCACCCTAGTTTACCCAAATAGGTTTCTGGATCATCAGGAAAAAAAAAGATCTTTTGCTTTAGTGCTAGTTGTCTTTATGAATCTCCCTATATGAATGCTCTTGCTCTTTCCTGCTATTATAATCATACTTCCTTTTTGAATTGCTATAAATTATGCCTGCTTTTATTCAAAAAGAAAAAAATATGCTTGCTTATTTGTTTATGCTAGTCTGTAGAGATCTGTCAATGGGAAGGGAGTATGATCTACCTAGTATGTGATAATGTTTCTATCTAGATTGTTGGTACTTTTATGTAAGCATATATTTTACTTCCCGTCTATGAATTTGGAAGATTTTATGTGTGTTGCTTCGAGGAGGTAGTCAACATAGTTTATGTAGATGGAAACAACAAAGAATGGGGGAAACATGATGACAATATCTGCACTTTATGAGGACAATTTTCCCTTTAGACAGATTCCACAGTTGGTAATAGTGAAGGAAATTACTGCAGAGGGGGGTAGGGGAATAGTGCTTCCTTATAGATCCATTAAGAATTGATATTACTCAATTCCAAAGTCAAGCTATCTAAAATATCCACAGTTTACACCATTAGAATAATAATGCAATCCAATCTCAAAGTATAACCAAGCATGGTAGTTCCAAACCAATAATTCAACAAATCACAACCATGTTAGAGTGATTTCTCCTCTGAGTTAATCAATTACCTAAAGTCGTCCCTATTTTAGATTTTTTTGTGGGTTCACATCGCAAATCCACTAATAAACTTACTAAAGGGGTAACCCAATTCTGTCCAAATATAATTGGTTTGCAACCAACTCAATCTTCATTTAGAAAGGCATGCTCACACCTTAAGTAGTTGACACGAGGGTCTCAACCTAATCAACTTGGGGGTTTGCAACTATTAGGAAATACATTTTAGTTGTCTTTTTTAGTTGTTAGAAAATAAATCAGAGATAACATTTAGTTGTTTTTTCTATTTTTAGCCATAGTTATTTTTAGTAAAGTGTAATTGTGGTTTTCTTGTTTGCTCTTGTCCTCTATTTATATAAAAAAAGGCCAAGGACTCTTTTTTCATATAAACTAGATTCATTTTTTCCTCAAATCTCCACATGTTATCAGAGCTACCGATCTCTGTGGCTTAAGGTTGGGAGAGAAGAAGCCTTAGAGAAGGGAGGGGGGTCTCAGGCGACGTCGTCGACCTCCGGTGAGCCACTGGGGAGTCCCCTTCTCTCCATGTCAATCTCTTTTCTTCTCTTCCATTGATCTCCTTATTCTCTCATTTTCTCAATGTTGGAACCCACCAACATCAGTTGTAATGACAATCGAAGATCATTACTATCGCCACCAACTGCTGCTTCGATCATCATCGGCCTTCACATCGTTACGTAGATGGGATGCACTCTCACGCACCTACAACATTTTGGCTGGCTCTTGGGGCGTAGGAGCAATGACAGCGAGGTGACCTTATGTAAGCCCAGAGAAATCAAGCATGGTATGTTGGCTCGTGGGGTGTTGGAGTAATGGCACCTGTGTGACCTTATGCGCACTTAAGAAGATAAAGCCTCATCATCTTCAGACTCTTAGATGTTGGAGTAGCAACACCCAAGTTATAGTCGTGATTTACGTACAAGTAGAAACACGACAAGTTGATGCAGATGCCAAAGCCAATTATTCTATCTTGTACTACCTTCGATTATCGTTGGTTTGCACCATCATAAATGTTTACAGGATTCAAGTCTTCCTCATCTCCCGCGTCTCGACTTGTGGGGGAGTGTTAGGCAATAAACTAGAGATGATATTTAGTTGTCTTTTCTATTTGTTAGGAAATAAAACAGAGATGACATTTAGTTGTCTTTTATAGTTTGTCATAGTTATTTTAGTAAAGTGTAATTGTAGTTTCCTTGTTCGCCCTTACCCTTTATCTATAAAAAGAAGGCCAATGACTCTTTTTTCATATCAACCAAGTTCATTTTTCTCTCAAATCTACACAACAACCATGATTCAATTCACTTTTACATGAGCACTTATCTTTGTATACAGTGATACAGAAACATTGTAGTACATGAATGTTAAATATTATAATTAATCTTATAGTCAAATAATGATAAGCAAAATTCCAGCATGTGCAATTAATAGGAATTGATTCTAACTAGGCTTCTAAAAAGAATCTCTAAGAAAAATCTAGAAGTTGTAAGAACAACATCAGCAATATGAGAATCACACGGAAAGATTAGCATCATCTTCTTGGGAGCAGGATTCCTCCTTAGATTTTGTAAATATGAAGTGCTAAGTGATTCCTCCAGCAACATGGGAACTTTTTTTTTCAAAAACATTTGAAAATGATCAGGTGGAGTAGTCTTTTCTTTATAGTATTTTTCTTTGCTTATGTTGTGTCTCAAAGACTCCAATAGGCCCATTGTTTATAGGTATAAAGAGCCTTTGCAAATGACTGAAAATGCCCTAATAGCCACTAAATAAGGTCAAATCATCATTGTAAAAAATTATTAGTCATGAGTTTAGCCGAAGATAATGTTTGATCTTATTCAACTTCGAAACTCTATGCCTCTTTATATAGAGAGATGAAAGGAAAAATTGCAACATAAGTCCAGGTAAAAATATAAAATAGAAAACATTACAAAAAATAACATAAAGAGAGTGTTAAGACTACACTAACACTCTCTCTCAAGATGGAGCATAGATGTCAATTATGCTTAACTTGGAATAACATACATCAAATGCGGATCGAGGAAGTGGCTTAGTGAATGTATCTGCTGTCTGATCTTCCGAGGCAACCGAGGTGGTGTAGATAATCCCACACTGTATCAAGCCTCTGGTATAGTGGCAATCAACTTCAATGTGTTTTGTACGTTCATAAAACATTGAGTTGTTTGCCATATAGGTAGTAGTTCGATTATCACACCTCATGTTCATCGACCCCTCCATCTGGACATGCAAATCCTGCAACACCGATTTGACCTAGACCATCTCTGCAGCTATTTGTGCCATAGTATGGTACTCTAATTCTGCACTTGACTTGGACATCACTTGCTGCTTTTTACTCCTCTAGGTCACAAGATTGCCTATTGCATAGGTACAGAAACCAGTAGTTGATTTTTTGTCTGTCATGCAGCCTACATAGTTAAGAATAGCCAACAATACTCATAGATTCACCTTTCTGGAATAGAATGCCTCTGCCTGGTGCTCTCTTCACGTACTTGAGCACCCACATAGTAGCATCCCAATGTTGCTTGATTGGTTTATCCATGAACTGACTAAATTTTCCTACTGCAAGGGATAGATTAAGACAAGTAATAGTAAGATATAATAGCTTACCAACCAACTGCCTATAAGACCTACTATTAATAGGCTGAGACTCAGTATCATAGAGATATCCTTTGGGATCCATTGGTATATTGGCATCTCTATCTTTTGCTACACATTAAGAGCATACTTGCATTGACTTAGAACTATGCCATCTTTGTTGCGTGCCACCTCAATACCCAGAAAATACCTGAGTTCATTGAAGTTCATCACAAAAGAATTCTTCTTCACTTCAGCTATCCTAGCGGCATCATCCCCAGTAAGAATAAGATTATCAACATAAACTAGGAGTGGCACAACTCTCCCTGTACTCTTCCTGACAAAGAGTGAATGATCTGCAAAAGACCTCAGCAGTCCCATGGTTTGTACCTCCTCTGATAGCCTCTGGAACCAAGCTTGCAGACTCTACTTCAGGCCATAGGTGGCCTTCTTCAGCCTATATACACACTCCCCCTCAGCCTCGAACCCTGGAGGCTGTTACATATAGAACTCCTCCTGAAGATCGTTATAAAGAAAGGCGTTCTTCACATCCAACTGATGTAGAGGCTAGTCATAGTGCGCAACAACAGATAAGAGAATGCGAACAATAGGTAGCCATGCCACAGGTGAGAAGGCGTTAAAGAAATCCACCCTATATGTGTGGGGAACCCTTGCGACTAATCTTGCCTTGTGACGAGATATGGAGCCATCTGGATTGTACTTGAGTGCAAAAATCTAATGACATCCTACAGTCTTGGCATGTCTGGGCAGATCTATAAGCTCCCACGTCCCTCTAGAGTGCAAGGCAGCCATCTCCTCCATGGCCCGACGCCACTTTAGATCGAGTATAACTTGCTGATAGAAAGTAGGAATCTGTGTAGTAGAGAGAGTAGTAGTGAACATAGCAAAGGATCTCCCAAGGTTAGCGGTAGACACTACTCTAGTAGTATGGTAGTGCGCACAACTGCGAGGAGCTTTCTGAACAGCAATCGGATGGCCTAAGTCCTCCATAGGCTCAGAAACTGTAGCAGGGGGAGCCTGCTCCTCGGAAGGAGTAGCATCATTTGAAGGACTTGCATGACTACCATTAGAAGAACTCACGTCAGTATCAACACATACTTGACCAGGGGAGGAGATAGGTTGAGGTGGTGGGGGTGTGTGTTTGACACCATGCATGTTGCCTGTATGTAACTAGAAATCTATAGACATGAGTAGGCTTTAACCTTGACTTGGTGGTGGTCTTTGTAGTGGTGATATCCTTACTGTGAGCAATGGGAATCTGCTCCAAAAGAACTGGTGGCACTGGCATAGGAGTAGGATCTCCCTCAAACGACAACTGATGGCCATCAGTGGAGAAGTATGGAACAAGCTCATGAAATGTGACATCAAAACTCACATAATGCTTCTTGTCTCGTGGATCATAGCATCTGTATCCTCTCTGAGTACTACTATATCCCTGAAAGACACACTTCACTACCCTTGGGGCAAGTTTATCTCTGCCTGGTCCTAAGATATGGATAAAGGCTACACAGTCAAATACTCGGGGTGGTACATAAAATAGTTCCTTTTTTGGGTGAAGAACATGCCATGGAACCTGCTCCTAAATTGCTGAGTTGAGTAGTCTATTAATCAAGTAGCAAGTAGTTAGCACTGCATCTCCCCAGTATACCTATGACACATTGTGATGAATAAGAAATGTTCTAGCCATATCAAACACATACTGATGTTTCTGCTTTGCTACCCCATGATGTATAGGGGTGGGATGACCGATGAATTATCCCAAGGGATCTGAAAAAATATGCTAATTTTGCTATGAAAAATTCTAATACATTGTCAGAACGTACAATCTTTTCAATAGTATAGAATTGAGTCTTTATTTGCACAATAAATGTCTTAATGATAGACCCAACTTCAGACTTATTCTTTAATAAAAATAACCACGACGTCCTTGAATAATCATTCATAATAAGCAAATAGAAACGATGACTAACTCTATTAGATACTCTACTTAGACCCCAGACGTCCATATGTAATTAATCAAAATAAGTAGTAGAACTTGAGAGGAACTAGCAGGAAAACTGGCTCAATGATGCTTTCTGAGTTGACAAGCATTACACAAAATCTCAGCAGTAGGCAAAATGTGAGGAATGACGCATCGTATCTATCCAGTGAAGGGTGTCCAAGTCGACGATGCCACTGAAAAAGCAACCTCGTCGTGACACAGTTGCAAAAGGTGTTTGGATCAGGCGATACACACCCCTCTCCTTATGTCTGCCACCAATCGTCTTTTCCATGAGTTTGTCCTGCAAGGTACAACCCAACTCATCAAAGATGGCACGACAATGTAAGTCTTTCGTGACAAAAGACTAATAGGAAAGTTAGGAACAAAAAGGACGTTAGGCAACTTCACGGAAGGAGACACTGCAGCATCTCTGGCATCAAATCTGGAATGTCTGTCATCTGCCACTTGAACAGTTCTACCAGGAGGAACAATTTGAATGTGTCTAAAGCAACTCTGGTCACCACTGAGATGATGGGTTGCCCCTGAATCTACTAACCACATAGTACCGTTAGTGATACCACTACCAGAACTCGATGTAGAGGCTATACCTGAGGAGGCCAAGGTAGTAGTATTAGTAGTGGCAGGCTCTTAAGTCAGCTGGGTGAGACGTTGAACCACTGCATCATAATCACCATGTGACATAGTGTCGCTCACCTCCTCTGAAGAGATATCTTGGTTGACCATAGGTGGTCTACTATGCTTTAGCTAGTAGATAGCTTCCGAATGTCCAACCTTGCTGCAATGAGAACATATGGTTCGAGGTTTACCAGACATACCCCGACCGCATCCTCTCCTCTTGATAGATGGAGAGCCACGTCTACCACATCTTCCAGTGACCACTAAGGCTGAAGTCTGTCCAGCATCAGATGTGAGGGGCTTGACATCCACCTTGCTCACCTGACTATATGCTTTCTTAAGTGATGGAAGCTTAGCAAGAGTCAAGATCTGAAACCTAGCAGCTTCATACTCTAGTCCAAGACCGTTGAGGAATTGAAGAACCGCATACTCCTTCCTGTATATCTTCTGAGTGTCACATGTGCAGACTGGATGGCATGCAGTATACTTCTCTAAGAGCCCCTTCAAGGTGGTATAATACTGGGATAGCGACTGACCTTCCTGCTTTAGTCTCTTAATTGCATGAAGAATCTCAAAAACCTTGCTAAAATTTTTTTCATGTGAATGTGTCATGTAAAGAATTCCACATTTCCTTCGCTGTCCTATAGTACATGATGCCATTTCCAATCTGAGGCTCTACCGAGTTCATGATTTATGCTTGGACCATGCCATTATCTCTATTTCATGTGATGTATTTTCCAATTTTATTCTGTGGCTCCATCTCCATCGGAATATGTTCCTTATCATGTCCTACTGTCATGAGGAACGTCTGAAACCATCTAACATAGTTGATCTCATTGAGCTTGGCCATAGGAACAAAGAAAGGATCTTGTAACTCCCAATGTTCGTAGCAGTATCTGATGATATCTTCAAAGTACTAGAGGATGCCATCATGACTTAGGACAACCAAAATACGCCACCAAGATAGATGTGAAAATTAGCTTTAGATATGAAAAAAATCTGAGAATCAGAGAGAGCCTGACTTCTTGATCATGAAGTCTAAGATCTACAGATCCTAGAAATCATCTCAAAAGCCACAGTTGCCCCTTAGATTTAGATGTGGCGCATGCTTGGGCATGGGGAGACCCCTAAAAGCGCCTTTAAGGGATGCTACTCTCCCTCGTCGGAGAGCAAGGACCCCACTGATCACCACTACCCCATTGGTGGTGGCGTAAGGGGGGCTGCAGACCACCGGTGGTGATCTGTAGTCACCGGCAATGCAGTCCGGTGGTCTGCAGCACTGGGAAGGGCAGTGGCGGCAGTTCGCTGGTGGCTTGGTGCTGTCGGTCGGCTGTTGCTGCATCTCCCCCTACTGGAGGCGTTGGTGGTTGATTCGACGAGAGAGAGAGAAAGAGAGATAAGGTGGGTTGTGTATGGAGGCTTTGTGCAGGTGGGATACTAGAGTGTTGATCTAGGATTGTCGTTCTGATACCAAGTCAGAGATAATGTTTGATCTTATTCAACTCCAAACGCTATATCTTTTTATATAGAGAGAGGTCAAAGGGAAAATTGCAACATAAGTCCAAGTGAAAATATAAAATAGAAAACATGACAAAAATTAACATAAAGAGAGTGACAAGAGCCTAAGACAACACTAACAAGTTTAAATTATATCACTTCAAATCCTCCAATGGCCATTATATGCAGGATTAACCATGAGCTACTTTTGACTGGTTCGTCTTACCAATTTTGGCTAGTAATAGGTAAAACATTTGAAATAAAGCCATACATGACTTGTTAATTAAGTGAATCTTTAATTTATTCAAAACTCAAGCTAGACTTGGTTCTTATTTGGGTTCAATAGGCTTGAGTTTAGTTGACTTGGTTACATCTCTTCAAATCCTCCAATGGCCATTATATGTAGGATTAACCATGAACTACTTTTGACTAGTTCATATTACCAATTTTGGCTTGTAATAGGCAAAATGTTTGAATTCAAGCCATACATGGGTTTTTAATTAAGTGAGCCTTTAATTTGTTCAAAACTCAAAGTAGACTTGGTTCTTATTTGGGTTCATTTAAGTTTAGTTGACTTGGTTTGGCCCAAAATATGGTTGTTTGAATCTATTTGCTGAATATGTATATAAAATGCATTCTTCTCCAAAATGTTGCGCTTTTTCAAATTTCGTGTCTTGCAATCTTCTTTAGGATTAGGAGGAAACATGGAAACATCTACATTTTTTCAAGGGGTAAGATGTTTGGAATCTCTTTGTTGAGAGAAAAGCAATGTCTTATTCTCAAAAGAAAATCCTAACCTTTCTTTTTTACTAGAGAGGTTTGAGAAAATTACAAAGGCATCCAAAAAATAGCATAAACAATAAACAAGTCCCTAGGCACAATACTCCTCAAGTTGAGGTGTGGATATCTACTAGACTCAACTTATCACACAAAAAATCAAGACACTTCTTCATAGCCTTGGTAAATATATCTGTTAGCTGAAGCTTCGAGGAGACATATGGGATGTTAATCTTGCCTGTAAGGATGACATCACGAACAAAGTGACAATCTACCTCAATATGCTTGGTCCTCTTATGGAAGATCAGATTCGAGGCAATGCAGGTGGTTGACTTGTCACAGAGAAGTGGGACTGGCATAGTGGCTTGGATGCCAAGATCATGTAGAAAGGCAACAACCCACATAATTTCACAAGCAGCTTGTGTCATCTCTCTATATTCAGCCTTTGCACTTGAACAAGTAACAACACTTTGCTTCTTACTTCTCCAAGAGATTAGGTTCCCACTATGATAAGTTGCAAAACCTGAAGTAGAATGTCGATCATCCACAGACCCAACATAATCTGCATCAGCATAGGCTAGAATATCTAAACTACCACTATCTCTGTAATACAACCCTTTACTAAATGTCCTCTTGAGGTACCTAAGAATTAGGCAAACTTCATGCCAATGACTGTAATGTGGAGTCTGCATATGTTGGTTGGCCCTGTTCACTGCAAAGCTAATATCACCTCATGATAGTAAGATAGAGTAGACAACCCACTGTACTACGATACTAGGTGACATCTTCATACAATGGATCCTCATCAGAAGAATGTGCATGTGGAGGCTCCACAGGTATACCAGAGGACTTGGTCCCAAGTAACCTGCCTTCTGAAGGATTTGTAGTGTATACTATCTTTGTGACAAAAACCAACATGAACCCTATTGTACTACCTCAAGCCCCAGAAAATATCTTAACTCCCCCAAGTCCTTGGTAACGAAAGTAGATTGCAAAAAAGATTTGGTCTAGGCAAGCCCATCCACATCATCACCGGTGAGAATCATATCTTCCACATACACAACAGGAATAACTCGGGTATGGCCTCCACAGTCAATCTTCCTGATGAAGATGGAGTGATTAGAATTAGAGTGTTAGAACTCAATCTTCTCAATCTCCGTGCTTCAACCTATATATTGCCTTCCTCAGGCAACAAATAAGCTCCCTTTGACTATTGTAACCTGGTGGCTGTCTCATGCATACCTCCTCAGATAAATTACCATACAAGAAGACATTTTTAATATCAAGCTGATGATATAAATGCCATCTCTTGACAACAGCCACCGAGATAATAATCCTGATATGAGAAAATGTCTCAAAATAATCTACCCCATAAGTCTGGGTAAAGCCTTTGGCAACAAGCCTGGCTTTATATTTATCCATTGTCTTATTAGGTCTATACTTGATAGTATAGACCCATTTGCAATCAACTATTGTAGCACTAGAAGGTCATGTTACTAGATCTCATGTCTTTCGTGACTGTAATGCCTGCATCTCCTTATCCATCGTTGCACACCACCTAGGGTCTTAGGAAGCTTGAGCAAAATCCTTGGGGATAACAGTAGGAGTAATGGCAAAAGCAAACTGACGAACCCCATCCTTTAGATGAGCAACTCCTGTATACTATGATAGAGGATGATGTGTGCATGCTTTATTGGATCTCCTCAGAACTGATTGCTCCTCCTATCTAAACCACTCTCATCTGTTAGGTCGAGACAAGGCCCTATGTCTGGTGAAGTGTGTGGCCTCCGGTGGTAAACCTGAGTCTCCACCAAGGCGGCCTGTATAGAAGTTCTTTCTTTTGAGAAGTATAAAACATTCTCAAAAAAAGTAACATCTGCAGTAATAATGTATTTCCTGCGGCTCGGGTAATAACACCTGTATCCCTTTTGTGTCTTGGAATACCTAAGGAAGACACATTTGACTGCCCTAGGAGAAAACTTGTCCTGATTACGAAATGCCTAATAAAGTAGGTGCACTAAAAAATCCTCAGTGGTAAAGCAAAAGGCCTGTCACAGTCTGGATGGATCACTTACAAGGGAACTTATCCTTCAAGCACTGACGAAGGTACCCAATTAATTAGGTGGGCTGTAGCAAGTATGGCATCCCCTTAGAATTGCTTAGGAACCTTCATATGAATTATTAGGATCCTAGCAATGCCCAGGAGATATTGAAGCTTGTGCTCAGCTACATCGTTCTACTAGGATGTATGAGCACAAGATATCTGGTGAATAATGCCTTTAGAAGAGAAAAGGCTCTTAACATCTCGCTGCATAAAGTCTAAAGCATTATCACTGTGGGAGACTCAAACTGTACCAGCATACTAAGTTTGAACCTCTGCCAAGAAGTGCCGAATAGCTTGAGGAATCCCTGAGCTTGTCTTCATCAAGAAGGCCCAAGTGAGGTGACTATGATCATCCATAATAATAGTACAATATCGGTGTCCTCCTGGGATAGGAATTCTAGATGGTCCCCACACATCACAATGTACTAAGGAAAATGGCACAACACTCACTCTAGCAACCCTCTGTAGGTAAGTGCTCCTATGATGCTTAATAAGCTAACAATCCTCGCATTGTAGAGTCAAGGAAACTGGCAATCCAGGGTACATCTGTTGCATCTTCTTGAGCGATGGGTGACCAAGCCTCCTGTGCTATAGCCAAGGATCAGTAGCTATGGAAACTGCTCCAGCAAACAACGTAGGTGTGTTAAGGTAATAGAGATCATCTCCTATACCCCCACCTATAATAACTCCTGTCTGTCGGTCCTTGAAGTAACAATCACCTTTGTTAAACACTACACGGATGCGATTCACTGACAAAAGGTTCATTGGAAACTCTTGAGCATAATGAACATCTTCAATCAACATCTTTGGAGAGGCATGTAGACGACCAACTGTTATAATTGGTGATGTGGCTCTATTAGCCACCCTTACATCCTTGATCCCACATGGAACCTTGGGATCCACAAGGCGTTCCACATCTCCTGTAAGATGAATAGAGGCACCAAAGTCAACTATCCATGCTCCTCTGATCATCTTCTTCGTGTTTTCTTGGGTTGCAAACGTAAGCCCTTTCAAATATGAAATTGAACTTTCTTGTGGACCAACCACATCTTTGTTGCACGAGAGAAGGCTCATCGTGCTTAAAGGGGGATATCTTCACTATTAACGGTGAAAGAAGGCTCATCACTACAACAATAATACGTAAAATATGCTTCATCATGCGAGAAATAGCACCAAGAGCCACAAATCAAAGGGGTGCGTGGGTTGGTTGGGTTGCGTACAGACCCATAACCGGTCTGTCGATGCTAGTAGAGGGGTCGCCACCCCCTTGGACGGTGCCAGCAAGGCCACCGAACTCGAGGGGGCGACGCTGGTGGTTTGGAGTCGGTGATGGCACTGGTAGGAGGGGCGGCAATGCTAGTCTGCCCTCTTCTAGCGTTACCACTACTGTAGCTACTTGCCATCCACCTTTCTCTGATCAAATCATCACAATGTTGGTGATTTTCTTTAAGTGGGAATATTTGGTGGGATATCAGAGCACCAGCTTAGGATCACTGCTTTGATACCATTTTGAGAAAAGCAATATCTATTCTCAAAAGAAAACCTTAGCCTCTCTTTTATACTAAAGATGTTTGGGAAAATTACAAACCATCCAAAAAATAGCATAAATAGTAAAGAAGTCCCTCAACACAACACTCTTTTCAAAAAAAAATGTAGAACCTCATCAAAACATGCATCCTTAAGTGCATCTAGCTACACCAAGTTAGGCAAACCATATCCCATGTGCAACTCTGCAAGAATTTCCATCTTGAATTTGGGTTGCATGTTTTAGACGGTGGTAGAGCTTGTTTAATTCATGGCATACTCTCTGTATTTCACTTGGTTACCATATTACATCATTACATACTTGGGACTTGAGCCCTTGTGAAGGCCTGCCTTGAAGAAAGGAAATTGGTTTGAGATTGCACGGTATGCATAGATTATTAAGTATACATGGCATTAAAAAAAGGTATAATGCTTAAAATAAATTATATATATATTATGTAATATATTTTATGTTTATTAAGTAAAGGTGCCAGAGAATTTAGGAAAGGGTATTTTAGGATTAGTTAAAACTTGTTTTATTTTTGTCTATTTTTGTAGAGATTAGATTATATGTGATTTAATTAGGATTGAGGTGATAGAGTTTGCTTCCAAATTTAGTTAGTAGGATTAGGATTGGGATTGTGATTGCTTGTAATCTCCTCTTTCTAAATAAAGAGGGGTTAAGGACTTTTCTTCTCACGATTTTCATTCTAATAAACTTCAGCTCTAGAATTCCCCAACATAGTATTAGAGTGGGAACAGTTCTAGGGAATTCCTTGCACTGCCAACCCTTTCTTCTGTATGTGGCTTTCTTTGCATGCCTCCTTTAGCTCGCAAACATGAGTTGTTGTTGCTGGTTCCTATGCGTATTGCGTGATTTATCTTTGTGCTTGCCTGCAACATGAATGTTTATAGGGTATTTTTGATTTGTACACTATCATCATGCACAATTAGCCTTCTTGCTCACGATGCATGCATGGGTTGCATATCCTCTATTCATACCAGTGCATGGCACTTTCCTCCTCTACACATGATCAACACAGCCCCTACACGTGCTAGTGTCCGCAGTGCACGATCTGCTTTGTGTCCATGTGCATTTGTGCACCTTCTTCTATGGACACTCGCATCACATGTGCATCTTTATGCCTCCTTATGCAAGATTGCATAATCAACTTCACAAATCAAGATGTTAGCTTTGCGATCAACTTCTGCTGCTACTGAGGCCAAGACTTTTTTGAAAAGGCAAAGGGTGATTATTCAAAAGATAATCACCCATGATGATTCATTCCACCATAGAAACAATTATATCACGAGTTACAAGATGGATCTCTAGGCCTCAACCTGGGAGGAGATAGCGGAAACAAAGTTCTTCACGTAAGGCCTCTCCCCCCTAAACACCACCCCATTCCTCCTCAGCCACACCCCCTAAAAAATAGCCAGGATCTTGGCCCGATCATGCTTGGAGCAAAAGGTGAACACTCTGCTCCCCACATTTCCCCTGCAGAAGGAAGATCAGAAACTGTCCGCGTCCTGGTGGGAGATCCATCCAATCTCCATCTTCTGCCAAATATGCTTTACAAACGAGCACTGGAGGAGATGCTGCACATCCTCTACCGCACCCCCACACAAAGGGCAAGCCAAGTTGTCAGTGTTGGCTCATCTTGCTCTCCACTGCTTTGTGATGATCCGTCCTCTTCTCACCAACCAGGTAAAGATCTTCACCTTCAGCGAGCACCACTGCTAAGGCCAAGACTTTGGCTTCTACTACTTCTCTAGACTAAAGTGTTGAGACCTTTGATCCAGCATCTGGCCTCTTAACTAAAGTTGATGATTGGTGGGGGCTTTAAGCAAGCCTCTCCTACCTCGACTACTATGTGCCTGGGAATGTTACCCTATGTGTGATCACTACTATTGTTACGACCATTGTGTGGCTATTACTTCTGCTATGATCTTTTTGTCTTGCTGCTACTTTGCTACAACAACTACTTCTCTATGATGACTGTTACTTTTGCTACAGTTTGCCCTGCTTCATGCTCCTCCAACTACCAACGTTAGGGGAAATTCTCATTTTTGTTGTGCCTCCTTCAAGTTGGACATTATATGCTCCAACTTGGGGGGGAGTATTAGAGAATTTAGTAAAGAGTATTTTAGGATTAGTTAAAAGTTATTTTATCTCTTTCTATTTTTGTAGAGATTTGATTAGGATTTAGGTGATTAAGTTTGTTTCCAAATTTAGTTAGTAGTGTTGGAGAATATATGTATGTTGGGGTTATTGAACCACATGTTGGTCTCATTTGTTGTGTTATGTGGGTCCATGTGTTTAGTCACACCTCGCCTATTTTGATGAGCCAAGAGGGGAGGGGGATCTCTATATATGTGTCCATGTGGCCCATTATTTCTGGGAGAGAAAAATAGAAGATTTGTCCTTAGGGACTCTCCTGTGATTTTCTTCCCTCTCTTCATGAGAGGGGTTTCCACATAAATCCTAAGCATTGTTTTGTGATGATTTTGATACTTTATTCGTTTTTATTTCGATTGTTTCAACATGGCATCAAACAATTCCGTGGGGCTTCTAAATGAGGTGTGTTCCATATTCTTAAGTTTATTTCAATTATTTATTTTCACTTGGATGCTTGATGGTTGGCAACCATCAAAGGAGTTCATACTCCATTGTTGAGAGCATATTCAGCTTAGAGGGGCATCACGTTGTGATGTTTTGGAGCTTCCAACAGAAGTATTGCCTTCTTTGAGCCCCAACATTGCTTGTCCTTCCTTATGGACTTCTTCATGGAGGCTGGTAAAGCTAACCCCTTGGCATTGCAAACCCCATTGGAGCTACATTGCCTTTGAGTTGTTGTCGTGGTGCACCTTCTCTAAAAGCACATTGCACCTAAAGAGCACCGTTGTTGTGATGACGTTGCACACAATGGTGACCCATGCGTTGATCACCAAGTAGCCCGAGGTGATCTTGGCAGACCCACCAAGTAGCCTATTGCACAAGTTGGTCATGTACTAGTGACCTAACTAGGCCCAATTTCAGAAAGTTTCGTAAGGGTTGCAGTGCACCTAATGAGCATTGTGGTCATAGCAGTTTGATTGATGGAAGATCAGTGACATCTGCAAGCGAGATGATCAAGCACCACCGCATGGCCAACTAGAATAGATGGGACTTGATCAGCGGATATCTTGCCACCTTCCTTATCAAAGGGAGGGGATCTCAGAATGAGATCCTAACTTGGTGTGGAAGTTTTTTTTTTGTGGTTGGTCTCTGTTTCCATGATAAAAGGAAGGTAGAGGAAACCGTGGAGAAGATAAGAAAAAGGGGACATAAAAAAAGGGTGTAAAAAAAGAGAGGTTATTCAAGAGAAAAAATAGAGGGAGAGTTGGAGTTTTAAAAAAAAAGAAAAAAGGTGGTTGATGAATTAAAAAAAAAAAATAGTCATTTCTGGAGGCATTTAATAAACATCCTCTGCATGTTCTTTGCTTTCTTCTTAGTGGCATAGAAGAGGTTGTATGAAAGCGGTGCTATCTTCTCCATACTTAGCATGATGGACATCGTCCTCAAGCCTCAACGAAGAAGTAATCCTTGGCTTAGCTGCCAATAGAAATAAGTGGTTCAACAACCATGAAAAATCAATCCCCATCACTAGATGTGGGTTGGAGGATCATTTGTGCATGTGTGAATAGCCTTGGTGTTGTTGATCTTGTGGCTGTGGAACCTATAGGCGAGCACTAAAGGTCATCAATCACCTTGAATAACACTTCCACGTCCTCGCCCTCGATGAGGATGTGCAAATCATTCATTATTATGTCTAGCACCTATCAAGGGAGACCTCACTAGACCCATGAGCTCATCGGTGCTTCAAAGCAACAAGATGTTGCAAATCACAATGCGGTAGGGAGATCCTGCAAAAGGGAGATCATATGGTGTTGGAAAGAGATTCACGAGCAATGCAGTCTGATTGTTGGGTTCCATCAAACCCATTATGTGGGTATTCTACTTCTTTATTCTTTTTATTTTAATGTGGTTGGTGTTGAGTCATTAAAAAAAATAGAGAAAGAAAAAGGGCAGTGGCATCAACAGGTATGATGGGTTTCATGTACTCTTTCTGGGTCCTTTGCACTCTTATCTTTTCTTTATTCTCTTTTGTTAGTTTGAGGTGACAATGAGTTATGAAAAAAAATGGAATTTGGAAAAAAAAAAGGAGAAAGAGATGAAAACAAAGAGAAAAATGGAAAAGGAGTTTGGAGTTAAAAAAATTGAAGATGTTAGTGGGAAGTGCCCTTTTAGTTTTATTTCCATGTTAATCTTCACCTTCATTGTTTGGCTAAAGTTGGAAGGTGGAGAATTTTGTTGTTGAGCCAATATTTTCAGGTCATTAAGCTGGATGGAATTCCAAGTTCTCTCGTCATGTGGATCTCTATGTGATAGAAATCAATTGTGATGCTCAAGACATGGAGTAGCATGGGGAACACCAAGCTCATGATTAGAGTTTGATAATGTCCAAACATGACTCATGTAAAATCTAGAGCAATGGTTTCCAACTCAACAACAATGATTTCCCAGCATTTATACCTTCAGTTGTTGACCTTCTCATCAGCATGGCATATGGAGCATCTTCTTGTCATCTGAGCAAGTGGTTGGGTTTGGGATGTGTTGTCGTTGTGTAGCATGTCTATGAGTGGGTATTTTTATGTGTTGTAAACTAAGCATTTCATTCTTAGTATGTTTGTTGAGAGAATTAATTAGTGGTCATTTAGTACCACATTGTCTATTATGGGAATGTAGAGTGTGTGGTGGCCTATAAATAGGCAGTACTCATTTTTTTGAGAAGATCAATGCAGATACTTGCTCTATTGGGGCCTTCTTCCATAGTTTTCTCCTCGCTTTTCGTGATTGGGGTTTCCACGTAAACCCAAGTATTTCTTATTGCTTTATGTTTTGATATCTTTTATGCTTCCTCTTATTCATATTATTCAACTTGGTATTAGAGTAGTTCAGTCTTGAGTTTTGTTCTCAAGTTTCATCATTATTGTTCTTGAGATTTCTTCAATTATTTATCTCCATATTGTCTTCGATTTCAAGTGAGAAGGGGAAACCCTAATCTCTTCGTGAAAGGGGGAGATTTGGCTATCACAGTGGCAGCATGAAGGATTGCTTGTTGGGTTCTTACGAACCCTAAAAGAGGAGCAAAGAAGAAGGAGCTCTGGTGACACCTGATCTCATAATCCAGGAAGATGGTAGCAAGGTCGTGGCGGAGGACATCGATCCTCCTAAAGGCTTCAGGTAAAGAAGCGCATGATCTCACATGATTTAGAGGCACTATCGGAGGCGATGGAGCAGGAGTTGAGCAGCGGCAATGACACGACGTTGGGCTACAATTGGCAAGATATTGGCGATTGGATGAATTGTTGTCATTGCGATCAATGATGGTGGCGCCAATCTCGCAATCTCACGTGAGATTGGGTGCAGTGGCAATTGATGGTAGCAATGAAGACGAAGATCGCGGCAAGGATCTCGATAGAGATCTTGTGTGAGATCAGTGATGACCTTAGCGATGGGGATCAAGTCGATTGCGCAAGATTCAAGACGGCGAGGATCGTGGGATCCTCGCGTGCTCGAGAAGCATTGAGATTGGTGCTTGGAGGAAGCTCTTGAAGGGGGTCCCAAAGGTTGAAGATGCGATGCCGAGTTCTCTCTGAGGTTTGTTTGGTCTCTCTTTGTTATGTTTAAAACAAATGAAATGAGATGAGTGAAAAAAAAAAGAAAAGAGATGAAGAGTAAAAAAGGGGAGAGAAATATTGGAAGAAAAGGGAAGAAAAGAAATAAAGAAAAAGAAAAAAATGAAGATTTATAGGGAATAATAAAAGAAAAAAATGAAGGAAGAAAGATTTTTAGGGAATAAAAAAAGAAAAAAAAGAGAAGGAAAAAAAAGGGAGAAGAGGAAAAAAAAAGAAAAAAAGGAAAAAAATGATGATAATTATGTTTAAGAGAAGAGGGGGAGAAGCTCTTCTTTAGTTTTATCTTCTTTTTGTTATTTTCTTCTCCCATAAAGTATAGGAGAAAGGGAGAGTGTGGATCCTATTATAGTCATCTTCCATTTGAGAGTCTTTTTGTTTGAGGTCACCACCTGAGAAACCACTATTCTGGGAGATCTAGAGTTTTGAGGTCTTTAAGAAGGATATCTAGTTTCAAGGTCCTCAGAGGAAGGGCCCATGCTAGGTTTCTATGTGGGAGATCTAGCTTCGAGGTCTTCAAAGGAAGATCAATGTTAGGGATACTGAATGGGGAGTCACCAGCACTAGTTGAGGTCTCCAGAGTAGAGGCATATGTCTGAGCTGACTAAAGTAGTTCATCGTCAAGATCCAGCCTCGCTGATGTGTCATTATCAATACACTTGCCTACAGGCATGAACAAGAGGGTAGCTGTCGTTTGTAGAGGAGAGGCAGTTGTACCTATTGAGAGTTTTGTTTGTTCTACTGTATAGAGGGATTTGTTTGTGTTACAAGCTAAGCATTCCATGCTCCAGCTTGAGGGGAAGTGTTGAGAGAATTATGTAGTGGCTATTTAATATCACTTCGTCTATTGTGGGAATGTAGAATGTGTGGTGACCTATAAATGGACATGTACTTCTCACTTATTTGTTTGAGAAGATAAATAAAGATACCTTATCAAGGCCTTCTCCCGTGGTTTTTTCTCCATTATTTGTGAGTGGGGTTTCCACATAAACCCAAGTTTTTCTTATTGTTTTATGTTTTGATATCTTTTATGCTTTCGCTTATTCATATTATTCAACTATGTTTCGTGCTTAGCTTAAGGGTGGTGTTAGAGGATATATGTATGTTGGGGTTATTGGACATTGTGTTGTTCTCATTTGTTGTGTTGTGTGGGTCCATGGGTTTAATCCTATCGTGCCTATTTCAATGTGCCAAGAGGTGAGGGGGGTTCATACATACATGTGTCCATGTAGCCCATTGTTTCTTGGAGAAAAAAATAGATCTACCCTTATGGGTCCTTTGTGGTTTTCTTCCCTCTCCTCATGAGAGGGGTTTCCACGTAAACCTAAGCATTATCCTGTGATGATTTTGATACTTCATTTTTATTTTGATTATTTGTTTCAACAAGTAGGATTAGGATTGTGATTGCTTGTAATCCCCTCTCTATAAATAAAAAAGGGGTTAGGGACTTGTTATGATTATCATTCTAATAAATTCAGTTCTAGAATTAGTTGACAAATATGATAAGCGGAAACCTAATAAGATATCGAAAGCATAAAAGCAATCAAAGGAAGAACTTGGGTTTATGTGGAAACCTCACTCATGAAGAGTGGGGAGAAAACGAGGGAGAAGGCCCTGATAGGGCTGAGATATTCTATTGATCTTCTCAAATAAATAAGTGGGGGTACATGTCTATTTATAAGTCACCACACACAACACAAAGTTCACTTCTCACGATGTGGCACTAAACACCACACACTTCTCTCAACACTCCCCCTCAAGCTGGAGTATGGAATGTTTAGCTTGTAACAAAACACAATCCTCACTCTAGAGCAGAACACACTCTTCTCAATTGGTTCTCGCTTGTAAGTAGGAACACGGGCTAGAGCTACTGAAGGAACTGTTGATGTCTTTGACAAAGGCCTCTCCTCTAGTGACCTCAACTAATGCTGGTGGCTCTCCATTCAGTATCCCTATATTAGGTCTTCCTCTGAAGATCTTTAACATAGATCTCCCCTCTAAAGTCCACGAAATTAAATCTCTCACATTGAAACCGGTTGGACCCTTCCTCTAAGGATCTTAAAATTGGATCTCCCTTTCTAAAGACTTTGAAACTCTGGAGCTCCCAAAGTTTGATTTTTCATGTGATAATCTGCAACAAAGGGACTCTTAAATGGGAGTGACTACAATAGGCATCCACACTCCCCCTTTCTCCTATACTCGTATGAGAAGAAATAACGAGAAGAAATAACAATCAAAATAAAGAAGAGCTTCTCTCCCTCTTCTCATCACCATGTCCTTTTTCTTTTTCTTTATCTCCATTTTTTTCTTTTTTTTGAATTTTTTTATCCTCTTCTTTTTCTTTTTAAATCAGAGGGCCACCTTTTTTGCATAAGTCGACCAAGAGTTGTGGAAATTTCTTCCCCCCCCTTTTTTAAACCTAACAAGAAAATAACAAAGGGCATAAGACGCAACACCTTCATTTCCTTTGTTGCGAGATCCCTGTCACCTACTACTCATGCTTTCCTTGCTGTGATCCTCGCCACTACCGCCATCAATGTTGAGTCTCCTTGTTAAGTCCTCGCTACGATCTTCGGCGAAGATTACTTCTCGAGTGCCATCGTGAACGTCGTCTGCCATGCTGAACACCAAGGACTCCTCGACTCGTCTTACTGCTTCAGCCTCCACTTGGGTCATGAGCATCGATCGTTGCTTCGCCTTCTTCGCTGCCAGAAGGAGAGGCCATTGGTGCCGTCATTGCCTTAGATCTCCGCCAGCGATCGCTCGGGCATCTCCAGCGCCTCCATCGTTAGCACCTCATCAATACTTGTGCGATCTCTCACCCTGAGATCTTTCCCAAACATCCCAAGATGCTGCAACCTCGTGCATGGTGCTGCCTCCTCGTGAGATCTCTGCCTCGCCTCCGTCCAGATTGCCATCAATGTCAAGCGCTGCCTCTTCATCTTGTGCGATGCTGCTAGGGTCCACTTGAGCCCTAGCGAACCGCCTAGCCCCGCCAGTGCTCCATGACACTATAACAAGACTCCACAATGCTGTAGCAACGCTTTGGATCTGGGCAGGCTCCCTGATCGCTGCTCCTCGACCTCGCACGCTCATCGTGCACTCCACCTTCGACTTCCTGCAGCTTCACAAGAACTCTCCAAGAATAGAATGATAAACATAATCGGAAAATAACTCAAGAATGACTATTCTGATACCAAGTTGACAAATCTGATAACTGGAAATGTAACGAGATATCGAAAGCATCAAAGCAATCAAAGGAAAAACTTGGGTTTATGTGGAAACTCTACTCACGAAGAGTGGGGAGAAAACCACAGGAGAAGGCTTCGATAGGGTTGAGATATTCTATTGATCTTCTCAAAGAAATAAGTGGGGCTACAAGCCTATTTATAGGTCACCACATACAACACAAAGTCCACATCCCATGATGTGGCACTAAACATTACACACTTCTCTCAATAGAATTCTCCAACAAAAGTCAAATCTCAATGAGTGATATTCTCAATTGTGACCTTAGGATCAAAATAGTTTTCTTTGACAAGCACTAGCTTTGGCTACAAGTTGTGACCGGCATTGTTTTACCTGGGTGTGCAAGGCTATTATCTTAAAATAATCCTTTATCTATCTTTGGAGAGAGTAGAAAAACACCAAAACTATGAAAATTGCAGTTGTATTCTCCCTTGAATTTGGGCTTCATGTTGATTAAGCCGCAGAATAAGTCCTCCATTCTGGCTTTTTTTCCCCTTTCTTTTTAAAGAAATTGATCGAACAAGTGCTCATCTGGAAAAAAAGAAATGATTTAGCACTGCTATGTGGCCTTTTATTACCCCATTACAATCTAAAATAAACCTTTCTTTGAAAGGGATTATCATCTGAAAAAGGTAATGTCGCTTAAATTGTCTAGGTTAAACTTAAGCATAAACTTTTCTATAAGGTAAGAGGACTTCTTGAGACAATATTCATCCTTTTTTAAGAGGGTAGTCATCTATTTTATTCTAAAAAGATACGTATGAAGATAAATGGAACACCTCCTACAAAGTTTACCTGAATTCCCAACAGTCTGTGGCACTCTGAGCGCCAATATATACATAAGAGTGCACTGTTTATTGACGCCTGGTAGACCCAAGGACAGCTATGGGAACTATCCTACCGTGCTTGAAACAGTAAGACAACTTCCACTTTGAGGCTCGACGCTTCCTAAATCTCATCCAAATGGTGGCTAGAAGAGGTATAAATCCAAAATCTCAATACCTCACCTGGACTTTTTTGGCAAATGAACATGTAAAGAATATTAGGTCAAGTCTTAGTCATATGCAATTATGTGCACCATCTAAAACAAGAACTTAAGGGTGGTTTTGTTTCCCCCAGAGGAAGACAACATATCCTGTAGTAGATTTTCTATCCTCAATTACTTCTGCATAATTAGCACTTGAATATGAGACAATATCAGTAGAGCAATTATTTTTATAATGAAGGCCCTTTCCTGGATTCCCCTTCAGGTACTTCAGTATCAGGTAAACATTACGTCAATTATTATATGTTGGTTTTTCCATATACTGATTGGCTTTATTCACTGCAAGCTAATGCTTGGGTAACTGTTAGATACAATAACTTCCCCACAGTGCACTAGTAGCAAGTAACATCTTCAAATGGCAGGTGATCTTCAAGCAACAGTCTTCCTTTGCTGTCTATAGGTACACTAGAAGGTTTCGTGTCTAACAATCTAACTTCCTTAAGAATTTGCATAGTATACTTTCATTGGGACAAAGGCAGGCCAGTGGCCTTGTCGTGCTGCTACTATTCCTAGGAAGTATTTAAGTGTCCAAGATCCTTTGTAACAAAGGTCTTGTGCAAGAATTCCTTACTTTGTTTCATGCCTTCCATACCATCACTCGTTATGATCATATTGTCCACATAGGCTTTTAAGATCACAATCCCTTGTGCATGTTTTCTTATAAACATCAAGTGATCCGAGGAAGATTGACTAAATCCAATCTTCAGTACTTCTGAGTTGAGCTTCTCAAACTAGGCTCTTAGTGCTCTGTTTAAAGCCATAAATGGCCTTTTTCAATCTATAAACACACTCAGTCTCATATCTAGGGAGCTGGCACATATAGTCTTCTTCTGTAAGGTTTCCATATAGAAAGGCGTTCTTGATATCTAGTTGGTATAATGTCCATTACTTATTGACTACAAACAGATAATATGACCAATGCTGTAGATGAGACCCTTACCATAGGCAAGGTTTGAAATGCTGATTTCGATGTCATGCTGGTGAAATTGTAAGTGTACATTTCGTGGGCATGCTCAGGGCACGTGATAGAAATGCCCATTTTTTGATTGTAGATTTCGACAATTTCGATGGCTCGAAAATATGTAATTTCAGAGGTACGTCGAGGGCATGTCAATGCATGCCGACTAAAATGGCAGAAGTGGTCAAAATGATGTCAATTTCAAGAAAATCAAATGTTGATTATGTAACAATAAGAGTTGCATCATAATATTCATATACAACATGACCATACAATGTTAGAGTTTAATAATGAGATATCAAATATTCTTACCATGTTAAGAATACAGAGAATTTAAGAATGGAAGAATATAAAGAATTTAGAATACAAAGCATTGAAGAATGAAAGAATCAAAGTATATAGTTTCTAAGTAAAAGCTGAAATTGTAATATCTTGATGCATCGGAAGTCCAAACTCAGAAGTTGGGACTTGGAACTCAAAAGTTAGATTTCACCAGAACCAAGAGTCTTGCTGGATCCATATCTCTATCATGGGTACTATTACCACTTGATTGATACCATCGTTGCCTATTGTGTTGATCTATACTTTGAATGTATTCACAGTAATCCTCCCAAGACATATATGAATACATTGTCTGATAATCTATTATGTGCTGTTTGTACTCATCTTCATTCATACTAACCAAAATCTTAAGACGGGGAAATCTACTAGCTGTGTATGGTCTGTTATGCTGCCCACGCGCATGATTAGTTGCACGTGTTTGGGAGAATCCAGTTATTCTAGAATCTTGTGATGATTCTAATTTTCTTGGCATTTAAGGGGGAGCTTAGGGTTGGAACTGTTGAAGAAAATAATTTTGAAAGGTACCATACTCATATGGGTAAGAATATTCAATCCCTGCCCCAGAAGTATCAACATTTCATTACTCAGCGTACGAATATGATGCATAATTATATGAAGGTGGTGGTGGTGCAAATGACTACGGGCAGAATGGTTGAGCGTACAAAGATCCCGTCTCATGTCTTGTGTCATATCTCATGTCATATCTAGATCCAGGTGTAGAAGAATCAAAAAACTAATCACCAATGCTCATGGAACCAATTAAGGAGCTCAAATCCTCCATGTAGGCGTCGTGACTTCGATATCCCTCGTAATCCATGGCTGGTGGACTTGGACTTGGAATATGTTCGTCATGGATATTGGTGTGTCGTTCATCATATTCTATGGCACCCTGAGTTTGCACTCGACCACTACGTCTCCCTCTATCGGATGATTGTTCTGATCCAGATCCTTCTACCATTACGAATGCAACCGCATTTGAGTCATCTTTTGAGGTTGAACTAGACTGTGATTAACTGTCATTCTTCATTCTTCATCCAGTACTCTTATAGGGAATGTATGACGACCAGATTTGGCCATATGTCCTTCAACATCGGCACCTATTTTCTTTGATAGCTTTGGATCTGGCCTTGCCCTAACATCCATCATAGGTTCTCCAATGTCATTTATCTAACTTTCTAGCACATTATCTCTGGTTCGGAAAATGTAGGCTATATCAATTTGATTGATCATTTTCTTCTGTTCAAAACCCTCCTGAATGTGCCTCATTCGTAACCTTGTATTGTAGTGGATGTATACAAGTTCATTAAGCTTGTGACTTTCAAGCTTGTTTCTTCTTTTGGAATGGATAAGGTTAAATGTACTCCAATTTCTTTCACACCCATCGGCAGATGATGTTTGTGATAATACTTTACCAGTCATCTACCGTAAATTTGGAGCTTCTGTTGCATACAAATTCCATCATTTTGCTGTAGGGAAAACATATTTGAGTCATAAATTGGATATTATATCGTAAATTATTATTAGCAAATATTAAAAGGATGTCGGTTATTACCAGGATAAGTGCTCTTAATAGCTTGCTGTGCCATATAACTCCTAAAAGATCTCATCCTTTTTCTAAATAATTTAATGTACAACATGTTGACATAAAGATATGTCAAATATCTTATTTAAGCTTCAAATTTCAAATTAAATTTGCCTACCTCATTCATGCACGCTATTTACGTAGCAGTTATAGGTGAGAGCTTTTGAACAACTTTTTGTACAGCTTAAATGAGATTTTTGCGCATACCAAGGTGGTGTTTATAGTTAAATTTTGGGTTGAAATAATAGCCTATGATAAAATATAAATAGTTAAAAGAATAAAAAATTACTCAAATAAGATAAATTTATAATGAAATATACTTATTAGCAAGGTGGAGCCGGTGGAATAACATGTTTTGCCCTCGTTCTCTTATTATATTTAAGAATGGTTCTTTAGACCTTCCTGCTACTTCTTCCACCTTTTCATATATAATTTCTAATGCTTGGTATATGTAGCCTATCGTTGGTTTCTTATCTCCATCCATCAACTTCAAAGCTAATACGACGAGCTCCATAATACGAGTAACGTGGCTGCAATCATCCCAAAATCGTGAATTGTTTATTAAGTCATCTGCATCCTTCTGCCTTATGTCTTAGTTTCTGCCATGCCAAACCAATTGCTAGAATTTACCATTGACTTCAACCAAACGTTATTGTCTAAAATACTTTGCAAGGCGATGTAAATTGTAGCAAATCCTGTTATCCCCGAACGCACCAATTTGCCATTGTAATGCTCCCTCATTAATGACAAGACATGCCCATGCTTGTAAATAAAAGATGTAATCGATCGGGCCTTATCCATAACAGACGAAATTGACTTTGCCTTTCTAAAGTATTTCAAAATTAAATCTATACAATGTACAGCACATGGCGTCCAGAATATTCCATATTTACTTGATTTCTTAATCTTTTCTCCCACCTTCTTGAAGTTGCTGCCATTATCCGTAATAATCTGAATGACATGTTCCTTCCCGACTTTATCAATTGCATCATTTAACAAGGAATAAAGGTACTTGTAATCTTTCACTTTATCCGATGTATCTATGGATTTCAAAAAAATGGATCGTCGATCATAACATACAAGGAAGTTAATGATGTGTCTCCTTGTATAGCTAGTTCAACCATCTGTCATCAGTGTAACTCTATAATGGGCCCACATATTTTTCAACTTAGAAATATAGTCACCTAAATCTACCTTCTCCATAAGCATATATTTGTTCATTATTTCATATGCTGTAGGAGCCTTAACTCTTGTCCCATATTGAGCGCTAACATCAATAACATTTTGCAACTATGGCCTGTTTGTAATGTTAGCTGGCAGCTTATGAACTGAAACTAATCTCGTGACTGCAACCTTTTCCCTTGCATTCCCAAACATGCCCTTTATGGTTTTCTGTTTCGGGTCTACTTTCCTCCCTAGGCTCCCCTTAGTGCTACCAGATCGAAATAAATCACGTAAATCCATTTTTTATTTTTTTAATGGATGTGGAGGCAGTCTTGAACCTGAACCACTACTACCAGCATCTGTATACCTCATACTCTGTGCTTTTCAATCACCTGCCAGAGCTTGTCGTTCATGCTTGCTTCTGAGCTAGTCTTTCATTGCTTGTCTGAATTGTCTCCTCCTCCTTGGATCTGCCTTCACATCACTTGGATATTCATAGTCTTCATCCGAGTCAGAGTCTACATCGTAATAATCTTGATAGCTATCAAACAGGGACTTACGGACTGCTTCTTTTGACCTCTATTTTATTACTTCCTTCTCTTGCCTTGATGCTATTGACTTGGCAATCAAATCACGAATATCATCTGGATAATCCTCACATTTTATAACATTCTTGTCGTCACCAACTAGGTGATGCTTGAATCGTGTAATTCCACCACCCTTTAGCTGTTTTCCATAGAAATTACATTCTGTCATATGTTTGGTTTCATCCACCACTTTGGTGCAATACAACCATTCGATGTCTTCCTTTTCCTTATCCTTTTTGACGTTACCGCTTGGCCCACTTCCACTTCCACTTCCTCCAACAATACTCTTGCCTTTTCCTGATATACTATTCCTGCACAGCTACACTACATTTACTTCATAATTATAATTATTATATAATCATATTATACCTTTGACGTATCTATGTCCCTATTTAATTCAATCAAGTAAACAAATTCTACCTTAAAAGGTTGCATCTATTGGATCTAATCCAAGTCTTATTAGATCTGATTAGATTACCCCGACCCTTGAATTACTTGGCCAGCAAAATGAGTGGGATCCCCTAAGACACCCCGCGCGGCGGGACACCACTAGAGATTAATGCGATTACTGCACCAACTCGTCTTGTCATCGGTTGGTTCAGGTAGACAAGGCCCCAGAATGATCCAATTAATTCTAATCTGACTTAGACAATTATCCAACCTAGTTGGCATGTCTACTCTTTTTTAGGTTTGGGTAGAATCGTGCTTTTTAGAATGTCGTGGGCATTAGGGAGTGGTACCCTTATTAATCAATTAAAATATTGTGAAATGCGTGCCAAACAATCATAATCAAGTTTAATCACATGTTAGGATAATTTTTGAAAAGCAAAGATTATAACAAAAATTTAATAATTACAAAAAATATGGCATATGCTAGTATATAAGTAAATTAAAATTTAAAATTGGAATATTATAAATTCATAACATAATGTTTCCCTACCTGAAAGCTGTAACTGAAACCTTGTGTTTGATGATTTTTGAAAGAAACTGTCTCACCACATCAAATCACTAACTCACCGTCGATCAGTAATAGATAGGTAGTAGCAGGCAGTAGCAAATCGTATAGTGAATTGGGATTGTAAGCTCGATCGATGTGTCAGTGGCTGTAAATGTGAATTGCGGCAACTGATAGTCCATATTTATTTTTTTGACAAAAGATAGTCCATATTTATAATCGATTATTTCAAATAATTTATGTGATTTTTATAATTAAGTCCATCCGCCATTGATGAGTGCGACACGAACGAAATCGTCCGTCGGTCGGTGACGTACTGTGTAAATCTCATGGATTTTTTATGATTATGCCCATCGATCAGTGACGTATGTGCAAATATTTGATTTAATACATTTATGATTACGTTCGTTGGTGACGTATTGTACAAATCTTCGATTAATATTTGATGGGGTTTTGATGATTATGTCCGACTGTTGGTGACGTACTTTGCAAATATTTGATTCAATACATTTATGATTATATCCGTCGGTGACGGACTATGTAAATCGTCGATTAATATTTTATAGGTTTTTATGATTACGTTCGTCGATCGGTGACGTACTGTATAAATATTTGATTCGATACATTTATGACTACGTCCGTCAGTGACGTATACTGTGCAAATCATTGATTAATATTTTATTGATTTTTTATGATTACGTCCTTCAGTCGGTGATGTACCGTGCAAATATTTGATTTGATACATTTATGATTACGTTTACGTATACTGTGCAAATCGTTGATTAATATTTATAGATTTTTTATGATTACGTCCCTTGATCGATAATGTACTATGCAAATATTTGATTCGATACATTTATAATTACGTTTGTTGGTGACGTACTGTGCAAATCGTTGATTAATATTTTATGTATTTTTTATGATTACGTCCGTTGGTAAGTCACATACTATGCGAATGTACAAGTACAACTTATTGTACATCACTACATTGTAAACCTCAATAATTGCTCAATCATGCTTCATGTGGGGCCCGACATTTGTGCAGGTATTGACTCCTTTCTCCATGCTTTTCATAGAGTAAATGTTATTCTTTAGTCTAGACTCTAGACTCTAGGATTTAGTGAGCACACTGCTCATCTATTCCCAAGATAATAGCATTTGTGCGAAATGCAAGGGAACACACGATAATTTACCTATTCTTCACCACCAGATCCACCACTGTCCACCACACACCTTAATTCCCACCCCATTGGCCACTGCACTGTGCCACCAACACTGCACGACCTCCCGTTCCCTCCGTCCCCTTTCCCTTTCCCATTAAAAGAGTCATCACTGGAGGAAATCCTAAACGTGCGGCGGCCACCCCCTACTGGGAGACGCTCCCCCGCCTCCCCAGCGGGTCCTCTTCCAAAAGCAATATCACTACCAGGTCCACCACCAAGAAGGCGAGAAGCTTCGTAACGATGCTGGCTGCAGCTTGCAGCAGTGGTGGAGCTAGCACTATGGTAGTGGCACCAACGGAGTGGACTAGCACATAGCCTGCAGCAAGCACTCAGGCAGTCATCAGCATCGGCATGCCGCTGTGCCGACCAGATCAACGGCATACCGCTGATATGGTCGGCATGCCGCAAAATACCAGAATTTTGACAACATACTCATATCGGCATGGCCACAGGAGAAAATGTCTTGAAGTAATCGGGCCTAGGTCTCGGTAAAAGCCAATGAGGCATGTTTTGAACCTGTCAATGACACCATCTACCCAATATTTGATTGTGTAGACCCACTTGCAATCTACCAAGGTTGCACCAAGTGGACAGGGTACCAACTCCCAAGTGCCACATGAGATCAAAGACTCATTTCATTGTCCATGGCGGCCCTCTAGTAGGGATCCCGTTAGGCCTCAATATTATCATGTGGTAGAACCGTGCTAGTAAAAGCATTGGCAAAATGTTGTAGATCATGATAGACCAGTAGATGTGTAGTACGATATCGGATGCAGAGTGTAAGACCGGCTAGACTTCCGGAGAGTATAGGTTGATCATTCATCTCTTCATGACATATGGGGGGAGATATTATGGTAGGACGCTCCTCAGAATAAGAAACTAGGCTTGTTGGTAGTGGAGTCTCTCGTCTATGATACACGTGTCTCTTTAAGTGATAGATCAATGCTCTATCCCTGCTCAGAGAAATATGGGATCTTCTAAAAAATGTTGCTTCTACAGTAACTGTGTATCTCATGTGTACTAGGTCATAGTATTTGTATCCTTTTTGTGTACAGGAATACCCGAAAAATATGCA
Source organism: Thalassia testudinum (assembly GCA_037157565.1). NCBI lineage: Eukaryota > Viridiplantae > Streptophyta > Magnoliopsida > Alismatales > Hydrocharitaceae > Thalassia > Thalassia testudinum. The sequence goes on along the minus strand of JAZHRO010000047.1, from coordinate 26,090,814 downwards.
CTTCATTGCTTATGGAGAAAATGTCCTGGAAGCCAAAAGCTTGAATAAAACATGTACATCTGAACACATGGAGAGGCAATGCAAAGGGACACTGTCTGTATGCAACAATTGGTAGGGTATCTTTCCATGGAGAGTTGATGACGGTACCTAATTGATAAGGTAAGTAGTCAAAATTGCATCCCCTCAAAATTACTTGGGTACCTTTATAAATACAAGAAGGGTCCGAGCAATGTCAAGTATATGCCTGAGTTTTTACCTTGCGATGCTATTTTGTTGCAAGGTGTGAGCGCACTAAGTCTGATAGATAGTCCCCTTGTTGGCAAAAAATGGTTTGGAGATCTGTCTACATAAATTCCATAGCATTATTACTCTAGAATATTTGTATGGAGGATGAATATCCAATATACACCTCCTCAAAGAATCGTTGTATAATCTAAAGAATCTTAGATCTACTCTTCATTAGGAAGGCCCAGGTAGACCAACTATAGTCATTAACAAATATTACAAAGTATCTATGACCTCCAGCATTGGTAATCCTGGTAAGCCCCCAAACATCATAGTGTACAATGTGGAAGTGTCAGGTGCTCGCCCCTTTAGTATGACAAGGGAAAGAGCTCTCATGGTATTTGCTTAATTGACAAGCTTCACTGTCAAATGTGGTACTAGGCGTAATATATGAGAACATATACCACATCTTACCCATAGATGGATGACCAAGGCATTGATGCCACAACAAAGGATCTGAAGAGCAAATGGTGATGGAATGTCAAGAAGATATAATCCATCATTCTCTATACCCTTACCAATAATCTCATTGGTATGTCTATCTTGTTATTTCCGATGCTTGTCATCAAAGATAACTCTACATTGGAGATCCTTGCAATGCCTATTGATAGACAAGAGATTCAGAGGAAATTCCATAGCACAATGCACCTCGGGCAACTGGATGATATCTGAGCATCACCAATTGTAGTCACCAGGGAATGAGAGCCATTGCTACCTTTATAGATGTTACACGTTTGACGTGTTTGGACCCTTGCAATAAGTTGGTATTCCAAGTGAGATGAATTGACTCTCTTAAGTCAATTACCCACTACTCATGTGTAGCAGTAGGCACAATCCTCGATATTCTATTTTTGGCAACCGCCATGGCCACACTGCAACATGATGACTTCTTGTGCAGCCATACTTAAGCAACCCAACCTCCAACTGACAGTATAGTAGTTAGAGGGAAGATTGGGAGATGATCCCAAGCACGATTTTGGAGACACCAATCACTTCCATCGTGGATACACCTACGAGATTAACAACACAAATAACAACACCAATATGAACAGTAACAGCCACAGCAGCAGTTGCAGCAGGGATCTTTATTGATCTGCGATCTGGGTTCTGGCAGTTCTGGATGATGAGATATCCCAGTAGCCACACCATCTTCAGCACACACTTACGCAAAGGAGATTTGGTGGGTTACACACGATCTGTTGGGTCTCACAATCTGGTGGATCACATGATCTGGCGCTAGAGGTCACACACAGGACATCATAGAAATCATGCACAGGAGATCACATGATCTGACGGGACCATGATCTCACCATGAGATCTGGTGATGCCCCACACATGAGATCGTCCAACAAGTATTTCTGGTACACCAAGGTCACGTGATCAACAGGTTCTCACGGAGATCAACAGCAGCAGGATCATGATCACACCATGATTGTTGCATGTGTGAAGATATCAGATGCAAGGAAAATATTTGGTGAGATATCAGATCGCTAATCTAGGATCGCTGCTCTAATAGCATGTTGAACGGAAAGAATTGTCATACTAATGAAAAGAAATCCTAATCTCTCCTACGTAGAGAGATATGGGAAAATGACAAATACATCTAAAAGAAACACAAAATAAATGTAGGTACATAAACTCCCACAATATCCATCTTGTCATCAAAAGGCCCTCATCTGATATTCTGTGCTGGGCAATGATCTTCTTTACAGTATGAAATTATCCTCTCTTCGATGAACCTATAAACTACATAATATTCATAGGTTTTATTTTCTTCTGTTAATTTGCTTTTGCTGTAAGCTTGATTGTTGATCATTTATGCACTGATTTATCTTTTGTGGCAGGTTGAAGATGAAAAAATTATCATTCCTCGGAACTCACTGGTTGAGGTGAATCAGTCCGGCTTGCTTATGGAAACATTAATTGATATCACTCCACGAGATCCACTTCCATCTCCAACTGTTGGGCCTTTGGACCCTGATTGTGTCAAAGAGGGCCTAATAGTTTGTGACAGGGAGAAGATGAGGGGGCAGAAAGGTGTTAGCCTAGATGCTCTTGTTGGAATCTTTACTCGTCTTGGCCGAGAAATGGAGGATGTTGGTGTCTCTCGAAGTTATGCTTTAGCTGAGAAGGTTGTAAATTATATGCAAGAGGCACAACCTCTTCTCGCAAAGGTGTGAGCAATTACCAGATTTCTTTTTATTAGAGATGACTGCATCAGTTTTTTTGTTCCTTTCTAATCATATGCTTGTTGTTCCTTTTACATATTATAAACCCAAGATGATCTGGCCCTTTCTCAGCTCTGCACACGGTTAAAGTAGCATGCATGCTTGCCCTCTTCCCCTCATCATTTGCTTAATTATTCAGAGTTTTATGCTAAATTTGTCTGACTAAAATCTAGAATCTTTATTTGCATGCTTTTAACTTTTTACAATGTAAAGACAATACACAAAGGACATCCTTATTTTTTTCTCTTATTGGCTCACTCTTGCAAGCATTGTTGAAAGCCTCACCATGATGTGATATTTATGGTACTAAACTGTCAATGTTTTTACTGATGGACATGCTCAAAGTTGTTACCTGTGGAATCAATATTAAAGTGGGGCATCCCCCAAAGGGAAATCTATCAAGAAATAAGAGAGCTCAGTAAAAAAAGGCCCTTTAAAGATTGATTTGACGTTATAATCCTGACTCGTTATCATGGTGCAAAGGCTCTCAATAAAGAATGCTTATCGGCATTTCAGAAGGGATGTGAATGGAGATGATCTTAATCTTGCCATAGATTGTTTGACTGTGGAAATTGAAAATTCCATTGTAGCTTAAACTTATTGCCTGGCTCCTGAGGAGGAGAAAGCTAGTCACTAAGATGGCAAGAAGGAGCTTGGCACCAGATGACCAATTCTTGTTCCTCTTGTGGGACTCATAATGAAGATCTAGAGCATTTATTCCTTAGGTGTGAGCTTGCAAAAGAGGTGTTGAGGCAGCTTCTCCCACCAGGTTCGTAAAAAGACTCCTTGAACACCTTTTGAGAGAATGGGTACTTGAAATGATGCCGCTACCTTGTGAGAGAACTTTAGGGGCGGTGCTTGAGCTGATGTCACCATGTAGGTAAAGGCACTAGTTGGTTTATGGTCTCTAGCTAGAAAGGAATGAGGCTGTCTCTAGAGGAGCCAGATATATGTAGATAACGTTGTAAGGAAGGCCTTTTCTCTCCGTAGCTTGTGGATTACTTCTATGTAGCTTTGTTGTATTGTCTTATTCATATGAAGGCAATGAAGTAGATATTACCTCTTCAGAAAAAAATTGTCATCGTAGTCCTAACTTTATAACTTATGACAAATTCAGATCTGTAACATAATGTGTAGTAGATACCTAGTATAATAAACCAAGTGGAATGAAGCAGATGGCTATTCCATACCTATCCTTTACCTCTTCAGAAAAAAAGATGCTATAGTCCTAACTTATGTTTGACAAATTCAAGATTTGTAAAATAACATGCAACTGATACTTAGGGTAACAACCCAAGTCAAAATCAAAGGCAAATTGAGGAATCAAAGGTAAAATTAGCTTCAAGTTTGGGACCAATTTTCAGAGTCTATGATGGTGCATGGACTAATTGACATGGTTCCAATGTCATGTGCCTACACTTGGAGGAGCACCACTGGCTAGAAGTCCAGGATTGACAGGATCCTCTCGAATGTGGAGTTGGCGAAGACTTGCCCATTAGTCAGTGTCTCACCAAGGGAGAGACCATTCTTTGATCATATGCCCTTGATGTGGAGGTCGAATAAGGGAAAATCGTGTGGCACCTATTTCAAGTTTGACAAATCCTGGTTGTTGGAGGCTAGTTTTAGGGAGTTGGTGAAGTGGAGGTTGTTGGAAGTGAAGGGGTCGGTTGCGGTTCGACGGTCGGGGAAGCTGGCAACCTCGAGAGGTTTCTTGGGGGGTTTCAAAAAGGAGCTCAGGGAGTCGAGAATTAGAAGGAAGGTGGAGGCACTAGTCAAGATCATGAGGCTAGACAGGCAAGAGGATAGCGGGTCGCTGTCCTTGGAGGACAGGGGTTGCAGGGCAAGACACATGCGGGTGGTACATGAGGAGAATAAGAAGGCAGAGATTGAGTGGAAGATGAAGTTCAGACAGAAGTGGCTAAGGGAGGGAGAGAGACTCCAACACCAGAGTTTTCCATCAGATAGCTTTGGCTAGGAGGAATTGGATAGAGAGGTTGCTAGTGGGTGGGATATCTCACTTGGGCAGGGATGAGGTTGGGAGAGCAGCGGTAGATTTTTTTAGAGAGTTTACTGGAAGGTGCATAAGGGGTAGGTCAAGGTGGAATGGGGAGGAGGTGCAAAGGGTGTCTGGGCATGAAGTAGAGGCACCCACTGCCAACTTCTCCAAGAATGAGATTAGGGAGGTGGTGTGGGGACTCAATGTAGAGGGGTGCCTGGGATCGGATTGGTTTCCGATTTTTTTCTACAGGGAGTTTTGGATGCTGGTTAAGCAAGAAGTGATGTAAATGATAACAGAATTTACGGAGGGGAATAGGGGCTTTGACGGACTCAATAGATTCTACCTCTTCTACTTAAAAAGGAGGGGGTGGAGGCTATTGAGGACTTTAGGTGGATCGCTTTGTCGAATGTTGCCTACCTCATTGTCTCAAAGGTCCTAGCCAACATATTGCATAGGGTTTTGAAGGGCATTGTCTCGCTAGTGCAGACCCTTTTTGTCCTAAGGAGAGTCATCCTTGATGGATTTGTGATTGCTACGGAGGCTTTGGCAGCTTGGAGAAGAGTGAAGAAGACGAATTTCCTTTGGACGGTTGATTTTAGTAAAAGCATATGACTCTATTAAGTAGGATTTCCTGTGTGCCTCACTAGCCAAGAGGGGTATCCTTGTAGCTGTAGATTGATTGGGTGAAGAGGTGTGTCACAACATCCTTTTTTGTGCTAATCAACGGAAACCCGACGAGCGGTTGGGTGTAGCCTAGGAGGGAGGTTAAGCAACGTTGCCTGCTCACATCGATATTTGTCTTGGCGGTGGATGCCCTTGCAAGGGTAACTTTCAGATCTTGTGCGAGGGGTTAGCTGGGAAGAATGATCAACTTGATTTATTCTCAAACCCTACCTCTCTTTATATAGAGAGAGAGGTAGGTGCATATTACAATACAACCCCATGAAGAAAAGAAAAGTAATGCATAATGCCAATAAAACAAAAAGCTAACAGAATTCCATAACACCTACTGTCATGCTAGAGCATAGATATCGATTATGTTCAGCTTGGACACACATGTATAGTTGAAGAAAAAATTGGTTGGAATGATTCAAATGTTATTGGAAACCCTAGGGTTCTCTTATATAGAGACCGAAAGGGTAGAAGTACATAAATGCCCATGAGGAGCAAACCAAACCCAATAGTCGTACAATAAAGAAAATAGAAATAAAAACATATGCTAACAGAAAATGAACATTCTTATTTTACTAAGCCAATCCTACACCTCTTTATATAGAGAGGTAAGGGAAAAATATAACACGAGTTCAATAATAAAAATAAATGACAGAATAACCTTCAACATAACGTAACACTCTCCCTCAAGTTGGATCATATATATCAGCCATGCTCAGCTTGTTCCTACACTTTTCAAACATAGGGCAAGATAAAGGCTTAGTAAACATTATCTGCAGTCTATTCTGAAGAGGCTAGGCAAGCAGTACGGAGCATACCTTGCTGATCATATAATGATAAGCCACTTCCACATGTTTAGTCCTTTCATGAAACATGGGATTGCTAGCAATATAAGTTGTGGCCTTGTTGTTACAATACATCTCCATGGGCTCCTCAAGAATAACATGGTCTTATAACAAAGATCGTATCCATATCATCTCCGCTGTTGTGTGGTCCATGGTGTAATACTCTGATTCAGCGCTTGAGCGTGACACCTCACTTTACTTCTTGCTCCTCCAAGTCACCAGATTCCCTGGTACAAAGGTATAGAAACCTGTAGTAGATCTTCTGTCTCCAACATCACCTGCATAATCTACATCTGAATAAGTAACAATAGACATATGAGCTTTCTTCTGGAACAAAAGACCTCGACCTGGATACTCTTTGATGTATCTCAACACCTGCATCATTGCTTGCCAATGATCATCAATAGGTTTGTTTAAGAACTGACTTAACTTATCCACTGCATGACTAATATTTGGCCTAGAAATGGTCAGATATAGTAGCTTCCCCACTAGGTGCCTATAAGCCTTCTGATCCTCCAATCTTGCTGACTCGTCAAACAAATGAACCTTTGGATCCATATGAATATTAACACCCTTAGATCCAAGCATGCCTACCTCATGAAAAATGTCTAAAGCATATTTCTTCTAAGACATAACAATACCTTGCTTACTCGTAGTAATCTCAATACCAAGGAAATACTTGAGCTTTTTAAGGTCCATAACAAACTGTTGTGCTAAATATTTTTCACCTGAGAAATACTAGCCAAGTCATCTCCTGTGAGAATAAAATCATCAACATACATAAGTAGAGCCACAACACCACCACTGGTTTTCCTCACAAACAAGGAATGGTCAGACAAGGACTTCTGCAACCCAACAACTGCCAACGCCTCTGACAGACACTGAAACTAGGCTTGGGGGCTCTACTTAAGGCCATAGATGGCCTTTCATAGCCTACAAACACACTCCCCCTGAACTTCAAAACTAGGAGGCTACTGCATATATATCTCCTCTTGAAGGTCGCCATAGAGAAATGCATTTTTGACGTCCAGCTGGTGTAAAGACCATCCATAGTGTGCCGCAACAGAAATAAGGATACGGGCAGTGGAGAGACGAGTGATCGGGGAGAAGGTGTCAAAGAAATCCACCCCATAGGTTTAGGTGAATCCTTTGGCAACAAGGCGAGCCTTATACCGAGAAATAGACCTATCAGGGTTGTATTTCACGGCAAAGACCTACTTAGCACGAACAAGGTGCGCACCGAAGGGTAACATAGTGAGCTCCTAGGTGCTTTTGCCACGGAGAGTAGACATCTCTTCCATGGCAGACTTTTAGTGCATATTTAGAAGAGCCTGCTGATATGAAGTAGGTATCTTAGAACTAGAGATAGTAGCAGTAAAGACATGAAACTCAGCACTAAGAGAGTTAGTAGAGACTGCACTTCCAATCACACGGTACTGGGCACATGAATGAGGAGCCTTCCGAATTGCAATAGAAACATCATCAACACTCACAGAAACAGGACCTGAAGAAACATCAACAGGAGAAGCACTGTCAATGGGCTCAACACATACCTGATTAGAGGAGGACGATGGTGGTTTAGGAGGGATTGAAGGGGAGGGGGTGTGTGTAGTCTTCTCTCTGTAACCGATAGGTAGCTAATACATGATACCCTTAAATGTCTTCTCATCTAGTGGTACCACTCTAAATGTCCTCATAGGCTATTCTGAAGAAGTAGAAGGCTTGCTTCTGCTAGGAAAATCATCCATGGATATTGGAGGCACAGGTGTAGGCACAACAGTCTCCACATCATGTAATTGATGAGCTGACGTGGAAAAATATGGAATGGACTCATGGAATGTGACATTAGCACTGGCATAGTGCTTCTGATATATAGGATCAAAGCACCTATAGCCCTTATGAGTGCGATAGTAGCCAAGAAATACACACTTGACTGCTCTAAGGGCAAGTTTATCACGACTAGGTTCAAGTAAATGCATGAAGGCAACACAGCCAAACGTCCTAAGAGGCACTAAAAATAAATTTGCATCATGATATAACATTATTCATGGTACCTGTTCATGAATCACAGAGGATGGAGGCCTATTAATAAGATAACAGGCTGTAAGGATTGCATCCCCTTCAGTAGATTTGTGGTACACTATTCTGAGTAAGCAATGCATGAGCTATATCCAGAATGTGTGTTTTCGCTTTGCAACCCCATTCTTCTGTGACATGTGGAGCCAGGAGGTCTGGTGCATAATGCAAAGGGAGCCATAAAATACCAACTGTTTGGTGCAAAATTCCAATGCATTATGTGTCATGATAGTTTTAATACAAACACCAAATTGATTTTCACAAATGTCACAAACTACTGAATAATAGAACCAACATATGATATATTATGCATTAAAAATAGGCATGACAGGCGAGAAAAATCATCAACTAGAAGTAGGTAATAACAATGATCCTGCCTAGCTACCACACGGCTAGGACCCTAAACATCACAACTAACTAAATCAAAACATGTTGAACTACTAGGTTGCGTAGACATTGGAAAACTAGCTCTGTGGTGCTTCTCTAACTGACAGGCATTGCACTGAATCTTAGTAGCTGGCGAGAGATGTGGGATGATTCGACATAGTTTGTCCAAAGATGAATAGCCTAGTCGTCTGTGCCACTGCAAGGCACTCCTAGCAGGACTCACCTGACAAGCTGTAGCAACTGGACTTAGCATTAGTCGGTACACAGGCCCTCCTCATGTCCGCCACCAATCGTCCTCTCCGCCATGCGGTCCTGAAAGGTACATCCAACAGCATAAAAAATAATACGACAGTTCAGTTGCCTTGTAATAGTACTAATAGAAAGTAACTGTATGGTCATGTCAGGTACATAATAAACATATGAAAGATGTAAAGTAGAAGTAACTGACACCCTCCCTTTACCACAAATGGGGTCATGCCTACCATCTGCAAGCTGGACTGAATGTCCTTGTGGAACAATCTTGCATACCTCCAAAACACTGAGGATTCCCAGAAAGGTGATATGAAGCACCTGAATCTATTAACTATGTATTACTCATACCTAATGCTGAGGCATAAGCTGCTGTGCCTGAAGACTGAGGTTGATCATGTGTCAACTGTGATAGATGCTGTATCACTGCATCATAGCCTGCCTCTGAAAGTGTAACTGGCTTAGTAGAAGTTGCTGTGGCAGAAGTTAGAGTAACTTGGTTGGCCACAGTAGGCCTTCCAAGTTTATTCCAACACTTGGCCTCAACATGGCTGATCGTCCCACAGTTGGTGCATGTAGGCTTACTAGGTGCACCATCACCACATCCTCTACCTTTGCCACAAAAAGATCTACCATAGATGCTAACAGCTGCATGGGTAGAGGAGGTATTAGTGGAGACTACATCATGAGTAGACTGAACTTGTAGCCTGCTAAGCCTCTTGTAAATCTCCTTGATGGGGGAAAGCTCAAATAAAGTAAGAATATAAGAACGAGCGACAGCATAATCATCACTTAGACTTGCAAGGAACGTGTGGGCAAAAAACTCTTTCCTGTGATCTCTACATGTGGTAGATGTGCACATGGGTCTGCAAGTATTATATTTTTTCAAGAGGCCTTTCATAGTAGAGAAGTACTGTGGCAAGCTCATGGGCTCCTGCTTAAGGTGACAAATCATAATGTATTTGGAAACTTGAGTTGAATTCAACTCATGAGAATAAGCAACTTTCAGGCTATCCCACATTTGTTTGGCTGACTTGTAGTATATGATCTCATCTCCAATGCGAAGAATCATACCATTCAAAATCTAGGCTCTTACCATGACATCATCCCTATTCTAAGTAGTATATTTTCCTATCTTTTTGCTCTAGTGGAGTCTCTGTGAGAACATGTTGCTTTTCATGTCCTTCCACAGTCACTAGGAAGGTTTGAGACCAACGAGAGTAATTAGTCTCATCCAACTTCACAATCGGTGTGAAAAATGGACTTTTGTAAACACCACTTTCTGCACCTTGTCCTAAAGAAACCTCTGACTCTGATGATGAAGCCATGATACACCCACAACAAAAGCAACCTCACAAAATATCACTGACAACCGATCTAAATTCCCAATAACAAATAAGATATCCGAGGAATACACACCCCGTAATCCGCACATGCGGTTCAAAACTCCATCAACACTCCAAAGGGGAATACACACCCCAAAAGATTATCAAAATAGGGGAATACACACCTCAAAAACAATCCAAAGATCTGAATATATCATGCCACAGCACTAGTGATGCATCGGTACATCTTCTAGAATGCCTTTAGCTTTAGAACTCCATCAAACACAAGCTAAGGGCCTCCCTAGGACCTACAGCAAGTGGTACCAAGTGGTACTGCCCTCCCCTTGCCATCGAACAAGGATTTGCAGCAAGAGAGAGAGAGTAGGAGAGAGGCTGGTGGCGGTGGTGGTGACGAAGGTGGGGCTTGGTGGTAGGGTTAGGGTTTTCTCGGTGGCATCCTCAAGTTGTCTCTGATACCAAGTTGAAGAAAATGAACATTCTTATTTTATTAAGTCAGCCTTACACCTCTTTATATTGATAGAGAGGTGAGGGAAAAGTATAACAAGAGTCTAATAATAAAACAAATGATAGAATAACCCTCAACATAACGTAACATGTATCAAAGGAGGATCTAGCCAGTGACTTGGTAAAGATATCAACAGTTTGAGCCTTTGAAGCAACCTGGGGGGTAACAATAAACCCCCTTTGAATCAAATCTCTGGTGTCTTGGCAATCTACTTCCATGTGTTTGCTGCATTCATGAAACATGGGGTTGTCGATAATATAAGCAACAACCCGTTTGTTATATCACAACTCCATAAGTCCATCAATTTGTATATGTAGATCAATCAACGGGGATCTCATCCATATCAGCTCTGTAGATGTCCAAGCCATAGCATGATACTTAGACTTAGCATTGGATCTGGACACAACAGTATGTTTGTTGCTCTTCCAGGTTACTAGATTTCTTGTAACATAAGTACAAAAGCTTGTAGTAGACTTCCTGTCATCATTTCTTGCAACATAATCTGCATCAGAATATCTAACCATCGTCATAGATGTCCCTCTACTTAAAAGAAGACCTTATCCTAGTGTTCTCTTCAAGTACTTGAGCATCGTCATGGTTGTATCCCAGTGCTGTCTAGTAGCCCTCTCCATAAACTGATTTAACTTCCCTATTGCAAAGGAAATATCATGCCTGGTAATCATCAAGCATAGTAGCTTCCCTACTAACTGATGATACTATCTACTATCAACTGGCTTTGCATCACTGTCATATGGTCGTGTGTTGAGTTATATGTCATATTTTGTATTATGTTATTTTTCATAGGGACATTCTTGTAATCTTTCCCTTTGGGTGCCTTTCTATATAAGGGGCCCTAGGGTTATTCTAATTCAAATCACGTCATTTGCAACCTAACATGGTATTAGAGCAGCAGTTCTAGACCGGTGTTTAGGTATCCCATCAAATACCTAGCCTCAAAACCTCCACCAAAACCTTAGATCTTCCTTCTTCCTCACCAGTGGCTACTGTAGCCACCGGCGGCGCTTGCAACAGCTATCGGAGGCTGCAAGAGCTTGCATCGGAGCCTACAAGATCCTTCATCGGGGCCTAATCTACCTGTAGCGCCCCCTCCCAGTGCTAGGAGAGGGTCTATCGACCCCCACGCAGTCGCTCACGGTGCTCAGTGTCGCCCCTAGCGCTGCCTTAGCGTCACCTACAGTGCGCGCAGTTGCTCACGGTGCTCAGCGCTGCCCTAGCACACGCAGTTGCTCACAGTGCTTAGTACTGCTCTTAATAGTCCCCAGTGCTGTCGCTTGGGGCACCAGGGACCTCCCAGCACTGTTGCAGGAGGCCAACGGTCTTCTCCATCGGCAGCGGCGCTGCCCCTAGGGCTGCCTGAGCCCTTTGGTGGCAGTGTACGTGCAACAGACACAAGTTGCAATGCCGCAGGGTCCTTAAGTGGTCTCTTATGGTCTGATTTTGCGACTATTCATGAATCTGTGAAAGTTTCAAATCTTAATATGGTTTGATTTTTTTTACTGAAATCCCCTTATCTTGGTTTTCCCACAAGTCGAGTAATATGGAAGATAAGAAAGATGCTTCTGGCCACTCGACGAGGAAGATATCTACCCCGAGCATACTTTGCTATATGTAAGGAGCCTCTATCAAGTTGGATGGCACAAACTTCCGTCTGTGGTCTACCTCTTTTTCCCGATTTATGGGATCACACCGGAAGAAATATATCTTGACGCAAGATGAACCTACTGTCAAGTCTATCGACTGGGAGGCAGACAATGATGGGTGGCAACCTGCATGTTGAACAACATGGAGTATATCGCAAAGCAGGTTATGTCATATGCGTCTACAAAGAAGATGTGGGAGGTTCTTCATGAGATTCATTCTCGTAAGTGCAATATCACTCGCCTTTACGGGGTAATTGAGGAGTTACATTCCTTTCGGAAGGGAACTATGTCTCTTGCCGAACACTATGGCTCTATTAAGAACCTCTGGGATGAGCAGGATACGTATCAGTCAATCTTCACAGATGTAACCGTTATTGCAAAGCAACGTGATGCGTTTTGTTTTGTTCAGTTGCTTGCAGGTCTTGGCCCTGAGTTCAAGTTTGTTAAAGATCAGGTTATAACACTTGAGGAGATCCTTACACCTATGCAGATCTATGCTCGCCTATCCAGACTTTAGATCTCTGACCCTGTCTCATTCGCTGATTCCTCAGCCATGGCAACTACAGATCGTGGCAAGGGAACCCCAGGAGGCAGGGGGAGAGGACGTGGAGCGAGAGCAGGTGGTCGTAGCGGAGGATGTGGCCTGTTTTGTGATCATTGTCACAAGACAAACCACACGGTGGACAGATGATGGATAGAGCATGGTTTTCCTTAGGGCCATTAAGTCAATCAAGTTACTTATGGTGGAGATGAGAGCCAACATTATCAGGAGGAGCATGTCATTCCACAAGTCACTATTTCCAAGGAAGAATATGATCGACTGATGTCTTCTCAACGTTCTATTGCAGGTGTGTTTATCTCCCAGAAGCCAGGTACTACTGCTAGTGTTAAAGGGACTCGTATGCCAACTTAGCTTACTGACTTAGGTGCTTCATCTCATATTACTGGAGATGTTACCCTCTGTTCGATTCTTAAACCATTGACTACTCTTGTGCATAAAGTAGCAGATGGTGCCTTGTCCCTTAGATAGGCTTGGGTGACATTTCTCTATCTTCTACTTTACCACTGTCTAATGTTATGTACGCACCCAAGTTTGCTCTAAATTTAATGTCTATTAGTAAGATTACCAAGACATTAAATTGCAGAGCAGTGTTTCATGATCATTTCTTCCTCTTGCAGGACGATGAAGTAGGTTGGTGGACTTGAGCAGAATGGCCTCTACTATCTTGACCTGCACCCTGAGCATTCCACTATAGCTGCTGCATTTGCCACTTCTGCCTTACAGTGGTACCATAGATTGGGACATCCTAGCATCTCTAGTCTCTGTTGTTAATTTCCAGATATGGAGCTTCCTGATTCCTTTTCTTGCAATGCTTGTCAACTTAGAAAGCATCATAGGGTTTCTTTTCCCAGTAGTAATAAAAGAACTGAGTTTGTTTTTTCTCTTGTTCATGCTGATCTATGTGGCCTATGCCGGGTCAAGAGTCTTAGGGATTTTCAGTATTTTCTTGTTTTGGTTGATGATTGCACACGTGTCTGTTGGGTGTTTATGATGAAAGAAAATTCGACTCCTATTTTGATTAAAAATTTTGCAAATGAAATAATGACTCAATTTTCTACTACTGTCCGCATGTTTCGTACTAATATTGGGCTTGAGTTTGTTAACTCTACGTTAACTCAATTTTTTCAGTCTCATGGTATTATACATCAGACTTCTTGTGTTCATACATCCTAACAAAATGGGGTGGCTGAACGCAAGCTGAGACACCTTGATGTTGCCCGGACGATCATGTTTCAGATGAATGTTCCTATTATGTTCTGGGCTGATGCTATTCTTACAGCTACCTTCTTAATTAATCGGGTGTCGTCCTTTGTGCTCCGTGGGAAAGTACCCTACTCTATTTTATGTCCAGATCAGGAGTTGTTTTCTGTGCTTCCTAAAGTCTTTGGGTGTGTGTGCTTTGTCCACTTATTTAAGGTGGACAAACTTGCTCCTAGATCCGTGAAGTGTATCTTTATGGGTTATTCTAGGACCTAGAAAGGCTACAGATGCTTTGATCCGATGGCACATCGCTTTTACGTGAGCACAGATGTTACCTTCTTTGAGAATATACCATACTACTCTACTATGGGAAAGAATAGTAATGCTATTCCTAAGATTCCTTTACCCATGCCTACGACTGCACCACCAAGTCCCTCTGAGCCACCTCTACCTCATGATGTCCCTCTTATATCCTACTCTACACATCCTGAGGGTCTATAATAGAGACCTTCCCTCAACATTTTGAGCGGAGACGTCCCACTACCATTATACCAGAGGAGGAACCATTATCCACTATTCCTACTCAGTCCTTTGCTGACATTGTTGATTCGGATGGAGATCCAAACCCTACACCCCTAGAGATATCTAAAGTGAATCTTCCTATTGCTTAGAGGAAGCCACAACGATCTTGTGCAAAATATTTTATTTTCAATTATGTCACTTGATCATTTATCTGCCACAGAAGGTTATTCTCTTGCAGTTGATACACACCAAGTTTCCAGAAATCATATTGAGGCGTTTCAGGATTCCTCTTGGACCTCTGCCATGCATGAGATGTTTGCTCTTCAGTTTAGAGGAACCTGGGAACTTTCCCCTAGTGTTACTGTTGTAGGGTGTAGGTGGGTGTTTACCCTGAAGTGTCGTCCTGATGGCACAATGGACAGATACAAAGCCAGATTGGTTGCCAAAGGTTTCACACAAACCTTTGGAATTGATTACTTTGAGACGTTTTCTCCAGTGACTAGACTAAATTCTGTGAGGATACTGTTGTCTGTGGCAGTCAACAAGGGCTGGCTTGTCTCTCAGCTGGATATTAAAAATGCTTTCTTTTACGTCGATTTAGAAGAAGAGATGTGCATGCATCAACCACTTGGTTTTGTGGTTGAGGGGGAGTGTTCGAAGGTTTGCTGATTGAAGAAAGTAATATATGGCCTTAAGCAAAGTCCCAGGACCTAGTTTGAGAGATTTAGTAAAGCTATATGGGAGTTTAGCTTTATTAGATCTGTTGCAGATCATTCTATCTCCACCATGCATAGAGTCACAAGATCAGTTATCATTATTGTTTATGTGGATGATATATTTCTTACTGAGAGTAATAGATCCGGAATAGAAGACACTAAAAGAGTTCTTCATTCTCAGTTCATTACTAGAGATTTGAGAATGATAAATTATTTTCTGGACATTGGAGTGCAACGTGTTGATGGGGGATTGGTTCTACAATAGCGGAAGTATGTGCTTAACATATTGGAGACAGGGGTGCTGGGATGCAAACCTGCCAGCATCCCTATGGATCCCTCCTTGCCGTTTGGAGATTCAGAGCGTCCTCTACTTGAGGATGTCACCAAATACCGAGCTATGGTAGGAAAGCTACTATATTTGACTGTCACAAGCCTAAATATATGCTTTGCTGTGGGGAGATTGAGTCAGTTTATATAGTTTCCTAGAGAAGTTTGCTGGGATAGTGTTTGTCAGGTGCTTAGATACCTCAAGCAAGCTCCAAGAAAGGGGTTGTCTCTAATGAAGCATGGCCATCTTAAGTCTGGGGGTACTCGGATGTAGATTATGCTGGATCACATGAAGATAGAAGGTCTACTATTGACTACTGCACTTATGTGGGTGGTAACCTTGTACGTGGAGAAGCAAGAAATAAAATGTTGTATCTAGATCCAGTGTAGGATCTGGATATAAGAGTATGGCCCATACTTGTGAGCTTCTGTGGGTGCGAACCATCCTTGGAGATTTTGGAGTATCAGTGTGTAGATGTACTCTCATGTATTGTGACAATAAGGCAGCTACTTTCATTGCTAATAATCCTGCATTCTATGAGAAGACAAAGCACATAGAAGTAGATTGTCACTTTATTAGAGATGCCATCACTGCTGGGAAAATTGTCACACCTTATATTACTACTGAGGAGCAGGTTGCAGACGTCTTCACTAAAGCACTTCCCAAGAAATGTCTTGAGTTATTATGTTTCAAGCTGAGCATGCTTGATGTCTATACTCCAACCTGAGGGGGAGTGTTGAGTTATATGTCCTATTTTATTTTGTATTATGTTATTTTTCACATGGACATTCTTGTAATCTTTCCCTTTGGGTGCCTCTCTATATAAAGGGCCCTAGGGTTATTCTAATTAGAATGACACCATTTGCAACCTAACATTGTGCTTTTAAGATTCATGGGAATGTTTACTAGTTTGGCTTCCAACATATCTGTCTCCTTCAGCACATCTAAGGCATATTTTCATTGCGATAGAGTAATACACACCTATTACGAGTTACTTCTATCCCAAGGAAATATCACAAGGGTTCTAAATCCTTCATCACAAATTGATTGGCCAAATTCTGCGTAATCTTAGCCACACCTGCTGCATCATCACTAGTGAGAATCAAGTCAACATATACCAAAAGAACTACAACTCCTTTCCCTGGCCTCCTAACAAATAAGGAATTATCTACGATGATCTGAGGAACCCCACAGACTGCCACGTGAGAGAGCTTCTGAAACCAAGCTCTCAGGTTCTGCTTGAGGTCATAAATAGCCTTTTGCAATCTGCATACACACTCCTGAACCTCATAACCGGGGGGTTGCTGCATGTATACCTTTTCCTGTAAATCCTTATAGAGAAAGGCATTCTTTACATCAAGCTGATGAAGATGCCAATCTCACTGAACTACAATAGAAATGTGGATCCTTACTGTAGAAAGTCAAGTTACTGGAGAAAATGTGTCAAAGAAATCCACCCTATATGTCTGGGTGAACCCTTTGGCAATAAGCCGTGCTTTGTATCATGCAACAGATTCATCTGGGTTGTATTTAAGTGCAAACACCTATCTACAACCAACTACTGTAGCACTCTCTGGTAAGGGTGTGAGCTCCCAGGTACGTTGTGAAGTAAGAGCAACCATCTCATCCTCCATAGTCTGGCACCACTTTGGATCGAGCATGGCCTGCTAGTAGGTGGTAGGAATTTGTGTGGCTGACAATGTATGGTAGAAGCTCCCAAAAACAAAACCAAGTCCCTCAATAGACAAACTCCCTATCACTGGATATCTGGCACAACTTAGGGGTGCCTTCCGAATGGCAACCGGAAGGTCGAGATCATATGTTAGATCCTCTTTTACTAGCTTTGAAGTAGAAAGATCCTCATATGGACTTATAGCATCACCACTGAGTGCCATATCATCAATATGCAACCTATTTGTAGTCACCTGAGGTGAAGTTGGTGTCCCTGTGACTGCTATGGAAGATGGCATCTGTAAAGTACTGTGAGAGTTTATATATAATAGTAAGCTCAGAAAACTTCATAGGACCCGCCATAGTAGTCGAGGAAGTAGAAATAGGTATCTCCACCAAGGGAACAAGCGGTATAGGCATAGGGGCCTCTGTAACCTCAAGAGATAAACTTCGGGTAGCAGTAGAAAAAAATGGAATAGACTCATGAAAGGTAACATTAACACACTCACAGTGCCTACTAGTAATATGATCCAAGCATCTATATCCCTTCTGAATCCGTGAATATCCTAAGAACACACTTGACTGCCCATTGTGTAAGCTTGTTTCGTCTTAGGGAAAGGAGGTGAATAAATGCGGCACAACCAAACACACGTGCTGGCACGTGAAAAAGCTTTCGCTCAGGATGCAATATGTGCTAAGGAATCTGCTCATGAAATACTGAAGTGAGCATTCTATTGATTAAATAACAAGCTGTAAGAATTGCATCTCCCAATATAATGGAGGCACACTGTGATGAATCAACAAGGTGCGAGCCACATCTATAAGATGTCTATCTTTCCTCTCAGTTACCCTATCTTGTTGAGAGGTATGAGCATAGGTGGTCTGGTGTACTATCCCATGGGACCTATAGAAAGCAGATAGCTTGATGGTGCATAACTCAAGTGCATTTTCAGATCTTATTACTTTAATGGCAACTGAATACTGATTCTTAATCTCTAACACGAAATGCTTGATGATAGGTTCAACATTGGATTTATTTTTAACAAAAACACCTACAATAGGTGTTAAAAATCATCAACAACTACTAAATAATAACGGTGACCCTTCCTATGTGGTATCCGACTCGGCCTTACACATCCATGTGCAACAATTCAAACAAGGCTGTAGATTCAAGATGAGTACTCACAGAGTAGAAGGAACGACGATGGTTGCCTATCTGATAAGCATCATAGCAGGGTTACAGGAGATATATGTGGAATGACTTGACGAAGGCTATCCCAAGCAAGATGCCCAAGTCGAAGATGCCACTCAAATGCACTCCTAAGAGCATAAGATACTTCTCGATATGTAAAAGCAAGTGGAGTATGAGCCAGACGATAAACTCCACTCTATATTTCCACTACCAATCATCTTCCCTATCAACTTGTATTTAATGATGCACCCTACATCATCAAAGATGGCACGGCAATTAAGCTCATTAGTGTTACGACCTGGTTTCCGAATCCCTACAGGACTCGACACCGGCTCGACTCAACTAATCCCAAGACCCAGTCGTCCAACAAGAAATAACTGAAAAACAGGAAAATAACCACATTCACTATGCAAGGTAACTAACAGTAAAAATGTACAAGCAGTAAAGGAAGTAAAAGCTGCTAAACAGTACATATCACCACCACAACAGGAAAGTAGAACAAAAGTACAGGACAGGAACGGTAAACAGATTCTGAACTCACTAATAAAAAGGAAGTACAACAACAGTAAGAACTACTGCTGGGCTCGACTGGGCCCAGCACCCTCTGCAGTCGATGACTCGGGCTGCTCAACTCCTGGACCTGTAAAGGGTTATGAGTAAAACGGAGTCAGCGAATGCTGAGTAGAGTGGTAATTAGACTATCTAAAGCAGTAAAGACTAGCAGGTAAATTTATCTTTTCTAATTATTTTATTTTACAAGTAATTCCTTTTCACCCCATTGGTTTACTTTCAGATTTCTTTCTTGATCTCGTATGTTCCTCGTGGGAATGATCTTGATTGCAGTCTTTTCCGAAGAGTAGAAGGCGCACGTGGTGCTCTCCTGGTCGGAAGAGTTCCTCGTGGTAGTCCTACACCCAGTCAACCACCTTGAGGTCACTGTCTAGACGTAGCGATGACTACGACACGCGCGATAAGCGCACGGGTAGCTACTCCGCACTGGCATGCGGTCAGTCGTTTCCGCTAGCGGGTACGCCCAAAGTACAACACGGAACAGTATAGGGCCTGTCCCTCTCAGCAACAGGGGTCTAGCCCCTCAGAACCAAACAGGGGTCTCGCCCTTCCACAGTCTGCGCACCCTCGTCTTACTACCTCGGTTTGCCTAGAGGGCCAGAAAAGTCCGTGTAGGTTGGCTAACTTAACGCCGAGCCCTGTGGGGTGGCTAGCTCCCTCCCTACACTAGTAGCTCACCTCGGTACTGTGTACGCAAGGGCCGACAAGAGTCGGTGTAGAGTGGCCAATCCTAACCCCGGGTCACAACCCAAGGGAGGTTAGCTCCACTCTATACTAAAGGGGGCAGTTGCTCTCCTTGGTACCGCGTACACAAGGATCGGCACACTTCCCGTCCAATTTCCAGGCCTTTCCATTCATTCACAGAAGCTCTACTCCTAATTCTCCGTAGGGTTTATGCTCATATTCACAATATTATTCTATACCAGGTTTCATCATTCACAATTCCATTCTCGTATTGTACACATGCAGCTCGTATTTCCACAAATTAACGTATGCAACAAGTGATATCACAGGTAATTATTTAACTAGCACAGGGATTTCATATTCCAATAGGCAGCTCATATTTATTAACAGGCAATTGTTTACAATTCTACTCATTTATTTATGACTGCAATCTCAAACACGTATATAAACAGTGCAACTGTTTCTCGTCCTAGGATTCATGCCATGTTTTAGGTTTCTAGTTATCTAATTATCATAGATGCATTTATATTTTGTAAGTAGAACATGGGGAAATCACTCTAACAGACAATCCGGGAGTACTAGGGGCTCGAATGGCAGATTCACGTGCCTCAGCAAGCCCTAGACACGTAACGGGTCGAAGTCCTATATCAAGGAACATACCACGATAGAACGTTCAGAACAGTATATAAGGATTTCTAACATGTAGAGGAACTCACAAGGAAAACACATATATCTCGTTTGCGTAAAACAGATCCGAAACGGATCCTAAACGGGTCAAAAATAGAACTGCAGAACTAAATCAGACATCTGACACAAGGTCCGGACGTCTTAAAAGTCATAAGGGTCTCACCTCAAGTTCCTGCGTCGACCTCAGATGTCCAGGACCCCTACTTGACCGTCTGGACTCAACTCCAAACGTTCGACCTCTCCTCCAGTCGTCTGGGAGTTCCTCCGGTCGTCTAGTAAGCTGTCCAGACGTCCGAAACACGTGGGAGGGCGTGCCGCGCGCCTTCCCAAAGCTGCTCCTACGTGCGACAAAGCAGCAAATCCCCTTTTTAGCTAAACAAATCGGCTCTGCAGTGCGGCCTACATGGCTGTAACCGCAAGAAGAACGTACCTGCGTGAAACCTTACTTTCAGACGTCAAGTGTTGTCACCAGACATCCAACCCGTTGTCTGGAAGGCACTTCGGACGTCTGATACTGGAAAAATCCCAGTATCAGAGCGACCTTACGCTCCTCTCGCCGCGCTCAGCAGCGGCTCCTCCCTCTCGTCTGCAGCTCCGGCTGCAGCAGGAAGTTGGGGACGGCTCCCCGATGCTCTCCTCCTCCCACATGCGCCGCGGCGGCCGTGCACACTCCGGCGAGCTCCCACGAAGCTCGCGAGCTCAACTTCCTCCTCTCTTCACATCGCCTCTCCTCGCTCCTCGCTCTCGCTCGTCCCTCTCATGGCAGTGGAGAGGAAGGAAGGTAGTGGTGGAGTGGAGAGGGAAGGGGTGAGGGCTCTTATATAGGCGGTGGGGTTAGGGTTCGGTGAGGGGGAAGGAGAAAAGAAGAGAGAGAAGAAAGTGGTCTGCACGCAGCCAGCGTGCAGAATCAACCCTGCGTACAGATTTTTCAATTTCCAGATGGTTGGGAAGGGGTCCAGACGTCTGACTGACAGTCCAGATGTCTTAAAAGGCTCAGAACAGAATGAGCCTTTACAATTAGTAATCTTGTTGACTGAGAGTAGGCTCATAGGAAAGTCTGGAACATACAAAACATCAGGTGATTTCAAAGTAGAAGTCACTAGTACCTTTCCCCGACCTTTTACCTTGGAGTGTATCGCTTGCAACCTACACCGTCTTGCCTACTGATTGGAGATGGGTAGAGTAATCCCTATCTCCACTGAGGTGTTGTGAAGCACATGAATTAACAAGCCACTATGAACTACCTTGACTCCTGTCACATGTAATAGAATCCAACTCAGTTGTTCCTTGAAACACATCATGATGGCTAGGACTTCGGAGTAGTCTCTCATACTCACTTCGGACAATGGCCACAGTATCATCTCTCAATCTCTAAGTGGTAGAAGTGCTTGGCTTACTATCAAAGGGGGGCCATACGGCTCTAGTAGAACAACAAATCAACCAAGAAATAAAATTTTAAAGTATCAAATTAGGGTAGATCATACCAATTCAATGAAGAGGTAGGTCTGGAAAATTTTTCAGATCATAGTTTGATGAAAAGGGCCACCTAAGGGCACTGCATAGCTTCCCAGATCAGGCTAGCAGCCCTACAAAGGAACCCCAACAGGGTTGGGCAATGTCAATAGGCACCCAGCTAGGCTGGGCGACGCCTAGGGTGCACCAACCAGTATTGCAGGGAGGATTTGGTGTGTCTCAGCAGTGCTGCTAGGTATGCTGACCACCTTCAACATCGCCATTGGTGCCTGGTGGTGGTTGTCGTTGTTGCACCTGGGTTGAAGGGAAAGAAACTACTGCTGGTGGTGGCTGTTGCTGGAGGAGAGCCTACCGGTAGTGAGAAGAAAGAGGGAGAAAGGGGAACGGTGGAAGGGTTGGAGGCCTTCTTAGGTGGTGGTACCTAGGACTTCGGCTAGGATCGTTACTCTAATACCAAGTTGGGAAGAATGATCAACTTGATTTATTCTCAAACCTTACCCTCTTTATATATAGAGAGAGGTGGGTGCAGCTTACAATACAACCCCATGAAAAAAAGAAAAGTAATACATAGAACTAATAAAACAAAAGACTAACAGAACTCCATACCAGGGTTTGTTCAGAGGTTTCGTTGCGGGGGCTAGCAGAGAGGTTCCATTGCTGTAGTATGCAGATGGCACCCTGTTTCAAGTGAAGGGATCCTCTTTGGAGGTGAACAAGCTACGAACAAGCTACGCATACTTTTGGAGGTGTTTGGAGAAACCTCAGGATTGCAGATCAATTATGGAAATCAAGCTTTGTGCTGTTTCATATGTCGAAGGGGGAAGCAATGGCCTGTGGTATCGTGCTTAGGACAAATATGGGATCTCTGCCCTTGTCTTACTTGGGCCTGGCACTAACTAATAGTCACCTTAGGTTGCAAGACTAGCTATCGCTTTTGGAGAGGATGGATAAGAGGCTTTTGGGGTGGGCATCTAAGTTGCTTTTGAGGGTAGGAAGGTTGAATTTGGTTAAGGTGGTTCTCTCTCCCATGTCGACTTATTTCTTATCTGTTTTTAAAGTTCCTCGACAGTTCAAGAAGAAGCTTACGGGTCTGATGTGGGATTTATTCTGGACAAACTATGGGTCAACGGGCAAGAGGACGAGGCTAGAGCTCTTTCGTCCTGTGAACGAGGATGGGCTTGGGATTAGAGATGCAAAGCATGTCAACATAAGCCTTCTCATGAAGTGGATTGTTAGGTTGGGTCGAGAGCAGGAACTTTTTGGTAGGGTTCTCTAGGATTGCTATGATTCCTTTCTTTCTTGAGAGGTTCTCGGGTCTCCTATGTTGGGGACATCGCATTTCATGAGACATTTGGTGTTAGCTCTGAAAGGTGCGTAGTTTTTTCTTGCTATACGTGGGAGAGGGGACACTTTCAGGTTCTGGATGGACAACTAGCAAGGTAAGGGGACCCTTTATAGCAGGTATCCCTGTCTTTTCTCCAGCGTCGCAAGCAAGGATGGTGCTTGGTGTCGCACCTTTCAGGGAGCACTGTTACAGCAGAGGTGCACAGAGTTCCAACATCTATTGCAAGCAATGTTCAGGAAGTTGGTTGAGTAGGCCGATTATGTGACCACATACTCGTCAGCACTACTTTCTCCACATCGAATATTCTTAGGTGGTCCACTAAGCGAACAAGGCCGACTGCTCGGGACGAATGCCCGAGTAGTCGACCGAGTAGGTGGCCGATTTTGTGATAGAATATATTTTAGGTTTGATTTTTTTAAAAAGTATTCTAGGTTTGATTTTGTTGGACTTATTGTTTATGATTTTAGGTGTGAGTTTAGGTCTCATTTTAATTGTGGTTGATGCTTATTATTTATGTATTATTTGTCATAACATAAATTTTAATAAGTTGACTAATTATTTTATTTTTTTAAATAAAAAATATAAAACTACATACTTATCCACATACTCATCCGCATACCATATACTCTCTACGTAGTGACCCAATTGATCGCATACCGCATACTGACTTCCTGAACCTTGATTGCAAGACTTGGAGAGGTGGAACTTGAAGGAGGAAAGGATGCCTATTGTTGGGATGAAGGGGTTTTTTCAGTGAAGAAGGCTTTTTGCAAGCAGCGTGGAAGTTCACAGGTGATGAAGAATATTGATCTCCAATGGGACTGCAGGTTTCTTTGGTCGACGGATCACCTACTGAAGATTAGAATTTTCACCTGGCTCTTAAGAAGGGAAAGAGTGCTTATCGAGGCTTAGAGGGCGAGATGGGCAGCAATAAATGATATTACCTGCTCATTTTGCCCAGGGGCAGATGAGGGTATTCAACACCTTTTTTTGGGTGTACTTTTGTTGTGCAGGTGTGGAGGAGGATGGGGATTGATTGGATTGATCATTGTTGTACCCTTTTGGTCTTGTCTATTAGTTTTTGTCTTGAATCTTGTACGTTGATCTATTTTATTATTTTCTTGGGATTGTACCGAATGTTTCCCACATCTATATAATGAGGTAGGGTTTGAAAATAATGTAACTTGGTCATTTCTTCCTATTTAGTATCAAAGCAATGATCCTAGATCGGCGCTAATATCCCACTAAAAACCCTAACCTCCTTCACCCTTCACCAAAACCCTCATTGTTGGTCACTGTCAATCTTCTCCCTCTCTCCGACGGCCCTGCAGCAGCACCACCAAGGCCCAACAGGGCCCTAGTGTTGCTGTAGGGCCTCTTGCTCTTCCTTAGCGTCATTACAGTCCCTGCAGCAGCGTCACCCAGGCCCCTGCAGGGTCCCAATGCTGTCACAGGGACCTCCTGTCCCGACGCGCCACTGCAGTAATGCCTTTTGCAGCTGCTGTGAGACTTGTAAAGCCTAAGAGGGCACCTTGTGGCCTTGCGTAGGGGTCCTCTACACGTGTACTAGTCCGTGGAGGCGTGTTGTTGGTAGGGGCAAGTGTATCACCCTCCTCTTTTCTATCCTAGGCAGTAGTGAGTTCTAGAAGGGAGGGGCAGCGACTTCCGTAGGTCCCTAATTTCCTAGAAGTGATTGCTATGCCTACAATATCTTATTCTTCATGTTACACATGATTTGAAATAGAGTATTCAAATTTGATCTACAGATTCAGTTCTTTGAGGGTTGATGGTTGATTGGGTGTTGTCTTGATTTGTGGCTGTTTGAGTGGTTTGGTTGAAGGAAGATGGCATCTTCAAGTTCTTCTGAAATGACATCGGATCTTGTTTCAGAGACAGGGACATACAAGAGTTCTTTTTTGGATCCCATGGTCAAGCTAGATGAGACCAATTATCCCCAATGGTCAAAGATGTTTCTCATAATGGTGAGAGGTCATGATAAAGAGCATCTTCTTCAACCAGAATCACAGGATAAGATGTGCAAGAATGCTACGTGGAATAAGGATAATGCTTTGGTATATGCCAAGATTATGAACTGTCATTCCACATATTGGCGGTGAGATCATGTATTACTAAACAACCAAGGAGATGTAAGATATGAAATTCCCCACTAGGAGGGGGTGACGTAATAATTGCGGAAATAAATATAAACAATCTCACAAAATAGACAATCACACAAGTAAACAAGTATTTTTAGGTGGAAACCCAAACCGGGTGAAAACCACCACCTAACCTTTTCGAGTTAGGATTTTCCGATCAACCAAGTTGATCAAAATCCACTAAACGAATCACTTTAAACGAGGGTGATTCAACCTCAATTACAACCACGCTACAAGTGCAAGGGTAGCGTTTCTCAACCCCTTCTCTCCACGAGAAGGATTTTGTCCCATGAAGGAGACGGGAATTCGCAAAGCAAATACCCAATCAAATAACAAAGATTAAAATAACTAACAATTTTATAGAGCCAACAAAGTAATTTTAAACCTAAGCTTCTATAGGAATTAAGAAAACTCCCCTTTGCAAGGAGTGCGTCGGCGACGCGGATGCATGAACAACACGACGGCGCTACGTCGCTCTCGTGAACTACGGCGGGAGAGCGGGTGCGCAAAGCTTGATGCTCTCAAGATGAAGAATTAGAGCTTGGAGAGCAAGAGAGTCTTTTTTGACACAAAAGAGTGTGAAAGTGTGTAGCTAGGTGTGTATTTGTGTTGCAAAGGTTCCCCTCTATTTATAGAGGCCTTAAGAAGGCTTTGGAAGGCTTAGGAAAGGTTCCATAGCCGTTGGGTGCAAAGCCCAAGTGAATTAACCCGAAATCAGGAACAATCATTGCACTGACAGAGTTATCAGACGTCTAATTCTTGCATCAGACGTCTGGAAGACCACTTTAAGACGTCTGATTTCAAGGTCAGACGTCTGATTTCGGGCGGGTTCTTTCCTGGCTTGAAACAGATCTAAATAGGGTTCTTGTGTAAGTCCATCAGACGACATACAGGATGTCGGACACTATGTCTGGATGTCTGGAAACCTACTTTTTCGTGGGAATGGATTTGCAACGGCTAGAAAATCTTTGAGAAGAGATTTTCGGGTCAGTCGAGGCAAAACGGTCAATTATCAGACGTCTGGAAGGGCTTAAGGACGTCTGATAAGGCTCTAACGGTCATATCCTTGAGTGTATGTTAAGGGAGCCAACGGTCCACTAATTGGACGTCTGGCAAAGTCACCAGACGTCTCCTAAGACATCTGGTCTAAGGTTTGGACGTCTGATTTCATCAGACAGAATTAACTTGTCCAGCCTAAGTGTTATCAGACGTCTGAATCAACAGTCAGACGTCTTAAAACACTTTATCAGACGTCTGATTTGGGAATTAGACGTCTGGAAACTCTGTTTGAACCCTACATTGGTTTTCTAAGTTCTCTACAGAAAACCTAAGTATCCTAGGGTTGTGCTGGTGTTCCTAGGACTACTGTTAGGGTACTTTGAGGCTCTTTAACATAATTTTCTAAGGAAATAAAGAGCAAGAAAATAAAGACAAAAGTACATGAAAGGAATAAAATGGAATTCTATCATATTCTTCTTGTCCTTCCATCTTCAATTTATCGCTCCTCGCGAATCCCCTCTGTTCTCCATCAAGCTCCTCCAATCCGTCCTGGATGCGAGCTCAAATTCCGTCTAATCACGTCTACATTTGCAATTGACCAGAAATCTAAGACTCCAAGTGCAAATGTTAAATAACACGTGTTTTGTTATCATCAAAACAAATGATCGTGGTGCTCTAGCACCAACAAGATAGTTTGAGAGAGGCATACTCTCATGAGAAGAATTCAACCAGGTATTTCAGACCTTCCATGAGCTTATATAGTTATGTTACGAGGGTTGTTCATTGACCTAGTATTATTCGGTGATGAAGGGCCTACTAAAGAATCACAATGCTAGTAGACCTATTTGTACCTGTGCTTCTCCAACGGCATATAGGAAGGAGATAGATGATCTGCTCTTCTTGTCTGGTCTTAGACCAGAGTTTACTGCTCAATGTTCTCAGATTCTTATTTAGTAGACCTCCCCTTACTTGAGGAGACTTATAGCAAGCTAAGTCAAATTGCTGTTCATATTCCTACTAGAGAGGTTACTGGTCAAACTTCAGCTCTTGTTGCTACTCCTAAATGAGGTCGAGAGTCTCCTGCATCATTAGGTAGAGGTCATGGTATGTTCCAAGAGGATGAGGCTTCAGTTAGTATACTTATTATGGTCGATTTGGACATGTTGAGGCTACCTGTTGGACGAGGCATGGCTGTCCTATTGCCAATGAGGCAGTTGAGTCCATTGAAGCCATTTATGGCACCATGCTCTTGCCTCTTCATTAGGTACTGATCTCATTTGTTCTTCTCAGTCAACAAATAGATGGAGTAGTGACTATCTTGTTGATTCTGGAGCTTCCTGTCACTTGTGTGGAGATTAGAGGTGGTTTCCATAGCTTAGGCCTGTTCCTCCAAGCAGGACGGTACAGGTAGCTGATGAGAGACATTCACATGTTGCTAGATAGGGGGAGGTTCCTGTTACTCCTACTTTGAGATTGCCTAACATGTTATTTGTACCTGATTTTTCCATTAGCCTACTTTCTGTGAATCATATTACCAAGGAGCTGAACTGTCGAGCAATTTTTTATGACATGTCGTGTTATTTAGGACAAGCTAACGGGGTGGTGGATGTGAAGAAAGGGGGTGTATTGCCTGAGCCAGAATCCAGTTGTTGTTGCTTGCCATGGGGAGGTCTCTTTTTCAGTAGGGAGTCTCTCTCAATGCCACCTTCATCTTGATCACCTTCCTCTGGATCAACTTCAGCATGTCATACTCCATATCTCTCCGTCTGCAATCATCACTTGTGATGTTTGTCAACTGGGCAAGCATCATCGTTGTAGCTTTCCAGCTAGTCAGAGTGTTGGGTTTGGTGCTTCATTTGATTTAGTTTATATGGATGTGTGGGGCCCTAGCTTAGATTCTAGACCGACTGGGTCATTGTTATTTCCGTACTATGATTGATGATTTTCCTACAGTGTCATGGGTTTTTCCTATGAATAAATCAGATGTGGATACTATTATTGAATATTTCATACTGTTAAAATTGTATGCTTTGATAATGCTCTCGAATTTTGTACTCACTAGTTCTCTGTTTTACAAATCCCATGGCACTACTTGTGCTTATACCTCTCAGCAAAATGAAGTTGCTAAGAGGAAGCACAGACATTTATTGGATTTGGCTCGTACCCTGTCGATACATCATAGTGTTCCTTCTCTTTATTGAGGGATGCCATCTTGACTACATGTTTTGATTAATAGGATGCCTAGCTCTTTTATTCATGAGCAGATTTCTTGGCAATTATTACATCTTGATCACGAGATTTTTCATATGCCTCTTAGAGTTTTTGGTTGTCGCTTTTGCTCATAATCTCACTCCTGATTGTGATAAGTTAGCATCGAGTAAGTGTGTTTTCTTGGGTATTCTCGGACTCAAAAGGGCTATTGGTGCTTTGATTCTATTTCTAGTCGTCATTACGTCAGATGTTACCTTTTATGAGTCCATCCCTTATTTTTCTACTGCGGGGTGTGACATTTCTCTAGAGGTTGTTTAAGGCACCTATGCCTATACCTCCCATACCACTAGGGAGAATACCAGTTACTGATCCTGTGCCCTCTGCTATTGAGCTTGCATGGTATCAAGATCCACCTGTTACCTTCAGGCTCCCAGTTACTTATAAACAATGCCCCCCTTTTTCACCGATACCATCTTTCCTAGTACAGGTGACCACTGATATTTTGCAGACTAATAGTGTCGAGTTGTGATGATACAAGTGTAGAGTTGGATGATATCACTTTTGAGTTACTATGGGGGATTATGCCTGATGATGTGGATCTTCCGATTATTATTCGGAAGGTACCTCGGTGCTGTGCTCGGTATGATGTGGTAGGGGCTCTATCTCTTGAGGGCCTAGGTATCTCCTTTGGGAGATATTGTGTTGTTGTGTCTAGAGATGCAAATGGGTTAGGTTTGAGTCGGGTTTGGTTAAATCCGTACTCATTTACAAAATCTATACCCATACCTTACCCATTTATCCATGGGGTAGAAAAATCCAAACACATACCTATACCCATCTACCCATTAATAAATTGATGTTATAATTAAATCAAAGCTCGAATTAAAGTTTTCAATTCATTCAAATTCGAATACAAGTTCAAATTATGCAAAAAAAAACATTATACCTTTGTTTCTTTTGATATAGCAACAATAGCTTTTCCGAAATTCTCATCAACATTTATCAAAGGACTTTAAATTGCAAAGGTTTTTCACTAATAAAAAAGGTAGATCATATATAACATAGAAAGTTAAGAACATTAATTAATATAGTTTCAATGCAACTATAAAATGCTAATAGAGCTATATTCATTGACAATGTTCACAAAATATAACTCATGCAACTACTTAAAAGAAAAGTTCCTAAAAGAACATTAATGATGATAAATCAATCTCAAGGCACATTTCCATCCTTTATAAACAAAAAAGAAATAAGTGTACGGATGATAATACATTTTTAACGAATATTATCTTAGTTAAAAAATTACCTTTATGATGAAAATTCACCATTGTAGAGTTTTCACTTAAGCATCCCCATAAGTTTGTTCAATCATGATTTTCTCATTACACGTCGCTTAAGATGGGATAGTAATCAACCATCCTATTTTTTTAGTTGAAACATTATTGTTGAAGTTATTTTTACTTATGCAAGAATCTTTTGTTATTTATCTTTTTTCATAACGGCACCATAAGTAATTTAGTCGAAAACCTCTCTTTATATAAAGACACCTATGATTTCTTTTTCAATAAGACAATTTCATTCTTCTTCTCTTGTTGAGTTGTATTGAGGGGCTTTATTATATTTGTTTTTTTTCTGTAGGGGTGTGTTAGGTTATTTACCCATGTACCTCTTTATATAAAGATACTGGGTTTCTCTGAAAAAGACTGAATCATTCATTTTTTCTATCATAATATCATAGTAGCGATCTTAGAAATATTCATCGAGGCCTTGTTCAATCTAGACACTGGCTACATACCAGCAAGCCATGCTTAATCTAAAGTAGCCGCAAGCCATGAAGGATGAGTTGGCCGCACTTTAGTCATGGGGGATGTGGGAGCTTACATTGTTTCCACTTGGCGGACGCATTGTTGGCTACCGTTGAGTCTTTGCCTTGAAATACAATCTAGATGAATCTATTTTTCAGCATAAGACTCACCTTATAGCAAAGGGATTCACTCAGACATATGAGGTGGATTTCTTTGACACATTTTTTATTGTTGTCTGTCTTCCTATAGTACGATCCTCATTGCAATTGTAGCACATTCGGATTGACCACTACACCAGTTGAATGTGAAGAATGCCTTCTTATATGGCAATCTTCACGAGAGGTCTACATACAGTAGCTCCTAGGTTTTGAGGTTAAGGAGGAGTGTGTATGCAAGCTCAAGAAAGTAATTTATGAGTTCAAGCAGAGGGCACAGGCTTGGTTCTAAAAGCTGTTTGAAGTTGTTGAAGGCCTGGGGTTCAGTTGGTCATCATCAGATCACTCATTTGTGCAAAAGACATAAAAGGGGGTAGTTGCTCTTCTTGTCAATGTAGATGATCTCATTATCAACGATGATGATGCAACTGGGATAACTGAGGTCAAGTAAAGTCTCGCAGATAGATTTGTCATGGACTCGGGTCCTCTACGGTACTTTGTGGACAATGAGGTACAAGAGGCAACAAAGGTATTGCACTTAATCAGTGGAAGTATGCACTTGATGTACTCTAGGAGATTGGGATGCTAGGAGCAAAGCTAGTTAACATATCTATGGATCCTAAGATGCACATGTATGACATAGAGTCTGAACTTGTAGAGAGTAGGAGATATAGACATCTGATTGGCAAGCTCCTTGGCCTTACTATCACACGTCTATATATCTCTTTTGCTATAGGCAAGCTTAGTTAATTTATGGATAAGCCAACCAAGCAGCATTGAAATGCTGCAATGCATGTGCTTAGATAGTTGAAGCAAGCACCAAGTTGGGGGTTACTATTCAGGAGAAGTGAGTTTATGATTGTTGTGGGGTATTCTGATGTAGATTGTGATGAATGTCTTTCGGATAAGAAATCTACTACTAGTTTTTGCACACATGTAATAGGCAACTTGGCAACTTGGAGAAGTAAAAAGCAAAGCGTGGTATCTTGATCCAATGTCGAGTTAGAATATAGAGCTATGGCACAAATGACAGTTGAAATGGTCTGGGTGAGATCTCTCCTACTTGATTTACATATATAGATTGAGGAGCCCATGGAGATGAGATGTGATAACCATGCAGCTACATATATTGCTAACAATCTCATATTTCATGAGCGGACAAAACATGTTTAGATCGATTGTCATTATATTAGATATCTGATTCAGAGAGGGTTTCTCTACACTACACCTATCACTTTAGAGGACCAGACTGCAGATATATTTACCAAGCTACTTGCTAAGTCTACTTTTGATACATGTTGTGACAAGTTGAGCATGATTGACATCTATGCTTTAAGAGAGTTATGAAACCTCTCCACATTTATATTTCTGTGTGGGTTGTTTGTTACTTGCTTATTTTCTTTGGAACTTTTGATGTAATTTTCCTAATACCTCTTTCTATATAAAGACGTGTAAGATTTCTTTTGAGAATAAAATCATTTATTTCTTTTGACTCCATTGAATCTTTATTTTGTGGCTGGGATTTATTTGCTTAATCAAACAACATTTTTGGTGCTTATTTGATCCAATAAGCTCTCGCCCTATTTAGTTGTTTAATCTGAATGGACATCTAAGCTAAATTTAGTTCAACTAAACTACTTTGGTTCAATTCTAAGTCTAATTAAATATTATTTGACATATTCAATAACATTTAACTCTCCATAACATGGACATCATAATCAATGCCGATTTTATCAATACTGTCAAGATTTATGCAAGTGGGAGTGTGGAGGCTCCTTAGCCTAAGAGAGGATAGTCCCACGTGGACTATGGTGGCATGCAAATCGAGGCAGGCAACCAAGGTAGTTGGCTACCTTGTGCAAGTGGCGTAGGAGGCCGTGGGCCTTGATGGTGGCCTGTGATGGTGTTGTTGGAAGAGAAAGGGAGTGGAGTAATAGAATAGGAAATATTATTGTTGACTCAAAGGGAAATACAAGGGAAGACTCTTTTTATATAGAAAGAACATATCCAAATATTTGGAAACAAAAAATCTTATCACTAAATAAATCCCAAATATATTTCTTAAAACTCATTTACTAAAATTAACAAACTTAATAATTAAGTAAATGACTCAACTTGGTCTCTTGGACCACCAAATCGCTGGCCCTATGGGCCCTCTATTGCCTGTCACGTGACCCATCTTTATTCCCAACACTCCCTCTCAAGTCAAGGCTGAGAGGACGATGGCTTGCTGAAGTTGATATTACTACATTGTTATTCTCTCGAAGAGTTGAGATGATCCTCGTGCTTCTTCTACGCTTGAGAGTCGAGCCCTTCATCCTGGCGTTCCCCGATGCGTTAGAGGGTGCCACGTGCCCCATTGAAAAGTATGGTGCCTTGCTCATGAGTCGGAAAAGACCCTCATCTTTTCTTTGAGCCAAGGTCACCAAGAGAAAGTGAAGAAGTCGATGCAGTCGTGGTGCTCTTCTAGAGGTTACGTTGTGCCTCTTCTTCCTCTTGAGTTAGAGCCAAAGCGATCGTCGTGGTGCTTGTTCTCCGCTCATTTGATCTGTTTGGTGTCATTTGTTTCGAAAACACCCCTTCTTTTGAAGAGTAAAAAATATCGAATACAAACGTACCATATGCCTTAAAATATCTTTCGATAAATCTTCTCCTCAAGCTTCGTTTTCTTCTTGTTGTCCTTCAACTCCGGTGGCTCCTCAAGAAGCACGCCAACCTTCTCCTGGCCTCTAAAAAATATCTTGAAGGCACGAGTCCGCAAGATATAGTTGGTCGCGCCACTAAGCTTGATGGTTGTCCTAGAGACAACCACCTTGCTTTCTCCTGGTCCAAGTGTGGCATCTCCAACGACTGTGGTTGACCCATCATCTTCTATAGCCTTCCTTCTCCGCGTTAAGGTGTTGGATCTGTGGACTTTCTGGATGCGAATATCACTGTGTAGTAGAATCTCCACATGCATAGGAGCCTAAAACGAATGCTCTGATACCATATCAAGATTTGCGCAAGTGAGAGTGTGGAGACTCAGTGTAGGAGAGGATAGTCCTACATGGACTATGGTGACACGCAAACTGAGGCAGGCAACCAAGGTGGTCGATAGCCTTATGCAGCTGGCGAAGGAGGTCGTGGGCCTTGATGGTGGCCGGTGATAGTGTTGTTGGATGAGAGAGGGAGTGGGGCAGTAGAATAGGAAATATTATTATTGACTCAAAGGGAAATACAAGGGAAGACTCTCTTTACATAGAGAGAACATATCCCAACATTTGGGAACAAGAGATCTTATCACTTTAGGAAAGATCTTATCACTAAATAAATCCTAAACATATTTCCTAAAACTCATTTACTAAAAATAACAAACTTAACAATTAAGTAAATAACTCAACTTGGTCTCTTGGACCACCAAATTGCCGACCCTATGGGCCCTCTACTGCCTGCCACGTGGCACTGCCATGTTGCTTGGATGGTTGCCACATTGCCCATCTTTATTCCCAACACTCCCTCTTAAGTTGAGGTTGGGAAGATGATGGCTTGTAAACTTGATATTGTTACATGGTTCTTTTGAAGAGTTGAGGATGATCGTCATGCCTCTTCTTCTATGCTCGAGAGTCGAGCCCTTTATCTCGGTATTCCTCGATGCATTATAGGGTTCCATGTGCCTCCTCGAAAAGTATGGTACCTTGATTGTAAGCGGGAAAAGACCCTTGGCTTTTCTTCGAGCCAAGGTCACTAAGAGAAAGTGAAGTCGATGCAGTCGTGGTGCTCTTCTAGAGGCTACACTGTGCCTCTTCTTTTTCTTGAGTCAAAGTCGAAGAGATCGCCGTTGTGCTTGTTCTCCGCTCATTTGATCTGTTTGGTACCCTTTGTTTTGAAAACACCCCTTCTTTTGAAGAATAAAAAATCGAATACAAAGGTACCATATGCCTTGAAATATCTTCTGATAAATCTCCTCCTCAAGCTTCTTTTTCTTCTTCTTGTCCAACTCTGGTAGCTCCTCAAGGAGCACACCAAGCTTCTCCTGGCCTCCAACAAATATTATGAAGGCATGAGCCCACAATATATAGTTGGACGCATCACTAAGCTTGATGGTTATCTTGGAGACAATCACCTTGCTTTCTCTTGGATCAAGTGTGGCATCTCCAATGGTTGTGGTTGACTTCGCCATCTTCTATAGCCTTCCTTATCCGCGTAAGGCATTGGATCTGTTGAGGACTTTTTGGATGCGGATATTACCAACGTGTAGTAGAATCTCCACACGCACAGGAGTCTAGACTGAAGGCTTTGATACCATGTCAAGATTTGTGCAAGTGGGATCGTAGAGGCTCCTTAGCATGGGAGAGGATAGTCCTTCGTGGACTATGGTGGCATGCGAACTGAGGCAGTTAGCCAAGGTGGTCGGCAACCTTGTGCAGGTGGTGCAGGAGGCCATGGACCTTGATGGTGGCTGGTGTGGTGTTGTTGGAAGAGAGAGGGAGTGGAGTAGTAGAATAGGAAATATTATTATTAACTCAAAGGGAAATACAAGAAAATACTCTTTATATAGAGAGAACATATCCCAACATTTGGAAACAAAAGATCTTATCACTTTATGGAAGATCTTATCACTAAATAAATCCCAAACATATTTCATAAAAATCATTTACTAAAAATAGCAAACTTATCAATATTAAGTAAATGACTTAACTTGGTCTCTTGAACCACCGAACCGTCGGCTCTATGGGCCCTTTACTACCTGCCACGTGTCATTTACCACGTGGCCCATCTTAATTCCCAACAAATACCAATACTAAAGAATTCGGGATTTGGGATCTAAACGGATGCACTATTTTTAGGCATTTATCAAAACCGATGAATCTATTACACTTGAAGACTATGCTATCCCTGTATCTCCATTTTTCTTCTCCTTGATTGGGTGAAGAATTAAGGCCCCTTTGCTTTTCTTCAAAGCATTGTCTTTTTTTAATGCAATGGTCTAATCAAGACTTCCAGGATATATTTAGAGTGAGCTCTTTTTAATTCAACTTATTGAACCTGCCTAATCTTTTTTAGAGATCATGTGTGTCCAATATTCATATATACACCGGCTTTCTCGTCTATGGCATCATGTTGAAAGATCCACCGAATGTGTAAATAACACGTGTCCGTCCCAAGTCAAACAATGCCTTTTTCATGACATGTGATAGGACTATTGTTATTTTTGCTCCATCAAGCCAATCCCTGGCTTTAATCTGCATGTTAGATCTAGTCTCTATTCACTTTGCATACATGTGCATCTAGAGCATTGTCGGACAATAATCTCACTGTGCACAGGATGTGCTCTTGCATGGTCATCTAATGCTATTTCAAAATAATAGAAAAATAACAAAAATATGCAGTTTCAGTTTGGTCTTTTACTTTTTGACCTTTGGATTTTGTGGATTTGCTGTGGACATGATATGTCAATTTCTCATGCTTTATTTGTTGGTGTTGTGACGTAACAGATTGAAGCCATGGCTGAAGACATACAACCCTTGCTATCTGAGGTTCGTGGCAGTGCTCTGCTGAAGGATGTGCAGACGTTGACTAAACGTCTAGCTGAAGCAACTGAAGATTTAAGGTATGTTACTAGCATAACTTGGTCATTCTGTCTTTTTAAATCTGGAGATCCTAAGAGAGCTATCATGGGAGCTTCAGCCCAGAAAATATGGGTAATCATTTTAGTATGTGGAGTGTATAGATTGTAGATGCAAGCAATATCTTTTTAGTGTGCGCACAGGTTCAGTAAGCATCTCATTCCATGCGATGCACCTGAATCTGGCTGGAAATTCTTGTAAATGCCAATTTTTCTTCACATTTCTGTGACTGCTTTGGATGGTCTTCAAGAGCAAGTTTGCAATATTGCGTGTCAAAACAATCCTGTTAAGTTGCATCAAATAATGGCAAATTTTTTGCTGTTGGGTAATGCTTGCATTTGCTTTATGGTACTAGGGAACATATGAGTATCCATTGGAAGTTCCATGTTAATGAGAGTAAATTCCCATATTTCAGGTTTCTTGGTCGTTAAGCTTGAATACCATAATGTTTAAACAATTCAAACATGCAAGCATTCCAATTTTTTACCTTCAAGAGACTAAGTGGGTAGGGGAAAAAGTAAAGAAAATTGAGAGTATAGGTTTCAAACCGTGGTACTCGGAAATGGAGTTGGTATTATGGTTGAAGTTAAGAGGATGAGCGATCAAATTATTGTGATAAAATTAGTGTTAAAAGAAGAGATCTTGGATGTCATTTCGGCTTATGTATCTCAAGTTGGTTTTGAGGAAAGAATAAAGAAAGAATTCTTATGGGAGCTTGATGTGATAATTCAAGGAATCTCACAAATAAATGATTTTCTTGGGTGGAGATTTAAATGAACATGTGCGAAAAGATGTATGATGGACTGCATGAAA
Organism: Thalassia testudinum; assembly: GCA_037157565.1. Lineage (NCBI taxonomy): Eukaryota > Viridiplantae > Streptophyta > Magnoliopsida > Alismatales > Hydrocharitaceae > Thalassia > Thalassia testudinum. Next base: position 26,053,866 of record JAZHRO010000047.1, on the reverse strand, counting down.
ATTATGATTTTGGTGATAGGAATAGAGAATGGAAGATTTTCCTTGATTTTGCAATGGCTTATGATCTTTTCGTAGCAAATACTTTATTCAAAACATTAAAAGAGCATTTGATCACTTACAAAAGTGGTCTAACAAGGACATAAATTGATTATGTTGCTTGAGAAGAGATTGATTATATTGTAAAGATTGCAAGATTATTTCAGGGGAGAGTTTAGTTCCTCAGCATTGTCTTTTAGTGTTGGATGTGCATATGCAGGAGTCAAATAAGAGAAAATTGCTGTTTAAGAATATGAGAATTAGATGGTGAAATCTTAAAAAAGAACAAAAGAGATTCAAAGAAAAGATGCAATAAGGAACTTGGCGGTAGATAGGGAGGCTTCGGTGGCATCACTGTGGGACAAGTGCTGGTGCCCAACCTTCATGCGGAACTTGTCGGACCAGAGGATTGAGGATGTTCAGACACTGCCTCTTCAACTTAAGGGTTTCCAGCTAGAAGAGGGAACGGATATGTATGGATGAGATGAAGGGGGTTCTTCGGTTCGTGCGGCATATAGGAGATTGGGGACTTCGGGTATGGTGGGAGACATCAACTTGGTGAGAGATTGCAACTAGATTTGGTCGGTAGCTTGCCCCTTGAAGGGGAAGATTTTTTGCTTGGCTGCTTAGGAGGGTTTGGATTGTGACAAAGGTCTGGAGGGCGAGATAGGCCCCTAATGCGGACACCACCTGTCCTCTTTGTTTGGGGGGGAAGAAGGATGTTCATCACCTTTTCTTTACCTGCCCATTTGCAACTTCGGTGTGGGGGCAGTTTGGTCAGGAATGGTGGATGCATGGATCGTTCGATGATTTTTGGAACTCCTATAGATGTGGTGTCATAGGAGGGAGCCATAATGTGTTCAGAATGAAGAAAGAGAGGGTGAAACCCCTTGCGGTTTGTGGGTGTTATGGTTGGAGAGGAATGTCGTGGTGTTCAGGGGCAGGCATCCTTATGTGGAGAATATTGTGGAGTTTGTGATAGCTTTTATCTCCTATTGGAGTGCTGAACTGTGATTTAGCGTAAGGCCCATTTTGTGAATATATTTTTGGGTGGTTATGGTATGGATAACCACCCTTTCCCCTTTTCAAAAAAAATAAGGGACTTGAGATATTGATGGAAGTGCTAATGACTTATGGATAAATATGGCAAACTATATTTGAAAGATGGCAAGGAGGTGTTAGGCATGTTTAAAGGAGGAGTTGCAAGACAAAAGGAGGCTTAGTGATGGACTAAATACTAAAGAAGTTTACGGTTAAAAGAGCTTTCTTCAAAACTTTATATTGAGATAAGATCTTTGAAAAAACATGGAGTTTATTATTATTGAAACTCAAAGAGAGCATAGGATTTGGTTTCTTTATATAGAGAGACCAACCCTATTTTCCAATTCTAATACAATCTTCTAAAATAAGTAAAATATATCTCTAACTAGATCAAATCAAATCCTAAACATATTTCCTAAAGGGATAATCCCAAAACAGAAAGCATAAAATATGGAAAAAGAATAACATGGTAAGAGGATTTATTTCTTTTCCTCTACTCAACATGGAGAATCTTGGAAGATCCAACGTGGAGATCACAAGAATCTCGAACGCTCCTCCCTGAGTTGGACATGCACAATCCAACTTAAGGAAGAACTTTAGGATTTGGCACGCGTGTAGGCCTTACATGCATGAATGGTCATTTAACCATGAATTGGACTGCGAACTAGACTTAAACTTGATTATGGAGAACATTCCCAAGCACATGTTAGTTGCCCATCTTTTATTAAAAATCTTCACTTGAAGAATAACAATAAAAAAAAATCAGATTTTGGGCTTTCACAGATAAGGCAAGTAGATATGCGTGGATGCTTCGTCTCAGATGGACTTCATGCAGATAGACTTGTTTTGGAGACTTTAGTTGGAAGGCGATTCCAAGCACCATAAGGGAGACGATCCTAAGAACAATATGAAGTACGGGATACATTCGAAAGCACAGATGGTCACCCTTCACCAGAAAAAATTCTTCACCTCAAGAGAAAACAGAAAGCTGGCATTAGGCATTTACAGGTAGGGTTGAGCTTGGGGCTCAGTTTTCCCACCACCCATCATCATCTTTTGTAATGACACGACCCGAGGCTTTAGGAATGTCCTTCGAGTCAGCGATAGGTTAAGTAAATAGTATGACAACGACAACAAGACTTGTCTCTGTTTTACATGAAGCACTAGCAGTTGTCATAATTATTTTAGCAACACCAACAGCAAGAATTGCAGCAGTAGAAGCGTGACCAACAACCATAATAGTAGCAAGAACTGCAGTACCAGTAACACTATTAGCAACAATGGCTGTTGTGGCAACAATAGTCGTAACAGCTAATAATAGCAGTGGCACCAACACAAGGGGTAGAACTTGCACCCAAAGACAAAGGGTGCCACCCACTTGGATTAGGAAATCGATTTTGGTTTCCATGTAGAGAAGAGGCTTTCATGGCCTTTTAGGTACAATGGAGGAAGCACGGTTCTCTAGATCGAACCTGCTCTGGTACCATGTGAAGAAAAGTGGAATTTATTGTTATTAAAACTCCAAGACAAACCATGGGATTTGGTCTCTTTATATTAGAGAGACCAACCCTACTTTCCAATCCTAACACGATCTTATAAAATAAGTAAAGAATATCTTTAACTAAATCAAATCCAATCCTAAACATATTTCCAAAAGGGATAATCCCAAAATAGAAACACAAAATATGGAAAAAGGATAACAAGGCAAGAGAATTTGTTTCTTCTCCTCTACTCAACATGGAAAATCTTGAAAGATCTCCAATGTGGATATCACGAGAATCTCCAACAAAATCGATGAGAACATGGAAAACTACAAAAAAGCAAATAAAAAAGCAAAGAAAGTAGTTAGTGAAGTAAAAGCAAAAGCTTGGAAGCATTCGAAAGCCTTGCGAATCTAAACACTATACTAGAGGAGAGGGGTGAATAGTATAGAGAGTAATTTAAAAATAATATAAGTGAAAAATTCAAACCACAAATGACAATCACAAGTGCACCTTGATTTATAGTGGAAATCATTTAGGGTAAAAATCACTACTTAAGCCTCTTAGCCTATGATTTTTTCTACTAGGCGATATTAGTCAATCCACTAAAACTTCGTACCACTTGAACGAAGGTGGCACAATCTCTTACAATGACCCTTCTCTTTGATACTTGAAGAGAAGCACAACGGGTCTCTCAAAACAACTTGGGACTGAAATAAAATATGCAGAAAAAGATAATACAATTGAATCCTAAGGAACCTCAAATATAAAATCAAATTGGGATATTTTGTAGAGGCTTTTAAGATGAGTGCTTGAAAAGTGTGGAAGGAGTGCAGAAGCACTTCAGAGAAAGAACACTTTTTCTAAAGAGTATTGCTTTGAGTTGTGTGTGGAAAAAGGCTGCCAAGGACCTCTATTTATACTAGAGATTCATCCTGAATTGGAAGTTATTCAAACGCAGTTGATCGATCAAAATTACTATATTGGTCCATCAAAAATCATTTTGGTCGGTTGATCAAATTAATTGATCGATTATCTATTGGTCGATTAACCTATTATTTTGTTCGATTAATCTGACAATTTCGAATTTCCTAATTAGATGGATTTTGATCGATTAATCAAAATCATTGGTCGATCAATGTTGCGTGGTAGATCATTTTATAAGATTGGTAGATCATTTTATAAGATTGGTAGATCAATGGTCCTAAATTAAGGTTTTGTGATTTTCCAAAAAATATTTGAGATTCCGTACAAAAGTTCTAGACTCAAGAAAATGAAAATACAAGAGACTTCAGAGATAGCTATTTTTCTTTCCACGAGTCATACTTGAGTCCTGAACGATTAGTTGACATACAACATAACTTTGGTGTATCAAAATTGAGGAATCAACATTCTCCCTCTTTTTTATGGTAACAAAAGTATAATTACACAAGTATAACAATTGCAATTATAGAAAGCTTTGCATAAGGAGTAAAAAGATCACATGCATAATATCTCCCCGTTTTGTTTCCGTAAAAAATTCATAGAAGTATCAAATTGACGATCTCCCCCTCAAATAGGTAAATATAGGTGTGGAATTTAAATGTGCATGGGAAGATAAAAGTATCCTATCATCGAAAGCATTAAAAACTAAGATCTTAACTAACACAACATATCCAAGAAAGCATAACATGAAGCTTTCTAAGAGCATGTAGAGACTAAAGTGCAACATATGAAATATAAAGTGCTACAAGATATGACATATAAGGTCCATAGAGAAATCTAGTAGTACCAAACCAACAAATCTATCCTAGATTTGCCAGGAAGGCTTCTAGGCTAGTTTGGAAATTCGCATCAAGCTCGAAGCCCATGGGATCCATGGGGGTCGAGCCAAAAGGTCTCGAGGAGGAGGAATGGTGGCCAAGATAAAGGCGTCGTTGGGCATAAGAAGTCGGAGTGGGTTGCCTAGCTGCCTACTACGGAGGAGTGATCTGCTGCTCCTGTACCGCTGAAGGAGGAGGTGCTGTTGTAGTTTGGAGAGGTCGAGGAGGACGGTGAGACTGCTGCTGCAAGGTATGGATAGAATCTCCAAGTGTATCTAAGAAACGACTTTGAGCATTCAGGTAGGCAACTACCTGATGCCCATGCTGCGACAAGACTTTATGCTAACGGTGCATCAACATAAAAATACCATCTGTCATGCCCTAGACACTGACATAATCCCAGCCTGAGAGTTGTCTTCCTAGAAGGCTCCACTCCTGGTTGTAGGAAGGAGTAGGACACATTGGCAAAGGGTAGGTAGTAGTGAAGTGCTCATAAGGCAGGAAGGATAGAGGTGCTGCAAAAGAGGAGGATCCGCCCTGTGTAGCAGAAGGTCTGGTTGTCTCCTGACATGGTTGGGGATTGACTTTCTCACCACATGCTTCCTATGCTTGCTCCATCTTGGTATATGTGAGCTTATCAAAGATGGAGATTCGAGTGATAAACTGCTTATGGTTTATATCCATTGGGACATTAAAATGTAGGAAAATGTGAGATAGAAGTGTCTCAAACTGCAAGGAGCTGGTGGATTTCTTGTTTGTTAAGAAAGAATCAAGTGGTTCCAGTTAAATCGCTTCTTTTTCATGAAGGCATACAAGATAATGAGCATGATCCTCGGGCAATTTTCAAAAATCATTGTCTTGGACATAAAGTTCCAAAGAAAGACTCAATTAAGAAAGCAAGGTAGACGACGGAAAAATGGAGACTTAGTAGGCCGACCTAAATCATAGCGAGTGGTAGTGAGAAGAGTCTACCTAATGATCTCGGTCTGCATCTATTGGTGGAGCTCCAAAAAGGTGGGACCGATACTGGGACAACCAAGAATCTCAGTAATGATATTAGCATTGACAAGAACTTTGATCCCATACATGTTGGAGGTAAGCTTGATATTAAAACCTTCACCTATATTTTCAAGTTGGCATAAAATAGGTGACACGCCATGGGATCGATGTCTGGTATGTGGTTGGTTTTGGAACCTACATAAAAATTACACTAAAAAAGACGTAAAATCTGGTGATATGCAAATTTGTCCCGTATACCTGGGAAAATAGTCTCAAAATAGGCGAAATCAATGGGACGACCAACATGGGGGAAAGCTTAGCAAAAAGAGATGAATGCTCACGTGCGGCCTTGGTGATAAAATATCGGTCAAACATATCATAACGAGTATCTGAAGAAGAGCCACGTGCACGTTTAGGAATCATTTGGTCGATCAGAAATAGTTATTGATCGATCAAAATTAAGTTGATTGATCGATCAGAACATGTAATTGGTTGATCAAAAGTGTTCAGGACAAGGTACTGGATTTGAGTGGTTTGGTCAATCAATTAGAAAACTTGATCGATGAATGACAATTTTTAGCCAAAAATAAAAGGGCTCCCTGGATTTACTAAGCTCAAAATACTATCTCAAGCACAAGCACAAGCACAAGCACAAGCACAGGCAAGAAAAACTACATAAAGATCATAATAACCATTCTAAGCATATGAAAGAAAAGAAAGTAACAAGATGGATAGAAGACGATTATACCTGGATTGTTCTAGGAGAGATCGATTAAGGAGAGGATAACTGTTGTTCGATGGCCGGAGGAGGAAATGGTAGCTGAAGGGAGGTGGTTAGGGAGGAGTTCGGTGAGAAAGGGTGGAGGTCGACGGTGGTTGGGGTCGATGATGGTGGTGGTTGATCAGTGGTTGGGGGGGGGGCATTTGATCGAGGGCATGGATGTTTGATCGGTGGAGAGGGTGGTTGGTCGATGGAGGTGGCGTGGCATGGTTGGTGGTAATGGTGGCTTGGTTGTGAGTGGTCGGTGGGGAGGTGTAGGATAGGGATTTTGGTGGTGGGGTATGGTTTTGGTGTTGGGGGGGGAGGGGTAAAAATGATGGGTAAAAGGCTGGTTTTCTATTTCTTGATGAGCTAAGTATGGTAAATAGTTAAAAGGTAGGTATAGGTGTAATAGGGCCAGATTATAGGGGATTGGAATTAAGTGCGAGATCAAAATTAAAATTAACAAAGAAAAACAAAGCCTTCTAATAGTTTTCTGCAAGTTATTTTAATCATGATAGTCCTAACACACGACAGATGTGATTAAATCTATCATTGGGTAAGGGTTTCGTGAAGATATCAACTAATTGATTTTCAGTCTGTATAAACTCAGTTAATTTCATTCTTTAACACATAATCTCTTAAGAAATGATGTTTGATATATGTGTTTTGTTTTAGAGTGTTATACAGGGTTTTTAGAAAGATTAATGGCACTAGTATTGGCTGAAAGTTTTTTGTTATTTTTATAAGTTAAGCCAAAATCTTCTTGGGTTTGTTTCATCCACAAAAGTTGAGAACAAGCTAAAAATGCAGCTCTATATTTAGCTTCTGTAGTGAATAAGGAAATTGTGTTTTGTTTTCTAGAGAACTAAGAGACCAGTGAATTACTAGGAAATTGACATGTTCCACTGGTACTCTTGCGGTCTGTATAGCTACCCACATAGTTAGTCACAGTAAGTCGGAAAAAACAAATGTTCTTATTTAACCGAAGAAACTCTACACCTCTTTATATAGAGAGGTTGGGTAAATTGCAACATAAGTCTAGAAGGAAATAAGAAATAAGAAAACAGTCCAAAAATATAAAAAAAAGATAACTAGAGTGCTACACCAACACTTCTCAAGTTGGAGCATATATATCAATGATGCTTAGCTTGGAACAGCATATGTCAAATGGGGATTTAGGAAGAGGCTTCATAAATGTATTCGCAATCTGATCTTCAGAACCAACTGAAGTAGTGTAGATAATCCCATGCTGTATCAGGTCTTTGGTGTAATGGCAATCAACCTCAACGTGCTTTGTATGTTCATGGAACATTGGATTGTTTGCAATACAAGTAGCATCACAATTATCACACCTCATCTCCATTGATCCCTTTAGCTGGACATGCAAATCCTGCAACACTAATTTGACCCAGACCATCTCTGTAGCTGTCTGTGCTATAGCACAGTACTCTGAATCTGCACTTGACGTGGACACCACCTGTTGCTTCTTCGTCACAGGATTGCCTGCTACGTAAGTACAAAACCAGTTGTTGGCTTTCTGTCTGCCATGCAACATGCATAGTCGGCATTAGAATAGCCAACAATACTCATAAACGTTCCCTTCTGAAACAGAATACCTCTATTAGGTGCTTTCTTCATGTATCGAAGCACCTACATAGTAGCATCCCAATGCTGTTTGGTTGGTTTGTCCATGAACTGCTTATGTTTTCCCACTGCAAGGGAGAGAGCATGACGTATAATAGTAAGATATAATAGGTTACCAACCATTTGCCTATAAGCAAGGTTTGAAATGCCGATTTCGACGCCGTGCCAATGAAATTGTAGGTATGCATTTCGTGGGCATGCCGAAGGCATGCCGTGGAAATGCTCGTTTTTCGATGGCAAATTTCGACGATTTCGACAGCCCAAAAAAATGATATTTCGAGGCACGCCGAGGCATGCCGATGCATGCCGACAGAAATGACAGAAATGATTAAAATTTGAAAGACAACTAAATCAAAATATTAGAAACATATTTATAGGTTATTTGAGTCTATATGACAAAAAATCAACGTGTGTGTGTGACACAATTCTCCTGTTGTGCCTACAAAGCATCAAATGGCGTCTTCTCACACTTGCTTATCTTTCAAGATGGCAACTTACATCCTTCATCTACTACCTATGTGGAGAAGAGGATGAGTCCCATGCACACATCTTGTTCAAATGTCACTACGCCACCCATATATGGGAGTGTTGATGCCTCAAACTTGGTCTACAACCCATGGGACCTCATTACCTTGACAAGGCATTGGAGGAAGCCTCCTCCTTCCTAAGGAAATCTCTTATTGGCATGTTCGCCTATCAATCATTGGTGCAGACAATTTGGTGAGTCTGAAAGTCCAGGAACTCCTTGTGGGTGGAAGGCATTTGGCCACACTTGGACCAAACGTTCAAGAATTTGGAGCTTGACATGCATCTATCCCTTTGAAGTGTCCAACAAGACCATTTTTCTACATAGGGAAGCAATGCGCTGTTCAATTAGGGCCTTTGAATGTGCTAATCTTGTAATGCCCCCTTCATGGGTTTTTTTAGGGCGGTTGTTGGCTATTGTAGTCCTAGCAGATGCCTCTTCCATTTTGCATCTTTCATGGGTTTTAATTAATAGAAATCTTACTTACCACGGGAAAAAAAAGGTGTTTGATGTTTTGTAAGGGTAGAATATGTGCTACTACTTAACATAAGTTTTAATCACTTTGGATCAATTTAACAACAAGTCTACCATCTCTGTAAAATAGCTTTCATCATTTATTCACAAATAGAAAGCCACAATCCCACTAATCTATCCTTTCTCATAGGCCAACAAAAGTTATCCCACTTTCTAAGTCAGGTAGGTATACGATAAGACTACATGGAGGAAAGGTTCCCATGCAAGATTGAAAGAAAGGATTCAACTATGATCCCATTTTTATCGTCTCTTTTTCTCTTTTTTGTTGATAAATATCACATATATTCTCAAGAAAATTCTAAAGGATGTATTAAGAAAATTACACCAAAATCCTCTCTCCCCCCCCTTTTCTTATCCCTCCACCTGCATACTTCAGCAATCCCTTCCCTATCCAACCAACAATTACATCACCCCTATCCTTCCCATTTCATCCTCTCCTTCACTTCACTTACCTTTCCTTCCAAAAATTCCCAATCCCCTCGTCTATACACGGGCTTCCTAGCGCAGACAAAAGCACTCGTTTTCGGGTTTAAGAGAACCTCTTTCCAATCAACGTAAAACTCGGAGGCCCTTTCTGTAAGATCACCACAAGCGGTGAGGATATTTATTACCCATCATCGGCGCTGTCATCTACCACTTCCCTCTCTGACGAGTCGACGCCCCCAAAGCCTGAAAAGAGAAAAGGCGAGAGAGAGAGAGAGAGTTCCATCTCACCTCCGCCTACTACGTTGCCTATTTAGGGTTCTGCCTGTGCCTGCCTCGCGATGGACAACGTAGAGCTTTGGGCGCTCTTCGGCCCCCGGTGTCGCCAGCGCCGTCTTCGACGCCGGGTGGTGGTTCTGGGTCAACGCTGTCATCTGCAGCGCCGTCCAGGTCTCCTTCCTTCACTACTTGCCCGGTTCGTTCTCCCACAGGCTGTAGTTCCCGTTGCGTCCGGGAGAGTTCGTTAACGCAGTTCTGACCTAATTCTCTGCCTTCGCTGTTCGTCCGGGAGAGTTCGTTGCCACACACACGGTCAAATTCCCTCCCTGCTCAACCTTTCAAATTTCCAGCGTTCCCGCCACTCAGCCACGGTCGGCATGCTGCCGTTTCGTCGGCAACTGTTGGCATGCTGGCGAAATCCTTGGCATGCCGATGGTTTCCCTGCAAACTGACTATGTTTGTGTCGACATGCCTTCTCTCCAAAAACCCCCTTATTGACGGCGTGCCGGCGGCATGTCGTCAGCATTTAAATCACTGTTAGTGAGTCACATACTATGCGAATGTACAAGTACAACTCATTGAACAATATACCTCAATAATTGCTCAATCATGCTTTGTGTGGGTCCCGACATTTGTGCAGGTACTGACTCATGTTATTTTTTAGTCTAGACTCTAAACTCTAGGATTTAGTGAGCACATTGGTCATATGTTCCTAGGATAATAGCATTTGCACGAAACGCAAGGCAACACAATTTACCCATTCTCCTCTACCACCAGATCCACCACCATCCACCACACAGTGCACACCTTAATTCCCACCCCATTCACATTGGCCATTACATCATGCCACCAGCTAGTGTGGGCACTGGCACCGCACGACCTCCCGTTACCTTTGTCCCCTTTCCCCTTCCCTCCAAAAGAGTCATCATTGGAGGAAATCCTAAACGTGCGGCGGCCACCCTTTACAGGGAGACGCTCCCCCACCTTCCTAGCCGGCAACAAGTCCACCAAGAAGGCGAGAAGTTCCATAAGTACCGATGCAGGCTACAGCCTGAAGCAGCGGCAGAGATGGCAGTGGCAGTGGCATTAGCGGAGCGGAAGAAATGGCAGTGGCAGTCTGCAGCAAGCACACATCATCGGCATCGGCACGTCGGCATGCCTTCGGTATGGTCAGCATGCCGACGAAACTCCTGACTTTCGACATTGCAACCATATCGGCATGGTCACCTCTCAAAATCGGCCTTGCCGTTGGCATTTAAATCAGTGCCTATAAGATCTGCTGTTTATAGGCGGAGAGTTTGGATCATAGAGGTGTCCTTTGGGATCCATTAGTATATTAGTAGGCTTAGATCTTAGTATCCTTATCTCCTGCAACACATCAAGAGCATACTTGCGTTGACTCAGGTCAATACTTTATTTGCTGTGATCCACCTTAATGCCTAGGAAATATCTGAGTTCACCCAGATCCTTCATTACAAAGGCTTCAGCCAACTTCACCTCAGCTATCCTAGCAGTGTCATCCCCAGTAAGAGTGAGATCATTGACATAGACAAGGAGTGCCACAACTCCCCCTGTGCTCTTCCTGACAGAGAGTGAATGATCAGCAGAAGACCTCACAAGCCTCATGATCTGTACCTCCTCTAATAGTCTCTGGAATCAAGTCCTCGAGCTCTGCTTTAAACCATAGATGACCTTCTTCAGTCTACATACACACTCCCCTTGAGACTCAAACCCTAGAAGCTATTGCATGTAGCCCTCTTCCTGAAGATCTCCATACAGAAATGTACTCTTCACATCTAGTTGATGAAGAGACCAGTCATAGTGAGCATCAACTAACAGTAGAATATGAACAATAGGAAGTGCTACTGGAGAGAATGTATCAAAGAAATCTATCCCATATGTTTGGGTAAATCCCTTTGCTACCAATCTTGTCTTGTAGCGAGATATAGTGTCATCTGGGTTGTACTCGAGAGTAAAGACCCATCGACATCCCACTGTTTTGGCGTGGCTAGGCAGAGTAGTCTGTTCCCACGTCCCTTTAGAGTGCAAAGCATCCATCTTATCCTTCATGGTCTGACGCCACTTCAGATCTAGCATAGCTTGCTAATAGGAAGTAGGAATCTGTGTTGCAGAAAGAGCAGTAGTGAACATAGCAAAAGATCTTCCAAGGTTAGCAGTAGACATTGCTCCAGTAGTATAGTAGTGGACACAACGAGGGGCCTTCCGAACAACAATCGGAAGGTCAAGATCCTCTTCTACAAACTCAGCAGTAGTACGAGGTATAGACTACTACTCAGTAGAAGTATAGTCATCAGAGGTACTTGCACAATCACCACCAGGACAACTCACGTTAGTATCAACATATACCTGACTAGGGGAGGAGACAAGTGGCTAAGGTGGTGGGGGGTGTGTTTTTGACACCATGTATGTTGTCTGTATATAACTGGTAACCTGTATACGTGAGTAGTCTCTACCTCCTGCCTAGTTGTGGTATCCTCACTATGAGTAATAGGAATCTACTCCAAAGCAACTGGTGGTATCGGCATATGGACTGAGTCTCCCTAAAAAAAAAACTAATGACCATCTGTAGAGAAGTATGGAATGGGCTGACGAAAAGTGACATCTGTAGTCACATAATACTTCTTGCCTAGTGGGTCATAACATCTGTATCTTTTCTAGGTGCTACTGTATCCCAGAAAGACACTTCACTACCCTCGAAGTAAAGCTTATCTCTGCCAGGTCGTAAAACATAGACAAAGGTTACACAACTAAAAAGACAAGGTGGCACAATAAACAATTCCTTCTCTAGGTGGACCTGCCATGGAACTTGTTCCTGAATAGCTGAGTTGGGCAATCTATTAATCAAATTACATGCAGTTAACACTGCATCTCCCTAGTAGACCTATAGCACATTATCCTGAATAAGTAATGTTCTAACCACATCTAACACATAGCGGTGTTTCCTCTCAACTACCCTATTCTGCTGTGAAGTATAGTGGCATGATGTCTGGTGAACAATCCTAAAAGATCTATACAAAGATGCTAATTTGGCTGTGCAAAACTCTAAGGCATTTTCAGAATGTACAATCTTCATAATAGTAGAGAACCGAGTCTTTATTTGCAAAATAAATGTTTCAATCATAGACCCAACGTCTAATTTATTCTTTAGTAAAAACAACCATGACATCATGGAAAAATCATCCACAATAAGCAAATAGAACTGATGACCCAGTTTATTTGACACTCTACTAAGACCCCATACATTCATATGCAATAAATAAAAAATTACAGAACTCTAAGAAGAATTAGATGGAAAATTGGCTTTGTGATACTTTCCCACCTGACACACATCACGTAAGATCTCAATAGTAGGTGAAATGTGAGGGATAACACGTCTCAGCCTGTCCACTGAAGGGTGTCTAAGACGACGATGCCACTAAAGAGCTGCACCAGTACTAAAAGCGACCTCGTCCTAACACATAGCAGCAAAAGGAGTTTGGATTAGGCGATACACACCCCATCTTTATGTTCACAACCGATCGTCCTTCCCGTGAGTGTCTTGGAAGATACAACCCAACTCATCAAAATGGCATGACAATGAAAGTCTTTTGTGTTTCTTCTAACTGACAAAAGACTAATCGGAAAATCAGAAACATAAAGACATTATGCAGTGCCAATGGAGTCATTGCTACATCTCCTCTACCATCTACTCTGCAATGTCGGTCATCTGCCACCTGAACAGATCTACCAGGTGGAAAAGTCTGAACCTGTCTAAAGCATGTCTAACATAACTGAGATGCCTGGAGGCTTCTGAGTCTACTAACCATAAAATGCCATCAGAAATACCACTACTAAAGGTAGAAGTATAAGTTATACTTGAGGAGGCCAATGCAAGTTCATACTCTGCGGATCTATTGACTATACTAGAGGGGAGTGGTAAATAATATAGATGACAATTTAAAAATAATATAAGTGAAAATTTCAAACCACAAATGAACAATCACAAGTGCACCTCGATTTATAGTGGAAATTCTTTCGGGTGAAAACCATTACCTAAGCCTCCCAGCTTAGGAATTTTTCGACTAGGCGATGCTAGTCAATCTACTAAAACTTTGTACTACTTAAACGAGAGTGACACCTTTTACAATGACTCCTCTTTGATGCTTGAAGATAAGTACAACAATGGTTCCCAAAACAACTTGGGACTCAAATGGAATATGCAGAAAAAGATATAATACAATTGAATCCTAATGAATCTTAAATATAAAATCAAACTGGGATATTTCGTAAAGGCTCTTAAGCGGAGTGCTTGAAAAGCATAGAAAGAGGAGCGTAGAAGCACTTTAGAGAAAGAGCACTTCTAAAGAGAATTGCTTTGAGTTGTGTGTGGAAAAAGGTTGCCAAGGACCTCTATTTATACTAGGAATTCAGCCTAAATTGGAAGTTATTCAAACTTAGTTGATTGATCAAAATTACTATATTAGTCGATCAAACATTATTTTGGCCAATTAATCAAATTGATTGATTGATTAACCTATTATTTTAATCAATTAGTATGCCAATTCCGAACTTTCTAATTAGATGGATTTTGATCGATTAATTAAATTCATTGGTCAGTCATTTTACAAGATTGGTCGATCAAAGGGTCTTAAACTAAGGTTTCACGATTTTTTGAAAACATTTGAGGTTCCGTACAAAAGTTCTAGACTCAAGAAAATGAAAATACAACAAGAGACTCTAGAGATGCTCTTTTCTTTTCCATGAGTCATACTTGAGTCCTGAAAGATTAGTTGACATATAACATAATTTTTGTGTATCAAAATTTAGGTATCAACAATAATTTTATAAGAAACTTGATTATAAAGAAGGTGAAACATGTATATTCAAACTAGTTAAAGCAAGTGAGTGGAAAACAAAAGACCTTACACATGTAAGGTGCATCAAGGATGAACTTATAGCTAGTGAGGATATAATGTTGACATACTCTCCTATTTTTACTTTCTATTCTTTCTGTATTATTTGTTATTGTATATTTTCTATCTGGACTTATGTTCTTTTCCAACACTACTTCTCTATATAAAGAGGTGTCTGGTTCTTTAGAAGGATAAAACTTATTTTCTCATAATTTTGTATTAGAGCAAAAGTCCTAGACTAGTGTTCTAGTATCCTACCTAAAAAAAATCCTCCAGAATCCTAATAACCCTAGCCTCCCTTCACTGCCAAACCATTGCTACCATCGGCCGTCACCATCGCTAGTGCCCCCCATTGGTAGCAGCGATCTTTGGCGATGGTGGTCGCGCTGTCGGTCGCCTCTGGTTTCCCTTTGATCGAGCGACCTTTTCGACCCTCGGAATCGTTTCTGCCCTTAGCTACTAGGGTTGCATCATAGCAAGGGGCCACTACTTCGGGAGATGTGGGTCTCGAGTACCCCAAGGGGCGTCACCCAAACCCCTTCTCTTGTTCCCTACCTAAACCGACCCTCACTGGCGGCCCTGTTGCCTGTCAATGGGGCCTTTTTCCCTCCAGCGACCACATTAAGAACCTGGAGATTGTGATTTTGGCATGCTAAAGCATTTTTTCTCGCTTGGAGCTGGTGTTGGACCTTCACTGGAGCGTTGCTTTGTTGTTGGAGTGCTACAAGGAGGTGTTCTCGATTTGTAATGTGGATTCTGGGCTACTGTAGCTTTGAATCCATGCTTTAGATATGATTTTTTGCCC
Source organism: Thalassia testudinum (assembly GCA_037157565.1). NCBI lineage: Eukaryota > Viridiplantae > Streptophyta > Magnoliopsida > Alismatales > Hydrocharitaceae > Thalassia > Thalassia testudinum. The sequence continues at coordinate 26,038,620 of JAZHRO010000047.1, read as the reverse complement.
TTGGTTTTTACATCTGAAATCACCTTTCAGATCAGATATTGATGCATATTTTCCCTGAAGTGGCTGGGATGGCTTCATTGTCGGAGTTGGAGGTGACTTCGGGGGTCGCCGGAGATAGCAAGATTTGTAGGAATCCATTCTTTGCCCTATTGTATGGTTGGATGAGATCAAGTATCGTAGATGATCTCAAACGTTCCTTATGACCGTTGAGGGGCATGATAAGGAACACTTGTTGCTTGAGCCATAACCAACCGAGAAGACAAGGAAATATGTCACCTGGAAGGGCAATGGGATGGTTTGTTCTTGGATGATGAACGTCAAGCCCAACATTGGAAATGAGATAGTGTACTATAGGATTGTCGAGATGTGGGACGATCTGAGAGACAAGGTTCGAAATGCCGATTTCGATGCCGTGCCGATGAAATTCCAAGTGTGCATTTTGTGGGCATGCCAAGGGCATGCCGTGGAAATGCCCATTTTTCGATGGGCATGCCGATGAGCATGTCGAGGGCATGCTGTGGGCATGCAGAGGGCATGCCGATGCATACCAACAGAAATAGTAAAAGTAATTAAAAAAACCAATAGCAACCTCGACATGGGCACCAATTTCGCCAGCATGCCGACCATGTCGATGGCATGTCGACCGTGCCGAGGGCATGCCGACGAAATCCTTGTAAATCGACGTTTTCTTCATGTCGGCATGACCCTTGCTCGGAAATGGCCTTGCCGACGGCATTTAAATCAATGCTGAGAGACACATACTCCAACGAGAAGAACTCTCAAGTATTTTAGATTCATCATGATATGTTTGAGTTGAAAGTAGGAAGGTTGTACAGTGTCCCAGTACAATTCTAGCCTGAAGGGGCTCCTAGAGAAGTATGGAGCATGTTGCCCTATGTGCACATGCAACACCTAGAAGGACTACCAGAGAGAGTTTGCAATTCATCTATTTTGGGCTTGAGTTTTGATTATGCTGCAGCTTGTTCTCGAATTTTGACTTTGTCAGAGCTTCCACCTTTAAAGGAGGTGTATAGTCGTCTAAACAGGATTGTGTTGTGATGCATGTTAGCTGGGAAAGCACCATAGATCTTCCTTTCTTGCGTCTTCTAGACCGAAGAAGTCATCGTCTTTTGAGTTGATTCACATGGATGTATGGGGTCTTAGTCGGATTCCTAACTGGGTCATCGATATTATTTAGTAACTGATGATGATTTTTTGAGATTGTCTTGGTGTTTCTTATGGAGAATAAGTCTGATGTTGGACATGTTATTGAAACTTTTTTATTAGAAATAAAAAATTAGTTTGATGCTTTTGTCAAAATTGTAAGATCTAGCAATGCATTAGAGTTTTGCACCAGAAGATTAGCTGAGTTTTATAGGTTGCATGGTATTATTCATCAGACATCTTGTCCCCATATGTCTCAGCAGAACGGTGTGACAAAGAGGAAATACAAACATATTTTGGATGTTGCCCAAACTCTGCTTATTCAGTATTGTGTGCTACATTTGTATTGGGGTGACGCTGTGCTTACTGCTTGCTACCTCTTTAACAAAATGCCATCTTCAGTTCTACATGAATAGGCACCTTCGCATGTGCTTTATCCCAATAGGGAACTGTTTTAGATGCCATTGAGGATATTCAGGTGTGTGGTTTTTGTTCGTATTTTGGGTCCAGGAAAGGACAAGTTAACACCCAGAGCAGTCAAGTATTTCTTTCTTAGGTATTCTTACACTTAGAATGGATATCGATGCTTTGACCCTGTGGGACAGAGATACTATGCGAGTGTTGATATGACCTTTCATGAGATAGTGTCATACTTTTCTCTTGCTGCAAGACAGTTGATGCCAAGGTAGAGTTTGCTCCTATGCTTATACCTCTTGTTCCCCTCTATGCTATTCTTGATGAAGGGATCCACCACCTCCAGAGTCAGAGGTAGAGAAAAAATTCAAAGGGATTACCTATCAGTTGCCAGTGACTTAAACAGCACACCCCCCTCTTCCAGCCCTACCATCCTCCCTACGTTAAGTATGTGTTGAGCCCACTGATGTCATTGCTAGTGATGGTGATTGTGCAGGGCCAAGTGATAGAGAGAATTTCGCTTGATTAAGAAGATAATAGAATGATATGTCGTAATTTATGTAGTGGAAATCTCTCAATCCAAGATATTTAATAATTCAAAACTAACAACGAAGATTTAGGTTGTATCCACAGGGAGGAATAGATCCAATAATTCACGAGTAGAGAGCCATCATGTTCGCATCCACATTTGCGAAATCAATTTAATGAATTTACCGCTCTGAATGTCACTTTGAATTTCACGAGAAGTTTAAGGCTATTTATGTAATTTTCACATCAGAAATCAAGCTTCCAAAAATATGTAGATGATGCATGTGTAGCGGCCTTATTATGTAATTTTGAATTGCATGCAACTCTGAATCCAATTTCAATGAGAGACAATATGTGTAAAATGAGAGATTAAAATCAATCATAGCGAGCATGGAAATAAAGAGAATCGTGAGGAGTTCATAGCAAATGCCCCCATAATGCGTTAAAATATTCAATTCAACTCAATATACTTGGAATGGCAGAAGAATGTAATAAATAATGCATCGGGTACTGTAGCAAAACAGGGGAGCTCTGTGGAGGAGCTTCCACGCACGGACGGAGGCGAGGCTGCTGGCGAGACCTTCATCGGAGGTTGACAGGACGGGGTCGCACCCGGTGGTGGTCGCGGAGAGGATCAGGACGGCCGACGGCGGACAGACGGACAACAGGTGGCGGCGGAGAGGAGTGGCAGGGATTGCAGTCTCACGCGGGTGGTTGCTGCGCGCACACAAGGGCGCAACTGCATGCGGGCGTGGCCGGCGAGATGGTTGGCTACGAGGCTATGGTGGGTTCCTTCGGTTTGGTTGCAGGCGGGTTGAAGGAAGCAAAGGAAGAAGAAGAGGGGGCCTGCTGTGGAAGTGGGGGCACGCGGGCGTGGCTGCGTGGTGAGGGGGACGCACACAGCGAGGCTACTATTCACTGGCCGGAGTGGCTGCTGCTAGGTGGCTGAACGCGCGTGGTTGCTGGAGCGCAGGTGGGCGTGGTTGCGCGGTGAAGGGGTGCTGAGCGGCGCGCGTAGAGCGTGCGGGCAGCACGTGGAAAGGAGACTGAAGGGGACATGCGGCCTAGTGTGCACTGTTGGTTGCGGGGCAGTGCGCTGTCACCGCACCGCCGATCGATGAGGAGTTTGCGGTGGCGCCTCGGTGCACACTACGCGCTGCTTCCATAGTGCAGGCTCTGCTTCACGGTGGAAAGGGAAGAGATCCCCCCCCCCAGGGCCGACTGTGCCTCTTTTTAACTCTTCTCGGTTTGTTTCTTCCGCCGAGATCCTCTCCAACAGTCTTGGTGATGGGGCTGTTTGGAGAGGTTGCTGTTGCGAGATTGTGGGATGCACTATCACCTTGGATGGGCATGAGTGCACTGTTGGACGCTAGTGGGAGCGTGAAGAGGCACGCGGGCGTTGCGTTGAGTTTGGAAGGAGTTGCACATTCCGCGGGAAGAAAACAAAAGAAAAACAAATAGGGTTCTTTATAAAAATCATCTAAACTAATACATGAAATGCATGTATGCCCCTATATGCATACATTAATTTATTTACATATCAAAGTATGCTTTGTATATGTAGATGCTACCATAATAATTAGGCATTTATGTATTAATTAGACCACAAATGTGGTCTCATCAAATGCTCCCAAGCCTAAATTTTGCTAGTCCTTAGCAAAAGTGAAAAATAATGAAAGTAACCAAGAGATTTCTTCTTTCCTTATTCCAAAAACTTAGAGATCCAGACAATTATGAAGTGATAATAACCTAAGTAACGGATTCAAGTGAAAAGCCAACTTTCATTTGCAGTTCGTATTTATCCCTTAGTAAATTTTATTGGGATAGGCAACTTCTTCCCTCGAGGATAAAGCAGAAAATAATCTGTAGTTTGACCCCGGCTTTTTGACTTAGGTAGGAGAGACAGAGTCAAATGGATTTATACTTGGTGGCTCACACTCATCTGGTGCTACCTGTAGTCTAGTACTGCAGACTCTAACTCTCCAAACTATCAAATGAGTCAACCCAAAAAGAAGTTAAACAACTATACTCTCTTGATGTTCCGTTGTGCTCTCTTTTCTTTGTTTTCTTTCCGAGATCACGAATCTTACCAGATTTGATAAATGTACTCACTGTTTGGTGACCTCACATGGCATTCACACTTCAACTAAAGTCCTAATAACTCTACAACTAAGTTAGAGTCCTCAGCCAGTATTCGGGCGATCAGAAATACTGAAAGGTAGGTATGAGTCATATTTGGTGGATCGTGATGGGTGCTTTTTGTTGCCTTAGAAACGTCACGAAGATAAAATTATAAACTTGGACTCTTTTCTTTTTCTTTTCTCTCTTTTCTTTTCTTTTCTAAATATAATTGTTTCTTTTCTTTTCTTTTTTTTTTTTCTTTCTTTATAAATCAACATAACACGACGCAGACTTTTATTTATGAGACATTATTATGGATAATGATGGTCAAGAGGATATTGTGTAGCTTATTTGGTGGAAGTGCCTACTCTCGGTGCCGAGAAGGAATGGATATGACAAGCGTATTTCTGACCTTTGACACTATTACCCTTCTTTAGTCGAGGACTCTATGAAGGATGGTCGTAACCATCCACCATAGTCATAACTTTATTAAGACTCAATCTCTGTGTATCTACCTTATTTGGTGGCTCTTAGGAATTCACACAATGTCCGCACACAGGAACAGAGAGCGAAAACTATGCGTAACTATGAGGTATCATTATCTAATTGTCCAAAACTTAAGAGTCCTTGCACTAGACTTAGTGCACCAGTAATCTCTCTACTTCTCACAAATATGAGGAGAATCTACTAGAAGATAGTATACCTGACTCCCTATTAACTGTTCAAGGGTTCAGTAGACTAAAAATGCTTATTGATTTTCTTCAAAGATGCATTACCCAATCTACGTGCAAGTAAAGTAAATGTACTGGATTCTAAACTTAAGAAACAAATAAAGAAGAAAAATCTTTAATGACACCTCCATGACAAAGATGTTTTGCTAGGGACTAACCAATTGAGCTCAAGAAAATAAAAGAATTTTTTTTTATTTATCACTATCCTAAATGTATGCAAATATTTATAAATGCTATAAAAATTCTCAGGTTATATCCTCCCATGCCTAAGATTGATAATGTCTTCATTGGAAAAATGCAGACATAGAAGAATATCACTTGAGGAGGAGAGGGGGAAGAGCTAAGGTTTCTTAAGCCGAAGTGCGTCCAAAACCTAGCCATCTGAAAGGGTAATATAAGGTTTAAGTCGCTGGCTATTTACCTTAAAGCTCGCACCAGAAGTAGGGTTCTGAATTTCTACAACTCCATGAGAGAAAGTATTGATAACAATGTATGACCCATCCCAGTGGGACTTGAGCTTTCCTGGAAATAATTTAAGTTTGAAATTGAAAAACTAAACCCACTAGTTGGGCTCAAAAGTCTTTCTAATGATGTGCTTATCATGGAAGACCTTTGTACGTTGTTTGTATGCTTAAGAAGTTTCATAGGCTTCATTATGAAGCTTCTCAAGCTCACTTAACTCTAGCATACGTGCCTTTCCTGCTTTATCCAGATTCAAGTTAACGTTTTTAATAGCCCAATAGGCCTTGTGTTGGATTTCAACAGGAAGATGGCACGCCTTTCCATAGACAAGACGGAAAGGTGACATGTCTAAGGGAGTCGTGTACGCGGTTTTGTAGGCCCAAAGAGCATCATTTAGTTTTTTAGACCAATCCTTACGATCGGGCCTAACAGTTTTTCTAAAGTTTGCTTAATCTCCCTATTAGACACTTCAACTTGTCCACTCGTTTGGGGATAGTAAGTTGTGGCTATCATGTGGTTGACTTCCAAATTTTGGAGTAGTCTTGTGAAGTGTATGTTCTTGAAGTAAGGTCCTCCATCACTTATGATCGTCCTTGGGCACTCGTATCGAAAAGTGATATTAGCCTTAATAAAGTCCATGATCACGGAATGGTCATTGGTTCGCGTAGGTATGGCTTCTATCCATTTCGATATATAGTCCACAGCCACAAAGATGTACTCATATCCGAAGGGCACAGAAAAGAGACCCATGAAGTCGATGCCCCAAATATCAAAGATCTCAACATGGAGGATAGGTTTATGGGGCATCTCATCCCTTTTTCCAATGGTTTCTGTCTGCTGGCAATGTAGACATGTGCCCACATATGTATGTGCATCTTGGAATAATGTGGGCCACCAAAAGCCAGACTGAAGAATCTTATGAGCAGTCTTTTTCCCACTAAAATGTCCCCCACAGTGGAGGTCATGGCAGAAACTCAGAACACTTCTTTGTTCTTCGTCAGGGACGCAACGGCGGAAAAGCTGGTCAGTGCCTACGCTAAAAAGCTCGGGCTCCTCCCAGTGATAATTTAGCATTAGTAAGAAACCTATCTCGCTTCTCCTTGTCCCAAGTACTGGGGGTAATGCCCATGACCAGATAGTTCACTATGTCAGTGAACCAAGGAGTTTTGGCCTCCACGGTCATCTGAGACTCATCAGGGAAAGTCTCTTGAATACTGCCAGTAGGGTTTGATGCCTCAATAGGGATCCTAGATAGATGATCTACTACCACATTCTCAACTCCTTTCTTATCTTTAATTTTCAGGTTAAACTCCTGGAGTAGCAGAATCTAACGAATTAGACGAGGTTTGGTGTCCTTTTTAGCAAGATGCTTTAAGGTAGAATGATCAGTGAACACTACAACCTTGGATCCCAAAAAATAAGATCGAAACTTTTTCAAAGCAAATACTACCTAAAGAAGTTCCTTTTCAGTGACCATGTAGTTTTGCTGAGGATCCGTAAGGGTCTTACTGGCATAATGCAGCACATGAGGTTTGCCATCAACCCTTTGACCTAAGACCGCTCCTACTGCAAAATCAGAAGCATTGCACATTAGCTCAAACGGGAGGGTCCAATCTGGTGCTTGGAGAATCGACGCAGTAATAAGGGCTTTCTTTAAGACTTGGAAAGCCTCGTCACATCTATTATCAAAATCGAAGGAGACATCCTTCGCTAACAGGTCGCAGAGTGGCTTAAAGATTTTACTGAAATCTTTAATGAAGTGCCTATAAAATCCAGCATGGCCAAGGAAAGATCTAACCTGACGAACATTGGCGGGCGATGGAATCTTAGAGATGGAATCAATTTTTGCGGTGTCCACCTCTAATCCTCTCTCGAAAACTACATGCCATAATACAATGCTCTGCTGAACCATAAAGTGGCTTTTCTCCCAGCTAAGCACTAGCTTTGCCTCTTTGCAACGGGTTAAGACTTTATCAAGGTGCGAAAGGCATAGGTCAAACGACGAGCCGTAAATGGAGAAGTCATCCATGAAACTTTCAACAAACTCGTCGATCATATCAGAAAAGATAGCGATCATAAAACGTTGGAAAGTAGCAAGAGCATTACATAACCCGAATGGCATTCGGCGGAACGCAAATGTACTATACGAACTCGTGAAGGTAGCACACTCCTGATCGTTAGGAAAAATGGCTATCTGATTATACCCAGAATACCCGTCAAGAAAACAGAAGTACCTGTTTCCTGTCAGTCGTTCCAAAATCTGATCGATAAACGGTAAGGGGAAATTGTCTTTCTGGGTAGCCGTGTTCAAACGGCGGTAATCAATGCAGACCCTCCAACCAGTTGAGGGTCTAGTGGTCACCAGCTCTCCTTGGTCATTCTCTTCCACAGTGATTCCTTCCTTTTTGGGTACCACATGAATAGAGCTGACCCATTTATTATTTGAAATGGGATAGATAATCATTGCATTCAGCCATTTCAGAATCTCCTTTTTAACAACCTCCCGCATATTGGGGTTGAGCCTTCTCTGCATGTCTCGAAAAGGTTTCACGGACTCGTCCGTGTATATATGATGCATGCAAAGGGAGGGATCAACACCCTTAATATCAACAATTGACCAGGCAATTACTTCCTTGTGCCTTTGTAAACACTCAAGCAGAGCTCCCTCCTGCGATTCAGATAATGCAAACGAGATAATAACGGGAAGTGTGTTATTAGGGCCAAGGAAAGCATATTTCAATGTGCTCAGGAGGGGTTTCAACTCCTACTCAGGAGCCTTTTGGATTGAGGATTTAAGTTGAGATGTCCCCGCCTTAGATAGCTGATCTACCTTCACGGTCCAGGGTGGGGACAGAGACTCTGTGTATATCCCCAGCAACTCTTCTAATTCGGGTATTTCCCTTTCAGTTTCTTTAATAATCGGAGGATGGTCCTTAGATATGACCTTTTAAAGGGGATCTCTACATAGGAGTGCTGGAGTAGTCTTCAATTATTTCATCAACGACCTCAATCTGAGAACAATCTTCAAATCCGGATTACTTGTAAGTATCAAAAACATTCAATCGGATCTTCTTGTTCTCAAAACCCATTTTAAGTGCCCCTGATCTACAATTGATAGAGGCGTTGGTTGTGGCCAAGAAGGGACGTCCCAGAATAATGGAAGGCTTTGTGGGCTTATTAGATAGGTCAATATCTAGCACCAGAAAGTCAACAGGGAAGAAGTCCTCCACTCTCACAAGGACATCTTCCAGTAATCCCCGTGGTGTCTTAAGTGATCTGTCTGCAACCTGGAGGATGACTGGACTAGGTTTTAACTCACCTCCTCTTAAAAGGTCATAGACAGAGCTCGGTAAAATATTCACCCCTGCCCCCAGATCGAGCAGAGCCTCGTCAATGTGTTGGTTACCTATAACCACTGAAATATACGGGGCCCCTGGGTCTTTCATTTTGGGGGGTGTTCCATGTTGGAGAAACGAGCTAACATGGTCAGGCAGGATGATTTTGGCTTGGACCTGTCTCCTAGATCGGCGCTTTTGGGTGCACAGATCCTTTAAAAACTTGGCATAGGGCGGGATCTGTTTGATAGCTTCCAACAGAGGCAAGCTGATCTGGACTTGCCTAAAAGTGTCCATAATCTCCTTCGTCCTATCCTTGGCTCCAGGCGAGCCAACAAAAGATTCCCCAGGAGCAGATAGGCGCTCCGGATAGGGCACCCTCGGCTACTAGGTAGAGGGGTCGTCATGGCGGGAGAGGGGTGGAGGAAGGACGACGTCCTTATTGTGGGTGATTTCAAGTGCGGGTGAGTAGTGTGGCTCTTCCTCGGTGGAGATGGAAGTCGGGTCGGGTGTAGAAGGGGAATTCTGAGATGTAACCGTAGGAGTGTTATCAGGCTTGTCAATTTTCTTTCCACTCAGCACGGTCACAGCTTGGGCATACTCCCTGAATACGACCCCCTTGCCCTTAGGGTTCTCCTCAGAAGAGCTAGGCAGCTTCCCTAGATCACGTTGCCTAACTGCTTCAATAAGATAACCAATTTGGGATTGCATATCAGTAATCATCTTATTCTGAGATTAGATGACCATATTCTGATGCTCTTGCATCGCTTTCATCATGGCTTTAAGTTCATCCATCTCAGAGGGCTTATTCTGAGGAGGGTTTTCATAGGATGGTTGGTATATGGGTTGGGGAAGTAAAGGTCTTGTATTCCCTGAGTTAGAAGCATCACCTTGCTTCCAAAAGAAGTTTGGACGGTTCCACCACCCCAGATTATAGGTATTGGAATAAAGGTTATTGCGAGGAGGTGGGCGGAAACCTTGGGCTACGTTCAAGTCGGCCTGAATCAACTCAGGGAATTGATTTGCCTGGTAGCACTCCGCAGTGGCGTGCGTTGTGCTTTGGTAAATGGACCATTTACTTGAAGCGTGAAAAACAGAGGCTGCTTGCGGGTTCATGTCGAGGTTTGCTGAAAGCCTATCAAAGTTTTTATTCAATAATTGAATCTGATAAGCCAAATCCTGAGAAGCCCCGGCTTCATGGGCCTCTATCTTCCTCTGCAAGATTGATAGTTTTCTTTCTTGATATGCAGAGGACAAATGTATGGAGTTGTTTCTTAATGTTTCAAATAATGCCCAGGCTTCATCCTTAGTTTTGGTCATGAAGGTTCCTGCACAGGCTACATCGATGGTTTACCTATGCCTTTCAAATAATCCGTTATAGAACCTTTCAACCAACTGTCATCTTGGCACCTGATGGTGGGGGCATAACCTAAGAAGGTCGTTAAAGCGCCCCCAAGTCTCATGAAATTGCTCCCCTTCCTGTTGAGTAAAACCCATAATCTCTCTTCTGTAATGGTTGATCTTACTCAGAAAAATACTTTTTCAAAAATTATCCCTTAAGGGTGGCCCAATCATTTACCCTTGCATCGAGGGTATGATACCAGTGCTTGGCCTTATCCTTTAAGGAGAATGGAAATAGAGTCCTCATCAGGGCTTCATTAGTAAAGCTCCGGAGCTTCACCGTGGAACAGACCTTAATGAATTCCTTCAAATGCCGGTAGGGGTCCTCCCTAGTAGTACCATAAAAGGAGGGCAACAAAGATATAGTACTGCTCTTGATCTCATATAGATTATCCCCTGCTGATCGTCTCAGTGCTTGTGCGGGTTGGTTGGTTGGAATAAACTAGTCTCTCAGGGTCCGTTGTTGATTTGCTCCTTGATCAGCCATGCCTTCTCTTTTCTCTCCTAGGTGAGCTCTCTTAAGAATTCTCTCGGGCTCAGGATCAAACACTAGGCTGCCCTCAAGAGAGTGTTTACCAAGCATACAATATCAATTTCAAGTTCTTGTTGATTAAGTGAAACCTCCACTCCAAAGATATGTCAAAGGGTCAAGGCTTATCCCTCCATTCCCACGTAAGTGGTATAAGAGGGGTGATGACTTGAGATCTTAACCTTCTTTGTTGCCGAGGTAGAATTGGTTGATATAGATGGTCAAACAAGTTATTCACTGCAATTACGCGATCTAATTCAACCTTCGAGTGCCCTAGGACCTATACTTTGCTTTAGATGATACTCCTAGGTGATCAAGAAGTTACTCCAAGGATGAACAAAGGGATGCAAGTAGGGTGAACCCTTCCTTTGAGGCGATGCGTATGCGGTGCCTCTTAACTACCCTTTTGTTCCTTTAAGGGGTGTCCCCCTTCGTGAAGTATCAAAGCACTTGGTCAATAGATAGTACTACCACCACAAAGCACGATAGGAGGGTCTGCACCGATAAAGAGATCGGTGCCTATAGCCTTAAGGGATCGAGCCTTAGTGCGGTGCCTAATGTGCGTGCTCAGTGTTAAAAGTGTGCATCACACCGCAAATCTTTTTTTTATTTTGAAAACGCAGACAAGTCCCTTTGAATCAGATCAAGTGTTATTTGATTTTAAGGTCAAATCTGATTATCAGTCCCACTTTCAGTTAGGCGACCACTGAATTAGTAAATTCAATCAACTTAGTGGTCTTGAATTTTAATCCGAATGCAAATGCATGAACAGGAGCTGGATGCAAAAGTTAGAAAGGTGTACCCGTCTCCAGCAATCTTCGTGCCAATATGCTCGCAATGCAACAATGAGATGTAATGTGCTGCTCAATCACCCCTAAATGCGTGCACCTAAGGGCATGCAAATCCTAAACAGGCAGCTCGATATTTTCTTTTGTTTGTTTTAGAGGCAAGCAACCAGAAAAATGAATCATGCATGCAGAAGAATGTAAACCTTAGTAGCTAAAGAATGTGGGGACAGACCCCCAAAAATTCAGCCCCAATTACTACAAGGGCGAGAAGACAGAAATAAAATTTGTGACGAAGGAGAATCCCCTGTGAAAGTGGGATCCAGGTCTCCTGCGTCTTCTTGTGTGGGCATCGCCTAAGGTTGATGTCACCGCTCTACTGTGCTTGTCGCCCCGTCAGATTCCTCACACAAAAAGATAAAGAATGATTAGATAATTGCGCAACTTAGAATACTCAGAAATAATCAGGTGAATCTATTGCGTTTGTTGCTTCCCCGGCAACGGTGCCATTTGATAGAGAGAATTTCGCTTGATTAAGAAGGTAATAGAATGATATGTCATAATTTATGTGGTGAAAATCTCTCAATCAAAGATATTTAATAATTCAAAACTAACCATGAAGATTGAGGTCGTATCCACAAGGAGGAATAGATTCAATAAATTCACGAGTAGAGAGCCATCATGTTCGCAGACACATTTGCGAAATCAATTTAATGAATTTACCGCTCTGAATGTCACTTTGAATTTCATGAGAAGTTCAAGGCTATTTATGTAATTTTTCCATCAGAAATCAAGCTTCCAAAAATATGTAAATGATGCATGTGTAGTGGCCTTATTACGTAATTTTGAATTGCATGCAGCTTTGAACCCAATTTCAATGAGAGACGATATGTGTAAAATGAGAGATTAAAATCAATCATAGCGAGCATGGAAATAGAGAATCGTGAGGAGTTCGAAGCAAATGCCCCCATAATGCGTTAAAATATTCAACTCAACTCAATATACTTGGCAATGGCAAAAGAATGTAATAACTAATGCATCGGGTACTGTAGCAAAACAGGGGAGCTTTGTGGAGGAGCTTCCACGCACAGACGGAGGTGAGGCTGCTGGCGAGACCTTCACCAGAGGTTGATGGGACGGGGCAGCACCCAGTGGTGGTTGCGGTGAGGATCGGGATGGCCGGTGGCGGACGGACGGATAGCAGGTGGCGGTGGAGAGGAGCGGCAAGGACTGCAGCCGCGCGCGGGTGGTTGCGCGCGGAGGTGTTGCATGCACACAAAGGCGTGGCTGCCCGCGAGCATGGCTACGCGTGGGCGTGACCGACGAGATGGTTGGTTGCGGGGCTGTGGTGGGTTCCTTTCGGTTTGGTTGCAGGCGGGTTGAAGGATGCAAAGGAAGAAGAGGGGACCGGCTATGGAAGTGGGCGCGTGCGGGCGTGGCTGCGTGGTGAGGGGGACGCACACAGTGGGGCTGCGTTCATTGGCCGGAGTGGTTGCTGCTAGGTGGTTGAACGCGCGTGCTTGCTGGAGAACAGCCAGGCGTGGCTACGCCGTGAGAGGGCACTGAGCGACGCGTGCAGAGCGTGCGGGCAGCGCGTGGAAAGGAGACTGAAGGGGACATGCGGCCTGGTGCGCACTGTTGGCTGTGGGGCAGTGTGCTGTCACCGCACCGCCGATCGATGAGGAGTTCGTGGTGGCACCCTGGTGCACACTGAGAGGGCCACAGTGCACGCGGCTTCCACGGTGCAGGCTCTGCTTCACGGTGGAAAGGAAGGGAAGAGATCCCCCTGGGGCCAGCTGTACCTCTTTTTAACTCCTTAGTTTGTTTCTTCCATCGAGATCCTCTCCAACAGTCTTGGTGATGGGGCGGTTTGGAGAGGTTGCTCTTGCGAGATTGTGGGACGCACTATCACCTTGGATGGGCACGAGTGCACTGTTGGCTGCTGGTGGGAGCGCGAAGAGGTGTGCGGGCATTGCGTTGAATCTGGAAGGAGTTGCACATTCTGCGAGAAGAAAACAAAAGAAAAACAAATAGGGTTATTTATAAAAATCATCTAAACTAATACATGAAATGCATGTATGCCCCTATATGCAAACATTAATTTATTTACATATCAAAGTATGCTTTGTATATGTAGATGCTACCATAATAATTAGGCATTTATGCATTAATTAGACCACAAATGTGGTCTCATCACCAAGTGATGGTATTCCTTAGGATGTTGTTTTGATAACTATTCGGAAGGCACCTTGTTCATGTGCACACTACAAGGTTGCTAGTTGTGTTGTCTTTATGACACGTATTAGTTCTGCATTTAGATCATTAATACTTACACTACCTGCTATAGAGATCCCCACTACTTACCAGGCTTGATCCAAAATGACACAAGGCTATAGAGGACGAGATGTCTGCATTACGAGATCGACAGACATGGGAGTTGATTCCTCTCTTATCTGGGGCTAGTCTTGTGGGATCCAGATGGGTCTTTGCGTTGAAATACAACCCTGATAGGTTTATTTTAAGGTATAAGGCTATGAGGTGGATTTCTTTGATACCTTCTCCCCTGTTGCACGCCTCTCCATTGTTCGGATCCCGATCTCTGTTGCTGCTTGCTTTAGCTGGAAGCTTTATCAGCTTGATGTGAAAAATGTATTTTTGTTTGGTGACCTTCAGGATGAGGTGTATATGCAGCAACCCTTTGATTTTGAGGTTCAAGAGTAGTGTGTGTACAAGTTGAAGAAGGCCATTTATGGCCTTCAGCAAAGTCCCACGGCATGGTTTCACAAGTTGTTAGAGGCACTTGCTAGGATTGGTTTGCAGACTTCTTCAGATCACTCTTTGTTTGTGCAAAAAATAGAGTGGTGTGGTGGCGTTGTTGGCTTATATGGATGATTTGATTATTACACAAATGACATTTCTGAGGTCAAGAAGTTCTTGGCACAACAGTTTGTGGTGAAAGAGTTAGGGCAACTCCGTTATTTTCTTGGCATAGAGGTGGCATGCAACAATGAAGGAATTGTCGTCTCAGCGTAAGTATGTGTTAGGAGACTGGCATATTAGGATTTAAGGTTGCTACTATTCCTATGGATCTTAAGACACATTTGTACAAAGAGTAGGTAGAGGCAGCAGATAATAGAGCATACAAGCAACTAATAGAAAAGCTCTTGTACCTAACCATCACTAGACTTGATATTGCTTTAGTTGTAGGCAAATTAAGTTACTTTATGGATAAACTAACCAAGCTACATTGGCACACAGCGTTGTAGGTGCTTAGGTACTTAAAGAAAGCACCTGAACGTGGTATCTTATTTCAGAGAGGAACACTAATGACTGTGATTGGATACTTTGATGCTGACTATGTAGGTGATATAATAGACAAAAAATCCACTACAGGTTTCTATACTTTTGCTACTGGTGGGAACTTGGTGAGATGGAAAAGCAAAGTTAGAGTTGTATTTAGATCTAGTGTAGAGTTTGAGTATAGAACCATGGCTCAGACTACTACTGAGATGGTGTGGGTCCGATCCTTACTACAGGACTTATATGTTCAAGTTGAGGAGCCTATGGAGATGCGCTGTGACAACAAGGTAATTACCTACATAGCCAACAATCCTATGTTCTATGAGAGAACAAAGCATGTTGAGGCAGGCTATTACTACACAAGGAATTTGATGCAGCAGGCTCCGCACCACTTTTGTTGCTTCTGAGGATCAAATTGCAGATATCTTCATGAAGCCTCTGCCATGGCCTGCCTTCGACACCTATTGCGGCAAGATGAGCATAATTGACATTTATACTTCAACTTAAGCGGAAGTGTTGACATACTGTCCTATTCTTACTTTTCTATTCTTGCTGTATTATTTGCTATTTTATATTTTGTTTGGACTTATGTTATTTTCTCAACAACTCTCTACATAAAGAGGTGAAAAGTTTTTTTAAGGATAGAACAACTTATTTTCTCCTAATTTATAAAGATAAGATGGAAAAATTATTTTCATAAGTTTTTTAATGGAAATCAAAATAATGATATCATCTTATGGGAATTAGCCAAGTTAGAAGATAACATGAATCAAGCAAGCTATCAAAGGATACAAAAGAAAGTAGTGGATGCTTTAAAGATAATGAAATTTGGGATGACTATTGGGTCTTATGATATTCCTATAAATATTTGGAGAGTGATAAGAGAAGAGAGTATAGTTTGGCTCACAAAATTATTTAATGCTATCTAGAGGAATGGAGTAAAAGTTTTGTGATATCTTTATACAAAGAACAAAGGAGATATACAAAATCATTCCAACTATATAAGTATCAAATTCATAAGTCATACGATGAAGTTTTGGAAAAGAATAATTAAAAGACGGTTGAGCGTCTTTGTATTAATCAACTATTAAGGCAATACACCTTGTAAGATGTATGATAGAGATCTACAGAGCCAAGATTAAGGATTTAATATAGTTTTTATTGATTTGGTGAAGGCTTATGACTCAGTCCCAAGAAATATCTTGTGAAGAATTTTGGAGAAAAGATAGGTACCAATTCTGTATATCAACCTCATAAAGGATACGTACTATAAAGCTGCAACTTGTGTAAGAACTAAGCATGGATTGGTGAACTAGTTTGATATCACCACTAGTCTACATCAAGGATGAACTTTAAACACTTACCTCTTTTCCTTAGTCCTAGATGAGTTGATGAAGCATATCTAATTTGAGGTGCCAAGTGGTGTATGCTTTTTGTTGACAATATTGTGTTGATAGATGAGACAAGAGATGGAGTGAATAGAAAACTTGAACTTTGGAGAAATGCTCTAGAAGCTAAAGGCTTACACCTAAGTAAGATAAAGATTGAGTATTTCGAATGTAAGTTTAGTAGTAGAGGGAACAATGAAGGGATGGATGTGAAAATTGGAGAAGAGTGTATTC
Organism: Thalassia testudinum; assembly: GCA_037157565.1. Taxonomy (NCBI): domain Eukaryota; kingdom Viridiplantae; phylum Streptophyta; class Magnoliopsida; order Alismatales; family Hydrocharitaceae; genus Thalassia; species Thalassia testudinum. Next base: position 26,022,228 of record JAZHRO010000047.1, on the reverse strand, counting down.
CAATGAAAGATGTTTAAAATATTTAGGATCTATTTTTCAATAAGATAGTGAAATTGATGGAGATGTTACACAGAATTAATGTAGGGTGATTGAAATGAAGGGGATCATTTGGTGTTCTATGTGATAAAAAGGTTCCTTTAAAAGTTAAAGGAAAGTATTATTGAGCACCTGTAAGATCTGTTATGTTGTATGGCTCTGAATGTTAGGCCATCAACTATAGGTATTTACAAAAGATGTCCATGGTAGAAATAAACATGTTAAGATGGATGTATGGTCATACAAGGAAGGACTGTATTTCAAATGAGATTATTCAAGAAAGGTTTGAAGTGGCATCGATAGAGGATAAAATAAGAGAGATACATATAAGGTGGTTTGGACATTTGCAGATAAGGCCATTAAATGCCTCAATCAGGAGATGCGAGGAATTGGGGATTGAACCCACTAATAGAGTGAGAAAGATCAAAGAAGTGTTGGAAGAAAATTATTAAGTATGACCTCAATTACGTCAATATAAATTCAGAAATGACTCAAAATAATTATGATTGAAGGCAAAAAATCCATATAACCGACCCACGTAGTGTGGGAGAATGTTAGTTATATTGTTTTTCATGGTGCTCAATTTAGTTTTTTTCCATGTATGTACACAATGCTAAAAGTATCGGGAGATAGCGAGGGATGTTATCATGTTGACTATCGTTTGTTTAGAGCGGATGTTTCCCAACTTGTTAAGTACTACCACTACAAGGGTATATTTGCTCAAGACGTATCTGGTGTTCTCCATTATAATGCTCTTCATGACATAGGTGATTAACTTATTTTTCATGGTCCAGATTTCCGATCTATACCATATGGAACAAATTTGTGCATCATCTCCGAGCTTCCATATAACAAATGTCAATTATCCCAAAATATCTCTACTTCTTGGCTACTTGTGTCATTCCAAGATAGAGAATCAACATTGCTGTTGTCACTTCAAAAGTAAATAATAATCAGATGATACTACTACTGTTCCAGGAACTTGCAAATTGATCTTCCATGCTGAGATAATAAATTTCATTTATCTGCTGAGCACATCATATTTGTCCGTACTCCTTTGCTGGCAGGAACATTCGATCTTCTGCTGCTCTACCTGAGAACACCAAGATGCTTCGACAGTCGATCAATACTCTTATACTCACTTTGAAGAATGTCGAGGTATCAGGGATAACTCCAGTAAAATGCTTTCAAAACTATATGGCTTGTTATTTATTTTATGTCAGTATTAATCTGTCTCTTTTCTTGGCCACAGGCTATAAGTTCCGATGTATTAGAGTTCACTAGTGACGAGATGACAAGACGGAATCTGAAGCTACTAATCAAATCTCTTAGCAGATTGTTGTGAGGTGTTGTTGGTCTTTAATTAATTAATCGTTATAGGTGGTGCTTAAAAATAATACTGTCTTTACATGGATTATTGATGAGCGCTAGCTTTCACCCATCTACTTAGCTTTCAACCCGTCGGAGGATGTGAAGAAAATTAATTCATCATTGGTTACTTCTAATAGATGGTTGTCGGGTACAGGAGGTGAGGGTGTGTTACGAGCAATGTGTAACCTTGAGAGTAGTTTCAATTCTCATGAATGGATGGTATGTTTTGTCATCTGGTTGATGCTAAAATTGCATGCAACTCTCCTCTCATTTTGCCCTCCATGTTAGACGTGAAGGTATTATTTGATTGTGGAAGTAATAATAATAATAATAATAATAATAATAATAATAATAAGAGAAATTTGTTGGAGGAATTGTGGAATGAGAGGAATTAAGGAGGCATTGTCAGCTTTTTCTGTTTGGGTGCTACTGGATCCCGTCAATGAATCTGGGGGTTTTAATTCCAAATTCAATGTCTGTTGGAGCTATTTAGTGGAGCTATATTTAGTTATAGTTGAAGAGGGAGGAGATGGACGAATTAACTGCTGATTTGATTGTTGATTTAGTAATGCTCTTGAGTTTTATTTTGTTTAAATTTATGTATATAAAACTTATAGGTTGTAAAAATATTATGTTAGAATTAAGTTATAGGTAGGAATATATTTGAATCTAACATTGGAGGATTTAATAATTATATACACTGTTAACAAATATTCTACCGTGTATGATATACACATAGCTTCTTTCATTTAAATGTGTTTATGTAATATAAATTACCATGTTTTATGCGAAATTTGTTCCATCAGTTAGATGTGGTTAGATAACATAGAAATTGTGAAGTACTTGTAATATGACTGGAAACTGATTTAAATTATTAAGTTGAATGTGAGGAGAGTTATGAATTAAAAGCCGGTCTTTTTAAGAAGACATGCGGTTTCTTACAAATAATTCTCTAATAAATTTTAGATAAGCATATCTTTTTCGATAAAATTATTTTCAGCTATACATTATTGAAACTGTCAGTTTGTACAATTCTCGAGCAATATGTTCGAGCATTTACGTCAGCCAAAGTCTGTATCAGTGGGTATATATCTTTGAATACAATTTTTTTATAAAACAATGTTTGGACTATACAATGAGGAAAAATTGCAATGTTAAATACGATGTGCCCTCAGGGTTGACCAATCAAGAAGTCTCAGACTTGTAAATATTTTGACTCCCGTTTGCAACCTGAAACATTTAAAATACCCCATTAAAATGGTAAGTAATATCGCTATATAGATAATTATTCATACTTTTTCCTACATGTGGATGAAATTTGATTAGCTGTTGTGTGATTCACCTGTATATTTAATAGAAATATCTACAAATTGATATGCTTTAATTTTGATCAGAATGCGGCATGCTAAGGTGTGGCTCAGCTCCCCACTGGTAAAATTTTCACCTGTACAATGGACATTCATTAGGGCATTGAATTGCACTCTTTAAGCAAAATGGTAACTAAGTTTGTACCCAAAATTGGCATTATTCTTATTTTGCACTTACCTTTTCTTTTTAGAAGATAAATGCATTGGGCATGAGATTCGATTCCATGGCCTCCTCGTTGCAATGAGATACTCTATCATTGAGCCAACCTTTTGGTAGCACACTTACATTTGTTATGAGAATGCAAGGGTTAGTTGAAAGTGATTGTTAGCCATCCAAACTATGCAATCTCAAACTTGTTGGGGTTGGTTGGAAAATTTCCATCCATCCAAACCAACACGCACATAATTGCTCCACAGACATACATTGGTTTCCCTTGGATGTGCATTATGAGTCAATTTATCATTGCTAAAGAAAGGAAAAATAAGTTAAATGAACAAATATTGTTTTCAAGACCTACAATAATGTTAGTGCATATATATAAAAGAGAACTACATCAACAACTTCTAACATAGCAACAATCAAAGCAAGCCATTACAATATAACACACATCATGGCCAAGTACACAATATCAAAATAGTCATCATTTAGATGTAACATAATGTTTGACAATAAAGCTAATTAGATCAGAGTTTCCTACTAAGTGATGCCACATAATAATCAACACTACTAGAACCCTTTTAGTGATAGTTTACTTGGGGGATTAAATTCCGTTTACTTAACTATTTAACCTCCAATTTGCTAACCCAGGTTTTAAAGGACTAGATAAGCATATTACTAAAGTTAAGTAACTCATTGTAGTGGTGCTTGATCTTATGCACTTCCAACTCCACTTGTTGATCCATCATCCTCCCCTACAATAGTTCTATGTGCCTCTTGCAATCATCCAACTCTACATCCATCACATGATTCTCAAGGAGAGTAGATTGCTCTAAATAAAATACCTTGTCCAACAACCAATCTGTACATGCTCCTTTGACAAGTGTTGTGAATTGGGACCTCCAACTTGGTTCAATTCGCAATCAACCACCAAAACAAGAATCCTAATGACGCTCAAGTTGAGATTCAAAGAAAATGAGAGAGCAATCAACCACACAGGGAATGCAAGAATTGATCACCAAGTTCATGCACAAAAACAAGTGCTATGACTTGGGAAAGATGTATATCTTTTGGTTTCACTTTGGTTGGTTTACAAAGGAATTGAATGCAAATGATTGGTGCGAATCGAATGCTCCTATGCTAAATTCAATGTTGGTTTGGCTTGAAATTAATGTCCTAGAATTGAAGTCGATTGGATGCCCTCCCCCTTTAGGTTTAATCAGCTTTATACGCATGGTCACCAATTGGCCACAACAAGGGGTTATTAGCTTGAGATTACTCTAAAGTCGTCATAGTCAGTTCTTTGGGATGGCACCATCAAGGTGATGCGAGAAAATGCACGTTTTGTAAAAGCGAGTTTTAAAGGGTCGTTGCAACTTGCAATTTTGCATACTTTTAAATTTATAAAATCGAGTACTTAGTAAATATTTGGGCCATCTAAGGATGCAACTTTAGTTATGTAAATAATGAACTCTCTTCCACTCTCTTAAATCTTCTCTTTTTTTTGCTTTTTAGGTTTTGCAATTTTTAGGGTTTCGATGATAAATGCTAAACTAAGGTCACGAAAATGCAAAGGCAAGACTCGACCTTCCTAAGCTCACCCTAGGCATGTGTAGCATAGGGTAATTAGGAAGGAAGTGTGTGCAACTATGAACTAAAGGAACATAAAATAAAGGAGCACAATTGAAAGGCAAAAAATGATATTATAACTTGAAGTTTCACAAATGATATCTTGAAGAGCTCACTTATGTGAAGGATTTCCACCTACATAATCTTCAAGATGAAAAGAAATGAAATTAACTACTATAAAATTGAAATACACAAGAAGAGAATGGTAGTAGTAATAGTCTCCCAAGATGTGTAGATCTTCGCTCCAAGCTTGGTTGCTTTCAGGCTTGAAGAAGATCCTTCCTTTGCTCCAATGGCGATGATGACTCCTAAGCAAGTCAAGGGTGGACATCCACTCCTCTCCTAGACATCCTCTAATGAATGACCTCCTTAGCATGGCTCCAAAGAAGGGAAGGCAAATGGACACTAGAGGGAGGTGGCAGCAATCCCTCTAATTCTAATGCCTTCCTTTCTAGGGTTGATTGTAGGAAGAATTAAGGTAGAAAATAATGGTGCCAAGGATAAAGGGTTATAAGAGTGGTGATTACTTCATGGAGGTCTAGGAATTTTTGGCGCCAAGTGAAGAGGTGTGGAGAGGAGGTGGTTATGTGTTTTGATGCCAAAATGAAAGGAGGATGGGTAGAGGATTAGGAGGAGAGCTTAGGTAGTTAGAGAGCTAATAGCTAAGTGGAGCTAGGTTGAGCAGTCTTGAGCTGGTATGAAGTTGATTGGATGTGGACTCAATAGCTAGCTAAGGGCTAATAGCTAAGCTATGTTGATTTGAGTTTGTCGAAGCTGAGATGACATGAAAGGAGCTGAGGTGTAGTTGCAATGGACTCAACAACTAGCTTAGCTAGCTAGCTAAGAGCTAGTAGCTAAGCTGAGTTGAGTTGAGCTAGCAGGAGTTGAGGGAGCTTCTGTCTTCTTCTTCTTATTAGGGCTTTTGCCTTTCCTCTAGTCAATCAACTTTTAGATGATGAATCTGGATCATGCAAACCCTAAAAGACCCAAAAACACGTAAAATCAGCTAAAGCAACACAAACACCTAATTATTCATGTAATGATCCTAAGAATGTAGAAATGCTTAATGCATGCCTAATACTGTAGTGTGGGTGCAAAATACTGACGAACTAGGTGTGAAATGTGCTTGAGAATGATGATAAACAAGAGTTTATCACACCCCAATACCTAGTTTTTGCTAATCCCTAGCAAAACTTAGTTCACAAAATAGTATTTATGAAAACTACGAAAAGTATATTTTTCTATTTTGAGGAGAAATTTTTCACGGGACCTTGGTTGATTTTGAAAAGGAAAGGTATGGGTTTTGTTTGAAAACTTCAGGATTCGCTCTTGGATCTTAAGGCTAGAAAAATCAGGATTTTGCGTACTGTTAGGGTTAAATTCACACAAAATCATATTTTTTATCGATTATGTGTCATAGTATACCATGTGAACTACCCTAAATAGAAATTAATAATGAAACTTAAGTGGAGTCCCAGTCGAACTCTGAGAGGCAGAAATGCATTTAAATCAATCTTTAACTTTACTTTTTTTTTGCGTTACTTGTGATTGTAAGCGAACCTAAATCTAACCTAGAAATCAGATCTAAACCTAATTCTAACCTAAGATTGACTAACGTAGCCCTGGATTCCTATCTCCAATTCTCTTATGTAAACCTCCCAGGTTGTGTTATTTTCACGTATGACAAAGGCATGTGTAAGAAATACGTAGAAGGTAAACGTGTATTTTGGTTTGCATGATTTTAATTGTGTGCACACTACCTTGTGAGTTCAGATACACAGAAGAATCATTGATGTGAATAGGTGTTGCCATACATTTTTTTTTTTTTGTAAGTTCTTTTTTTGGGCTTTTTCAATAATCAAATCGTGGCTAATTAGCCTACACGAAGGAAAATTCAACAACCACAATTTGCTAGGTGATTTGGTGAGTTGGCTAAATCAAGAGATGAGCAAGATGCAGGAAGGGGTTGGGGGTCTATTTGTTGTGGTAATTATTGGCGTAATAATGAAAACAAGAACGATCATTTTTTGCATTTTCTTTTGTGATTTTTTTTTGGATTTTGAAATGCAAAAATGATTCCTAAAATGACTAACCTAAACTACGCGGAATTGATGTGGAAGTGGACGACCAACCTACCTGGTGACAGGGTTGGCATGTGATGTGGTTGGTGGTGATGGTGATTGCGAGATCAAAATACGATCATGGATTTTTAGCACAAGTGAATAATAAAAATTAATAACTTTTCATTTTCATGCTAATCATAATGACAATGAATACTCAATGAACAATTGTAGAGGAAATCTTAAAGACATGAAAATAAATTTGATAGAAATATAAACTATGATAACAGAAATTCCACCCCACTGGAAGTGCTTGCGAGAGCCATCAGTGATTGGGAGATGAGGGTGGCTAGGCTTGGTCGTGGTGACCACCGACACGCCACCAGAGAGAGGAGCATGCCTAAGACTATGGAGGAGTCTAGGCATGCTCAAGAGAGAAAAATAAAACAACTTGCAATGAAATTAACTGTAGAAAAATTAGAAGAAAGAAGAGCATAGAGGAGATCAGGGAAATGGGTACTAGTGGTGGTCATACGAGTGTAATGGTGGCCTTGGAAGGGCAATTAGAGGAGGGAGGCGGTGGACGGCCTTGAGGTGGTGGTAGGAGAGGCTTGAAGGTGGAGCTCTACTGGTGGAGGAAGGAGGAAGAAGAAGAAGAAGAAGCGGGCGACCTTAAGGTGTTGGGTATAATATGGTGGGGGGGAGTGGGGTTAAGTTGATGCACCAAAGAGGTTGGTGGTTGCCACTTTTTGTGGTGGGAGGGTTGGTGTTGCATGGACTAGGTTGGGGGGTTATTGGGTGTCTGTTGGGTTTGAATTAGGTAGAGTTAAGTTGTGGTTTAGGTGTTAATTGGGTTGGGTTAGCCTAGGTGAATTTGGTTGAGTCTAAATGGGTAGGTTGAGTCTAGCTAGGCCTTAAGGAGTCTACTTGGGTGTGGGTTAATCCAATAGGTGTGTGGTTGAACCTAATTAGGGTAGGGTCTAGTCTAATTAGGCTCAAGTGAGCCTAATTAGACTTAGGTTAGCCCAATCAGGTCCATATGGACCTGATTGACTTGTGGTTGACCCAATTGACTCAGGTTGAGTCAATTGAGGGTGTTATGAGCCTAAATAGGATTCTAATGAGGGAATTAGGTTGGGAATAGGTGGGTTAGGGTGTGGATAATGGAATAGGGTTAGTGGATAGTGGGGTAGGAACATGGATAGTGCTATCCATGTTTTAGGCTCTAGGGCCCAGTTAACCTGATATGGAGGTGGTTCAGGGTTAGGTGATGGGATAGGGTAATTGATAGATATACCATATTTCATGATAAAATGTCTATTTATGCATGTTCCTAGGTTAGTTAGATGCATCTACCAATGTAAATAATTCATAATACTGTCATCACGCATTTAGAATAATTCCTACAATTTATATATTAATTTATCTATTTTAATGGCCAAGGAATAGGGAAACACAAATATGGGCTTCAAACGCTAAATCTAATCATATGGATGGAATCAAGGCAACGATCAGAGACCAATGATGCAAAAATCATCTCGATTGGACCTCTATGGCATCCGCTACAAAGAAAGGAAGATGGATAACCATGGTGGTGCCACGTTGTGCAATCATAGCCACCCGCCTCAGCTCCCTCTCCTTCCTCGTGCCATCAACCCCAGCTTTGGACCTTCATCCAACAGTTGAGAGGAGCCCATGTCACCCGCTCTTCCTCGCCTTCACAACTTGAGTAGAGAGCTTGTCGTGCGATTTCAACTGTTGGATGTTCATCCAACGGTTGAAACTAAGCCACATCGCTCGCCTGCTCTTCTTTAAGGATTCAACCACGATCGTTGGGTGTTCATCCAATGATCATGATCAAATGAGAGTGGGTGTAGCGCAGTGGTGCTTAAGGTGCACTCTTAAATGAGAGGTGCGAGATCGAGCTGCAATCCGAAGGCCCTCCTCAGCACACACAATTAAAATCTGACTACTCGATTGCAATCGAGTGGCTGTCATCTGGCCACTTTAGCGGGTGGTATCACTAAAACTACGCGAATAAAAATTTGAAATCATTGTAGCACGTAATAAAGCGATCAATTAAAAATTTCTAAACTACAAGGAGTCTAGGTCGAACACAAGAAGGCAATCGCTATTTTCAAAACCTTTTGCAATGATTATTTTTTTGTCATTTTTGGAATAGAATATCAGCAAGATAATAAAGATGGAAGCAATGATATCACATGAAGAATAACTTTATTTCTAATAATGGCAAGTCTTATAAAGCTATATAAGAAGAAGAACATAATAAAATAGAAGTAGAAAGAAATGCGGAGCCACTTGAAGGATGCTTATACAAAGCTTCTGGTGGAGCTTCAGATACAAGGCACTGGGAGGAAGAAGATGAAGACCGGAGAATGTAGAGGGAGGGTGATGGGCATGCACTATAGGGCTAATGCTACTACTAAATTATGCTAGGAATTAACTAAGACTAATTAACTAAGAGACTAATTGGTTCGTAAAGGTTGGAGGGTAGGTGTTTTTATAGATGTGTAGGATAAATAAGAGTCGTAGATCTAGATCTAAGGGTTAGGTTTAGGCCAACTAATCAAGGTAGATGTTGACCCTTGGATGACGATCCAAGGTGGCATATGGTGGCTCAAGGTGGTCAACCATGTAGCCTCTTGGAGAAGCCATAAGTGGTTGACCAAGGGTCTTGGTTTAGGTCCCTAGGATGTCATTTTGATAGTGGAGATTAGGTCTAGGTGTTGGTTTGTTATTGAGGGTTTTTTGGAGGGGATATGATCTTTTAGGTGGAGTCTTTAGGAAGCCAGGAGGGTGGTCGGCTAAGGGGGTTTAAAGTGGGCCATTGGATTAGGTTTGGATGGTGGATGAGGGGATATGGTGGGCAGCTAGGTTAGTGAGGATAAGATCCTTGGTGGTCAGCCACCAAGGATAGGATATGTTCTTTTGTTAGTGGTGTAGAGGCCCTTAGATTAATGGTGAAGGGTTAGGATTAGTCTAAGCTTAGGTTTTCTAAAAATAGGAAGGTCTAGGACAAGGTTTATTTGGTGGAATAGGTTGTCCTAAGGGTCAAAGGTAGAGAGGGATTAGGAAGCACCGTGTGTCCTCCCTTGGCTTTAATTCTTCTCCTTGTCTTTATTATTTGAGCTTATGTCTTGATCTCCCTTGTAACTTCATAATTCAAGCTCCTAAGCAGTTGCATCTTCTCTCCAACTTTATTCAGTACTCTCACAGCTTATTCACTAGGTCCTAATACCTACATTATTCAAAATAGAGTAGAATTAGAAGACATTTATTTATAAAATAAATATACAGCTTAAATATGCATGCATGCTCTAAATGTAATATTAATAACCTAATGCATAATTTTACTAAGAAGCTAGCCCTAGATTAAGCAACTTAAGGTAATAAATTAAGCTATTATCAGTGGGGCACAATTTCAACGAGCGCGAGTCTTGTGCATTTTGAGTCTCACGATTGAGATCAGGTGGTCGTCACTCGACCACAATGACTGAGGCACACGATGAGCAATGTGCGATGAACGACAATGATTATGACACTTGGCGCAACCAGATCACTCATGCACGTTCAACGCAGGTTGAACACACAATCTTTTTGCATTTGTGGCTCTTCAATGAGGATCGGACTACTGAGGCACCTCCTTACCTCACCTGCGTTGTGCCAACGGTGTGTGTGTGCGATGCACGGGTGTGTACGCACTATGCGCGGCCACATGCTTGTTTTTCCCTTCCTTTAGCACTATAAATACCCTACCCCCTTCCCTTAACAACCCATCACTTCCTACACCATCCTCTCCTACTCTAGAAGCCTACTAAAGCTCCTTAGCTCAACTCTCAAGCCAATAAGCCCCTATTAGCCTAGATAATCCTCCTCCCTCTACTCAAACTCATCCTATTCCTCACCACCTTCATAGGAGACCTAAAGGCTGCCCTCTCACCCCCATTCAGGAAGTTGATCACCTCCACCTCCTCATCCCCTTTCCTATAGCATAGGTACTCCCCTTCCCCCCTCCCAAGCTTAGCCTAAGCATTCCTCTGCCTATATTTGACTTATACCCCATCCTCGTCTTCCTACTCTGCATCCCCTTTGCCTAGCCACTGCCAAGCGTTGTCGTCTTGCTGGACAGCCATTTATAGAGATTCCTCTCACCTCTTTCTCTCTCTCTCTTTTATTATTGTATTATCTTCGTTTGTAGTTGTAATAAAACTCTTTTTATTTATAATATCAATTCTTTCTCTTTCTTTCTCTCTTTATATTATACTGCTTAGAGTAATTTAGTTTGTCATTTTGTCTAAATAAAAATCTCAAAAAATTACATATAGACAAAATACCAAAAATAAATAATTCCCTAGCGTGGATTTCTGAAATCAAATGTAACCTCATGTTTGACGTAGGATTCACTAGTCTCGGTTATTTTATTTGATAGTGAAATTTTGCAAATACTACGACGTGGGTTTCTATTTTCCAAAACCCTAATCTCTTTCTTTGTTAAAATTCTCTCTCATCAGTTATCCTATGATTCTAAGGGTAGGGTTAACATTATCTAGGTTTCCTCTTCTTCTATTATTTCATGCAAGCTATTTTATTCTCTCTCTCTATCTTCAATCTTCCTCTATTCTTATCTTTATTCCCAAGCTCCAACTCCAGCTCAGCTTCTGTTTCTACTCCTATCCAACTTTATTCAAGTCATGAACATTTTCTGAGCTCCTATTGATTATAAAAAAGAATAAACATCAACTAACACAGTAAAATAGCATTATTCTATGTACAGCTGAATAAAAGACTACAATACCTGCTATGCAGTTTATGAATGCATTATTTAGAAGTTAGGCTAGTTTCTAACATAATTTTGGTTGATTAAGTCCTATGATTGTTGCAGAATCACATACTTACCCGAGAATTCAATTGCTTCACCCCTTTGGTTTTAATGCTCTCAGAATTCTATCTCACAATTTGAATTTCCTTGACTTAAGAATTTGACCCTCAGTTTGTGTGTTATTGAAATTCCAAATGTCAGTGTATTGTGATAGTGACGAGGGATTCATCATGGCTCCTAATTCACTAAAATAAGCTAGTTTACCTAGTTAATTAATTAGTAATAAAACTTAGGGTTAATTATTAAATAAGTCAATATTGAGTCAGGACCTTAATTATACTCTAAAATAGCTTAATTATTAATAATAAGAATTCCTCTATATTTATTTAAAAATTACTTAATTCTATAAATATAGTTATTTCTAAATAAGGTAAATTAAGCTTATACATAATTTACAACATAAGTTAATAATATTAACCTTAATATTAAGTATTAAATTAAATAATGCAAAAAGGACAAAAATGTAATTTCAATCTATAACTATATTCTTCACCATATATATAACCTATAATAAAAAGTTGAAAAGAAAATAAATTAATTTATATATTTAAATTAGAGATTTACATTTTAGTCCCTAGAAATCAATTCATTTAAGTCCTTATTTCATCTAGGTCTTTTTATATTTGTAATATGGTCCTTAGTCTATCATCTTCTTCCTTTTTTCTTTTAAATTGACAATCGACGAAGGTTGAGAGTCTTCTTCTCCAATGATGATGCATTGGATGATGGCGATGTCTTTCCATGACTTCAAACAAGAGCTCAACAAACCATGTTAATCCAACGGCTCAGATTTATCTCTAACTGCTCAGGTTGACGTGTCAACCTCTATCGTCCTTGAAGACGACGATGGTCATTTCGACGAACCTAGACCTCCTACTGTCCACATTCATCTCCCCTTGTCATTGCCAGAGCCTATAGATAGGTCTCCACCCCTTTAATTTCCTAGTATCAAGTCCCTTCCCCCTTCTTCACTGAGCTCAATCAGTAGGTCTTCATCTTAAACTCCGGCAGTCTTCATTCTCATTCTCAGGCATTTTTCTCCAACAAATGCTGTCTCTCTCACCTCCTCTTCCTCTACTCTGCCTTACCAACGGCGGAGCAGCGCTCATTCCTTCCCTACTTTGTCGTTCGATCGTTGTCGGTTCTCCTCTCACCTCAATTGCTTCAATCTCAACTTAGTAAGCCATCACTGGTGCCCTCCTCACCCTTTTGTCTAGGAAACTATCTCTTTAGTTTAATTTAGTTTCATATATTAGTTTTAGGTAGTTAATTAGGTCAATTACCTTTAGATTAACTCCATGCTTTTCATCTCCTTCTACAATGTCAGCAAGCTGATTTCGAATTTGCCAAGCTTCCATCCGCAAAATCTGCCTTACTTCCACCTTCTCTGAGCTTCCACGATCATATTCCACTTCTTATTTCCTCCGATTAGCTCATATCCACGGAATAGCTAATTGACCTCAATGTCAGACCTTTGCTATCTATGGCAGAGGTTTGACAAGTTTAATCCATCTAACTACCCATTCCAAAACCTTCGTACTACTTCAATGAGTGTTTTACCTCACTCAATTGAGTGAGCCAACTATTCTGTTAATCAGATGAACTCAAGATATTTCCTGATCCTATTTAAGTTCGCAGATCTTCCTCAAGCCTTCTTTTATCAAATTGATGTGTTCTTGAGCTTCACATGTAGCTCAGGAAGCTTTTGAACCTATCCTATAGTTGTTTCATTTAGATTTTGATTCTGACGATCAACTCCAGACTTCACTAGAGCTCCAATTGCTCCGGCGATATCAACTTGGGGTTTTACTAATTAAATCATCTCTAAATCAATTCACATCACTCAATTAGCCTCTAGAGATTATTTTCCAACTATTTTCGTAAAGTCTATTAATCCTACTCATCTGTACACCTCTATCATCCTCAGCTCTGGTAGGGTCACCTAGGTCTATTTCTTCATCTTTTGAGCTTATAAAGAGGTCGATAAACATTTCTGTTAGGCTATTAGACCTTTGGTTTGTTCTAATGATTAAACACCATTTGAATCTCAGGCGATTGACCCGAGAAGCTTGATAGTATGATTAATTTCTTATCTTTTTGGCCCTAATGAGTTCCTAAGATCATTTAGAGTAGATCTGGATATTAAATCAGATCTAAAACATTTTGAAGCTAAAAGTCAAATTTTAACTTGATTTGGTCAAACTGTAGTCGCCATTGGAGCTCGGAGCTTCTGAGCTCATCTCTAAGGGGTTATTGTGTTCTCGAGGTTGCTAAGAGTTAGTTAGAGTTAATTTTGGGAAGCTTTGAAGTTTTTCAAGTATGTTGTGTATTTCTGAAGGTGTTGGGTTCAGTCTGAGCTACCAAGTGACTTCTGAGCTCGTAGGAACGTTTTTCATATTTTCTTAAGTTCTTAAAGTGTATTAGGAGCTTCTGAAGGAGTTGGAAATATGTTTTGAAGCCAAATATAGATTCACTTGGAGTTGAACTAGCTCTGCTTCCTTTTGTTGCTCTAGGTCTGTAAAGTGCTTTTCAGGTCATGTTGGGTGGTGAATGGGGAGATTTATGAAATGGTCATCGTAGTACACTCCCTAAATCGCACAACAAACACTTAAATTTATAAAGTCTAAATCTAATTGGAGTCTGAGGCCGTTCGCAAGGAGCAAATATAGAATTCATGCACTAATCTCTATTCAGAATAAATGAGCACAGTAAATTGAGTACAATAAAAAGATATGGAATGAATAAATTGCTCAGATTGATATTCAAATATAAAGCAATGTATCTTAAGGAATATAGAGACAAAAAGAATAAAGAAACCTAAAAAGTGGTGATTTAAATTACCAGTTAGATCCCTCTAATTAAGCACATTTCTTATATTCAAATTACTCAAATATCTCAACAGTAACTTCAATCAATAATCCACATCATCTTAAGTTCAAAATAATGTTGCAGTGCCTTAAGACTAAAATCAGATGTTGCCCCTTACTCTCAGACGACTTAACTATTAGGCACAACATCAGTAAGCACACAAGGGTGCTTTCACTTCTTCAAGCCTTCTTGAGCACAGTACCAGAGCTAACTTCCTCAGAGGCTAAGTTTCAAAGCCTCTTCTCTCAGCATGCACCCCGAGGCATGCGTGCACACAACTCAGAGCAAAACCCTCCCCCCTCCTCTCATAAATCCCCTTCTTTCTCTCAGACCTGGGGTTAATCAAGTATACAGGTGGGTTATCGGGTCATGAACAGTACCTGGTATGGACTAGGCCCACTTACATGTGCGCACGGGCGAGGTGTGAGAGTGCGAGGAGGCGCGTGCGAAGGGGGACCTCACCCCCCGTGTCGAGGAAAGCAGTTAGCATCACAAAATCATAATATACGCTGTGAACGCTTCATCAACTACCGATGTCGGACTATCCCACGTCCCTTTCCTCACGAAATAGCAATAGATGGAAAATGTCTGGATGGTGTGTTGCTGCTAGGCTCTTCCTCTCAATTGACGCTGCAGCTGGATACGCGGTTGTAATCCACGTCACCTGGAGGTGGAATCGAGCCTTGAACTCAACGGAGCACTACAAATGACTTCAGAGAAGACAATGGCGGCAGCGAGCTCCGGTGGAGACCTGAAAACATGAACACGGGCTCAAAAGCCCCTGTCAGATAGCTCCTGAGCTTCGCTGTTGCTTGACGAAGGTGATGGTGCTGTTCTTATGGAGTTTCATGGTGGGCAAGGTCAGACAGAGTTGGGGAAGAAGGTGTGGCGGTGGGTTGGTCGATAGGGTGTTTCAGTGGGTGTGAGGTGGAATTAAGTGAGGGGTTTTGACGGCGGAGGCAAGGCGAAGGAAATGGAAGTGACGCGAGGGTGTTTGGTGTGGTGTGGAGTGGGGAAGACGATAGGGGAGGCGATGATTCGGTGGTCAAAGTAGGGAGCTAAGGGTCCTAATCTAAACCACAGAGGGAGAGGGAGAGAGATTTATAACCTAATTAAGGATGAAGGGAGCGAGGGGGTGCCGGCTTTGATTGGCTGGCACCTGACGTTGTCGAAACACGTTAAGTTAAATCTGTCATTATAGCATGCATTTGCGACATCAATTCTAAATGAAGATTTGGATTAGGTGAATCCAAGTGTCGAACACGAGGAGGCGTGAAATCAGATTAGTTTGTCTCTTTAGGGTGTCACAAAAATCTTTGCTTTGTTTGCTTGGGAGAAAACAAGAGAGAGAGAGAGTAGGGTTAGAGACTTAAGATTATAGCATGGTGATTACTTGTGCATGCATAAAACATGATATGATGAAACAAATGGAAATATATTGCATATGTAAAATCGTTTTACAAGTACAATGCTAGAGGAAAGCTTTTAAAACATATAAGCATTAAACTAGGGTAGAGAGGTGCGAAATGGAGAGGCGAGGCAGTCATGGCGGTGGATGGGCTTCCATCGATGGCTTTGCAACTCCAGGAGAGTGTGAAAGGCGTGCTAGGTAGAGCTAAGGAGAAGCTAGGAATGGATGCCCCTCAATGGAGTGGGTGTGGAGATTTTATAAAGAAGGGTTTCTAAATCAGGCAGGGGCTTTAGTGATGTCTAGGACATCACAAAAACCATTCCAAAAGTGTCGGCGAAGGGCTCCTCCTACCTGTCCATCACACGCGCGCATGCTTCTCCTCTCGCGCAATCCATGTGCGTTGGATCAAAGTTGTCCGATCAACGATCGACGGTCTAGATCGCACCTCAAGTGTGCTTGGGACGTGCGTCATCTGACACATGGGCGATGGATGCATGAGTGTGTCGCGTATCACGCCTCTCGACATCTCGATTGTTGATCAGCGGTTCAATTTCGATTGCGTGCATCCTCCGTTACTGATTTGAGCCTCGCCAAGGCTCGAACACATGGGTTGAGGCACTCTCCACCACACTGCTAGCATGGATGGTCGCACGGATGTTTTTACTGCGGAGAGCGTGGAGACATCTCAGCCATTAGATGGAGAATGGACGACCAAGATTGCCTGATGAAGGTGCACTGGAGAGAGGGTGATGGCTGCGACCGCACAGATGTACGACACGTGGCTGGCTTTGGGCCGTTGATCATCAGATCAACGGCCAGAACTTCCTAAGCTTGTTGTGGGAGCTACGAAGGTCAAATTGAGGTGATTTTGAGTCCGTTGGACTCTGTTCGTTGATCAGAATCCATCCGTAAGGTTCGATTGCTCATCTGAGACCTATTTTAATAGACACTTTCACACATGGTCCTTAAACATGAATAACAAGCAATCTTAACACAACATGCATGCCATGCTCTCAAGTCCATTATGATTCGTCATTAATGGCCATATACCCTTGAGATTGACTCTAGTTGATAGAATTATCACCATTAGATGTAGAGTCATCATACCCCCATGCTCAACCCTTGCTAGTCCCTAGCAAGGTTATCCTAAATGCTATTTTCAACTAGAATTAAGAATCGATTGCACAAGCAGGTTTTACTTGTCAACAAGAGGAAATTTATACTAAGATCCTAATTCATAGAGACTAAACAGCGCTTGGGTGTCTACCAAAATGCAGACCACTCAAGTCCTTGCTTTAAATTTAAGCACACATATATTCATATATATTTTTTTATTTTTCATCTTTTCTAATGTTTTAGGATTTTTGGAGTTGAGAGTGTCTAGGTAACTTTTTACGACTACCCAACCCACCCATAACTTGAGAAAGGACTCTAAGTGCTAAGCATCTTGGTGTGAAAATTGTGATAGACTCACTCAACAGTAATTAATACAGACTTCGGATTTTTATGGCTCTAGGTGACTTAAAAGGAAGATGTTGTCTAAAGGTGTATCTGTCCGATTGGTAGCTTTCTCCCTACTTTTATTTTGTATGGGGTCAACACAAGGGTGTTTCTAGTGTATATGTCCCCGGATTGTTCTACTTCCCCGCTTCTTCGTCAAGTGTTTTGGAATTTTCTTGTATTTTGGGAGCTGAGATCTAGACAAATGGCCAATAGGCTGTTACCCATACAACTTGCCAACCATACTCGTGCGGTGAAATGTGGCTTATTTCTTTTTTTGTTTTCTTCCTTTTTTTTTTTTTTAGGTGGCTTTCTTGATTTAAGATTTACCTAAAGGCAATAGTAAAAGAGAATGGTCCTGTGGCTAGGTTCTGGACAACCGGCCAATGGATTGTTACCCACGACAACTTGCCAGCCATACCATCCTAGAAGGTTCATTAGCTACCCAACTCGTCGAGGAGTGGGTTAGTGCAAAATGTGTGCAGATGCTTAGACTAAAAGTCCCCCCGAATCAGAGGGCGGGTTGATAAGTCGTATACTTATCACCCTACTTTATTGATCAGATTAATATAAATTGAGGTGGCAAGGACTCGAGATCAAATCCATATTTTAGTGGACACCTCGGCTGATTAAGCCTGACGACCTAAAGTGTCTAAGTGTTCAGGTTCTTAACGTATTATTTCCTACAGTTGACAAGCTTCTTATGTCTAAGTTTTTCTTTTCCCAATTCTTCTTTTTATCACACTATAATTCAAAAATTCAAGCTGATGGTATGGACTTAGAGAATACGAATTTATCACCCCCCCTCCCCCCCCCCCCCCCCCCCCCCCCCCCCCCATGCTTAAGTTGGACAATGTCCTCATTGGAAGATAAATGTATGCAAGGGAGTAAAGAAAGAAATCACCTGAGTTTAGCTATGTGTCCGGTCAGCCAGAATCTTCTGGGTTGCCTCCCAGGAAGCGTTGAGTTTATTGCCTCCAGCTGGGCGCAGCTCCGGTTTAACCCTCAATGAGGGTTACAACTTCCTTTGGGGGGACTTGGGCAAGAAAGTGTTTTAATCTTTGGCCATTGACTGTGAAGGTTTGCCCAGTTTTAGGATCCACAATTTCTATCGCCCCGTTTGAGAATGGTCTGACCACCTAGTAAGGTCCCATCCACTTAGATCTTAACTTCCTGAGGAAGAGTTTAAGTCATGCATCAAAGAGTCAGACTTGTTGATTTGGCTTGAAGGTTTTCCTAGTGATATGCCGGTCATGGACAACTTTCATCTTCTCCTTGTAAAGTCTACTATTCTCATAAGCGTCCTGACAAATTTCTTCATGCTCAGAGAGTTGGAGCTTCCTTTGAGCTCCGGCCAAATGGGAATCCATATTGCATGGTTTGACAACCCAGTATGCCCAGTGCTCTAACTCAACCGAAAGGTGGCAAGCTTTGCTAAAGACCAATCGGTATGGTGACATGCCAATCGGGGTCTTAAAAGCGATCCTTTATGCCCATAGGGCATCATCCAATTGTGTGGACCAATCCTTTCGGTCAAATCTCACAGTCTTTTGCAGAATATTCTTGATTTATCTGTTTGAGACCTCAATTTGCCCATTCATTTGTGGGTGATATAGGGTAGCAATGCAATGAATAACCCTGTATTTCTTGAGCAAAGCACGAAACTGGGCATTGATGAAGTAGCTCCCACCATCACTGATCATAGCCTTAGGTATCCCAAATCGGGAAAAGATGTTCTTCTTCACAAAGTCCATGATGGCCTTATGATCACATTTTTGGGTAGGTATAGCTTCGATCCATTTCAAGACATAGTCAACTGAGACCAGTATATATTCAAAGTCGTTTGAAGGTGGGAAGGGACCCATGAAATCAATTCCCCAAACATCGAATATTTCGATGACAAGAATGGGTTGTAGAGGCATCATATCTTTTCTGGTCATGGTCCCTAAAGTTTGGCATCTATCGCAAGTTTTAGCAAAGCTATGTGCGTCCTTGAATAATGATGGCCAGTAAAAACCATACTGCAAAACCTTTGTAGCCGTCTGTTTTCCAGAGAAGTGGCCACCACAAGCTTGGTCATGACAGAAGGACAACACACTTTGGACCTCCTCCTCAGGTATGCATCTCCTAATGATCTAATCAGAACAAAGTCTAAACAGCAAGGGGTCATCCCAAAGATAGTGTTTGGCTTCAGCCAAGAACTTGTCTTGTTGTTGTCTGGACCAGCCGTGCGGAATCTGCCCTACCACAAGGTAATTAACCAAGTCGGCATACCAAGGGAGACTTTTGGCTTGCACAGCCAGGATTTGCTCATCAGGAAATGTATCAGTCAAAGGCAGTGAAGGTCCAATGTGTTTTGGGTGAAGCCGAGATAAGTGGTCAGCTACAACATTCTTAGATCCGACCTTGTCGCATATTTCCAGGTTAAATTCCTGCAAGAGCAGGATCCATTTGATTAGCCTGGGTTTAGCATCCTTTTTGGCTAACAAGTGTCGAATAGCCGAGTGGTCAATATAAATGATGACGTGGGATCCCAATAGGTATGATCTGAACTTTTCTAATCCGAAAACTACGGCGAGCTACTCCTTTTCTGTTACAGTGTAATTCCATTGAGCGTCATCCAAGGTTTTTCTTGTGTGGTAGATCACCATGGGTTTCTTTTCCTGCCTCTGTCCTAAGACGGCCCCAACGGCAAAATCTGATGCATCACACATTATCTCAAAATCCTAGGACCAATTTGGGGGTTGTAAGATAGGTTCAGTCGAGACTGTGTCCCTTAGAGTAGTGTAGGCTTTGATGCACTTAGGTGTCATGTTAAAGTGCACATTGTTGGCTAGAAGGTCAGTTAAGGGCTTGGAGACCTTGGAGAAGTCTTTGATGAACCTTTTGTAGAAGCCAACATGTCCTAGGAAAGATTTGATCAGATCTACTTAACCGAGGTTGGGGGTGGAAGTTTGGAGATTAAGTCAACTTTAGCTTGGTCTACTTCTATGCCCCGATGCGAGACGATGTGACCGAGGACAATCCCTTCTTGAACCATAAAATGGCTCTTTTCCCAGCTTAAAATAAGGTTGACCTCGATACATCGCTTCAGGATCTTCTCCATGTTGTTAAGGCAATGGTCAAATGAGTCTCCAAAGATGGAGAAATCATCCATGAAGACCTCTAAATTCACCCACCATCTCTGAAAAGATGGCCAACATGTAACGTTGAAAAGTAGAGGGTGTGTTACATAACTTGAGTGGCATACGGTGGAATGCAAATGTGCCATACAGGCAGGTGAACGTGGTCTTCTCTTGGTCCTCGGGTGCAATAGCAACCTACTTATATCCTGAATATTCATCCAAGAAGCAGAAGTATTTCTTCTCTGCCAACCGTTCGAGAATCAGGTCAATGAATGGCAGAGAGAAATGATCCTTCCGGTGGCTTCATTGGGCTTCCTATAGTCAATGCATACCTGCCATGTGATGGTGGTGCAGGTAGGGATGGATTCGCCATGGTCATTTGTGGTAACGGTGAGCCCAGCCTTCTTTGGTACCACTTGAGTAGGGCTTACCTAGGGGCTATCGGAAATCGGGTAGACAATCCCCGCATCAAGCCATTTGATGATCTCATTTTTAACGACCTCCTTCATGGTTGGATTCAGCCGCCTTTGCATTTGGCGAGAAGGTCAAGCCTCGTCTTCCACATAGATTTTATGTGTGGAATAGCTAGGGCTAATGCCTCTTAGGTCAAAGATTGTCCACCCAATTGCTGCCCGATATTTAGAAAGTTGTAGCCAACCTAAGTTCTTGGTCCCTGGTCAGATATGCATTGATAATCACAGGGAAGGTTTGATCGGGTCCTAGGAAGACATACTTGATGTTGTTGGGTAGAGATTTCAATTCAGGTGTAGGTGGTACAATATTTGATGGGTAAGGGAAAGGGGGAAGTTGAGTGACATCAATCTCCTCAAATGGGGGTTGCTGGTGGAAATCAGCTCGACAAACTTCTGCAACCTCCAGAGATTGGGATGGGTTAGGGTAGTCTAAAGCTGGTTGAGTTAGATGGTCCTCTAAAGAGCTTGCTATCAAGCATTCCTCAACCACAGTTTCCCTGAGATCGCATTCCTCGACCCCACCGCAATCAAAAGACCTTATTGCCTTGAAGATATCCAATTGCATCTTCCTATCTCCAAAGGCAATCTCCATACATCCCATGTTGCAATCGATGTTAGCCTTGGCCATGGCCAAAAAAGGTCTACCTAGTATGATGGGTGTGTTTTGTAACTATTCGGGGACGTCCATGTCAAGGACTAAGAAGTCAACTCGGAAGTAGAAGTCCTTAACCCGAACAATTACATCCTCAACTACCCCTTTCGAGGTTTTCACAGATCGGTCGGCCAGTTGGATAGTCACAGGTGTAGGCTTTAGCTTTCCAAATCCAAACTGGTGGTAAAGGGTAGTCGAGATCAGGTTTATCGAAGCACCTAGATCCAGGAGCGCTCGATCGAAAGTCAAATCCCCAATATTACATGAGATCAAAGGTGCTCCAGGGCCAATCCTTTTTGGAGGTAGGCTACTCAATATCACCGAACTAGCCTGCTCAGATAGCAATACCTTCCTAGGTGCTTGGGTTCTTAGCTTGCGCTTGGGTGCAAACATCCTTTAGAAAATTTGCATAAGCCGAGATATGTTGATTGCATCAAGGAGGGGTATATTGATCTGTACATGTTTGAATATTTCTAACAACTCCACATTCTCAGCCATGTTTCTTTTCTTCTTGGCCTTATCCAAGGCTTCAAGGTATGGGACTTGGATTTGAACTGGGTCAAGTTCCTGATCCTTGCGTTCCTCTTGCTCATCTTCAGAATCCACTATCTTGGGTAATGTAGTCACAAGAGGAGTCGACCATTTGGGATCCTAGGTTTAGGTGCCACTTCTCAAGGTAACCGCATTAGCTAAGGCATTGGGACCAGGGTTAGGTCCTTGAGAAGAACAAGAAGCAGCAAGCCGAGGGGTTGTCTGTGGGGCTTGTAGAATCACATGGGTTTGCCCTTGATTTTGTTGGAACCGTTGAGGATTGTGGCCTTTGTTCATGACATTCCTCAGGTTTGGTTGTGGCTAAGATGGAAGGGATCCCTGTTGTTTGTTATCCAGCAGCTGACTCAATTGTCCCTTCACCAAAGCCATCTCCTCCTAATGTTTCTAATTCATATCAGCCATCATCTTGATCAGGGTGTCCAGTTGGTTTTGTTGTGTAGGAGCCACCCTATTCTGGTTATAGGGTGGTCTAGTAGGTGGACCTTGCTGATAGGAGGGAGGGTTTGGCTTGGGTTGGTTCTGGAATTGGTTTGATTTTTGGTTTGTCCAGGCAAAATTTGGGTGGTTGTGCCATCCGACATTGTAGGTGTTAGAAAAGGGGTCAGGTTTGGAGTAACCTTGGATGGCATTGGCATCTTCCAAGGTTGGCAATGCCGAAGGGGAGGGGAAAGAATAGTCAAGGTATAAGGGAGCAAATGTCCCTCCGTGGAACATAGGCAGGGGTTGTTCTAGATGTGTTTGATTCATAGACTGAACCAAGTCAACATTTTAAGCTCCCTTTGCTAAGGCGAAGGTTTGCAAGGGTGTCCGGGATTGATTCAGAAGTGCATTAATTTTCTTGTCTACCATCTCAACTCGATCCAGCTTCTTTGCTATGATGTCCATGTCAACTATCCCTGAATTAGTTTGTTACTCATAAATACCACCACGAGGTTGACTGGACCTGTTGAATTGGGTCATGGAGGCGTTATTAAGCGAATTCTCACTCATTGACTCAAAGAGTTAGAATGCACTTTCTTCGTCTTTGTTCAGAAAATTGCCTTCACATGAGGCATCAACAAAATTCCTAAGGTTGCTATCAGACCATGGTAAAAGATCTGGGCCAATTGCCACCTTGGAACCTCGTGGTGTGGTCATTTCCTCAGTAATTCATTGAATCTTTCCCACGCCTCATGAAATTGTTCCCCACCTTGTAGTGTAAATGTGGTAATGGCTCTTCTAAGGGCATTGGTTTTACCTATGGGGAAAATTTGCTTCAAGAATGCATGCTTTAGTTCCTCCCAGGTGGAGATGGGTCACCCTAAGGTTCTAAGCTAGTGAGAAGTTTTATCATTTAGGGAGAAAGGGAACATCTTAATTAAAATAATATCTAAGCTGATGTTACTTGGCTTCACAGTCCGAGCGATTCGGTCTAGGTCCTCTAGGTGTTGGAAGGGGTCCTCATTTGAGCTCCCATGAAAGTGGCTTTGAATTAAGCTAAGAACATTAGGGTTTATCTCAAAATCATCTCCCCCTTCGGGGACCCTAAAATGTGGCTCGATCCGGATAGCAGATGGATTGTAAAAATCACGGAGAGGCCTTGGTTGGCCCTCAAGAGGTTATGGTGGGTTAGGTGGGTTCAATGGGGTTGCCCTTGAGGGTTCTGCAATCAGTGTATGGCTTACATGATGGTTTGGATCTGCTGTTGTTGGAATTGGTGGTTGGCCGAGATTTGAGCTTGAATGATGGCCATAGCATCAGGTTGAAGTTGGTCTTCAATCTCCTCAATTCTTGGGTCAGCCATTTCCTCAATCCTATCCGTTGAAAAATCAAGTCTCCTCCTGATGTCCCTTTCTAAAACAAACAACTCAGGATGAAGCGATCGTCTTCCGTGCATACACTAGAGAAGAATATGGAGACGTGCGGAGAGAGATAGGTGCGAGAAAAGTGTGTGCACAATCAAGCAAACAAGTCTAGTCCTTATACTGTAGACCTAGGTGTCATAAAAGCCTTGGAAAGAGTAATCAAGTCTGCAAGCACTTAAACCTCCCTTCTCAAAGTTAATCCAGCCAGGTTGATTACAAGGGCATTGAGGGGAAGGTTCTTCCTTTGCTTTGCACCGCCGGTTCCTTTGTACCCCACAATTACGGTCGTTTGACACTTCCCTGCAGCCTAGACACCAGATTTCATGATGGGAATTAAGGCCAAGCACTTGACAAACCCAATCACTCTTCCAAGACTTAGATTAATCCTACCTAGGGCACGTCTACTCCATTTTTATATGGGGTTAGGTTAGTGCTTATGCTCAAGATATGTGATGAGGCGTTGCTGGGGGTTGTGCCGCTTAGTTAATCCAATTGTGAGTGTGTGTGCACTCAACAAAACATAATTTTTAAGCAAGGTTTTTTTAGGATGTGGTGTCTTTTAATGATTCGTCCTTGCTTTAGTGATTTTTAGGGTTGAAATTTCTCAATGGATTCAGACAATGTTTAAGTAGGCACACAATGTTTTGCACACAACGGATGATAATCTATTTCCTTTTGAAAGAATGATGTGGCTCTAAGAAAAAACCTAATGTATTCACCCTAGAGTTTATGCAATTCTACTAGATGACTTGATTTTAGTTGAAGTGGTGCAGCCCAGTACAAAGCACGGATGGCTTCATAAACATTACTTGAAAAGAAAAGAACACTCCAAAAAGATTTTTTTCAAAAACATTAGAGTGTATTTTTTTATTTGGGTGATGGATTTGAGATGTAGGTTAAGTACTCATTCACCGTGCCATTTTTGAATTTATAATTTTTTTTTATTTTTAAGCAAGCAAACAATCAGCTAACCTAGGGTTTATGCAGGAGCCTAGATGAATTTTTTTTTTTGGATAATGGAGAGATGAGACTATGCTAGGTCAAGTGATACTCACAAAAGTTCTTTACCGCTCTTTGCTCCACTCTAACAATGTGGATCACTCTTCTCTTGTTGCCGACTCACCAAGTTCCTGCAACCAAAGAACGAGAGAGAAAAGAGGGATAGAAATGTGAATACCAATGCAAGGATAAAAGTGACAAAAAGATCCGTTGCCTCCCCGGAAACAACACCAAAAACTAACGTCGTCGAAATACGTTAAGTTAATCCGTCGTTATAGCATGCGTTTGCAACATCAATTTTAAATGAAGATTTGGATTAGGTGAGTTCAAGTGTCGAACACGAGGAGACATGAAATCAGATTAGTTTGTCGCTTTAGGGTGTCACAAAAATCTTTGCTTTGTTTTCTTGCTAGAAAATGAGAGAGAGAGAGAGAGTAGGGTTAGAGACCTGAGATTATAGCATGGCGATTACTTGTGCATGCATGAAACATGATATAATGAAACAAATGGAAATATATTGCATATGTAAAATCATTTTACAAGTACAATGCTAGAGGAAAGCTTTTAAAACACATAAGCATTAAACTAGGGTAGAGAGGTGCGAAATGGAGAGGCGAAGCAGTCACGATGGTGGATGGGCTTCCGTTGATGGTTCTGCAACTCCGGGAGAGTGTGAAAGGCATGCTACGTAGAGCTAAGGAGAAGCTAGGAAGGGATGACCCTCAATGGAGTGGGTGTGGGGGATTTTATAAAGAAGGAAGGGTTTCTAAATCAGGAAGGGCTTTAGCAATGTCTAAGACATCACTAAAACCATTCCAAAAGCGTTGGTGAAGGCCTCCTCCCGTCGGTCCATCACACGCGTGCGTGATTCTCCTCTCGCGCGATCAGTGTGCACTGGATCAAAGCCGTCCGATCGACGATCGACGGTCTAGATTGTGCCTCAAGCGCGCTTGGGATGAGCGTTATCTGACGCATGCGCGATGGATGCGCGAGAGTGCACCGCATAGCGTGCCTCTTGACAGGTAGATCGTTGATCAGCAGTTCAATTTTCAGCACATGCGTCCTCCGCTGCTAATTTGAGCCTCGCCAAAGCTCGAACGTGCATCTTGCGTGTGTGAGTTGAGGCTCTCTCCGCCACGCTGCGAGCATGGATGATTGCGCAAACGTTTTTGCTGTGGAGAGTGCAGAGACATCTCGGCCATTGGATGGAGAATGGATGGCCAAGATTGCTTGATGAAGGCGCACTGGAGAGAGGGCGGTGGCTGCGAGCGCACAGATGTGACACGTGACTGGCTTTGGATCATTGATCATCAGATCAACAGCCAGAACTTCCCGAGCTTGTTGTGGGAGCTACGAAGGTCGAATTGAGGTGATTTTGAGTCTGTTGGACTCCGTTCGTCGATCCGAATCCATCCGTAAGGTCTGATTGCTCATCTGAGACTTGTTTTAATACACAGTTGCTCACATGGTCATTAAACATGAATTACAAGCAATCTTAACACAACATGTATGCCATGCTCTTAAGCCCATTATGATACGTCATTAATGCCCATATACCTTTGAGATTGACTCTAATTGATAGGATTATCACCGTTATATGTAGAGTCATCAGCGCTGGAGAAGGGAAGTCCTTCGATGAGGGAACGACGAGGAAGAAGAGGGTCAGGAGAGCTTCTGTCAGTATTGCGAGAAGCGGAAGGAGCTGAAGACTATCCCGCTGCCTATGGTATGTGGCAGTGGGTGAAGAAGCCAGAGAGAGAGGAGTCGTCGAAGCTACGGTGGAGGTGGCCGGAGAGAGAGATTTGTTGAAGAAGTATAACCAAACCAGTCTAGTTTTCGACGACATTGCAAAGGAGAAGCTTTTATAGAGCTCAGGGCAAGCTCCAGACAAGGAAATAGACGTGATTTGCTTGGGGATTAGATCAAAGAAACCCACAGATTTCTGTGGATTCGCGCGAGCTTTTCATGTAAGTTCTGATTCCTAAAACATGTCTAAACGAATCCTCACCGTGTGAACACCAATCTCACCAATTTTTGTGAGATTTGGTGGCGATCTGATGCCTCTTTAGTGCAGTCAAAAGCTGCCTAGAGGTTGGTTGTCCTCTAATGGTGGCAAGGACCCATTCCAAAGAGGATAAGGAAGTTAGGGACCCATTTGCAAGGATTTTCAAAATTTATGGGCTTGCTTGAAAGAAATAGAGTTTAAATGGACTAAAATGCAAACTAGGTCAAGATGAACTCGGGCCCAAATTTTTGTATAAACCTAATTTGTACCCAAGGAATCTGATGATAAATTCAGATGTGAGTTTTGGCCAAGTTTGACTGGGTAATTTGTGCAGAAACTTAAATTAGGGTAGAATTCCGTCTGAGACTCTGTTCAAGGTCAAAATAGGTTCAAATGGTCAAACCAAGGGTACCAAACCTCTTAGAATATTTTTATATGAATTTAAAGAATTTTAGATGAATTTTATCTTGATCAAAACATCTGTAATTCAAGCAAGTCTGAAATTAGGGCTTTAGGTGGTGATGCGATTCTCGAAACACGTGAAACCCCGTTTCTATTTGTATGGACCCTCTTATTGGACTTCAATGCTTATTAGACCTTCAATTAACCCCTAGAAAATCCCGTGGTTAATCTGCATTCATGGTATGATGCTAAAATGGCAGAATTAACCTTATTTTGGTGTTTTCTCCTCAGAATGGATTTGCATGGAATTATGGCTCTCAAGCGACTATGTGAGAGCATTTTTCAATTGATTATGATTAATTAAAGCTAGTTATGACTCATGATGGTGTTACTATCAGGTCAGTGTTGAACTTAGAAGTTGTTTGTTAGGCCTTCGAATGGGTTTAAGGTCTTGTTAGGCACTGAAGGAAATTTTAAGGTCAAGAGAGAGTGGATGTAGTTTAATGTTAGGCTTAAGCACTGGTGTTTTGGGTGTTGATGCACATAAGTAGCCCTGATTGAGCAGGTGAGGTCCTTACCTAATATGAGAAGAGGAATTGAGTTACCTTTGTTCCTAATGAAGATATGAGTCTTTGATTAGCGTTTGAAGCCAAGCTGGAGCTCAGTTGAAGAACAATTGAAGGAGATCATGTCAATTGAAGAGCTAATGTTGCTGCCATTGCACGCAAGAAGAGAGTGGGGGATTATTAGTCCCACATTAGTGGCTACAAAGCGGTTAACTGCGTATATAATGAAACCCGTCCAAGGGCTTATTGCCCGATCGGGGGTGGGCTCCGCTAGCATGCATACTTGATACCCTCTTCTAAGCATACTATTGACCATTAATTTAACCGTTGGCCTAGGAAGGGTGGCCTACAGGTGATTCATTAAGATGCTGACATATGGCTGTCGATTTGGCGTCGAGGCTATAGATTTGACTCGTGTCAGCCAATAATTTTTTTATAATTGAGGGTGCTTGTGCTTTGTGTTATCTTAACACTTAGCATGAGGGGAGGATTTATGCTAATGTGAAGCGTGCTTAATATGAGCTAAGCTTGACTTAGCTTGCGCTTAGAAGTTGGAATTAAACATTTTTTTAATGTTCATATCTTGAATGATTGAGATTCACTTGGAATTAATTGCTGATAGTAACACCATTATGGGCCATAACTAACTACAATTAGTCAGATTCAAATGATGAATTCTCTTAAATTATCATCTGAGGACCATAATTCCGCACTGATTTGATTTAAGAAGACAAAAAAATAGGGTTAATTCTGTCATTTTATAATCCAATCACAAATGCAGATTAACTACGAGGTACTCAGGAGTTAATTAAAGGTCAAATGAACATAAAAGACTAATAAGTGGACTCACACTGACTGAATCAGGGTTTCATGCATTTCGAGGATGAAAATAGTGCTGAAAACCCTAATTATCAGCGACACTTAAATTGAAAAGGTTTTGGTCAGGATAAAATCAATCTAAACCTCCTAAAATTCATGGAAAAATATTATAAGAGGCTTGGTACTTTCACTTTGACCATTTAAACCCATTTTGACCAAGAACAGAGATTTAGACGGGAATCTACCTTGATTTAGGCTTCTGTGCAGTTTATCCTATCAAACGTGGTAACCATTAGATTCCTTGAGTCCAAATTAGGTTAACACCAAAATTTAGGCCTAATAAGAATCCATCTTGACCTAATTTGCATTTTAGCTCCTAAAAACTCTATTTCTCACATCCAGACCCCTAGGTTTCAAGTTTATTACCACATGGCCCCTAATTTTCTTGTCGTCTTTATAAAGAGGCCCTTGCCACCTTTGAAGGTCAAAACAGAACCTTCAACGCTAACCACCAACACTCAAGAGAGAAAATCTCTCTCAAATCTCCTCCAAATCCCTCCAAAATTAGAAGGATTGATGTTCAGATGATGAGGAATCAAACCAACCACATTTCAGAGATTGATATTGATCATAGAGCTCAGGAGAGCTAAAGAAAATTGTTGGATCTTGGTTTCCAAATCTGTGACCTAATCGAGCGAATTTCTCCAATTTGAGCTCGCAATTGAGCTCTATTTAAACTCCTCAATATTCCACGATCCACTCTAGTCCGATTTAAGCCAAAATCACCTCTTCCTTCTCTTCTCCAGCCACCTCCGACCATGACTCAGGCAAGCCTCCCCAACCCCTTCCTTTGGCCGACCAATGGTCATATTGATCGACACTCCTTCCTTGCCTTCTTCCTCTCCTCGCTGACCACAGCAGGAGCTGCCTACCTCTTCTTCCTCACCGCTTGACCTCACCAGAGGGTTCAACATCTCTGCGTCCAGCGAGGCAAGCCGCCACAGTTCTCTCCCCCTTTCGTCCAATAATTAGGTTCTTGTTCTCCCTCTCTCTCTCCCTAGATTAGGAATAAGCCCTTAGGTCTTAGTTTCCACCGCTGATCACCGCTCTCTCCCATCATCTTCCCCAGCTCTGGCCACACCTCTGGAAAGGCCACCATGCCACTACATTTCATCAAACTCAAGGCCACAACTCCCAAAACCTTCCCCACACCACGTAGGTCAGAAGACCTCTACCTATTCAGAATTTCATCCACTCTACACCCCCGGCGAACAAACCCATCCTCTGTCATCATCTCTGTCACCGATAGACCACCACACTCCATGAAACACCTCGCATCCACCACCGTTGCACTCCACACACCTCGACGAAGGTCCTAAACTATCTAATTAGGGCTTAGAGCCCGTGTTTATCATTTCAAGCCTCAGTCGCCGTTGACAAATCCATCGCCACCAACCACCGCTGTCCAACGATCATCCACAATGCCACCACCTTCTTAGAATGCGGAATCACTTCACGACCTCAGTTGTGCCTCCAATTGAAGGAAGACGCCTTACAGTAGCTGTAATTGATGAGAGATCTCAACCTGCTGCAACACGTGAAGAGCTCTAGCTAAAAGTCCCACATTGTTGATTTTTGAAAAAAAAATGATATTTATTGAATGATGTGGGTAGCCTTATCACCTCAGACACTGGGGGTGAGGTCCCCTCACTCTTGACCGCTGATTGCACAGCAAGCTACCCTTATAAATATGTCATCTTATGTTATTTCCTAGCATTACCCATGCATTTTAGGTAGCCATACTTGCGTTTGTAAATATTCATTTGCATGCAATTTTAAAGAGGGGAAGATAGTGAGAGCAAATGACCATTCAATCCACTTCAATTTCATAACAATCTATCCCATCTCAAACACACATAATAATTAACATCTTCATTATGTGCTTGCATTGCAAATTCACCACCCTTATTTTATTTCATTCTTCCACCAACCGACTACATTTGCAGGGAGAGGCGCACGCTCCCTCATACCATTTCATGGGGAGAGGCACACTCTCTCTCTATAAAAGAGCATGCACCTCTCCCCTGCAGGGGGAATCGGCGATCACCCTCACTTCCACCTCCAGCCATTCCTTCCATACCATCAAACAATGTACTACCTCTCACTCTCTCCCTCTCTTCCTCTCTCATACACAGCTCCTCTTCTCACCAGTTGAGAAGAGGCACACTATGTGCAAGAGAAGCTTGCCATGGTCTCAAACCCCACGGTGAGCTCCACCACAACCCAGCTCCTTCGCGAGCAAGTGGGTGTGGTGGATTCCCTATTTTGACTTTTATTTGCGTTGCTTTGTTTGGTTTTCTGTTTCGTCACCTTCGCCATTACTGTAAGGCTTCAAGCTCTGAAGCTCGGTCAAAGCTGTCGTGCTCTCCAGCCACCTTTCCCACACATCTCTGCAAGCCTTAGGCTCCCCTTTCGCATGCATGCGTGCACTTTCCAGCTTCTCCGCGCCTCCTGCACGCTGCACCACCTCAACCAGTCACGTTCTAGCACGTGCACTGTAGCGCAATATTCACTTGTCTCTGCGCGACACTGTAGCCACCAGCAAGCTTCTCACTTAGTCGATGGCACCGCGCTCTCTCTCCTCAGTGCTACCGCCTCCACCCGGTCATCCCCTACGCCTGCTCTTCACCCTGCATGTGAGCCTCACACACTTAGCACCAGACGACGCACCACTTCTCCAGATGCCTTAACTCTCACACCCTCTCACACACACAGACACTCACTCTTACACACGCACACATATACATACATATATATATATATACATATATATATATATATGTGTGTATATATATATATATATGTATAACCACATTCTCTCATACACACATACACCTCACATCTCCTACCCACACACCCGTGCACCTACCCTTCGCCACGCATCAAATCGAAGGAATATGCAGACTAGTTGCGAATATTTTCCGATATTCGTGCAAAGCAAGCTTTCCACCCACACCCACACACATCCGCTCCACACTCCACGTGGCACTTAGTCTTGTTGGTTGCGTCTTGCTAGACGTGGACCAACTTGACACCGTACTACATCCCATCCCCATTTCCATCTCCAACCCTATTTATATAGTATCTATATATCTATATCTATTCTACATCCACTTATATATATATATATATATATATATATATAGACACTAAGCTAAGTATCTCTTTTCATTTCTTTCCTTGCATTTTATTTTGTTTTCATTTGTCTTTCATTCTTGCTATTAAAAAGACCAAAAAAGTATAAAAGAGAAAAAATAATTCTTGTCTTGCAGGTACCCGATCTTGTGAGTGACAAGATCAATTTTGGAAACCTAAATTGGCTTCAAGCCAAGGACCATTTGGCTCAAGGCCAAGGACTTCATTTTTGAGGGTGTGCCTCAAGGACAACATTATCACAAAAATCTTAAAAGTAGAAAAAAAAATAAAAAACATAATAAATGCAAGGAAGAGATACGTTCTAGGAAAGGCGTAGAAACTTTTTAACCTCCTAATTACTGCCTCCCTAAGATCAACCTTGGGCCTAAAAGTAACCAAAATAAAATCAAGTAAGCCAGGTTAGAATTTTTGTGAAACTGGTGTAGACTTAATTTAGGTTAACTCACTATACTAATTTCGACGATAATATCGCCATATTAAATAAGCCCATCCGAGTCCGCAACAACCGCACACCCTTGCCTGTGCCCACATGCACATGGTCCTAGACCTTGACCTGTTTTCCCAACCCGACTATCCTAAACCCGATTTAGAGAAAGAGGAAAGGGAAAATTCTGAGGGAGGAGGGGTGGGTTTTGCACTGTTGAACCTCGGGTTTCGTGCCCAACACTTGGGAAAATTCAAAGCTATCTAGGGCTTATTACGTAAGCCATCTTATGCTTGGATCCAATTCTAATCTGTAAAGGAGTTGACTCTAATAATGGTTTGAGGCTACTGTTGAAACATCAATTCTGACTTGGTTTGAGAAACTTGGGATATTGTGCTTAATTGTTGGGGATATTTTATGGTTTCAACCACCATTTTTCTCTTTTTATTTTTACTCTAAGATACATTTTGAAGCATTAATTGATTATTCTATTTGAGATTGACTATTCATTTCATTATTATTCTTGATTGTTCTAATTAGTGGATTGATTTGCTACACTTGCTCCTTGCAAACGAGCTCGGAACTCATTATTTTTTCAAGTTTTATAAATTTAAATGTCATATCGATTTTTGTCACTATTCTACGATGCATTATTTTCTTAACTACGACGATTTTCAACACAACAATTGCCATGCATATTATTTAATTTTTGCAAATGGTTCATGTTCCTAAATGTATACTAATTATGTCATTAAGCTAGTAGTAACTTAAGTATTCTAATTAAGCTAAGTATATTATATAATGTAATTAAGCTAATGTAATCTAAGTAGACTAATTAAGTATAGCATAAGTTAAATATTTAAATAACACAGTAAGTTAGTTAAGTATATAAGTTAAGTATTGTATTAAGTTATATAATTGTAGTGATTTAAGTAAAACCTTAGGTAGATAAATTAAATAATAGTTATTTATAAGTTATACTTGTAAGTTAATTAAGTATTAAGTTATTAACTTAAGAACCTAAATTAGAGTTATTAATAGTTAAACTATTTAAGTAGGTTACTAATGAATAATTATGCATAGTAAATTATACATTAGTAATTATACTTAAGTGCTCTAAGATAACCTATATGAAGTAGTATAGACTTAAGTTATCTATCTATTGTGCATTATAACCTAAGTATATAATATATATATTATAAGCTAAGTAATAAGCATAACTTGTTAATTAATAATCTTTAGTATTATTAAGTGTAAATAATATAATTAAGAAAACAAAAATAATTCAAGAGAATAATTGGTGAATTAAGCTAAAATAAGCCACCCAACGAATGACCCGGACTCAACCTAGTATAAATTTATAAAATATGTTGGTTATCTTGCTCTCTATACTACAACACAACGACAATTATTATAAATGCAAGAAAACTTAACATCAGTTTGTCAACCAACAAGTATTTTTGTTTTGATAATTTTTTTGTCTTTTGTTGTTTTTGTCCCCCCTCCCCCGCTTAGCTTTGGATTATCTCTAGTACAGAATTGTATCACCTATCCTCAAAGAGGCCCTTGCTCCGATGTTATGATGACACCATCCAAGGCACCTCTTGGGAGCTCTACACCCGAACACCTCATGGCTCCATGAGAGGAACCTTCAACGAATCTAGGCTCTCACTTCGATACTTCGAGATAGTACAGTTTGAGACACCTAAATTGCAAAATGTGCTTATAAGCTCCATGTATAAATATAAATATTGATATGTAGCAAGTAGCAAGGTGGTGACATGTTATCATCACTTCCTAGTAGGAAAGTTTTTTCTCTTTCTCAGGGGCAGGAACTCATTCAATCAAACTATTTCAGGTTTTCTCCTAAGATAAACAATGGGGTTTGTTTTCATATTGATTTTCCTTTTGTAGGCCTTATGTAATAAATGGAAAAAGTTTGACACTTGGGTTTCAAAAAGTATCCAAACTTTTGGGTCAAAAGCTAAGTCCAATACTATTCTCGCCACTAACCGATATCCAAGGGTTAGTTATTTCCAGGGGTTCCAGATAAATCAAGTTCTTAAGGGATACACTTAATCATTTAAGTGTGGTTTAGACCTGAAAAGTCTAACCCAAAGATCCTTGAATCTATCCCTTAGTTTGATAATGATCAAATATCCTGTTGTACCTTTATTAACAAAAGTACAACTTTAGTCCCAAGTTTTTGTAAATCCTCGTAATTATATATATATATATTTTGGAAAATATATGTAAAAATGTCAAAATTTAGGTTTTGAAATAGTGTAAAATGTCCAATTTGAATTAAAGTATCCCCTCATGCTTACGATACGCAATGTCCTCATGCATAAGAAGGGGTAAAAGATATCACCTGAGAAGGAGATGGTTGGGATTTGGATCAGAGTTTTTAAGAACCTGTAATGCATGCAAAATAAAAGGAAAAATATGGGAAAATAAGAAATGATGGGTTACCTCCCAACAAGGGTTGTCTTTTACGGTTAGGCATAGTAGGTATCAAGGCACGGGAATGTCATGGAGGTAATTGGAAACTTGGAAATACTCTTCAAGCAATTTTTCCTCTTGTGCCCCAAAAGGATGAGAATTGATAATCGGGGCATAGTTGGATCTTGTTTAAGGAAAACATAATTTAACAAATCCAGCAAAGGTTTTAATTCTAAATGTGGGCTAGGCTCAAGAAGTTTAAATGTAAGGTCCAAAGTGGGGGTTGGGTTTGGATGGTCAGGGGTTAGTAGATGTGGTGAAGTCAGGGTGGGAGGGTGTGGTGACCCGGGAATAGTGGTTAAGGTACAACAAGTCCCCATATGTGAAATGTTCATTGTGTCTACAACCAATTGTTCTATTTTAGAATTTGAGTGAAAGAAGTCCCGCTCATGAATAGCGGTCAAAGCAAAATAGGTCCCAATTTGCATAGATTCTTTTACCAATTGTTCTATTTCAAATTCTGATTCATCAAAGAAATCTATCTCGTGAAATCTCCTGGAAGCTTGAAAAATATCCAAAGTAATAGTCTGACCATCACAAGGAATGTCTATTTTTCCAGAGTTGCAATTAATATTAACTTTAGTGGTGACCAAGAAAGGTCTTCCAAGGATGATGGGGGCATTCTTTAGGGCCTCTGGTACTTCAATGTCCGGTACCAAATAATCTACAGGAATAAATAGTTCTAGACCCGAATGATCACATCCTTTACAATTCCCTCAGGTTTAATCACAGATCGATCTTCCGATTGTAGTGTGATGTGCACCTCATCATGAACCCTAACTAGCACATTTTGACCTAATAAATTGAACAAAAGCTCCTACAAAACCTAAGGATAAGCCTAAATTTGAGAATTACAAATCTGAGAATAAAATAATTCATAAGAGGTAAAACTGCAATTTTACCATTGCAGTGCATAAATGAGATTTCTAAGGGTCTAGGCACAGGTCAAATGGACCTAATAAGAGAAAAAGTGGGATGACTTGATCAGGAAAGGGTTATGACGAAATCTGGGAATTAAATGACATTCTGTAATCCTAAAACAAACCCACTCTAATTCACGAAGTTTCAGGCAAGATAAAAATTAATTAAACCCTCTAAAATTCATAAAAAAATATTTCCTAGGGTTTAGAACCTTCAATTTGGCCATTGGAACCTATCTTGACCTAAATTGAGAGCCATACCCAATTTTTGACCTAATTTAGGTTTTTGTGCAAAATGTCTAGTCAAACTTGGTCAAACATAAAATCCAACCTCACCATTAGATCCCTTAGGTCCAAATTAGGTTTATACCAAAATTTGGACCTAAGGGTAGGTCGCCTTGACCCACTTTACAAAACGGTCCTCAATAATTACTTTTTGACCCTTAACTTTTTGACTTTCGCAGAGACCCCCCTACCTTTATTGTCTCTTTCTTCAAAAGGGTCCCTCTTCCCCCGCACTACACATGCCATACCTTTGGCGACTTTTGGCGGAGGATGGCGCTGCACTGACCTGGGGAGCCAGCCCCAGATTTGAAAGGACTCCTCGCGTTGTCCTCTTCTGCATGGGCCGGTTCCCATGCCCAGCCGACCACCATACCTCTCGTGCGAACACTTGAGACGTATGGGTCTTTTTCCAACCATGCCTCCGGCGAGGATCCCACGTCTCCTCGCGTTTCCCTCCCGGCCAACACCTATTTAAGGAACGGCAGCCCCTACCGCTTCCGGGGAGCTTGCCTTGGCCAAGGAAATCCCTCAAAATTCGTCTCCTCCTCCTCCGGCCATTCCCCCGCAGGCTGCGGCAATCCTCCTCCTCCGCTCTCGTCACCCTGCCACCATACCAGTGGCAGGGTTACCTTCACCGTCGTCCACTGTGCATGGTCGTACCAGCATGCACCTTCCAGCACCTCTTCCTTGTCGCCGTCTTCTCCCCTAGGCGCTGTCTTCTCTGGCGACGGCAGCACAGCTGCTCGCCGCCCCCTCCTCCTCTTTCGTCTGCTAAGTAGGTAACAACTATTCCCCTTTTTCCCCTCTTCATTTCCCCCTTATCTATTTCCTAAATCACTCACTGCCACATGCCGACCACCATAAAGTTCTCCACCTCTGGCAGACCACCGGCAAGGCGCAACCATTGCATCACACCTCCACACGCCTCGCTAGACACCCCACGAGCTCCGCCACAACTCACTGATCACAACCCCCCTTTCCATTCACCGCCACACACTCCTGACACGCCCCCCAAACAAACCCACCTGCACAGCCACAGGGTGACCTAGGCACGCACACCCAGGCCATCCTGTGCCACTCTGACCACCGGGCCATCTTCGCCGTGCTTCGACAAACCTCCCCGAATGATTTAACGTGGCCGAAAGGCCATGCTATTGATTTCAGGGTCAGGTCACTCTCCGCCATTATCACCGAGCTTGAAGCAAGCTTCAAGCTGCTCCAGGTCGCGCTCAACTCCAGGCGAAGCCCTCTGGTGGTGCGGGTTTGCAGCACGCAAGCACCCAGACTCCAAGTGGAATCGAGAGACTCCACGCCTGCTACAATTGCGGAGCTTACGTCCAGCAGGTGCCAGCAGAAGTGGGTGGGACATTTACTCCCACCTCGTTAGTTTGCAAGCACCCTACCGCGCTTAAGTTGAATTGGTGTTTCTGGCTTATCGCCTCGAAACACACTGGGGTGAGGTCCGTCGCCCCCGCCACGCCTCGTCCGCGACACTTCCCCTGTAGATCTAGCACCCAGATCCGACTACCTTGCATGTGCACACCTTGTGCACCACCCACGCCGGTGCACCTGGTCCCGGACACGTCACCCAACCCGCATACTCGGTTAAGGCTCTGGGAGAGCGAACCCTGGAGTGAATTTGAGAGAGAGAGACGTGGGGAGGTAGGGGTTAGGTTTTGCCTAACCGTGCATTGTGTAGGAAAGCAGGAGAAGGAGGAGGAAGGAGTGTAGCAGCGAGAAGAAGAGGAGAAGGAGAAAGAAGGAAGAAGAAGTCAGGAAAGGACTCGCACAGCAAAGGAGGAAGATGAAGGCGGCACTGTAGTTGCAGAAAAGTTGAGGAGAAGAAAGAAAGAAAAAGAAGAACTTGGTGCAGCAGAGAAGAAGAAGCGAGAAGAGAAAGCAAAGGCACAGGACAGAAGGAAAGGAAGAAAAA
The DNA here is from genome assembly GCA_037157565.1 of Thalassia testudinum. Classification (NCBI taxonomy): domain Eukaryota; kingdom Viridiplantae; phylum Streptophyta; class Magnoliopsida; order Alismatales; family Hydrocharitaceae; genus Thalassia; species Thalassia testudinum. The sequence goes on along the minus strand of JAZHRO010000047.1, from coordinate 25,984,212 downwards.
GGAGGAGGCACAGCTCAACAGAGAAGAAGAAGAAGCCAAGAGGAAGAAGATCCAGTAGCAACGGCAGCTGAAGAGGCAAAACACTGTAGCAAGTGGAGTTTAAGACGTCTGACCCTTGGAGTCGGACGTCTGAAAAGAGAAAGAGAGAGAAGAACAGAAAAATCAATTTTCCTTTCTCCAATCTTTTTGTAAAATAGTATATATATATTGTAAATTGTGATTTTGTACGCTCCTAGAATCAAGTGTTGCTTCCTGAGTTTGACCTCGGAGATTTTCTATTTTCAAGTAATAAAATACATAATACAAACTGGTGCCCTCGCGGTACCATAGTGTCACTTCAATTGCCTTCAACTCACCAAATTGAAATTCTTCAAATAGAATAGTGGGGATAAGGTTAATGGAGGCACCCAAGCAGAGTGCGATCAAATGTCATTCCATTAATGACAATGGAAATCAACGGCTAATTGCACAGCAACCATAGGACTTAATCAACCTAAATTAAGTTAGATCCTAGCTTAACTCGTGAATATATAATGCATGCATAAGCTGCATATTTTGTATCATAATTATTTTACGTAGATGTTTATAGAATAATGTCATTCTACCTTACTAATTAGTGAATAATTATATTTTCAGATAATAAGGAGCTCAGGAGATGTCCTGAGATTGAATAAAAGCTGGATAGAAGCTGGACCTGTAGCGGAGCTGGAGCGGGAGCTTGGAAAAAAGAAGAATTGAAGGTAGAGAGTAAGAGAAAGATAGACTAGGTTACTTGAAGGAATAAATGCAGAAAAAGAGGTAATGAAGAACTTAGGATAACCCGATCCCTATCCATTGTTTCCTAGGATAGCCTTATCCTTGCTCCTACCCCTAAGCCACCCTCTTACTAGGTTAAATTAGCATATATAGAACCCAAAACATGGATAGTGATATCCATGTTCTTATCCACACTATCCCTACCCTTATCCTCCACCTACGATATCTATATCCCTAATCCTAAATTTCCCCTACTTTGGTCAAAACCTAGATAATGTTATCCAAATTTCATTATCCATTATCCATAAACCCTATTCATTATCCCTATTCTTAATCCATACTTTAAAATCCTATTGAGGTTGATAGAACCTTCAATTGACTCAATTTGAGTCAATTGGGTCAACCACAATCTAATTGGGTTTAGTTGGACCTGATTAGGCTAACCCTAGGCTAATTAGGCTCATGGTAGCCTAATTAGACTCTACTCAAACCCAATCACTTAACCTACACCCAATTAGGTGCACTCATATTTGATTGGGTGCATCTAAACCCAATTGGATCTACCCAGGATCCAATTGATCCATCTCTACCCACACATGTCTAATTAGGCTCAGTAGAACTTAATTAAACTCAACCTAGACCTCATTAAGTTCACATACACACCTACTAGGATCACCCTAGCCCAATTAGACACACACACATCTAATTAGACTAGGACCTACCCTATTAGACATAAACCATTAGATCCTAGGCTAACCCAACCCAATAAAACCTAAGCCTACACAACTTAACATTACCAAAAACCTTACCAGAACCCTGACAACTTTACCCTACACTTAGTCCACAAAACCCTAACCTATTACCCTCCAAAAGTGAGTGCCACCTAAACCCTAGCCCTAACACCCATAGCTGGCCACCACACCCCCCTCCTCTTATTTATACACCGCCTAAGGTCACCCAATCTCTCATCTTCTTCCTCCCTCCATTCAACCATATCTCCTCCTCCACCTTAAGCCTCCTCCTACCACCTCTCCAAGGCCGTCCACCACCACCTTGGTGGTCGACCTCCTCCCTCCTTCCACCTCCAAGCCACATGGCCACCAAGGACCACCCTTGGTGCCCTTATTCTCTCTAGTAGTATTGTTCTTCTTAGATCCTTATTTTCTGCATTCTATTTTATGCAAGCAACTAGTTTATTTTCTCCTCTATTAGCATGCCTAGACTCTCCATGAATTTTAGGTGTGCACTACTCTCGTGGTGTGTAGACAGGCCCCCATACCTACGATCTAGCCATCACTATCCTCCAGTGCTGACAACTTTACAAGCAATCCTGGAGGGATGGTTTTCTATTAGATAGATTTTTATTGCTGCAACTTTTATTCCTGTTAAGCTTTCCTCTAGTTTTGTTTTTGAAAATCTTTATGTTATTTAGATTATCAATGCAATCAAGTTTATTTTCATTTCAATCTACATTGTGATAATTTGATTTCACACTATTTGATTTCATCTCTTAGTCATTAAATCACACACCTAATAAGTAGGTTAAGTTATTTGGTTGATTGATTTTGCATAGTTAGGTTAAGAAAAAGTAATAAAATGGTAGCTCCCGCCTACATAAGCAAATTGGTAATAAATCCAAACTCACCCGATGTTACGCACGTTATACGCGAATTTCACAATGAGTGTTATTCTTATATGTTTTACATTTACTTGTGCTACATGATGATTATGCAATTTAAGAGAGCGACCAGGGAATTTGCTGTCCAAGAGATCAGTCACCATCTCTAGGTTCTAGGTTAGGATTTTCGGTTTTCGCTTTAGATTTAGGATAGTTTTAATTTCGCAAGCAAAGAAGAACAAAAAGATAAAAAATCAAAATTGCTTTCATAATCACTACCTCCTAAAGCTCGACTTGGACTCATCTAGAGTTTCATTATTTTATTTTTGTTTAGATTCAATTTTGCATCTATACTACATCATAATACTTATTAATCTCGCATTTTCAACTCTAACAAATGGCGTCGTTGCCAGGGAAGCGACGTGATTATGATTATTGATTTTTGATCAATTTGTATTTGCTTGCTTTTTGGTGTGCAAGAATCAAGCATGAATCTGTGCATGCATTGAGTGTGGGTGAAGAAAAAAAATAGGTCCACACTTTCCATTCTTTAGCTAGTCTCAATTTTCTTTTTCCTCAGATCTTATGTTATATTTTGAATCTTAGGTTAGCATTACTTGTTTTTGCTTTATTAAAAAAATAGAAGAAAAAAGAAAAGAAAAATTAAATTCATTTTGGAATTTAATTTTTGAAAAAAAGAATTAGTAAAGAGATTTTTCAATTCAAAAACTTTTTTAAAAGCCTCTTTGCTATTTTTAGAAGCTCAGCCAGCATTTTTTGTACAATTTAAAAATTCAATTGGCTAGTATTTACCAACTCAAAAATTTTAAAATTTGATCTGAATGTAGTTTTTGAAATCAACTTTCTAATGCCACCTTTCGTTTAAGAAAATTTGCACAATACAAATTTTAACAATTTGTACTATGAACACGGGTCAAACCAGATCAAAATCTACTTTTGTTCATCTTTAAAAATTTATTCAGACCAATATAGAAATCTAATTGAACTGAAATTTGTTGGGTTTTAAAGCCAGTAAATTGACTATATTTAATTATTTTTCATGGTTTTTTGGATCGGTCCTTCTACTGTTTCAAGTTGAAATACTAATAGAGGGTCTGTCTACCCTATCCGACCCCTAGTCAATATAAAATCAATATCAAATCACTTGAAACAATAAAAATTCCATAAAAATACTCAGTAAAAAGATAATTTATAAATAACTTGACCCTTCAAATTTTACATTGTTTGGATTCCTAATCTACTTAGAGAGTAATTTGAAGTTAGTGCTTGATCTATTTACTAATTTTTAGAAGTTGCATAAACCCTAGATTGAAAACTTTAGGGTTTTTATTGGCTTTAGAGACCCACTTGACTTGATTAGGACCTAATTAGGTCCATTGCCTAGTAGGTGAGAGGTTTGATTGCTTGGTTAACCACCTCACCTGCCTAGATTTAAAAGTGATTCATCTACAAACTTAGGTAATACAACTAGGTCCATTGCAGGAGTTGGGGTTAATTAAATCAAAAGAAAAAATATATATATCTTAACCCGACTTGTTATTACTTGTCTAAGTGAATAGTCCAAATTTCTTTGGTGAAACCTAGTGTCTAAGCCTGCATGGTAGTGCCAAACGACTGCGGCTAAGGGGTATTAAGGAGCCTCACACCAAATCTTCCCTTTAGTCCCTTCATACTCAAGTTGGCTAGGTTAACCTAAGAAATGGGGATTTCATTCATTTGTTTTATAACAAGTAAAAATCCTAAATCAAAACTTGAATTTGAAAATCCGGTCACTTAATTAAAGGACCATATCTGTATTACAAAGCCTTTTCCTTGTGTACTCATCTGCACTAGCCCTTATAGTTGGTGTATGCAAGGGAGAAGGTCTTTGAGACCTAAGCTGGTTGGCCCTTGGGAACCTACCCCAAGGCCACCTAGGCGACTCTTTTCGTCGCCTCTTTCCTCCTCTTCCCACCCCTCCACTTCGTTAGCCCAAATGGCTAACCCAAATCTTAACCCTAGGCCCAAGGGAAACCAAAATCCCATGGCTCTACCGAAGGCCCGTGTCGCTGCATCTGAGGTTTGGCTCTAGCAGAGCATTGATCGAATCTTGAATACTCTAGATAGAATGCAGCATCCACCAGGAGGAGAACAGCTACAGGATTTTTACGATCCGGCTACACAGATCATTCCACCGTAAGTCTGAATTCCCATAGGTGGTGATGTGTTTGAGTTGAAGCCAAATGTGATAAGTCTGATTTAGACGTATTTTTATGGTAACTCAAACAAAGAGCCATTCCAGCACATAGAGGATCTAAGTCGAATCGCTAAAACGGTTCGACCCAGACATGTTGATATTGGAATTGTCCTCATGAAGCTTTTCTCGTTCTCGCTGAGGGATAAAGCTTCCATTGGTTCAAGACCATCGGGAGGCTAGTTGGTACCTAGGAAGAATTATGCTAAGAATTCCTCCAAAAGTTCTTCTCGATAGGTCGAACAAACGCAATGAGGTGGGCAATCACGACTTTTTCCCAGGGATTTGGGGAAAAGTTGCATGATGCCTGAGATTGATTTCATGACCTTCTCCGAAAGTGTTCCCACCATGGTGTACCCCAATGGTACCTTGCTTAAATCTTTTACCATGTTCTAGATGATACACATCAGTATCTGATTGATGCATCTAGTGGCGAGAACTTCCTCGCTAAAAACGAAAAGTGTGCATTTGAATTATTCAAGTCTTTAGTAGAGAACTCCATGAATGCAGCCTCGATGAACCAAATCCACAGCCTGGATGAGCTGTTGTACATGAGGCTTATGTAGAGTCAAGATGAGTCGACATGGACATCATCACCAAGAAGCTAGACAAGGTAGATCTACTGGACAAGAAGCTCGATGAACTAATTCATTCTCATCCAGGATATTCAGGTAACGGTACTTCATCTCGCTATTCCTCTGCATCTCGAGCCCCCCAACTCGAGTACATATGCTCACTCGGGATGTATCTTCTCCTTTTGTCCTTTCACGAGGTTCTGCTTATCAGGAACCCATGAACAATTTGGAGCTAGCACCTTATGATCAGGGCTATGCACCTCACAAAGATTACGGTGCGTATTCCCTTGATGAATATACATCTCAGACATCTTCGACCTATGAAGATGTTAGCGCTATCCAAGGATACGAGCGTAACAACCTGTATTCTGAGAGGTATAACCCTGGTTGGCACCAGCATCCAAACTTCTAGTCTGGGAACTCATAGAGACCCAATCAAGATCCATAGCAACGGACCAGGCAGTACGGGAATGTGGCAAACACGTACCAAAGGCAACAATCATTCCCACAGCAAACACACTATTTATCAGCCATCGCACAATGCTGCCTCTAACCCCCACAGTAGGATGACACAGTTGAGGAACTAAGGAACGAATTGAAACAAATGGAAAAGCGCTACCTCACTATGATTGAGATGCTTATGTAGGAGAGAAAGAACCATGCACAGGAGAATAGATCACAGGGAGCCTTGCCCTCCCAACCCATCCCAAACCTGAGGCAAGTGTAGAACCAGGGTATCCCACCTAGGTTCCAAGCACCACAGGGACAAGCACATGCAGTACTTCAGGCACGTCCTGTACCCCCTTGATATTCTTTGCCTCAATTTGCTCTATTGTCGGTCCCGCCTACTCTGCTCCTTTCACTCCTCCACCTTAGAGACAGTATGTCGATGTGAAAGCTGTTACTTTGAGTGGGAAGACTACACATGACCCACCATATAGGCAGGTGTGTCATGATTTATCGTGTCCTCCACCTCAAGATGGCTCACCTTCTTTCTCTTACCTCAATTAAGAGCCTCCTAAGGTGGATAAAGGTAAACTACCTAGTGTTGACCTTAAGATTCCTATCCCTTTTACTAGAGCTTTTACGTGGGATTTAACAAAGAAAAGGGATCAAAGAAATTTGTGGACCCGAAGGTAATGTTCAAGGAAGTACATATTCAGGTCCCCCTCCTCAAAGCTATAGATCACATCCCTACTGTCACCAGGTTCTTCAAGGACTATTGTACCCCAAGGCGGCAATAGTAGAATGGACGACAGGTAATATTGTTTAAGGAAGCTAATGCAGTTATCTTGGCTGACTTATTGTCGAAAAAGAAAGACCCTGGTACACCACTCATCTCCTGCTACTTGCAGGATTCTCCATTTGATCAGGCCCTTTTAGATTTGGGTTTGTCCATCAACTTGACTCCCACCGCTATATATGGTCAATTTCTATTCAGGGAGTTAAAGCCCACCTCGGTAACCATTCAATTGGCTAACCGAAAGGTGAAAACACCGACGCGGGTGGTTGAAAATGTCACAGTAAAAGTTTGTGGATTCTGCTTTCCAGCAAACTTTTTTGTAGTAGACATGGAGGTTCCTCCTAATCTTCATGATGCACCAATCATTTCGGGTCGCCCATTTTTGGCGACAACCTAAGCGAACATCGATTGTGCATCTGGGTGTATAGAGTTTGCCCTAGGTAGTGAGAGACATAGATTAGACATTTTTAGGGCATCTAAGAACTTCGATTGTGATCTAATCGAGGAGGATGGTGAAGATGAGGATACGACTTAATGTGGAAACATTGGGCTTCTTTGTACCCGATGTCTCATTCATCTTCACTTTCAAGGATTTTGGACAATGATCCACATAGGACTAAGATTGATGCACTGCACATTTCATCATTCCCGGAATCTGACCACTTGGGGTGTCTCTCTAATCCTGACATCCTAAATCTTAGAGACTCTAATTTATTGATACATCATATATTTCTGACCTACCCCTGCTAATGCAGGATGGCGTGATTGCTCCGAACGGTTTTGGCCCACCTGAGAGACATGCGGATGGGATCCTTGATCCATGTTTGCCCTTAACGGCATTTCCATACCATAGTGTAGGGAGCATGAGTTCAGTTTTTGCCAGCTCCACACAAGGGGAGGACCTGGGACACTCGATGGGACACTTTGGGCACCGACCTCTAGTCACCCTCACCTTCGTTCGGATCCAGTGGTCATAATGGTGCGAGATCTGAATTTTGCTTCCTCACTAATGCAGTCACCGCTGACCCCCCTTTAGGTACGAAATCAGCAAGCAATAATGCGTACCAAGAATATCAGATATACACTATTGATTCTACTCCCCCTTCCCTGTGGGAACCTTCTCCCTCAAACAATTCTATATCCCCTCCGCCCATGATTGAACTTAAGTCTTTACCTGATTCTTTAAAATATGTATTCTTGGGCAATAATGAGACATACCCGATTATTACTAGTTCTCACTTAACCCAAGAACAGGAGTTGCAATTGATTTCTATGCATCAAGCGCATAGGGTTGCTATTAGGTGGAGTATCTTTGATCTCCATGGTATTCACCCCTCTTATTGCACTCATCATATATACACAGATGAGGGGGCAAAACCTTCTAGACAACCTCAAAGATGGCTAAATCCAAATATGCTGGAGGTTGCTAAGAAGGAGATCATCAAATGACTAGATGCTGATATTATATATCCCATATTTGACAGCTAGTGGGTGAGTTCATCTAGATCGTGCTTAAAAAGGTGGGATTCACTATTATAAAAAATTGAAAAGGCGACTCCATCCCAACTTGCACTACAACTTCATGGCAGGTCAGCATTAATTATCATAAGCTAAACACGGCTACAAAGAAAGATCATTTTCCTTTTGCTTTCATTGATCAAATCTTTGAAAGGTTAGCCAGGAGAAGCTTCCTCTATTTTCTAGATGGATACTCCAGGTATACTTAGGTTGTGATTAACCTGGATGATCAGGACAAGACAACTGTCACCTATCCCTTTGGTACATTCACTTTCAAGCGAATGCCCTTTGGCCTATGCAATGCACTCATGACTTTTCAACGTTACATGATGGCCATATTTTTAGACATGATAAGGGACTTTGTGCAAGTGTTCATGGATGATATCTCTAATTTCAAAGATGATTTTCAATCTTGTCTTAATAACCTCACTAAGATCTTGAAGAGGTGTATTGAGGTTAACCTAGTACTATCATGGGAGAAAAGCCATTTCACAGTGAGGAATGGCATAGTACTAGGCTACAGGATCTCTACTAATGGACTTGAGGTCGACCAAGTGAAGTCTGATGTCATTTACCAATTACCTCCACCTAGCTCGATCAAACAGATTAGATCTACCTTGGGTCATGACAGATTTTACAGAAGATTCATTAAAGATTTCTCGAAAATCGCTCGTCCATTGATGAATCTTCTCGTAGCCAATGTCCCATTTGATTTTGACTCCTTGTGTCTCAGCACTTTCAAGGCTTTATGAAGCATTCTATCTGAATCTCCTATTCTCCAGCCACCCGACTAGTCTCTCGATTTCGAGATTATGATGACGCCTCCGATTTCGCTGTCAGAGCTGTTCTAGGCCAGCATCGGGAGCATCACCCTTTCATCATTTACTACGCTAGCAAGATGCTAAATGAGGCTCAGTGTAATTGTACAGTCACTAAGAAAGAATTACTAGCCATAGTTTTCAGGATGGAGAAATTTTATTCTTATCTTCTTGGGTCAAAATTGATTGTTTTTACGGATCACTTAGCCCTCTAGCATTTGTTGGCAAAGAAAGATGCCAAACCTCACTTGATCAGATGGATCCTTCTATTGCAGGAGTTTGATATTGAGATCCGTGACAAAGCCGGAGCACATAATGTAGTGGCTGATCACTTATCCTGACTTGACCCAGTCCACATCCTATATTCCTTACCCATATCTGATAGTTTTCTAGATGAATCTCTATTGGTTATAGATACATCGGAGTTTCCTTGGTACACAGATATCGCGAATTATCTTGTCTCAAGCAAGACACCTGCGGGATTATCCAAGGACCAAAGCTCAAATTCTTGCTCAAAATCAAATTTTATTTTTGGGGTGACCCCCTACTTTTCCGCATTGGATTTGATCAGGTAATCAGGAGGTACGTCTCTGATTCTGAGATATCGAGTGTGTTATTTCCACAGCGATGCTTACTGTGGTCATTTCTCTGGCATGAAAATTGCTGCAAAGATTTTGTAGTCAGGTTTCTTTCGGTCGACTAGTTTTAGAGATACACATGATTTCGCCAAATGCTGTAAGCGATGCTAGTTGATAGGTTCTATAACCAAGAGAGACATGATGCCTCTCCAACCTATCTTGGTTGTGTAAGTGTTCAATGTTTGGTGCATTGACTTTATGGGCCCTTTCCCTAACTCATATGGCTTTGAGTACATCTCGTAGTAGATTGTCTCGAAGTGGGTTGAGGCTATCCCAGCGAGGTGAGCTGATCATAAAATCTTCATAACTTTTGTTAGGGAATTTATTTTTGCGAGAGTTAGTGTCCTCCATGCTCTGATTAGAGACAAGGGGAGTCATTTCATTTACGCCCATTTTCTGTCATTATTGAAAAAGCACTGTATTGCTACCCATATCACCTGCAGACCAATGGACAAGCTGAGGTGTCTAACCGACGAATCAAACTCATTTTACAAAATATGGTTAGATTCGATCGGAAGGATTGGTCCGATCAATTAATTGATGCATTATGAGCATATCGAACCATGTACAAAGCCCCGCTCGAAATGTCGCCATACTGCATGGTGTACGGAAAGGCTTGTCACCTTCCAGTTGAGTTGGAACACCATGCCTTTTGGGTGATGCAGAAATGTAATTTTAACCTCAATGCAAGAGGTTATGAAAGGAAGCTCCAGCTCAGTGAATTAGAAGAAATTCGATGGTAGGCCTACGAGAACGCAAAGATATATAAGGATAAGACAAAGGCCTTTCATGACCACCATATCAGGAGGAAATCTTTCACGCCTAACCAGTAAGTCTAGTTATTTGATTCTAAACTAAAATTCTTCGCAGGTAAGCCAAAGTCCAAGTAGACTAGCCCTTTTGTTATGATTCGCCCAAACTCTAATGGGGCAGTTCAGATCCTAGACCTGAAGACTGGGCATGTTTCTACTATGAATGGCCAGCGCCTTAAGCCATTCCTGGGCCCAGAAACCTCCTCCTGCTAAAGAAGTCATCAGCCTTCTTGAGGACGTGTGATAAATCCAGTTTATCATCATTCATATGCCCTAAAACAGATCTAGCTCTTAAGGTTTTAACTCCGCAAAAGGATTTTTGGGTTGCATTTAGGCATTTCTTAGGATAGGCATGCATTGCATTATTTTTGTAGTTTTTATATGTTTAGGGTTTAGGATAGGCAGAGAGTTGGAAACCACAAACCTTGGCACTCAGGAAGGCAGAAGATGAAGGAGAAGCTCACATCAGAGCTGGATCCAGCTGAGATCCAACTCATCACAGCTGGATCCCAGCTCATTCTAGCTGGATCAACATTTCCTTAGCTCCATTAAGCTCATCTTAGCTGAATGGTAGCTCAAGCTAATTCACCTCAGCTCCATTCAGCTCAGCTTAGCTGGATGGCAGCTCAAACTAGCTCAAAACAACTGATCTCAACTCTATTCTAGCTCCTCCCAACTAAAGACGGTTCACTAGAAGCCCTACCTGACTAGGATTAACTACTGCCATCAACTAGTCAAGCCTAGTCAGCTAAAGAAGTCATCAACCAGCTCAAGCAAGCTCAAGTCCAGCTCTCAAAGACTCAACTCAACTCGACTTGGTTGAGCTTAGCTACTTAACCAAAGCTAGTTAGCTTAACTAGCTAAGTAGTCTTCAAGAAGGTCAAACCCAGCTCACATCAGCAGAAGCCAGCTCATCTTAACTTGGCTTAGCAACCAGCAAAGAACAAGCTAGCTAATGAGCTCACATGTTGCTCCCTTCAGCAACCATCTACTTCAGTGCAACTCATTGCAGCTCCTCCTCTAAAACCCTAGCTCCTTCCACCTCCTACTCAACTCATCTACTAGCTAACCTAGCTTAGCTAATCCACCTCCATGGCTCCCACCCCTAACCCTAAAACTTCACCTAACTAGCTCCACCAATTAACCCTACCTAAGTCCACCTAAGCTACCACCAACCTCCCCATTTTGGCTCCAACTCAAAGTCATCCCTTCACCCAACCACCACCTCCAAAAGCCACCAAAAATGTGGTGTCAAACCTACCCATAACTACCCCATTTTGGCGCCACCAATTTCCTCCAAAATTCCCCCCATCTCAACCCTACACCAAAGCCCAAAACCCATCTACACCCTCCATCTAATGGTGCCAACCAAGCCCCCTTCTAGAAACCATTTTGGCACTAATTCAAAAGGGCACCAAGGGGTTTAACCACCCACAACCACCACCCATAAGATCCCTTCACTTAGCGCCAACTTTCCATGGCCAGAGGATCACCTAACCCACATGAGACCATCTTGGCCTTCCATTCAATCCACACCAACCACCACCTCTCCCTTCCTATATCTACCCCATCTAATCACCACCATAACTCATCCTCCCTTAGTTTTAATTCCACCTATATCACCTATATAATTCGACCAAGGAAGGAGAAGAAGAGAAGAAGATCAAGGGGGCAACCTACTTGCCCTTGTGCCACTCCAAGGAGGAGTTCTTCACAAAGGGAAGACAGCTAGGCAAGGAGGAGCAAGGTGGTGGACGTCCACCTTGGAGGAAAGCTTGGAGGACTACTTGAAGAAGAAACCAAGGAGAAGCCTTTTTGAGTGGGGGAGCAACCGCACTTAGAGTAAGGACCATCTATAGCTTCAACCAGAGGATCCCTTCTTTTTCTTCATCTTTCTTTATCCCTTGTATTAGCTAGTACTTTATTTATTTTTCTGTAACAAGCATTCCGCTACATGTCATCCATTTTACTAGTAATACAAGTAGTTGCCTTCACTTTCTTTCTTGCAAATTAGTGTGTTCTCATGTTCTAGTAGTTTTTGTGCACACACACCCTTTTTTTTTAATTACCCTAGGCGCACTTTCCTAGGGTGAGCTTAGAAGAAAGGATTTCTTTTTGTCACTTTAGGCATAGCTTTAGCGTAGTTCTCTTCTCTTTCAAGTGCCTGATATTTTGAAAACTATAAAAATAATAAATTCAAAAATATAAAAATACAAGTGTGGATTGGAGAGGTGAGAGAGAGAACCATCTTATGTGACTAACAATTTGACCTCCTTTGATGACCCTAGATACTCCTCTATCTAGGCTATAAATTGTAAAAGTTGATTGCGGATTTACACGTTACAACGGCATAAATGCATTAATTTACAAAATACGCATTTTCTCGCATCACTTTTTGGCGTCGTTGCCAGAGAGGCATGTCTTAGTCTCATTCAATCTCTCTCTTTTTTTATTAGATCTTCACAAAATTTTGTTTGTTTTGATTTAGGGTGCGAATCAGGAGGAGCAGGAGCGAGATTCGGATTTGCTTGGAGCAAAGGTTTCAAGTGAACTTATCTTCCCATGTACTTTAAGTTAGTACCCCCGGCCATCTCTTCCATCATCACAAAAATGTCCTAAAAAATCTTTAAATTATCAAACAAATCAAAAATATGAAAACTTAGGGTGTTGGAACCCTAAAAATCACTTTGGTGCTTGTTTGTTTCATTTTTCCACCACCTTAGTCATATTGGTGTCTTATTTTTGAAAATCCAGACTTCTGTCGTAATTTTCAAAAATCAAGTTCAGGCACTTAGGAGCTTCCTAAAATCACCAAATTTCACCCAGGCAAGTCCCCTTGAGTCAGGAACCTTGAGTCCAATTTTCAAAAAATTTTGTCTAATAGAAAAATTAAAAAATTCGCAGACTTAATAAGGGTCAGCCCTCCTTTCCTTCCTATTTTCTTACAGTCTGTGAATTTTACAAATTTTTATACTCATCAGATTTGGGCAAACTTTATATTATTGGAAACCTTGTGAAATTATTTATAGCATATAAAATTCTCAAAAATGTTTGAGGTCATTTCTGCATAATCATTTTCCTGAATCGATCATTTCTGACTCTTGACATTAGTAAGAAGAAATATTCCAAAAAAGTACCAAAAATTTTCCTAAAATCTCAAAAAAATCATTTTTGGATTCCTTGTTTGATTTCTTATCAGGTGGTGGTGTTGTTTGTCTTGTTTGAACCACCACCTAAAAAGATTTTAAAAAAGAGATTCATTTTTTAGGAGCTGCATACATAGGATTTTCACATTAGGGTCTTTGAATTTCTCTCTTAGTCACATCAATTTTAAAGGAATTGACTTCCACCAACAACTTGTTTGCTATTATTTTGTGGAACTTCAAAACCTTGTTTGAATCCTTAACAAGAAAGAATCTTAAAAGGCACTAAAATTTTAATCAAAACCCTAAAAAACTTCAACTAAAATCCTTGTTTGCAAAACCTCTTGTTTTGGCTTGGGCATCACTTCTCACCCAATTCGCACACACATATTAAAAAAGAAATAATCGGGCATTACCCAAATTAGCGCCCATCACATTCCTTGTGCACTTAAGTTTCTAGACCTAATTAAAATTTGTAGCAATTTGACCCTAATGTTTCATCAAACTCAGGCTTACAACCTAGGTCTTAATATTTCTTTAGTTGATTTCAATTCCTTCATCTATATCTGGTGTCAAACTGAAGGGTAGTGTCAAACGACTAGGCGCGGGTTTATACAAACCCCCAATGATTTTCCTAGGACATGCTTGGGCCCAACCCTCCCCTTATTCAGTCTAGCTAGATTTGTTGAGAGAACAGCTATCTGCTGTTGATTTCTTATTTCCTAGGTAGACCAAGTCTTAGGTAATTTTTAGGGAGTCACCTTTAAGTTAGGTCTAGAATTTTGTTTGCTTGATTGCACACTTCTCATCTTTCCTTCCTCTCCTCCCCATTCTTCCACTGTATGCACAGGCAGCACACTTGGAGGGACCGGTTGATTTTGCCCCCCACACAAAAAGATTGCTTTTTCCACATTCTCTCTCACTAACATTCTACAAAAATGGAAAATCAACAAAATGGGTCCACAATTCCATCCACATCCACCTCTAACTCCGCCTTTGACCCTTCCACCCAAAACCCACAGGCTAATTTTCCCATCCTTGACTTTCCTCACTTGGAGCTTCCTAAAAATCATGAGTTGCCACCTAATCAAAATCAAGCTCCCCCAGCTAATCCATTGTTGATGATGGTTGAGCAATTGGCTCAACTTCACACCAATCAACAACAATTGGCTAAGACTGTGACAAACCCAACCAATCAACAAGGTAATTTACCACATCAAAATCCTGTCGATCCTCTGAAGGATTTTTATAATCCTTAAAATTATGAAGAAAGATCGGGAGTGGTAATTCCAGTGGGAGACTTCAAGATTAAGCCAGCTATTTTGAACCTCATTAAGCATCTTCACAAAGATAATTGTTGGTGCAAGAGTACCTCGATCATTGATTTTGATGATAACAAAATACTTGTTATTTAATATTTGCATTTGAGTTACAGTTTCAGGATAAATGCAAATGGAATCAAGTGTGAAGGAGTGTAAGCTCGCATCCATGACGAATTAGAGGAGCTTGATAGGGAAGAGAAGATAGAGCTTCGCGTGGAGAAGAGAAGAGAAGAGAAGAGAAGATGGAGCTTGACAATAAGAATAAGATAGATGTCTTTTTATCTTGTTCATGTATTTCTACTTTTCATTTCCTTAGATGATTGTTAAAGAGCTCCAAAGTAACATACCATAATCCTAGGATCACTTACACAACCCTAGGATACTTAGACAATCTTTGACAAACTCAGAAAATAAATATAGAAATCAAATAGCTCGATCAAGCATCCAATCTGGACATCAGACGTCTGATCCTGACTTTTAAGACGTCTGACCTTTTGTCCAGACATCCAAAACACTTAGGCTGGTAACCTACTCTCTGTCTGCCAAATTCAGACGTCTAACCCATAGTCCAGACGTCTTATAAGATGTCTAAGAACCTTGCTAGACATCCAACAATAGGACCGTTGGATTGTCATACCTTTATCTTAGAGGATTAAGTTTAATCCGATTTACATCTACTTTCAGACGTCTGTAGAACATCCCGAACGTCTGATAAATAAGCGTCAGACAAAGATCTGACCCAAATCACCTTTTGTCAGACGATTTAGTCGTTAGGCCTCTCGGGAAATCCATTTCCATAAAGGTTTGCTTTTCCAGACGTCTAAACTCCTTGCCAGACATCTGACTCGTCATCTGTGCAATTTAACTCCACATCCCTGTTTTGATCTTGCGAAAATAGGAAGGAACCTATCTTAGAGTTAGATATCCGATTATATACCCAGACGTCTTAAAATTGAATCTTAAACATCCGTCTTGATCCAACCCCTTGCAGAAGATCAACCTTACTATAATCAAACAACCGACCTCAAATCAAACGATGACCCAGATGTCTGACCATAAAATTAGACGTCTGGTAACCCAGTCAGAATCATAAATGACCCTGATTTCGGAGAGATTTTGGACCACACTCTTGATCCTTGTTCCCAACGGCTATAAGAGGCTTCTAAGGCCTTCCAGAGCCTTCTTAGGACCTCTATAAATAGAGGAACACACTTCCCAAGCCAAGCACACCTTAACATACTACTTCCACATTATATTGTGTACAAGTGAAGAAAAAAATCAGCTAGAAGTATTGTTGCTCTCCAAGATCATCCTACACACTTGACAGCATCATCATCGCCGCACACCTGCTCTCCCATCTTCGCATACAAGAGCGTCATCGTGCCCTTGCATGGTTCACGCACTCCGCGTTGCTAGCCAACGCACTTCCTTCAAAGGGAAGTTTCTATTGCCTATAGTAGCTAGGTTTATTATATACTTTGTGGCTCTATAGGATACTTTATATATTTCCTTTGTTTGGGTATTCGTTTTGCGAATTCTGGTCTCCCGCGCAAGATAAAATACTCGTGAAGAGGAGAGGATTTGAGGTACACTACCCCCGTGTAAGTGGCGTGGTTGTAAGAGGTTAAGTCACCCTCATTTAAGTGACTTGGTTAGTGGATTTGATTAACTAGGTTGATCGGACAATCCTAAACTGAGAGGTTTAGGTGGTGGTTTTTACTCAGGTTTGGGTTTCAACCTAAAAATTCTTGTGTGCTTTGTGAGATTGGCTTTCATGTGATTGTCATATTATTTCCCCATTACTTTCATTTTTCACACTCGATCTCATCCCCCTCCCTAAGGAATTACAATAAACGCCAGTTTATCATAATTCTTATGCCCTAAAATAAATCTAGCTCTTAGGTTTTTAACTCTGCAAATGGGTTTTCAGGTTGCATTTATGCATAACCTAGGTTAGGCATGCATTGCATTCTTTTTGTTTCTAACATGTTTACTTGAGTGTTAAGGATAAGCAGATGATCAAACCTCTAAAACCCTAGCACTTAAGAAGGCAAAAAGTGAAGGAGAAGATCAAATCAGCTAAACTCTAGTTGTATCTAGCTCAGCTTAGCCGGATGTCAGCTCACATGGGCTTGGTTTAACCATCTCCAGAACAATTCAGCTCATCTTAGCTGGATGTTAGCTCAAGGTTGCTCAACTCACCTCAACTGAACTCAACTCAGCTCAGATCTAGCTCAACTTGGTTGAGTCTAGCTCATCCTAGCTTCAATCAGTTCACTGAGAGCTCTAGCTAGCTTAGCTTAATTGACGGGAGTTCATTCCAACTCCAGCTCAACTCATTCCAACTCATCCTAGCTTTACTCAACCCACAGGAGCTCCAGTCAACTTGGCTCAGCTACTAGTCTTCAGCTTGCTAAGCTAGGTTAGCAAAGAAGTCAACAGTCGGCTTCCCCGAGCTCCAGAATAGTTGAGACAAGCTCAACTTAGCTCAACCTATTCAACTTAGTATCTAACAAAGAACTAGCTAGCTAAGGTTGAGTAGCTGAGCTCCCAAGAAAACTTCTTCAGCAACTGTCAGCTCTCGCAAGCTTCAGAACAACTCTAAACCACCTCCTCTCATCTTAATCCTAGCTCCTCCACTACTACCCTACTAGCTAAGCTAACTTAGCTTAGCTCCACCTAAGCTCCCCACTCATGGCCGTCCACCTAACCCTAAACTCCACCCTAAAGTAGCTCCACCTTAACTCCAACCAAAGCTACCACCTTGTCCTACCCTTTTGGGGCCAACCCCAACACACACAACCCTGCACACCACCACCTCCAAAAGCCACCACCTAAAGTGGCGCCAACCACCCCATAACTATCCATGGTTGGTGCCACATTTTTCCCTCCAAAAACCCCCCTCATCACCACCATACGCCTAAGCCCACAAGCCATCCTAACCCTACACCTAAATCGCTTCTAGAAACCCTTACTTGGAGCCAAAATAGACCTACCCACACCCCTTCAAAATCGCACCAACCTTCCCTCAAACCCCAACCGTCCATGCCACTTTATTTCCACATCCTAACCATCTCCACCCTCCATCAACCCCACACCTAGATTAACCCCTTAACCACACCTAAGATGGCACCAACCCTATCCTAACTACACCTACTCACACCCTTCCAATTGGCACCAATGCTTAACCAACACTCATCACATAACTACCACCAATCCAAGCCATCTCAACCCTCCACATAACCTACACGCCACCCTACCTAGACCCCTTTCAAGTTAGCTCCAACATGTGGCCTTAACCATCATGTTGGACGGCCACCAAGATCCCCCAACTACCCTATTCAAACCTCTTCATGTGGCGCCAAATTACCTTAGCCTAACTACCCCCATAACAACATCTTAGCCATCCACTTATGCACGTCTACCTGCCCCCATACCCATTCTATAAAAAGACCATTAACTACAATCATTAGACCCATCCTTGGCTACACATATTCACATCCTTCCACCCTCATTCCACCATCCCAACAACCAAGGAGAAGAGGAGGAGGAGAACAATATTAAGGGGACACTCTATCTCCTTGGTGCCTTCAACTTCTTCCCTTCTTCTACCTTGTGCCTTCATCAAGCCAAGGAGGAAGACCAGGCAAGGAGGACGTCCAGAGGAGGAGCTAGAAGGGTGGTCCACGCCACCCTAAGGAGGACTTTAGGAGTGGAAACCTTCCACTCTAGGAGTAGCCAGGCACGCCCACCAAGGGCTTTCCAAGAGAAGGAGAGCCAGGAGCAAGCTTCCATCAATTTAGGGTAACTTAAATTGGAGCGGCAGTTTTGCAGCAACATCACCTTCTTCATAAGCTTTCTTCTAGTTTTTTTTTTTTGTATTTTGTTTGCATGGTAGTGTAGTATTCAATTTGTGTTGAAGATTACAAGTGAGAATTCCTCTCTCTTGCAAGTTCTTCAACTCCTTTGTAAAAATAATTTTTTGTTTTAAGAAGCATTCCTCTACCATTTGTTCATTTTGCTTGTGTTATTTTGTTGTGTGTTGTTCCTCCATTACTTCAAGCCTTCCGTGCTTGGAGTGAGTTGGAGAAGAAAGGCACTTGTTGCAATCAAATTAGCATTTTTTTATTCCCATTCTCACCGCATTTGATTTTTCCCTTATTTACAATCATAAAATATATATATATTTCAAAACACAAAAAGAAAGTAGATTTCCCAATTTCAAGCGAGAGTTTTCAAATTGCATTCCTACCTCCCTTGGGACGACTCGAATACTTTCCAAATACTCGATCTTTACAAATTTTAAAAGCGATCGTAATTGTAGGTACAACAATAAAAATCATAATTTACAAATCATACTTTTTCGTGACCACTTTTTAGCATCATTGCCGGGGAGGCATGGCTTTGCATTATCTTATTTCTCTTGTTCGATACACGGATCTCATCCCCTTCCCTTTGTTTGTCTTGTGTGTACAGGCACTACAGGAAGAAGGCAAGATTTTTGAAAGCGAAAGCTTAAAGTCCTTATCTTCCCATGGATTCAAAGTTAATGTCTTCTTACTTGTCACATTAAACCTAAAAACTACCAAAAAAATACTAAATCAGGCTTTTAGAATCAAAAACATCCAAATTTGGCAGAGTGGTGATCCATAAAAATCATTGGTTGCTTGTCTGAATTAATTAACACCACTTTACCTTAAGTTTTGGTGTTCTAATTTTCGGGTCCAGACTTCTATCTAAATTTCAAAAATCAATTCTCGACATCACCAACCTCCTAAAATCATGAAATTTCACCCAAAGATTTCAAGTCGAGTCAGGAACATCTGTTGCAAATTTCAGAGCATTTGTAGATGTATAGAAATTTTAAAAATTCGGAGACCAAAGGGGGGTCATCTCCTTTGATTTCATTATTTTGTTACTGTTTATGAATTTTAGGAATTTTTATATTTGTCCAAATTATATGAAATTTAGCTTTTTTGAATCCTTGTAAAATTATACACAATATATTAATTCACAAAAATTTTTGGTGGCCAGTGGGTCATCTCCTTTGATTTCATTATTTTATTACTGTTTACGAATTTTAGGAATTTTTATACTTGTCTAAATTCTATGAAATTTAGCTTTTTGAAATCCTTGTGAAATTATACACAATCTATTAATTCACAAAAAATTTTGGTGGCCAATTGTGTTAATGAAAAGTCCAAAATACCCATGGGTATCATTTCTAAACTTTGACACTAGCACAAAGAAAAATCTCAAAAATATATCAAAAGAATTCCTAAAATCATAAAAAAATATTTTTTGGAATTCTTGTTTGATTTTCCTTTTAGTAGTGGTGTTATTTACTCTATTTGGACCACTACTTAACAAGAAAAGCTTGAAAAGATTTACTGATAGTAACATTTCTGGTTAGGGATTCAAATCAATTAGAGTTTCTTTTCATTTTTATAGTTCCACATTCAAAAAAAAATTGACCTTCACCAATACAACTTGATTTCTCTTTGATTGTGGAACTCAAATTTGTTTGAAATCATAAAAAGAAAACCCTAAAAGGCATTAAACAAAATCAAACCCTAAAAGTAGAAAAACAACAAATTTTGTGTGACAAACTTCTTGATTTGGTATTGGACCAACTCTGTCCAATTGCACACACTAAAAAATTGAAATAACAGGGCATTACCCTAATCAATGCCCTCCACATTCTAGTGCACAATCAGATACCCAAGCCTATATTAAGACAAGTAGTCATTTGGCCACTTAAGGACTTCACCAAAACTAGGCTTGATATCTAGTATCTAAGAATCATTAAGCATTCTTGATTCCTTTTGAAAATGCAATGACATACTTGGAGGGAAGTCAAACGACAGGTGCGGGTTTACACAAGCTCCTGGCGATTTTCGCAAGACATGCTTGGGCCCAATCCACCTCTTTAGTCTAGTTGGGTGATCCTTAAGAAGTGGGTTCACTTGTTGATTTCTTATTTATTGGGATCCCAAGTCTCAGGTTTCTCTAAGGAGTCAACCTTAAGGTAGATTAGGCTTGGTTGTTTGTTTTGCACACTTTCTCTCATCTATCACTTCTCCTCCCCTCCTATCTTCCATTAACTGTATGCACGGCCGATGGTACCAAACAGCACTTGGAAGGACCAACTGATTTTTCAGCCCACCGCACCACCCATACTCGTTTGTTTGATTTTTCCTCTAAAAATCAAGAAAAAATGGAAAAAGCCCAAAATCATACAAAAACTGCTAACAATCCATCATCTTCTAACCATCAAAATCTGAACACTCATTTTCAATAACCTGAAGTTGAAGTTCTCAAACCACAATTGAAATGTCGCCTCAGCAAAATCAGATGAGAAATTTGAATCTCGAAAATTCCAACCTGTTATTCATGGTAGTAACCCAACTCCAAGTGAATCAATAACAATTGACTAGGACCGTCACAAACCTTGCCAATAATAGGCCACCCAATGCTGAACCTACTGTTCCGTTAAGGGATTTCTATAATCCCCCAAATTATGAAGAAAGACCAGGGGTGGTCATACCTGATGGAGAGTTTGAAATCAAACCCGCAGTCCTAAATCTTATTAAGCATTTTCATGGCCTCCCTTGAGAAGACCTATTTAGCCATTTAGAGGAGCTCACAGTCCTTGCCCAAACCACCAAATCCCGAAATGTTTCAGAAGATTTATGGCTAATGCAGCTCTTCCCTCTATCCCTTAAAGACAAGGCCGCTTATTGGTTTAGGACAGTGGGAAAACCAATTACTGCCTAAACACAATTAAAGAGTGCATTTCTAAAAAAATATTTCCCTATCGGTCTAACTAATGCTTTACGTCGTGCAATAACCACCTTCCAACAAAAATATAGCGAGCCTAGGCACGAGGCATGGGAAAGATTTCAGGATTTATTGAGAATCTGCCCCCACCACGAGGTGCCACTCTGGAAACTTATGCAAATATTCTACCATGGTCTTGATAACCAATTGAGGCGATCTATTAATGCCTCATTTGGGGGAAATTTTTAAATAAAGATGTCAAAAGCGCCTACGAACTTTTCGACGAAATGAGCGAAAACTCTTTCAACCATTCGTCCATGGACACCTTTGGCAAAAATGCCAATTCAAGTGTAGGTGTCCATGAAGTAGGCACACAACACCAATCTCTCCCAATCACACAAGACGATTTGCAACTATTTTCACAAAGGCTCAACCAAATGTAAATCAATCAAAAGAAAATGGAAGAAAAATTTAATGCGTGACCACAAAACTCTATTTCGATCAACCCTAACTCTTGCTTTTCTAACTCTGATACTAACCCAACCCTCCTCCGCCGAGAAAATTTGCAACAAATTGACACAAGCGGATTTCAAAACCTTAACCTTGCACCTAAATTTACTGGGACTTTTGATAATTCTTCCATGTTTGTCCTAGTCAACGAAAACATTTCTACTCTCCAAGATAATTTTAGAAATAATTCCTCCAACTTCCATAATCCCACTTGGAGGAATAACTCTAATTTTTCCTGGAAAAACACCAATCAAATGTTGCAATTTCAAAATCAAATGGAAAATTTTGGCCAGAACCAACCTTCGCAAGTTGATATTAGCAATCAATTAATGAAAACCCTGCAAGGAATGCAGCAACAAATGAACGACGTTACCCGTGCTGTCTCTAATTTACAAAATCAAATCACAGTAATGCCCAATCAAAGGCCAATGGGAAATTTACCTTCCCAACCTATACCAAACCTTAGAAATCAACAAAACCAAATTCCAAGAGGATCTAATCAAGGTCAACAACTAATAAATCCCGCACCTCAATCCCCACCCAATTTTCAGAACTCACAACAAAATCAACATTTTCCACACCGAAACAATCACATTACTAATGCAGTAACATTAAGAAGTGGAAAACCTACACATAATGTAGAACCCTCATGGAAAATAAACCAACTCCAGAGCAAATTTTTTCCACCTCCGTTCACTCTCAGGACAAAGAAGAGAGCACAAACACAGCACCCTTCCCACAGACATTAAACTCCAAGAAAAAGAAACCTAGAAAAATTGAGCCAACTGAAGAAAAATTTCATGAGTTATTTGGCCATGTGGAAATCAATATTCCTCTCCTAGATGCGATTAAATACGTTCCTACCTATGCAAAATTTTTGAAAGAAATTGGTACACCAAAAAGGTAGCCTAAAAATCTAGTAAAGGTTGTCCTTTCTAACACAGTTAGCTCTGTTGTCCAAAGCAAGCTACCTCACAAAAGAAAGGATCCAGGTGCACCATTAATATCAGTTGTCATAAATGTTGCTGATTTTGATCACGCCCTCTTAGACCAAGGTGCATCAATAAACCTTATCCTTACCATCCTTTTTGATGAATTCCAGTTCGGTGAACTTAAACAGGTGAAAGCCACCCTTCAACTTGTTGACCGATTTGTTATGCACCCAAAAGGGATTGTAGAGGATGTCATTGTTTGGGTACAGAATTGCCTCTTTGCTGTGGACTTTTTGGTCCTCGACATTGATGTACTCGAAGCTCTAAAAAATGCACTTATCATTCTTGGAAGACCCTTCCTTGTCATTGCTAAAGCTAATATAAATTACAATTCTGGTAA
Organism: Thalassia testudinum; assembly: GCA_037157565.1. Taxonomy (NCBI): domain Eukaryota; kingdom Viridiplantae; phylum Streptophyta; class Magnoliopsida; order Alismatales; family Hydrocharitaceae; genus Thalassia; species Thalassia testudinum. Next base: position 25,960,893 of record JAZHRO010000047.1, on the reverse strand, counting down.
AATGGACATCACTTGCGATGGCAAGACACTCACATTAGACATTTTTAGGGCTTCCAAGAGATTCCACAAGCCAGATTTCTTCGACGACTCAAATTCTGAAACCTCAAATCTTGTTGAGGAAATGCTTTCTGTGGATACATGTTTTACAATCAATTCTTCTCCTGGGTTGCAGCAATCGTCTAACCCACCCTCACCCACCACACCTAATTTCACACTACCCACTAACCCCATTTCAGAACCTAGCTTGCAATTAGATCAAAAACCTTTGCCGAATTCTTTAAAATATGTGTTTTTGGGCCCACATCATACAAAACCCCTTATCATTAATGCACATCTTTCTAGAGCACAAGAGAAAAAACTACTCCAAGTTTTGAACAAATATCAAAAAATAATTGGTTGTACTTTAAACAATTTAAAAGGCATCGATGCATCTTATTGCACTCACCACATTTATCTTGAGGATGACTCTAGACCCTCCCGCCAACCCCAACGTCGCTTAAACCCTAATATGCTGGAGGTCGTATGCGCGAAATCATTAAATGGCTCAATGCGGGCATTATTTACCCTATCTCTGATAGCCAGTGGGTTAACTCTACACAAGTTGTACCTAAAAAAGCTAGCCTCATTGTTGTTACAAATGATAAGGGTGAAGAAATCCCCACTAGGACTACCTCTTCATGGCGTGTTTGTATTGATTATCGAAAATTACATACCTCTACAAAGAAGGATCATTTTCCACTCCCCTTTATTGATCAAATTTTGGAGTGGCTAACCGGACAAAAGTATTATTGCTTTCTTGATGGATACTCCAGCTACAATCAAGTGGCAAGCCACCCTGAGGACTAGGAAAAGATCACTTTCACCTACACCTTCGGAACCTTTGCTTTCCGAAGAATGCCCTTTGGATTGTGTAATGCACCTGTGACTTTTCAATGGTGTATGTTAGCAATCTTCTTTGATTTGGTAGGTGATTGCCTGGAAGTCTTTATAGATGATTTTTCCATTTTTGGAGATTCTTTTGATCATTGTCTTTGGAATTTAGAAAGAACTCTCCAAAAATGTATTTAGGTTAACCTAGTTCTTAGTTGAGAAAAGAGTCATTTCATGGTTCAGGAGGGCATTGTCCTGGGCCATGATATTTCTGGAAAAGGAATCTTGGTAAATAAAGCTAAAGTCGATACAATCTCAAAACTTCCCCTACCCAGTTCGGTGAAACAAATACGATCTTTTCTGGGGCATGTGGGACTCTATTGACGATTCATTAAGGATTTCTCCAGAATTTCTCGACCATTAAGCCACCTTTTGACTAAAGACTAACCATTTGACTTTGATAAAGATTGCTTGGAGAGTTTTAATATTTTAAAACAAGCAATTATTGAGGCACCCATTCTGCAAGCACCCAACTGGGCTCATCCTTTTAAGCTTATGATAGATGCCTCAAATTACGTAGTAGGAGTTGTCCTAGGGCAATGCATCGACAAGAAACCCATTGTGATTTATTACACCAATAAAACACTTGATGAAACACAATGGAATTATACTATTATTGAAAAAGAACTTCGTGTGATTGTTTTTGCTCTTGAAAATTTCTGTTCATATCTGTTAGGGTCACACATCACCATCTACACTGATCACTCAACCTTGAAATACTTGCTTAACAAGAAAGATGCGAAACCCTACCTAATTTGATGGATTTTATTGTTACAAGAATTTCATTTGGAGATCAAAGATAAAACAGGTTCGCAAAATGTTGTAGCCAATCATCTATCAAGACTAGAGACTGGTGATGTATTGACCCAAACAAACATTTTTCCGGACAAAATGCTCCTTACACTGAAATCCCTCCCTTGGTATGCTAATTATGCTAATTATCTTGTCACTGGACGATTCCCTTCTGACTGGCCTAAACAAAAAAGGGATAAGTTCTTTGCCGAGATCAAATATTACCTTTGGGAGGACCCCGATCTATTCTGCATCTATGCCGACTAAGCCATTAGACGGTGTGTCCCGATTCAGAAACACATGATATTCTGAACCACTGTCATTCAATGGCATGCGGCAGACATTTTTCAGAGAAGAAAACGGCAACCAAGGTTTTAAATGCCGGATTTTATTGGCCTAGCATACACAAGGATGCTCATGAGTTTTCACAGTCCTGTGTGCGTTACCAGAGCATCGACAACATGAACTCTAAGGATATGATGCACCTCAACCTGATTTTAGAAGTTAAGATGTTTGATGTGTAGGGCATCGATTTCATGGGATCGTTTGTCAATACTTCTGGGCACTAGTTCATTTTAGTCATTGTCGACTACGTTTCAAAGTGGATTGAAGCGATACCCATGCACATTAATGACCATCGGGTTGTTGTGGATTTCATTAAGAAAAACATTTTTTCGTGTTTTGGTGTTCCTAAGGCCATTATTAGTGACGAAGGATCACATTTTACACACTCCCAACTCCTTCAACTACTCACTAAATATGGGGTGAATCATAAAATATCTACACCATATCATCCTCAAACAAATGGCCAAGCTGAAGTCTCCAATCGGGAGATCAAAAACATTTTGCAAAAGACGGTAAAGCCCGACCGGAAAGACTGGTCCCTCAAACTTGACGATGCATTATGGGCTTACCGTAAGACTTTCAAAACTCCAATTGGCATGACACCTTTTTGCCTTATTTTTGGCAAAACATGTCACCTCCCAGCTAAACAAGAACATAGGGCTTATTGGGCGATAAAAGAATTTAATTACAATCTAGACGTAGCCGGAAAACATAGGAAATTACAATTAACTGAACTTGAAGAACTTCGCAACATGGCTTATGAAAACGAACGCATTTACAAAGACCGAACTAAGAAATTTCATGATACACTCACCGTTCGGAAATCTTTTTGAACCTAAACAACGCGTGTGGCTTTTTGATGTGAGGTTATAAATATTTCCTAGCAAACAAAAATCTAAATGGACCAATTCGTACATTGTAATTCAAACCTATCCCCACAATGCCGTTGACATTTTGGATCCAAAAACCTACAACACTTTCAAAGTCAACGGCCAACAACTTAAGCCCTTTCTTGATAACACCCTTAACGCAAAATCTGACTCTCAAGACCTCCACGACGTACCCGATAATTAGTGACTTCATGCCCTGCTGAATGGCGTAAATGATAGCACTGGATGGGAGGTAACCCATCATTTTTCCTGCTTTTGTTTTCATTTTCTTCAGGGGATTTGACTATCCTGATTCCAATCGCCTTCACCAAGGTAATCTCTTTCCCCTTCCTATTGCATGAGGACATGCCATATCTTAAGCATGGGGGGTGTTTTTAAAATTTTGATGAACAATTCAAGATTTTAAAAACCTAAAAACATTCAAATTTTTGTTTCATTTTCTGCATGCTAAAAAAAAAATCCAAACAAAAACACGACCTTATAATTGTTGGCATTCACAAGCAGTGACAGGGTTCGAAAAGATTATGCAAGTTGCAAGTCGAATTCAAGATCCAAAGAAATTCAAACAGCAAAATAATTTCAGGTCATTTAAATTGTCAAAGAGTTAACTTGTGAATTTGTAAAGGATTCATTGATCCCGATTCATTTAATTTTTGGATCCAAAGACAAATCTCAATGTTTATCTTTAACAAATCACTTGCCTTTCATGTTTTAATCAACCAAAGTCCCACAATCTCCTTTTTCACAAATGTCAAAAAAATTAGTCTTTCCCAAAAATTTGTTTTATGAAATTAAGTTTTGCTAAGAAACTAGCAAAAGATAAGCATGGGGTTATGATAAACGCCAGTTTATCATCATTCTTGTGCACTAAAACAAATCTAACTCTTAGGTTTTTAACTCCGCAAATGGGTTTTCAGGTAGCATTTAGGCATAACCTAGGTTAGGCATGCATTGCATTCTTTTGTGTTTTTAACATGTTTACTTGAGTGTAAAGTATAAGCAGATGACCAAACTCTAAAGCCATAGCACTTAAGAAGGCAGGTGTTGAACGCACGAGTTGCTATGTTAACGTGTTTGGTTTTAAAAATCTGTCATCGTAGTATGAAAGTGAAGAACTCGTGTTCAACAAGTAAAATTTATACCGGAATGGAAATCCTAAGTCGAACACAGGGAGGCGGACGTTTGATTTAAAAACACGCATTTGTTTTATTTGTCACGAAGTAAATTAATTGATTAGAACTATCTAACTATTTACAATAAATAGAAGAGAGAGAGAGAGAATAAGAAAGAGAGAATAATACAAACAAAAATCAAAAGAGATATAGAATGCACATGGAATTCATTATCGAAAGGATTGTTCATTACACTAAATATTACGACTAAAAAGTAGGAAAATGATTACACTAGAAAGCAATAAATCTACTCTAGAAAGCAGTAAATCTATTCTAGAAAGCAATAAAAAGAATGGGGAGAGAGATATCCTCCTCAATGGTCGCTTGGAGGACGAGCCGGACGGGACGACTCCTGGACGAAGGACGAAGCAGGACGAAGGAGGACGAAGCGGAAGAACGAGAACGGGGCAACACGTCCTCGTCGTCGCGGCATCCGCTTCCGAAAGGGGGACGAAAAATTGACTTTATCTCACGAGAAGCATCCCAGGTGTGGGACAAGCTTCTCTTGAGCTTTGGAGAGGGAGAGAAGAGAAGGAAGGGATGATAATTTCGTGTAGAGGGGGTCTCCTTTTATAGTTGCAAGGAGTGGGGGCATTTTGGTCATTCTAATTTGAAAACCATTAATTCAGGACCTTTAGTGACGGATAAAACCGTCGCTAAAGGTCCGAACGTGGGCGTAGTGGGCGACGCATGCGCACCCTCTCACCTCGCGCGTAACGCACGCACACGTCCAGCCGATCTCAACCATCCGATCGCGAGATCGGACGGCTTAGATCGCGCCTCCGCCCGCCTCCTCTGCGGCCCCATCGCGTGTGATGCCACGTCTTCGCCGTGCGTTTAATAGCGTGTGAGCACTATCGGGCATGCACAGCCGTTCGATGACGATCCGACGCTCCTCACGCCCGCTCGCCCGCGCCCTGCAATTCGAACGCGTGTCTGCAGGCGGCCGAGTGCCTTATCCACTACGCTGCGCGTGTTGATGGACGGGTGGCCAAACTTTTGAACACGCGATCAGAACCGTTGGATCAAGATCAACGACCCAGATCGCGCGTTAGATTCTCTTTGGAGAGGCAGCGGTGGACCTGAGGGCCGATTAGATGGCTGAGATGGCGCCACACGGTGCCATCTTGGCCATCCATCTTCTGGATGATGTAGATGGTGCCACGGGTGTCGGATTGAGTTAATTTTTGCGGTGTTAGGCTACGATCGTCGATCCGAATCCATCCGTGCGATCAGATTTGTCATTTAAAGTGTGGATTCACACCATCTTGGCCCTTGATCTTCTAGGATTTTCCGATCTCTATCTGATGCTACAGATGCCTGATTAGGGCAATCTTGGAGTCGTTGAACTCCAATCGTCGCCCTGATCACATCTATACGGTTGGATCTTCGATCCGAGATTCCGATAAAAAGTTTGCCCTGTCCATCAACATAAAAGGAGATAATTATCCTCCATTTTATTCAAACTACTCTAAATGCAAGATGATGCATGTTATGCAATATTTGTAGTATGCAATGCAATCCTATGCTTAAGAACATGCATAAATAGACATCTTAAGTAGTGTAAACATGTTTACATCATACTCCCATGCCTATCTTTTGCTAGTCCCTGGAAAAACTATATGCTATTTATAAAAGAATCAGGTTGGATTATTTGGGCATGAGTTATTTTTAATCATTAAGAAAATGTCTACTTAGGATCTGAACTTTCAAAGACACAATAGTGTCCGAGTATCTGTCAAAATACAAACCGCCTCAAGCCCTCGCCTTATTCAAAGAAAAATTTCTTTTTCTCTTTTTCCTCTTTTTTCATTTTTTTTGGATTTTCAAGTTTTAGGGTTTAAGAGTGGCTTTCTACGGCAATTCAACTCACCCAAGATTTGATGAGAACCCTAAGTTCTAAGCATCTTATTGTGAATGTGATAGACTCGTTGACCGGCAATTAAAATGGACTTCGGATTTCTATGCCTCTAGGTGACCTAAAAAAGAGAATTCTGCCTAAAGGTCTATCTTTACAACAGGTAGCTTTCTCCCTACTTTTATTTTTTTACGAGGTCAACACAAGGGTGAATCCAGTGTATATCTCCCCGGTTTATTCTACTTCTCCGCTTCTTCCTAAGTGTTTTGGGATTTTTCAGTGCATTTATTGAGCTGGGTTCTGGACAACCGCTCGATAAGCTGTTACCACCGACAACTTGCCAGCCATACTCGTGAGGCGAAGTGTGGCTTATTTCTTTTTTTTTTTCTCTTTTTCTTTTTGATTTTTTTTTTAAGTAGGTGCCTTCCCTGGTCTAAGATTTACCTAAAGGCAGCAAAAAGAGAAAGGTCTAGTGACTAGGCTCTGGACAACCTACCTATGGGTTGTTACCCACGACAACTTTCCAGCCATATCACTCTAGAAGGTTCATTAGCTACCCAATTTCCGTTAAAATCACCGAACAACGAGTCAGTGACAAGATAGTGTGTAGATGCTTAAGACTCAAAATTCCCTCAAATCAGAGGGCGGGTTGATAAGTCATGTACTTATTACCCAAACTTATTTACTCCAATTAAAATCGAATTTAGGTTAGCGAGGACTCGAAAAACAAATCCACATTTTAGTGGATACACGGGCTGATTAAGTCCAAAAACCTGAAGGGTCTTTGTGTTCAAATCATAATGTAGTCTTTCCTGAGATTGAAAATTTTCTTAAACCCAAGTTCTCTTTCCTAATTCCAATTTTTTTTTATAATAAAAGAAAATAAAACAAATCTACGGAGCTGACGAATAAATTCAGAGATGAATATCCACCCCCACATGCCTTCTAATGCAATGTCCTCATTTTATTAAAAAGACATAAAACAGAGTGGAATAGAGTAGAAGGCACCTGAATTACGTGAATGTCAGGTCCGCTCCGAGATAGAAACTAAAAGGAACTGTATATGTGCTGAATTTAGTGCCTTCAGCTAGGCACACTATACAAAGAAGAGAAATAAAGAATTCACAGGTGCAGGTCAAAATCAGAATAAACATAAGAATCCTCTGAACTGTCAGTAGATGTCCATAAATGTGGACCAGATTGTGATGCAGACCCATACCCCATAATTGAGAATATCTCAGGTTTTGGATAAAAATTACCCAAAACCTAAAATCAGTATGCAAGCGGGGTCGGGCCTGCGATTTATGAGGATGGAACCCAAGACCAAAAAGTCGGGTTACAGAGAATTCAAGCTCAAAAGGATAATCATTCAATGTGTGCTTGGGTTCGACATCCTCAGAACAAATGTCGTACGGGTTCTGGTTTGATGGTTTCAGATGAATAGGAACCCTTCGACTCAGTCTTCTACTTCCTCCGAAGTTAGCTTCCCAGATCAGAACTTCCCAGCTTCTATCCTCCTCATTCAGAATATTAAATTCCGGGTCCTCTTGCATATTAATTACCCCATCTAAAATCTCCAAGTCTAAATGATGTGGCTGAATCAGAATTGACTTGGACCTAATTATCTCATAAATAGAATCATCGATAAGCTCAACGGGGTGTAACTGACAATCAGGGCATTGGATTGAATCCTCCAGAAAATGCGATTCTGGATCTGTAATGTGAGCCCTAATAAGATCAGTTTCCTCAGTTCTTGGGCTATCAAATGATCTTTCAGATTCCTCAGGCCCAATCATCTTACAAAAATCGTATTCTGTAAACTTACGTGAGACTTCGCAACTTGAATCTTCACCATCAGAATCAAAGAAATCAAGATCCGTATTAATGTATGTCTCAAAATCATCCATCACTTTCTGGTCCATGGAGACATACGTTTCCTCGTACCCCTACTCAGGGATCTCAGGTGAAGAAATCAGATCTTCCTTAATTGGTTGCTCTAATTCAATCTGGTCAGTCTCGTAACACGTGTCCCCCCAACAGGTGCCTGAACGGGTTCTGACATTGGCTTTCCTGAAGAGGGTTCATCCTGGGAATCAACCCATGATTGAATCAAAGCGACCACAAATCTCATCCTCAATTTTGCTAACTTCCCAAGTAGAAACTCACCCAGGTTCTTATCCTTAACATCCTGGAGCCAATCCAACAAATACTTGTTCAAATCATTAATCATTTCAATCAGGGGTTCTAATCTCTCAATGCAAGGTATGGATGAAATTCTAAAGATTGTATGATATTCCTTAAGTTAGCCGGAACCTTTTCTTGAACCTGGTTACCCTGGACCAAATGAGTTGGTTCAGGGTTGGGCAGGTTTGGGATCAATGTAGGGGAATTAACGAATTGAGATTCGTTATACCCTTCCTAATAATAGGTCATTTCAGATTGTTCAAAAGGTGGTGATGACCTAAAGGCAGTGTAATCAGAGGATGGGTAAGAATTAGTGTATCCTTCTTGATTGTAGATCATATTAGGTTGTTCATGAAAGGGTGACGATCTATAATTGATGTGGCTCTGAGAAGGATAGAAATCACAATCATAGTGTTTAGGGTTAGACCCTAAACACGGAGGTTTGGAACTTTATCCCCAATCCGAGTTATCCGAACTAACTGATGGTTGATTATAGTACAAGTCAGAACAATCGTCATGTTGAGGATAATTCAAAACGGAGGGAAAGAGCGGGAATGCATGTAATATGTGGAAGGATTCATGAGAGACGGGAGGAAGAAAGGCACCCTGCAATACAAACAATCAAACCTATCCTTAAGTGGGCTAGCCTAAAGACCTACAGACTCCCAAAACCCGTCTTAGGATAAAGGAACGATTTGATCTACTTCTATCTGGTCAATCCAACCAGTTAAAAGGAGGGACTGGGGAGAAGGTTCTTCCTTCAGCTTGCGCCTCCGATTCCTAGTGTACCCCCCAGCCGCGATCGTTTGATTCTGCTCCCCTAGCTAGACATCAAATTGAACAGTAGAAAAGACTAATCGAAAATAATCTCATTCTGGGCTCTGAAGAGCGAGTCGAATCCTTAAGGCCAACGTCTACTCTATTTTATTTAGGGCTAGGTTTGAATGTGCTTTGGAATGTGATGGGCCCTTTATATGGGTTGTGCCCTTAATGATTGATTGATTTGTGTGTGAGTGCACAACCAGTGGTTTTCAAGCAAGATTATTTTTGATGTGGTGAATTTTAGAGTTCAAATCTTGCTTAGTAGCTTTTAGGATTCAACTTTAGGTGTTTTCAAACAAGTTTTGTTGGCACACCAGGTTTTGAAAGCACGGATGAAGATGTTTACCTTTAAAACTTAAAAGAATGTGGAGTGCCTGGTAAATCCCTAAGAGTTGAACCTATGTGGCAGCTACTTGATGAGTTGATTTTAATTATAGTGGTGCGGCCTAATCAACTAAAACAATTGGCCTGTTGCACCACTTAATTAGGCACACAAGTGATTTCTACTCAATTATGTGTTTGAATGTGTGTACCGACTCCAAAGATCGGTTTACCGACTGAGTCTGAAAATCAGATGAGGTTGTGTACCTCTGTGAGATTTTTTTTTTATTTTTCTTTTTTTTTTTAAATGTGGAGGTTGGGGCGGGTGTGGGTGTCAAACAAACAAACAAAACTAACCTTAAAGTTTATAAGAACACCTAGGTTGATTGATGCTTGTGTTATTATGTGGTGAAATGAAATCTAATGGGTGGGAGGTGGGGGATAACTTACAAAACCTTCCACAGCACTTTACTCCAATCTACCACTTTTGCTCACCTCAAAAGAGTATCTGCAATTACAATACGAAAGGAGAGAAGTGAGGTAAATGATTTGTAAGTTAAAAAACGCTAAGAAAAAATCAAAGAGCATCGCCTCCCCGACAATGGCGCCAAAATGTTGAACGCACGAGTTGCTACGCTAACGTGTTTGGTTTTGAAAACCTGCCGACGTAGTTTGAAAGCGAAGAACTCGTGTTCAACAAATAAAATTTATACCGGAATGGAAATCCCGGGTCGAACACAGGAAGGCAAATGTTTGATTTAAAAACACGCATTTGTTTTATTTGTCACGAAGTAAATTAATTGATTAGAACTGTCTAACTATTTACAATAAATAGAAGAGAGAGAGAGAGAGAGAATAAGAGAGAATAATACAAACAAAAATCAAAAGACATATAGAATGCACATGGAATTCATTATCGAAAGGATTGTTCATTACACTAAATATTACAACTAGAAAGCAGGAAAATGATTACACTAGAAAGCAATAAATCTACTCTAGAAAGCAGTAAATCTATTCTAGAAAGCAATAAAAAGAATGGGGAGAGAGATATCCTCCTCGACGGTCGCTTGGAGGACGAGCCGGACGGAACGACTCCTGGACGAAGGAGGACGGAGCAAGACGAAGGAGGACGAAGCGGAAGAACGGGAACGAGGCAGCACGTCATCGTCGTCGCGGGATCCGCTTCTGAAAGGGGGACGAAAAATTGACTTTATCTCGCGAGAAGCATCCCAGGTGTGGGACAAGCTTCTCTTGAGCTTTGAAGAGGGAGAGAAGAGAAGGAAGGGATGATAATTTCATGTGGAGGGGGTCTCCTTTTATAGTTGCAAGGAGTGGGGGCATTTTGGTCATTCCAATTTGAAAAACATTAATTCAGGATCTTTAGTGATGGATAAAACCGTCGCTAAAGGTCCAAACGTGGGCGTAGTGGGCGGCACGCGTGCCCGCTCACCTCCTCACGCACAACGCACACGCACGTCCAGCCAATCTCAGCGATCGAACGGCTTAGATCGCGTCTTCGCCCGCCTCCTTTACGCACCCCATCCCATGTGATGCCGCGTCTTCGCCGCGCGTCTAATAGCGCGTGAGCACTATCAGGCGTACACAGCCGTTCAATGACGATCCGACGCTCCTCGCACCCGCTCGCCCGTGCCCTGCACTTCGAACGTGCGTCTGAAGGCGGCCGAGCGCCTTATCCACTGCACTGCCCGCGTGGATGGGCGGGCGGCCGAACTTTTGAACATGCGATCAGGACAGTTAGATCAAGATCCAATGGCCCAGATCGCGCGTTGGATTCTCTTTGGAGAGGCAGTAGTGGACCTATGGGCCGGTTGGATGGCTGAGATGGCACCACGTGGCACCATCTTGGTCGTCCATCTTCTAGATGATGTAGATGGTGCCACGGGTGTCGGATTGAGTCGATTTTTGCGCCGTTAAGTTGCGATCATCGATCTGAATCCATCCGTGTGATCGGATTTGTCATTTGAAGTGCAGATTCACACCATCTTGGCCCTTGATCTTCTAGGGTTTCCCATTCTCTATTTGATGCTACAGATGCTTGATTAGGGCGATCTTGGAGTCATTGAACTTCAATCGTCACCCTGATCACATCTGTACGGTTGGATCTTCGATCCGAAGCCCCGATAAAAAGTTTTCCATGTCCATCAACATAAAAGGAAACAATTATCCTCCATTTTATTCAAACTACTCTAAATGCAAGATGATGCATGTTATGCAATATTTATAGTATGCAATGCAATCCTATGCTTAAGAACATGCATAAATAGACATTTTAAGTAGTGTAAACATGTTTACATCAGCAGGAAGTAAAGGAGAAGATCAAATTACCTAAACTCTAATTATATCTAGCTCATCTTAGCTGGATGTCAACTAACATGGGTTAGGTTTAGATATCCCCAGCTCCATTCAACTCATCTTAGCTGGATGTTAGCTCAAGGTAGCTCAACTCACCTCAACTCAGCTCAACTCAGCTCAGATCCAGCTCAACTTGGTTGAGTCTAGCTCATCCTAGCTTCAATCAATTCACTGGGAGCTCTAGCTAGCTTAGCTTAGTTGACGGGCGTTCATTCCAACTCCAGCTTAGCTCATTCCAGCTCATCCTAGCTTTACTCAGCCTACAGGAGCTCCTCTCAACTTGGCCTAGGTCAAGCGAAGCTAGGTCAGCAAAGAAGTCAACAGCTAGCTTCCCCCAACTCCAGAATAGTTGAGACCAGCTCAACTCAGCTCAACCTATTCAACTTAGTAGCTAGCAAAGAACTAGCTAGCTAAAGTTGAGTAGCTGAGCTCCTAAGAAAACTTCTTTAGCAACTGTCAGCTCCCGCAAGCTTTAGAATAGCTCAAAGCCACCTCCTCTCAGCTAAACCCTAGCTCCTCCTCTACTACCCTACTAGCTAAGCTAGCTTAGCTTAGCTTAGCTTAGCTCCACCTAAGGTCCATACTCATGGTCATCCGCCTAAGCCTAAACTCCACCCTAAAGTAGCTCCACCTTAACTCCAACCTAAGCTACCATCTAGTCCTACCCTTTTGGTGCCAACCCCAACACACACAACCCTTCACAGCACCACCTCCAAAAGCCACCACCTAAAGTGGCGCCAACCACCCCATAACTACCCATCGTTGGCACCACATTCTTCCCTCCAAAAATCCCCCTCATCACCACCATACACCTAAGCCCACAAGCCATCCTAACCCTACACCTAAACCCCTTCTAAAAACCCTTAGTTGGAGCCAAAATAAACCTACCCACACCCCTTCAAAATTGCACCAACCTTCCCTCAAATCCCAACCATCCATGCCACTTTATTTCCACATCATCAACCCTATGCCTAGATTAACCCCTTAACCTCACCTAAGATGCCGCCAACCCTACCCTAACTACACCTACTGACATCCTTCCAATCGGCGCCAATGCTTAACCACCACTCATCACATAACTACCACCAATCCAAGCCATCTCAACCCTCCACATAACCTACACGCCACCCTACCTAGACCCCTTTCAAGTTGGCGCCAACATGTGGTCTTAACCATCATGTTGGACGGCCACCAAGATCCCCCAACTACCCTATTCAAACCTCTTCATGTGGCACCAAATTACCTTAGCCTAACTACCCCCATAACAACATCCTAGCCATCCATTTATGCACGTCTACCTACCCCCATACCCATTCTATAAAAAGACCATTAACTACGATCATTAGACCCATCCTTGGCTACACATATTCACATCCTTCCACCCTCATTCCACCATCCCAACGATCAAGGAGAAGAGGAGGAGGAGAACAATATTAAGGGGACACTCTGTCTCCTTGGTGCCTTCAACTTCTTCCCTTCTTCTACCTTGTGCCTTCATCAAGCCAAGGAGGAAGACCAGGCAAGGAGGACGTCCAGAGGAGGAGCTAGAAGGGTGGTCCACGCCACCCTAAGGAGGACTTTAGGAGTGGAAACCTTCCACTCTAGAAGGAGCCAGGCACGCCCACCAAGGGCTTTCCAAGAGAAGGAGAGCCAAGAGCAAGCTTCCTTCAATTCAAGGGCAACTTGAATCGCAGCAACATCACCTTCTTCATAAGCTTTCTTCTACTTTTTTTTGTATTTTGTTTGCATGGTAGTGTAGTATTCGATTTGTGTTGAAGACTACAAGTGAGAATCCCTCTCACTTGTGAGTTCTTTAACTCCTTTGTAAAAATAATTATTTTTTAAGGAGCATTCATCTACCATTTGCTCATTTAGCTTGTGTTATTTTGTTGTGTGTTGTTCCTCCATTACTCCAAGCCTTCCGTGCTTGGAGTGAGTTGGAGAAGAAAGGCACTTGTTGCAATTAAATTAGCATTTTTTTATTCTCATTCTCTCCGCATTTGATTTTGCCCTTATTTAAAACACTATATATATATATATATATATATATTTCAAAACACAAAAAGAAAGCTTATTTCCAAAATTCAAGTGAGAGTTTTCAAATTGCATTCCTACCTCCCTTGGGATGACTTGGATACTTTCCAAGTACTCGATCTTTACAAATTTTAAAGCGATCGTAATTGCGTGTTACAACGATAAAAATCCTAATTTACAAATCACGCTTTTTTGCGACCACACTGCATTCCTAAAGAGGACCCTTTTAGCCATTTGGAGGAACTAACAGTCCTCGCCCAAACTACTCACTCCCACAATGTGCAGGAGGACCTACGGCTCATGAAATTATTTCCTATCAGCCTTAAGGATAAGTCTACTTACTGGTTCAAGACTATCGATCGACCTATAACCACATGGCCACAACTCAAAAGTACCTTCCTCAAAAAGTCTTTCCAATCGGTTGTACAAATGCATTGCGAAGATCAATTATGACCTTTCAACAAAAGCATGGTGAATCTTTACACGAGTCATGGGAACGATTTCAATACTTATTGTGGAGTTGCCCTCATGAAATCCTACTTTGGCAACTAGTGCAGATCTTCTATCACGTATTAGAAGATTAATTACGAAAATTTGTGGATGCTTCATGTGGGGGAAACTTCCTAAATAAAGATGCCGAAAGAGCTTACCAATTGTTTGAGGAGATGAGTGAAAACTCATTCAACCATGCCACAATTGATACTTTCGATAGAAATTCTAATTCTAGACTCGGCTTAAATGAAATTGATTCCAGATTTGCATCTATTTTAGTAACTCAAGATGATATTCAGATGATTTCACAAAGACTAGATTAGATGCAAATTCACCAAAAGAAACTTGAGGAAAATTTTGATAAAAAACAATCTCCCCATCTTACTCCGCCGGACATCATGAAGAGAGCAAACTTGAATAATGTTGGTGCTGTCGCGGTTGAGTCAAATTATTTTTCTGAGGATATACCTGATATAACTGGGACATATGATTTTTCCAATTCCTATAACCCATCTACTGAGAACATCTCTACTCTCTAGGATAATTTTAGAAATTCTTCCAATTTAAACAATCCTAATTGGAGGAACAACCCAACTTTTTCATAGAAAGCCCTTACTCAAGTTCCTTGCCGTCAACAAAATCAGCATGGACTTTATGGGCAAAATCAATATTCTTCCGGCTCATCCCAAAATGATATTAATGCCCAGCTGTTGAAAACCTTGCAAGGTATGCAAAATCAGATGTCTAAAGTAACCCACATGGTAACCTCCTTGAAAAGTCAAGTTGGAGTTACTTCAAACCAAAGACCTGTAGGTCATTTGCCTTCCCAGCCCATGCCAAATTCAAATAACCAAAGGAACCACAACCAGGGTTCAAATCCCAATCATTATCAACCTCCTATCCAACCAACCCCATAGCACCCCCTAGGTTTCCATCAACATCAACCCCCCCACCCTCCTCCCATGAACAACCACACTGCAAATGCAGTCCAGCTAAGGAGCGGGAAAATATCTAAAGATCCTAGGCCATCTTATCCCACACAAGAAACCCACCCATCCCAAGTGCAAGTTGACTCTCCTTCGACCCCAACTCAAGAAGAACAGGATCAATCTAATTTGCAAGACAAGACTCCCATCCCTTTTCCTTAAGCATTTCAATTCACCAACCCTAAAAGAAAAAAATCTAAGCCCACAACTGAAGAACTCATGGATTTATTCGGGAAAGTTCATATCAACATCCCTCTCCTAGATGTAAGTAAGTATATACCTTCCTATGCTAAATTTTTGAAGGATATATGAACCCCCAAATGGCAGACCAAAAATATAGGAAAGGTGCACCTTTCGATGGCAGTAAGCTCTATCATATAGAGCAAGCTGCCTCCTAAGATGAAAGACCTTGGTGTGCCTTTAATTTTTGTGATCATTGATGATACCACTTTTAATCGTGCCCTTCTCAATCTCGATGCCTCAGTTAATATCATTCCTACTATTCTTTTTGAAGAATTTAAGAACGGTGATCTCAAGTCTATCGAGGTTACCCACCAATTAGCTGATCGATCTTCAATAAAACCCAGGGAATTGTCGAGGATGTCCTTGTCAAGGTCCAAAACTGGGTCTTCCCAGTAGACTTTCTGGTCCTTGACATTGAAGTATCCGAATCTCTGATTAATGCCCCTATAATTCTTAGACGACCCTTTTTTGCCACCGCAAAAGCAAATATAAATTGTCATACAGGTAAATGGATATCACTTGCGCGGGCCAAACAATTACTCTTGATATTTTCAAACCTCCAAGAGATTCCATGATGATGATAACTTCTTTGAGGACTTAGATAATGAAACATTTAATTTGGTGGAGGAAACATTGCTAGTGATAATCTTTCCAACCATAATTTTTTCGAGGATTCAGACTCTAAATCAGTGGTCGGCGACATTGGTGACTTCGAGCCTTGTTTTCAATCCAACCCTCTTCCAAACTCATCACCAAACCCAACCACAGTAGCTTCACTCACGCTTCATCACACTGACTTTCTCCCATTCCCTTTCCCTTGGACCTACCATCTAATCCCACCGAGTATGGCTTTGACCCTGAACTAAAACCATGGCCAGACTCGGGTCATTCTTCCATTTTTCCGTCTCATTTTGATCCCCCTATTCTACCACTCATCTTTTAGGGGATTAAGAGGAAGACATCTTTCATGAGGGCATTCGCGTGTCCAATTTTTTACATGATTGTCTGTCTTCTATGCATCACTTTATGCCTGGCTGGATGTTGTAAAAGATATCACTGGATGAAGGTAACCCATCATTTTTCATGCTTCTTTTTATCTTTCTTTTCCCAGGTATTGGCCATCCTGAACCCGACCACTTTTCACTAAGGTGACCTCTTTTCCCTCCTAATGCATGCGGACATTTCATATCATAAGCATGGGGGGTGTTTTTAAATTTTGATGATTGATTCAAGATTTTCAAAACCTAAAAACATTTAAAAATTTTCTTTTACATGCATCTTCATTAGAAAAATCATGGAACTTTTTAAGTAAAAATTTGAAAAATTGGAACTAAGGTTGAAGATTCATTTTAAGATACAATGGGATTTAATCTTTAATAAACTAAGGACTAGGATGCGAATCTGATTGTTAGAATTTCTGGGTTTACTTTAAACTAGATCAAGTATGTTTCTCTAAATTTCACCTGAACTCATGATGATTAGGTGATTGTTGGAATCGTGAATCGCGGTTTTAGTTAAAAACGTCATAGTATAGCATGAAATCCAATTCAACAAAAAAACTTTTACGAGATGTGAGTCCTGATCGATCTCAGGGAGGCAAAAGTTAGCAACTTTGATTATGATTTTTTTCTTTCTTTTCTCTACTCACTCAAAATTGGACTCTGGTTTCGAGAGCACAAACGTAAGATTCTCCTGTTGCGTTGTTAACTCACAAAACATGTGTGTGAGTCAAATAAATAATGAAGGTGAATGTGTGAGTACTCGATCGCATGATTTTCACTATGCGATGGCGATTGACAGAAAATGCATCGATCGCTAAGTCATTAATTTCTTCCAGAATCGACATGATTATTGCAACAAAATGAAAGATGAAGCAGGAAACTTTATTTCCTAAAAATTATCATGTCATTACAGCTGGTTCTAGACGAATGCTTGTACATCAAATTCAAATCTATGATCCTAACAGAAAGTAGATACACATGTGGATCTCTAGGAGCATACACATGCACTATCGGAGGTAGATATCATTATGCTACTAACAGAAAATTAATGCAAGAATTAAAACAAAGAACAAGTAATCTACTAAGAAAGCTGGGCACCAGAGGTGGTCTCTCGTGGCCGTGTGGCCTTTCTGTGGTAAGAGGGGGAGAGGGACGGCCAAGGTGGTGTTGCTAGCCTCTTGATGAAGGTGGTGGAGTAGCTCTCTTGGACATGGACAGTGGAAGTGGTGAAGGTGCTTGTGAATGATGGTGTGAGTGAAGTGAAGATGGGGCTCCAAGCGATCGGAACATGGCCATCCAACCTAGTCTTTTTATAGACTTGGAGATTGGTTATCTAGAGAATTATAGAATTCTCTAAAATAGGCTTCGGTGGTGGCAAAAAGTGGTAGAGAGTGGGTCTTCTTAGATCCACTTTCTAAGGAGAGGAGTTGTGGACTCCTTGAAGACTATTTTTAGTCTTCAAGGTGGCGCCACTTAGAAGGCCACTCTAGAAAACTCTAGAGTGGACGGGCAAGTGGTGGTGGTGTGTGTGCATGTGCATGACATGTGTGAGTGTGTGTGTGCACCCACCAAGTGGTCAAGTGGACCACTTAGGTTTGAATTAGTTCTAGGTGGGTCTAATTAGGTTTCTAAAAATAGGTTTACAAAACTATGGCTAAGGTGATTGATCAATTAAACTTAACCAAGTTTAATTGGGTTAATGTGTGTGTAATTGGGAGAGAAAGTTTCCAATTAGATTAGGCTTGAGTCAATTGGATTGCCACTAAGTTCAATTAAACTTGTGTTGGTTGAGACTTGAGCTCAATTGGACTCTATGAGTCCACTTGACTAGGTAGAGTGTAATTGACTTGATCCAAGTCAATTGGGCTTAGTGAGAACCTAATTAGGTTCTTAGGAGGGTCTTAGGATACCATACTAGGCTTAGGGTACCTTAAACTAGGTTCTTTAGGGTGTAGAATGGGGTTTCTAAGCCATAAGAATCAAGATCTAGCCATAAATACAAAAACAGGTTCTAAAGAGGGGTTCCAGACGTTTGATCTTAAGATCAAATGACTTATACTTCAAAATCAGAAGTCTAAGTCTTAGTCTAGATGCCCAATACTGAATCAGTATGGATGTTAAGTTCTGTCTTGGGTTTCTGCAGAAATTGGACGTCTGACACACTGTCTGGACATCCAATTTTTCATCAGTTTGGGTTTTAAGTCCTGCGGGTGGAATCTATGGAGCTTGGATGTCCAGCATCCTACCTAGACATCTAGAGGTAGGCTGGAATGTGGGTTTTGAGGTGTTCTACGCTAAGGTGACCTAATAGGAAGGTGGCTAATGTTTGGGAAAGTGGATAAGGCTACCCTAAGGTTAAGGATAAGTGTAGGGATGTCCTATTGTTCTTCATATTTTAATTCTTACATTAAAACCTTGGTATACCCCTCCTACATTATTTATCTACAACTTTATTCTAGGTCTTCCGCTCTATAGCTCTAACCTCTATCCAACTTTATTCCAGCTTCAAGCCATCTCCTGAGCTTCTTATTACCTAAAAATCAAATAATACACTAATCAATATGGGAAATAGACATTATTGCATAAATATGTATGTAAAGCAGTAAAGATGCAAAGTATGCAACTGATGCATGAATTATGCTACAATTATGCTAAGCTCTAACTTAATTTAGGTCATTTAAGTCTTATAATTGCTGCGCAACCAGTGACGATCCCTTTTTGCGACCTGGAAATTACTTGGCTTAATTCTTGACCCAAAAACTTGCATCTCTTGCAAAATTCCTATGTCAAATTTCACACACAAAGCCAACATCTAAAAAAAACATTTAGAAAATTAGAAAAGCCCCTTATTTAGTCTTAGTGAAATCTGAGGCAGATGATTGGTTGCTCTCACCGCCAAGAAGAAGAAAAATGCCTCCTTTAAGGACGCAATGTCAACATGTTACCACCTCGACACTACTCCATATCTATATTTCATATCTTTAGACGGAGCATTAAGGCACAATTTTGCGGCTCAGGTGTCTTGGATGGTGCTCTACCCATAGCGTCGGAGCAACAGTCTGAGTTCTCTTGGAGCGCCCCTTTACACCGCATTGTGTTTTGGGGTTGTGAGCTCCATGGGTGTGTCTTGGACGGTGCTATCTCGAAGCATTGACACCAGAGCCCCCTTGAGAATTGGTAACGGGAATAATGATCCCGACACATCTATTGTATGACTAAGCTAGGAATAAGTATGGGGGAAAAAAAGAAAAAAAAAGTTTTAAAAACATAACCTTATAAATATCATAATAATGTTGCCATTCACAAAGCACTAACACAAGATTTTAAAAGATATGCAAGTTGCGAGTTGGATTCAAGAGCCAAGAAAATCCTAACTGCAAAACGATTTCAGGTCATTTGAATTAACAAAGAGTTAACTTGTGAATTTCTGAGAGATACATTGATCTCGATTCAACTAACTCTTTGATCCAAGACGAATCTCGATGTTTATCTATAATAAATCCCGTACCTTTGACGTTTTTAATAAACCAAAATCCCATAATTTTCTTCTCCTCAAAAGTAAAAAATTTAGTCTTTCCAAAAATCCATTTTGTGAAAATAGTTTTGCTAAGAGACTAGCAAAAGATAAGCATGGGGGTGTGATAAACGCCAGTTTATCATCATTCTTATACCCTAAAACAAATCTAACTCTTAGGATTTTAACTTTGCAAACGGATTTTTGGGCTGCATTTAGGCATTTCTTAGGATAGGCATGCATTGCATTATTTTTGTAGTTTTGATATGTTTATTCGAGTGTCAAGGATAGGCAAAGAGTCAGACCCCACAAACCTTGGCATTCAGGAAGGCAGAAGATGAAGGAGAAGCTCACATCAGTTGGATCTCAGCTAAATCTAGCTCATCACAGCTGGATCCCATCTCATTCTAGCTGGATCAACATTTCCTTAGCTCCATTTAGCTCATCTCAGCTAAATGGTAGCTCAAGCCAGTTCACCTCAGCTTCATTCAGCTTACCTCAACTGGATGGCAGCTCAAACTGGGTCAAAAAAATTGATCCCAGCTCCATTTCAGCTCCTTCCAGCTCCAGACAGGTCACTGGAAGAACTACTTGACTAGGATTAGCTACTGCCATCAACTAGCTAAGCCTAGTCAGCTGAAGAAGTCCTTAACCAGCTTAGGCAAGCTCAAGTCTATCTCTCAAAGACTCAACTTAGCTCAACTTGATTGAGCTTAGCTACTTGACCTAAGCTAGTTAGCTTAACTAGCTAGGTATTCTTCGAGAAGGTCAGACCCAACTCACCTCAACTCACATTAGCAGAAGCCAGCTCATCTTAACTTGTCTTAGCAACTAGCAAAGAACTAGCTGTAAGTACCTCTGTTTTGATGCACCAAAATTATGCTTCTTGCAAGACTAATATTTCAAGACTCTCATGGATCAAAGCTTCTCTCATGGACCTAGCTAGAAGAATGCTGATCTGTCTTAGTGTCTTTTATCTTTATTGAGTCTAGAATATTTTTGTAAGGAACCTCAAAATAAGTCTCAAATGGATTTTCGTGCTTCATATTAAAATCAAGCTTTTAGGGATATTGATCGACCAAATTAGACTAATTGATCAACCAACTAACTCAGTTAATCGATCAAACCAACCCATTTTAAGAAGTTGATTAATACACTTTTGATCGACCAATTAAGTTAATTGATCGACCAATCAGTGATTGATCAAATAACTACATTGATTGACCAAATCTCATTTCGATCGACCAATCTATCTTAATTGATTGACCAAATTGACTTCCGTTTTAGGTCGATTTTCTAGTATAAATAGAGGTCGTATGCAACGCTTTTTCCGTACACTCCAAAATAGAAAAATCCTCTCAAATGCAAAAAGCTTCTCGTGCTTCTTCAAGTGCTTCTATGCTTCGATTTTCATGCCTTTCAAAGCACATCGATTTAAACCTCCACTGAAATTCTGGTTTGACTTTTATTAAGCTTCCATAAGTTCATTGTTCTTTGGGGTTTTTACATATATACCCCTGTAAACTTTCGATAAGACGTATATACCCCTATATTTTTGATATTTACGTATATACCCCTATAAACTTGCTCCATTAAGGCCGTATACCCCTACTCCGTTAAATCGAATAGAAAATTTCAAAAAAATACTAAAAAATAGGAAAATTTATATTTTCATCCCCTTATTTTCCCCCTAAACCCTCACACCTCCCCATTCCTCTCCCCTATTTTCCACTCCTTCTCTGACCTTCGCGAACTCGCTCCCAAAACTACATCCGCTACCAGCAGCCCCACTGCATAGAACACCACAGCGTTTGCGTGGCCACCTCCCCTACTACAATCCCAAGGCCCATTGCATATGGCAGCATCGAGATGGTGAAGATGGCGAGCTTGCCGTAGGTAGCCGCACGGAGGTCACAGTAAAGGAGGTGGCAGCGGAGGCGCTAGAGGAGGGGGAGGAGGAGGAAATGTGAGAGTTTAAGGAGAAAATAGGGGGATGAAAATATAAATTTTCCTATTTTTTAATAGTTTTTGACGCTTTCCATTCGATTTAATGGAGCAGGGCATGCGGCTTTAACGGAGCAAGTTTATAGGGGTATATACGTAAATATCAAGAACATGGGGGTATATATGTCTTATCAAAAGCTTACAGAGGAATGTATGTAAAAACCCCTTGTTCTTTTATACTATTTTTTTATTAACGGATCCCGAGTTGTTGGGAAAGATTCATTGTTGTTATGCTTCTCTTCAAGTTGTAAAGAGAAGTGGTTTGTAAAAGGGTTGTGCCACCCTCGTTCAAATGGTATGATAGTGGATTGACTAGCCTCTACTAGTCGAGAAAATCCTAAGCTGAGAGGCTTAGATAGTTGTTTTCACCTGATTTGAGTTTCTACTATAAATCCAGGTGTATTCTGTGCCTGTTTCTGTTATGAATTTATTTTTTATTCAAATTTCTTTTAAAGCGATACTATTTACCCTTCCCCTCTAGTATACTATTTTGACCCACAGACAACTCATTTGGTATCAGAGCGCGGTTGTCCAGAAGATGTCAAAGCCAACTGTTGACACGTATGCGAGGAACAATCAGCAGTTCGACCTCCATTATTCGATGGAACGAACTACGGTTACTGGAAGACCAGGATGCAGATCCTTCTAGAGTCGATGGATTTCGAGGTGTGGGATCTCATTGCCTCCAAGTACACACGCCCCGAGATTAAGGAGGGAGTGGTAGCAACTCCAGATAAAAAGATGGCAATGCATAATGCAAAAGCCATGAACGCAATCTTCTGCAGGCTTTCTAGAGCAGAATTCAATCATGTCTCTGCTTGCAAGACAGCCTACGAGATCTGGGGCATCCTTGAAGTCACTCACAAGAGGACGTCGAAGGTAAAAGAAACTAGAGTCAATCGATTGACGCAAAATTATGAGCTTTTCAAGATGAGAAAGGGAGAATCAATCAAAGAGATGTTCACGAGATTCATGGACATCATAAACTCCTTAAGGAATTTAGACCAAGAAATCAAGAACGAAGCCTTGGTGAGGAAGATCCTTCGATCGCTCACCAGTGATTGGGAGACTAAGACTACATCCATACAAGAGTCAAAAGATCTATCTACTTTGAAACTAGACGATCTTATTGGAAGCCTAATAGACTAGGAGGTTCAACGCTAACACATGAAGGAGCATGAAGATGAAGGAGTCAAGAAGATGACCGTGGCCCTCAAGGTCAATCAACAATTTGAAGATTCCTCAAGCGAAGACGAAGAGGAAGACATACCCCTCCCCTCCAGAAAGTTCAGAAAGTTTCTCAAAAACAAGAGGAGCTGGAGAAAGAAGAAAGAAGAATTCAAAGCAGATGCCATTATCTACTACAAGTGCAAGAGAAAAGGACACATCAAGAAGGACTGTCCACCTCTCAAGAAGGAATCAGAAAAGAAAGAGATTTCCTGGAAAAGATGGGAAGAAAAAGGCCTTTACAACAACATTGGATGAATTAGATTTGAGTTCATAAGAAGAAGAAACCTCTGGAGAAGAAACTCTTCTAGGGCATATGGCTCTAGAAGATGAGGTAACCTCCTTTTCACAAGATGAATTATTAGAAGCATTTTTTGAGATGCATGACATAGCTAAATCACTAAAAGTAGATAATAAAAACTTAGCAAAAGCATTAAGAGAAGAAAGAGCACAAAAAGATATGCTTACTTTAAAAAATAAAGAATTATCTGCTGAAATTATTTCACTAAAATCACAAATAGACAATCTAAAGGTAGATATGGATAAGCTAAAAGAGAATTCTGCTATTCTCTTGTCTGGCTAAATTTACTAAAGGTAGTAAAAATTTGCATAAACTATTAGGAACACAAACCCAAAGCACTACAAAATTTGGGTTAGGTTACATACCTAAAAATGATCATGAAGCATCTAGTTCTAACCAAAGCAAGAAGAAAGGTAGATTGTCTAAACAAGCAGCACCAGCTAACCACTGTGGACCCAAATAAAAATGGGTACCAAAAGCACTTTTGCAATCCTATTTTGTAGGTCAAGTAGACTATAAAAGGTGGACATATCAAGAAACAAATGGAAATCTGAAGCCACTCTATAGATCAATCAAACCAAGACCTTACAAACGCAAGCCAATAACAGGATCGAGAAGAAAGAAGGTAGATCATGGACAATGAATGTTCCAAGCATATGACCAGAGAGGAAGACCTATTCCTGCAACTCTACCGCTAGGAAGGTGGTACGGTCACATTTGGGAACAACCACAAGGGTCATATTGTTGGTACTAGACAAATTGGTAACTCATCTTTTGTAATGTACATTTAGTTTGTGGATTAAAACACAATCTTTTTAGTGTAAGTCAAATATGTGATAAAGGATATAAAATCACTTTCACATCAAATGGTTTTAAAATACGGGATAAAGAAACAAAACAAACTCTTCTTAAAGGAAACAGACATAAAGATATCTATATTGTCAACTTCAACAAATGTGACAATCTTGAATGTCTTATCACATTTGACAAAGAGGCAACACTTTGGCACAGATGACTAGGACATGTTCACATGAGAAACATCAGTAAACTTATGAAACATGAGCTTGTCAAAGGTCTGCCAAAGATCAACTTCAAGATAAGCAAAGTATGCGATTCCTGTCAAGTTGGCAAGCAAACCAAAAATCCTTTTAAACCAAAAAGGATGGTTAGCACCTTTCGACCCCTGGAGCTACTTCACTTAGACTTATTTGGACCAACCAAATCCGAAAGCTTAAGCGGGTGCAGATATTGTTTAGTCATAATTGATGATTTCTGTAGATTTACCTAGGTATCTTTCTTAAAAAGTAAGGATCTAACTATTGATATCTTTAGTAAGCTTGTAACAAGACTACAGAATGAAAAATGATCTGAGGTGATTAGAATTAGAAGTGATCACGGTGGAGAATTTGAGAACAAATCTTTTTCTAATTTCTGTAATCAATATAGGATAAAACATGAATTTGCCTTTCCTAGAGCCACACCTCATAATGGTGTAGTTGAAAGGAAAAATAGGACCCTGCAAGAGTGTGCCTGTACAATGCTGTGAGCGTCAAAGTTGCCTCGATATTTTCAGGCAGAGGCTATAAACATTACTTACTATATCCAAAATAGATCCCTGATTAGACCAAGACTTAACAAAGCACCTTTTGAACTTTTTCACGGAAGAACACCTAGAATTTCCTACTTCAAGATATTTGGGTGAAGATGTTTTATACTTTAACACCAAACATAATCTTAACGAATTCGATGCTAAGAGATCAGAGGAAATTTTCTTGGGTTATTCAACTAGAAATAAAGCCTATAGAGTTTTCAATAAGAAGAATTTTGTTGTTGAGGAGACTATGCATGTATCATTCGATGAAATACTAGCTCACCCTCAATCTTCTGTAAATGATGATGATGACCAAATAGATGATCCATCAAACATATCAGAAGAGAACATTTCAGATGAACTACCCAAAGATATTTCCTGTATGAAAGACCATCCAAAAGAATTGATGATAGGAGAACTATTTAAAGGAGTTCAAATCAGATCTTCCATCAACACCTTAGTTTTCATTGCCTTTGTTTCTCAGTTAGAACCTAAAAATGTTAAGGAAGCCTCTTCTGACAATTGTTGGATTATTCCAATGGAAGATGAGCTGAATCAATTCAATAGAAATCAAGTATGGGAACTTGTTCCAAAACTAGACTCTCAGACCATTATAGGAACAAAATAGGTCTTTAGGAATAAACTTAATGAATTAGGAGAAGTAGTAAGAAATAAAGCTGGACTTGTGGCCCAAGGATATAATCAAGAAGAAGGAATAGATTTTGATGAAACATATGCGCCTATAGCTCGCCTAGAATCCATTAGAATGCTGCTAGCCTTTTCCGCCCATATGGAATTTAAACTTTTTCAGATGGATGTCAAAAGCGCCTTTCTAAACGGATTTATCAAGGATGAAATCTATGTTAAATGACCTCCGGGCTTTGAAGATGCCCACGAGCTTCGTACAGAATAGTATACAAATTAAATAAAGCATTATATGGTCTAGAATAAGCTCCACGAGCTTCGTACGATAAATTAAAAACTTATCTAATTGAAAATGAATTTAAAATTTGCAAAATAGATCCAACCTTATTCACAAAAAGAAAAGAAAATGATCTCTTAATAATACAAATTTATATAAATGATATCATTTCCTGTGCTATTAATGATCTGTTATGCTAAAAATTTGCAAAGGTAATGCAAGATCAGTTTGAGATGAGCATGATGGGAGAACTTTGGTTCTTTCTCAAACTTCAAATTAACCAGCTATCCTCTAGAATTTTCTTATCACAAACCAAATACACCACGGAGGACTTGAAGAAATTCTCCATGGACAAAGTAAAAGGTAAAGAAACACCTATGGCAGCTTCTACACAACTAAAATCTGACGACACAGGTAAGTCGGTAGATCAGAAATTATATAGAAGCATGATAGGATCTTTATTGTACTTAACTGCTAGTAGACCTGATATTCTATTTTGCACTTGCTTGTGTGCTGGCTTTCAAGTAAACCCTAAATAAGTACATCTAAATGTTGTTAAAATAATACTTAAATACTTAAACCACACACAAGAGTTAGGACTTTTCTATCCGAAGTCAAACACATTGGAATTTTATTCCTTTTGTGATATTGATTATGCAGGTAGCTTTACAGATAGAAAGAGTACTAGTGGAACATGTCAATTTCACATAAATTTCCTAGTCTCTTGGTTCTCTAGAAAACACACTATTTCACTTTCAACAGCAAAAGTTGAATATGTAGTTGCATCTTTAGCCTGTTCACAACTATCATGGATGAAACAAACCTTACAAGATTTTGACCTATCCTACAAGAATAACAAAATACTTTGTGACAACACTAGTACCATAAAATTATCTAAGAATCTAGTTCAACACTCTAGAACTAAACATATTTATGTTAGACACCATTTTCTAAGAGATTATGTCTTAAAAGGAGAAATCAACTTAAAATTTGTTAAAACAGAAAATCAATTAGCTGATATATTTACAAAACCTTTGCCAAAGGAAAGATTTAACCTAATTTGCCATTCACTAGGTTTATCTAGGTTAAAAGAGCTTAATTGATCATTTTGATTGATTTACTTTATAATTCTATGGACTATTTTATCTTGCTCTGCTTATCTAGACTCGTTTATATTGTTGTTATATGCATGAATATTATCTCTCTTAGCTATATTTTACACTCTTAAAATTGTATGTCGAAATTATTATTGCTTCATTTACATGCTTAAGGGAGAGTTAATTGAAATTGATAGAAACATGTTTAATCTTTTGCTGAAACAAAAAAAGGGAGATATTATCCATAACTATTTCAATTCATAATTATAATTTTGTTGTCATCAAAAAGGAGAATGTAAGTACCTCTGTTTTGATGTGCCAAACTTATGCTTCTTACAAGACTAATATTTCAAGACTCTCATGGATCAAAGCTTCTCTCATGGACCTAGCTAGAAGAATGATGATATGTGTCTTAGTGCCTTTTATCTTTATTAAGTCTAAAATATTTTCATAAGGAACCTCAAAATAAGTCTCAAACATATTTTCGTACTTCATATTAAAATCAAACTTTTAGGGATATTGATCGACCAACCAACTCAGTTAATCGATCAAGCCAGCCCATTTTAGAAAGTTGATTAATATACTTTTGATCGACCAATTAAATTAATTAATCGACCAGTCAGTGATCGATCAAATAACTATATTGATTGATCAAATCTTATTTTGATCAACCAATCTATCTTAATTGATCGACCAAATTGACTTTCTTTTCAGGTCGATTTTCTAGTATAAATAGAGGTCGTACGCAGTGCTTTTTACATACAACCTAAAATAGAAAAATGCTCTCAAAAGCAAAAAGCTTCTCATGCATCTTTTAGTGCTTCTATGCTTTGATTTTCATGCCTTTCAAAGCACGTCGATTTAAACCTCCGTTGAAATTCTGGTTTGACTTTGATTAAGGTTCCATAAGTTCTTCATTGTTCTTTTATACTGTTGTTTTTTTATTAACGGATCCCGAGTTGTTGGGAAAAATCCATTGTTATTGTGCTTTTCTTCAAGTTGTAAAGAGAAGTGGTTTGTAAAGAGGTTATGCCACCCTTGTTCAAGTGGTACGATAGTGGATTGACTAGCCTCGACTAGTCAGGAAAATCCTAACCTGAGAGGCTTAGGTAATGGTTTCCACTATAAATCTAGGTGTATTCTATGCTTATTTCTGTTGTGAATTTATTTTTGATTCAAATTTCTTTTAAAGCGATATTATTCATCCCTCCCCTCTAGTATACTATTTCGATCCACAAAAAACTTTCACTAGCTAGCTAAGCTAGTTAATGAGCTCACATGCAGCTCTTTTCAGCAACCATCTACTTCAGTGCAGTTCATTGCTACTCCTCAGCTCCTCTAAAACCCTAGTGATGCAGGAAACACACGTTTTGTTAATTATGCGAAGTATTGTCGTTTTATGCATAAATTCGCAATCAGCTTTTAAAATTTGTAATACCTAGATGATGAAGTATCTAGGGTTATCTAAGGAGGCCAAATTGTTAATCACATGAATTGATTCTCTCTCTCGCCTCTCAAATCCGTACTTGTCTTTTTATGAATTTGATTTTTGTTGTTTTTATAGTTTTTCAAACAATCTGGTATTTGTTGCGAATATTAACTACCTATCACTAACCCTAAGTGACAATAAAAAAACCTCTTCTTCTAAGCTCATCCTAGGCAAATGCACCTAAAATAATTAAAAGAAAGTGGTGCACTAAGCTAGTACTACAAGAAGAACACACTAATTAGAAAGCATGAAAGTTGGAAGGCAAACTAAATGATTTGTATTACTAGCAAAGTAAGGGATAAGTAGTTGAATACTTCTTACAACAAAAAAAAGAAAGAAACCAAACTAGCTAATACAAAGAAAGTAAAGATGAAGAAAAGTCCTCCAAAGATGGTGAAGGAGTGGTCCTTGCTCCAAGCACAGCAGCTCCTGATCTTGAAAAGAATTCCTCCTTGCTTCCAATATGATGACTTCTCCAAGCTTTCTTCACCAAGGTGGGCGTCAACCACTTGATGAGTATCTCCTCCTTGCACTACAAAAAAAATGACCTTTAACAGTATTTAATATTTGCCACTATAGACCTTTTATTTACTACTATATGTAATTAGCAACACTTAAAATAATTATCGCCTTCATTGGCATCACTAAAAGGTTAGCAACAATTATACAATCGTCACTAAATCAATGGTATTACAGCACTTTAATTGTCGCAAATAATGTCGCTAATGATCTTCTACAACGATAATTTATTTGCCACTATTTTGCCACTACATATTTATATTAGTGACAATTTAACTAACACTATTATTATCGCTATATCTATCATTTAATGACTTTTTTATCACTAAATTGCCACTTTATTCACTTTAGTAAGATTTTTTTTACCATTTAATTACCTCTATTGATATTATTTAACAACAATTGTCTCTAAATGCCACTATTGATTTACTTTAATAACACTTTCTTATGCCATTAAATTGTCACTAATTATATAATTTATTGACACTTTCTTTTGTCATTTAATTGCTACTATTGATTCACTTTAATGATGTGGCTTAATTTTACTTTTTACTAAGAAATAAATTTTTTTATCAAGCTCAAAACATAACATGAGTATAAAGTCTTTTTTATTGACTTCCCTTATGCCATTAAATTGTCACTAATTATATAATTTATTGACACTTTCTTTTGTCATTTAATTACCACTATTGATTCACTTTAATGATGCAGCTTAATTTTATTCTTTACTAAGAAATAAATTTTTTTATCAAGCTCAAAACATAACATGAGTATAAAGTCTTTTTTATTGACTTCCCAGATCATCAAAGTACATATGCCCCTCTTAAGGGTAATACAAGCTGACATATGAAGCACTTCATCAACCCAACTAAAATCATATGCAAAATCATAAAGCTTTGGCATCCATCACATGTTGCAATGCTTCTTCAGAGCTTCACATCATCCCTATTTAGAAACCCAAGATGCTCTTTAGCTATGCAAAATTCTCCTTGTAAAGACCAACAACTCAAAATAAAGTTGAAAACCAACAATTCAAGAAATCTGTCTTATTATGTCTGCTGCCTCGCTTCGTTGTGTTGTGATTAGGAGTTGACCTTTGTCATAGCTGCAATAAATTCAAATGAAGGCATGAGTAACTAAAAAAGAACCTACTAAAAAAGTTAACACAAGATGCCATGCAAAGGGAAGTCAGGAAGCGATCAACATTTTTCCTTACGCCATTTACCGTCCATTACATGAGGAAAGTGATGAAGATTAACACAATCCAAAATGAATTTTCTCATTTTTCCTTTCACCATTTACAAGATATTTATAAAAAGGAAGACTATTTATCAAAAGAGAAAAAAAAAAGACCAACAACCGATTGATAATGCAAATAAGAATTCAGTAAGGATATGAGGCTTAAATACTTATCTTTTGGGTTCTAAACTTCAAAGCACTTTAAAATGGCCACAAGATCCAACTACAAGAATTGAGGCATGATCTAAAGTAAAAAAACATACTAGAAGCCACACAGTTCCTCCAACACATTTCATCATCCATATTTAGATAATTAATAACCATGCTAACAGCATCTTTAACAATAAAATGGTATGAATAACAATAAGGAATATCATCAAAGAAATAAGAAACTTACCTTCCATAATCACATTTTTCACGCAATTAAATTGAACCTCCCAGTTCTTCCTATACTTCTCCTATGTTACTAGCAAATTAACCAAGTGAAATGTTTATGTACCTTTCCAAGTAAACCAAGAGGAAGAGGAGTTCCTTTTGGAGACGGGTTGATAAGGCCATGCAGATCATTAACAAGCAGCAACAGATTGTGGAGGACGAGGATGACGAGATGGGGGATGATGACGAAGCTAGTGATGGCAATGTTACATATACAAAGTTTGAAGATTTTTATGGGAAAAAGCGAGGGATGGCATCGGGCAAGGATGGAAAGAAAAGTCAGAGGTCAAGAAATAAGTCAAACATGGGTGAAGATGAAGATGGATTGAACATGCTAGGGATGGGAGAAGCGTCTTCAAAAGAATCGGAAGATTTTGATCTGGATGAGCGGCAGGATGAGAACATTGAGACTCTCTCCAACTTTGAGAAGCATTCAAAGAAGAATCAAGCTAAGATCAAAAAATTGAGAAGGAACTGATAGCACCCAAGGCCTAGACAATGATGGGGGAGGTGACTGCCTCCAAGAGGCCGAAAAATAGCACACTTGAGGTTGATCTTGATTTCTAACACAATAGGATTCGTCCATCAATTATGGCAGATGAACTGTTACCATTTAAGAGATACTATTAAAAAGACTACATGAGGGCCTAGGCCATCTAGATGAAGTTCAAGGGCTGGCCTTGGTAGAAACAAAGGCATCGAAAGAACTCAAAGAATTTGATGATAAGAAGAGTCAGAAGGGGCTTGTTGAAATATATGAGGAAGATTATGTTCAAAAGACTAGCATTGGAACTACTCCATCAATATTTGATGAACAAAAGGAGGCTACATTACTTCAAGACCCATTGTGTGAAGCAGGATGCTTTGTCTCAAGCCAAAACCAGTTAGTGAAAAGATTAAAAAAAACACTGCCCAAAATATTACATTAGAGATATTTATTGATATTCACCTTAACAAGTCAAAAAACTTTCCTGGTGAGAGTGGTTGACTTGTCAACATTTTGAGCAACTGTTCTCCATTGCTGATATATTTTGATCCATACTGGATACACATCTTATCCCTAGCTTTTGCCTTGTCACAAGCCTCCCTATTTTCCTTTTGGCTCTTTGATAAACAAAGAACCTAGAAAACCACGCAAAATGTTAGTTATCAGATAGTAACTCAAAGGGTTACTCTAAGCCATTAAGGTTTTATAGTTATGAAATAACTTAGTCATTCATATTGGATTCATAGAAAAATAGGCACATGAGACACCAAATACTACAAATTTATGTCTAATACTGAAACAGTAGAACAAATTAATAAATTGCTAGTTAAGTTGCTTTTGAGAATTATGTTATCCTATCATTGGAGAAGGGAATTAAAAGTAAACTACCAAGTACATGCAAGGTATTCTGTCATCGATAGCATAGATAGTCCTGGATATTTGCATGAGACAAAAAAATAAGAACCATTCGAAATCCTAGGTAGCTGTGTGACTCCAGTTCGAGATGCGCACTTTTTGTTGATAGACTAGGGACCTATTCAACTCAGTAGGTTTAATGTTCCATGTCATTAGGTTCTTTCTACACACCCAACTATTAAATTGCCCTCTAAACACCTGCCAAGCGGAAATCTTCAGTTTGAAAGGCATTTTAACCTGCCAAATCAATCCAATGTCTCTAAAGGGAACAATAAGTGTTTGCTGGCCAATTTAATAGTGAAAGCTCTCCCTTTCCATCACCAACAATCAAGCACCCCTGCAAACATCTATTGTAGGATACCTCCATCTAAAGACTCAAGAAATCCTCTACTCCTTGATCCAATAACCTTCCCACAAGCAACGGGGGTCCAATATCCCACTCCTGATTTTAATAATCTACCACCCTTGCCAACAAGGCCAAGGCCAAAGCAGACTATCAGCTAGAGCACTATGCGTCAACCAATTGTCAAGCAAAAATTTGAAAGTAGCTCAGTAACAAAGCTCCACAAAGAAGTGCCTCACCAATGACAGAACTCCCATAATCTCCTTTCAAAAAATCCAATTCCCTGCCATAACATGCCTCCATGGCTACAGAAAAAAAAGACCCCTCTCCCATCCCACTAGCATCCAACCAACGACCAAATCAGCTTGTGAGATGTCTTTCTTGCTACATAAATACCCCTTGGTTGTGCCCGCGGAGACCTTTTTTTTTTATGAGAACAACTCACTTAATCTTATTTCAACTGCAATCCCATTAAATATCTTACAAGTCATCAAGAAACCCATCATCCAAGAAATCAAAATTCAAGAACGATTCCAGCTCTCCCCCATCACTCGCTCTCTCCCTATCTAGCAGTCCTTTATTACCGGTGCCTATTACCAAGCTTGTTTCATTACTAGACATGGGGAGATGTGCATTGCAGCTACCATAATCCATTGCTTGAGCAGTTGCTGGTGTTCAGCTTCTGCCAGCAGCATAGTCTCAGTTCAAGATGCAATCCAGTCCAGCATACTAAATTGTCAACTACTCTCCTTTGGAGCTACTTCTGATGATTCCAAATAGGCTTTCCGAGCTTTAATCATATATCTCTCTTCAAAATCATCTTTGTATAGCATCATAAAGTCCCCAGATCATAAACCATTTAATTTGACAAATTCACCAATGTTTTCAAGTACGTGCATTCTGCTTCTATTGTTGGGCCAAAACCTATATCTGAAAGTCCATACTTGTGAAGTCAACATATCATCCATACGTATAATCATTCCTTCATGAGATTTAACTGTAGGTAGATGGACCTCTGCTTCTTTCTTTAGGAGGACCATCCTTCTGAGAGAACCAACATCATTATTTTAAAGTTCTTTCTGTAGCAAAAATCTAGAGTTTGTCCAACTTTTATCAAACAAAGATGCATCAGAGTAAGGGGCATCCTGAGTGTCAACTCTTTCCACAGTTTTTTCCATCCTCTCGGCAGTGGTGACCGAGTAGTGAAGACAGTGAGTCTGCAGAATTCAAGTAGTTCTGCTGACCCTATCCATCCTGCATCAGTGAGTTGTGTTGAAGCAGACAGGGTTCCCTTAAGCAGTTCAGGCGCCTTGGGTTCTGGGAGAAGTTTTCCCCATCAAGGTTGGCTTGAACGATCAAAGAATATCCTTGCATGCTGAATGTTGGAAATGGTACCATTCATGCAAATAATGTTAGGATAAGCCAAATAGAGGCTGAAATGTTAAAGATGGTGCATCCAAATCCTATAACTAAGCAAAGGATTTTTCCCATGCTGCAGCAATGAGTCCCTTATCATCTAAGAGAGTGGAGACCAGTAACTCAAATGCAATAAACTCAGGGAATGTCTTTACCCACACACCACCTCGAAGCCATGTTGAATTGGAGAGGCAGAAACTTGGCAATCCCAGTACATCAAGAGCCGGCAACAATTCCCTGATTCAGCATCTACAAGCAATTCTGAAACAAACAAAACTAGGCCAGGCAATCCAAGCACGGTAAATTCTTGCAGAACAGTGCCAGAACTGCCAAGAGGTTCTTAAGCACGTTGGCAAGAATTATCGTTGCCTCAAAAGTGAGATTCTACTCCTGATATAAATGTTGGGTTTCATTCACCAACCTCACCTCTCTCAGGAATGGGGGTTGATCCTCAACAACCTGATTTAGTGCTGCAGCTATGAAGCCTCTCAATGGCAAGGTAGTGAGGTCCAAGGGATCGGATATTTCTGCATGCCCTAGTGAGCATTTCTAATTTTCATTTTGTTATTATCATATTGTATAAGGATAGGGAAGTTTGTATAGATTAAATTGATGTAATCCAAAATAAATCATTGTGGATCAAGCACCTGCATCCCTGGTTGAAATGTGAAATATCATAATCTAGTAAAAGTTGTCTTCTCACTGAGACTCTTCAAAGAAAAAAAAAAAAAAAAACAGCAGGGGGGGGGGGGGGGGCTGAGAGAATCCGACGAAGAAGCTGCCACAATAGGGGCCGCCAAGCCGGTGGCAGAGTCCTCCACCGACTCCAGAGGCAAGGGATCAAGGAAGTACGCGAGCTCATCCTTCCATGAAGAAGCGCCACAGCCACCACCACCATCCAAGGCACATAGTCGATGAGGCCCCTCCCAGGTGTTCGATCCCTTCCTCTTTTCCTTCATATTCCTTCATTCTTAAGATTTGCCACTTCCTTTCTCTTCACCATTTTAAAAACCTCTCCACCGCAACTTTAGGAGGGAGGGAATGAGGGAATGCGAAGAGAGGGGAGAAAGGGGGTCATCGAAGAGAAGGGAGAGAGGGGGTCATTTTATTTAATATTTACCACACATCATATTAACCTATCATGAGGGGACCTATAGGTGCATTCTATCTCTATTCTTAAAAAAAAAAAGTAATGGCTACCTATGTAGTTAATAGCCACCCAACTAACATTAATCGAAAATTTAGCTACAGCCAACTATAGTTACAAATGTTCATCCCAAAAAGTTAGGAAGGAAATACATGAAATAAAATTCTTAATATAAGTTCTTTTTTAGGTGAAGAGTGGAGGAGAACAAGGAAGTGAATGAGAGGACAATTTTTTGTATGTAAATAAAAAGTTACCTATAAATTTTCCTAGGTTGCCATTGCCCAAGGTCTCAATATATAGTAGCTAGAAATGTCACAATACTCAATCGTCTCGCTGCTCACAACTAACTAGACGAAGATCAATTTGCACATACCATATTAAAAGAAATCAGAGATGTGTGAAATACATTATCAACAATTAGACAGAAAGAAAATATTCATCATTACCCCAAAGTACCACTCTCCAAAAGTTTCTTCTTATATGTCAACCATAGCCTGGTTCTTTTTTCACCTCCTTCCTTCCTGTGGTAATTCGAAAACAAAGGAAAGAGAAGATATTATAGTACAATTACCAATTTTCCAACTGACATTAGTTCTCTAAAAAACAAAAGCGTTATAAATTAATGACAATGTCTTTTACAAATTTCATCATAAGCACTAGGCATGTCTAATACAAACCAAAAACCACATACAATCTGATGTTTGCAAGCTTAAGATAAATCATGAACCAACAAGTTCATAGATCTAGGGACTAACATGCATTTAGTATCACCAATAGATTTCAAACAAAACATAAAAATTTCCAATATATTATGAGATTCCCATAACAAGTTAAAAATATCCCTAAAATAGAGCAATAGTTTTAGAAAACCACTACGCAACAGTATGTAAGGGTTCCAGATGAGTGTACTATAATGCCAACGAGCAAGGTCAAAAACATGCAAACCAATGATAGCACCCAAAGTTAAGTAAACAAATCCAAAAACCCTTTATGTGGCAACATGCATAGAGGTTTCAAACTCCACCTACTAGCGCCAAACATTGTTCTCTACCATTTCAAATTTCAAAAAACAATTATGAAACTACTCTAGAAATTGTTTGTGATTCTAATCTTGTTATATGTAAAACTCTTTTAATTTATAAGCCATATTAACGAACTTCATACCTAGTTGTGCTTCTAATCTTGTTACATGTAAAACTCTTTTGATTTCTAGACCATATTAATGAACTTCATACCTAATAGATAACGTAATCAAAATAACATTTTTAATTATCATTGAACATCGAAAGAATATGCTTGAGAGTTAAAAATAACATTAACATTCAAAAAGAATATATGAATTTTAAGGTTACATTTTGCAGAGTGTGTTAACCGTATATAGATTCTTGATGCTTAAAAAATAGTTAGGCATCATCTAAGAGATGCAAATTCCTCAACTTTCACAACTAAAAATATCTAACCATATACCTTGAGTAGGATTTCAAACTTTCAAGGAAATACACATAACATTGACAAGCATGCATGCACACAAAAAGCATGTTCAAAATTGATGCCAAAACATTCCCACTCCCTTTCTAGTTTAAGGAAAAAATAAAAAGGAAAAATCAAATGAAGTAAACTTAGTACTCAAACAGAATAATTAAATACGAGCACTAAAAAGTAAAAGTAATGAGGTAAATCAAAATCAAAAGATGATCATTACCAATAACTCTCCTCGAACTCCTACTTCCTCAAGAACCTCTCGCATCACAGCCTCCTCAACAGTTTTATCATTCTCCTAGCCTCCCTAAGTTGGCATAAAAAGTTCACAAATATACCCCACATTCAATAATAAATAATAGAACAATAAGAATGGTTCATTAAATTACATGTTTTTAATCTTACATTTGGTTGAAACACAACAAAAGCTACTTGGAAGCCATGCATGATGAAGGGTTTAACGACTGGCTCTCAACAAGATGATGCTGGTACTACAGAAATAAATTAAGGACCTTAGTCGGGTTGGCAAGCAGGCCCCCGGCCCAAATGGCCAAGTCTGGTCTATTTTACCCACCTAGACCATCATTATCAAGAAACTAGAGTTCCAATCTTGAAACTTATATTTAGCACTTTTCCCTTTAAGTCAAGGATGGATTGTTGTCCACGAAGAAAAATTCAGAAGAAGGGAAATGAAATATGATATGAGATAATGTAACCATCCTTTCTGCATATCCAAGCATATGCCAACCTGCATCTGTATTGTCTTAATAATAGAAATACAGAAAAATTTTTCTTTGAAGAGTCGTCAGACACTAAGCAGGTCCAGGCTGAAGAAGATGCCAAGGCTGGGGTTGCTAAGGAGTGAAAAAATCAAATGTTCAAGTTATAGAACATGTTTGTGGTGGATTGACACCTGCTGATTTCCAAGCAGCTGTGGAGCCGGAAACTACCATGGCCCTTCAGGATAGAGTGATGCAAGATGCAAGGGACAAGAAGAATGCTGTCGAGGCATATGTCTATGACATGAAAAATAAACTCTATGACAAGTATCATGATTTTGTTAAGGACTTGGATAGAGAACCATTATGTTCAAAGCTTCAGGAGACAGAGGACTGGCTCTATGATGAGGATGAGGGTGAGGCTGAGATAAGAGGTGTTTATGTGAAGAAACTCAAAGAGCTGGTAATGCTATAGGTGACCCTATTGAAATGCACTATAAAGAGTACTTTGAGAGGGGTCCTTTAATTGAGCAATTAAATTATTGCATCAATAGCTACAGGGAGCTGTGTTATCCAATGATCCCAAGTTTGACCGCATTGACATTGCAAAAAAGGAAAAGGTCACAAAGGAATGTGGGGAGGCAGAACTGCAGCTGAAGGGGAAACTTGAGCAGCAAATTACTCTGGGCAAGGATGATCAACTTGTTCTTTCATCTAATATTGAGACCACTCCACCAACCACCCCACTACAGCCACAAACTCTAGAGTAGCTGGAACTGGCAGCTGCCAATGAAGTTTCAGAGCAAGCACCTGGGCATGGTAATGCTGCTGGAGAACCAATGGATACCAGGATTTCAGAAAAATCAGATGGTGCCCCTTAATTTTGCTCCTTGAGCAATGGGGCAGTTTTAGATGTATATCTTCACACTGGCATCACCGCTGAAGGATATTCACTTCCCCACTTTTCAAATAGGTTTATTGGAATGGTAGGAAACATGTACTTATTCTCTACTTGTCACAGGTTTTTCTTCTCAGATTAATCTTGGGGTTTGGCTTCCATTTTTTAAATACATCATCACGCTCACCACTTTCCTATGGTTCTGTAACGTATCAGGGAACCAAAAAAAAAGAAAATAACATCGCCAGGATATATAGTAAAGTGCCTCCACCAATCAAGAAAATCAAAACTCTGTGAAACGTCAAAGGGTTTAATTTGTTGATATTTACCTTCGAATTAGTGCGGATGGTCGAAGGCATGGAGGGCAACGCAGCATACAGGGTCGATGGCATGGAGGTGGGATGTAGATGATCGATGATGTGGATGGCAGGTGGACGGCGTTGACGTGGAGGGCGACCTAATGGCATTGGCGTGGAGAAAGTGGCAGGGGAGTTTGTGGCGTCGGTGTCAGGACAAGGAGGCTGGGCAGCATGCAATGAGGAAGAGAAGCATGTGGGGGAGTGGTGGCGATGCAGCGAGGGTACTGGCTGAGGGCTTGGGGATCGTGGGCGGGGAGGGCGGCTGTGGAGGGTGTGGGGATTTTAGGTGCCGAGGGTGCCGGCGGAGGGCATGGCGATTTTAGGCGGCGAGGGCGTTGGTGGGGAGCGTGGGGATCACAGGCGACGAGGGTGCCGGCGGAGGGCGTCGGGATCGCGAGCGACGGGGGTGTCGATGGAGGGCACGGAGATCGTGGGCAGCGAGGGTGTCGATGGAGGGCGTTGGCTGAGGGCTTGGGGATCGTGGGCGAGGAGGGCGTTGGTGGAGGGTGTGGGGATTTTAGGTTCCGAGGGTGCCGGCGGAGGGCGTGGCGATTTTAGGCGGTGAGGGCGTCGGTGGAGGCCGTGGGGATCACAGGCGACGAGGGTACCGGCGGAGGGCGTCGGGATTACGAGTGATGAGGGTGTCGATGGAGTGCACGGGGATCGTGGGCGGCGAGGTTGTCGATCGAGGGCACAAGGTTCGTGGGTGGCAAATGTGCAGGAGGGCATGCGATGGGTTCAAGAGAAAGGAGTGATAGGGTTGCCTATAACTTTCACGAGCAATGAAAATTGTAAATTATATAAAAAAAAAATTAACTCGCTATCGTCAAGATCATCGCAACTCACAGGCACGGAAAGTTTTTTTTCAATTCCACCGCTATCTAAATCCAATTCATAATATTCTATTTATTTTTAAAAGAAAATCAACTACAACCGATTTTTCTTAATTAAATATAAGCTTTGCTTCTTTTACTTTTAAAGATATTATATGAATAAGAAAAATAATCAACCTAATATAAAGTTTTGATGTTATCAAAGTATTTTTAATGACATATATTTTTATTATCATTAAGTTACTTTTAAAATATTAGAATGATAATGTGTATTATAAATATACTGTCAGATATTTTTGCCACTAAATTTAGCAATATGTATCTTAAATAAATGAAATCAAAAGTTTTTTTTTCTATTTGAAGGGATAAGTTTCAATTTAATTTTTCCTTATGTTATTAAAAATATGTTGAAGATGAAATAGTGACTTCATTTGATCTACATCAATTTGTTATTCAAAAAAGATATTATAGTGGAATAAATAACAATTGCCACTAAATCAAAAGACTTTAGTGACAAATATATTTGCCATAAATACTAATTGTCATTTTATAAAAATATTATAGTGGCATAAGTAACAATTGTCACTAAATCAAATATTATAGAAGTAAATATCTTTGTCATTAATGCAAATTGTCATTTGATAAAAATATTATAGTGGCATAAATAACAATTGCCACTAAATCAAAGTCAACAGTGGCAAATATATTTATCATTATTACTAATTGTCGCTTAACAAAATGTTATAGTGGCAAATACAAAAAATTTGCCACTAAATCTAAGGAATTAGTGGCAAATATATTATATGCCACTATTTAATTCGCTACTAAAGGCCATTTTTTTTGTAGTGTTGCCTGGCCATCCTTCTAGAGGTGACCTCCTCCTTGGCGTGGCACAAGGGAGAAGGAGAGGAAGAAGGTACCAAGGGGGCAGGTAGGTTGCCCCCTTGATCATCTTCTCTTCTTCCTTGGAACGAATGGAAGGGGATGTAGGGTGGTTTGGGTAGAATCTAAACTAATGGAGAAGATGATTTTTATGGTGGTGGTTAAGAGGGTATATATAGAAGTGGAGAGGGGGGTGGTTGGCGTGGACATGCGGATTGCTAGGATTGCATCAAGGAGGTGGTTAGTGATCCTATGACTATGAAGAGTTGGCGTCAACTCAAAGGTCATGTAAGGTGGTGGTTATAGTGGTGTTGGTGACTCTTAGCAATGGAGAGACACCACTAGTTGGTGCCAACAAGGGGGGTTTCTAGACGGAGGGTTAGGTGGAGGGTTAGGATGGGTTGTAAGCTTAGGTGTATGGTGGTGATGAGGGGGATTTTTGGAGGGAAACTTGGCACCGACAAAGGGGTTGGCTATGGGCATTTTGGCACCACCTTTGTGATGCCTTTTGGTGGTGGTTAAGGGGTGATGGGTTGCCTAGTCTTTGCACCAAATTAAAGTGGGAGTAGGGGAGCTTAGGTGGACTAGGTTTAGGGTTATTTGGTGGAGCTTGGGTAGGTGGGTTTTAGGATTATGTAGGGATGCCAAGGAAGTGACTAGCTAAGCTAAGCTAGCTTAGCTAGCTT
Source organism: Thalassia testudinum (assembly GCA_037157565.1). Classification (NCBI taxonomy): domain Eukaryota; kingdom Viridiplantae; phylum Streptophyta; class Magnoliopsida; order Alismatales; family Hydrocharitaceae; genus Thalassia; species Thalassia testudinum. Next base: position 25,919,948 of record JAZHRO010000047.1, on the reverse strand, counting down.
AGCTAGTAGGGAATAGGGTAGAGAAGTAGAGGGAGCTAGGGTTTTGGAGGTGAGGAGCTGGAAGGAGATGCCTTGAGCTACACTGGAGCTGGTGGTTGCTAAAGAGAACTGCAAGGAGCTACCTTAACTGGCTTAACTTGCTAGTTCATCGTTAGCTGCTAAGCCAAGCTAAGATGAGCTGGCTTCTACTAAAATGAGCTAAGGTGAGATGGGTCTAGCCTTCCCAGAGATTACCTAGTTAGCTAGAGTAGCTAGCTTAGGTCAAGTAGCTCAGCTCAACTTAAGTCTCCGGGAGCTGGACTTGAGCTGGCCTGAGCTAGTCGAGGTCATCTTCAGTTGACTAGGTTTAGCTAGTTGATGGCAATAGCTAGTCCCAGTTAGGTTGATCTTCTAGTGAACTGTTCTGAGTTGGAAGAGTAGGAATGGAGCTAGAATCAACTGTCTTGAGCTAGTTAAAGCTGTCATCCAACTAAGGTGAGCTGAATGGAGTTGAGCTGAACTAGCTAGAGCTACCATTCAGCTAAATGGAGCTAGGGATGAGTTGATCCAGCTAGAAGGAGCTAAGATCTGATTGCACAGCAATCATAGGACCTAATCTATCTGAATTAAGCTGGATTTTAGCTTAACTTAAAGATAATGCATGCATCAGCATCATAATTTGCATCATAGTTAATTTGTTAACTTTATAGATAATAATGCTATTTTATGCTCTAAAAGAGAGACGATATTAATTGCAGATGATTCGGGGCCGCAGATGATAAATCAAACTGTATGGATTTGATCAAGACCTATGGATCTGATCAAGACGACAACAGGAGTTCAATGCTTCCAGAATCATCCTGATCAGACTTTTGTAGCACCACATTCAGTCTGAAGAAGATCAGTGGCCAAGGAGTAAGATAGAAGAGATCTAAACCTCAGATGTCAAATCCGACCACACGGATGGATCCAAATCAATGATCGCAGTCTAACGATGCAAAAATTAGCTTAATCAAAGCCCTATAGCACCAACTACAAAGGTGGGAAGATGAATGCCAGGATGCTACCATGTGGCACCATCCCAGCAGCCCCTCACCACACCTTCATCAACCAAGAGTTCATCTCAGTCGTTAAGATCCAACAGCTGAGGGCAGCCACGCACAAAATCAAAAACGCAACACAAACACACACACAGCGCATTGATTAGCGCTTCCACACACAAACAAGCAACATGCGTTCGAATCACGCTCAACGCGAAATCGAGGAGGTGGTGGCACTTGTGCAAAATCAAGCTATCAGATAAGATCGAGTGGCGAGGACGCGACCGCGTGGCACAATGTGGTGTGAGCGATGCAGCGGTGCAGATGAATGCACGAACCAACACCCCAACCCGAAGCCCCGATACACACGCGGACAAAGGCAGTAGTGAGATGTGTTTAAACCGTCGGATCATGAGATCCAACGGCTAAAATTGAAGCGCACACATGCACGCAAGAGGAGTGCGGAGGTGGCGGATCGGACGAGCGTGAGTGTGCCACGTGGTGCCATCTAGTGAATTCCACGTGCTTAAGGCACGTGGAAGGTTATTTTGAGGCACGATTTGGTCCGTTGATCATGATGGCTCCAAGGTTGTTGTATGAGTTGGGGGGCCTAAATACCCACTTTTCCCCTCATTTTATCTATAAAAAGAGCCTTAAGGCCCCCATTTGAGAGGCAACTTCTACTAGACACATCTCCAGCCTCTCTCTCTACAACTTCTCTCTGGTCTTCCTCCTAGTTCTCTAGATCTGAAGTGATACCGCACTTCACACAAGCATCCCAACACCGCCCTTCATCTACTTTTCTCCCTCTTTATTCTCTAGCATAGTTGTTTTAATTCCTAGTTTGAGAACAATTTGCCATTAACAATAAAAATCTGATTTTCTGAATATCCGATATTTGTTTCTATGTTACAATAGGATAGATTAGTTAGTACAAAAGGCTTTGACAATCATGTTTTGGGTCCCTATGAACGACTCGGTACTTACTGAAATATTTATAAAGTTATATGTTTCGACGTGAATCGCACTACAACGATAGAAATAATTTTTAATGCGTTTGCAATGAACAAGTTGGCGCAGTTGCCGAGGAGGCAACGAAAATTTTTGAAGATTTTCTTTCTAATGCTTATTTGAGATTTCTAACTTGCTTTATTTTCATTGATTTCTTGTGTGCAGGAAGTGCAGAAATCCGAGAAGAAACACAACAGAAAAATTGTAGGTTTTTAATCTCAGGCAAGTACTTGTATCTTAAAATAGGTTAGATTTTCTTTCAAAAAAAATTCAAAAAAATAAAAAAAAGTGTTTTACTTGAACCTTAGGATTAGCATTTTCTTGCTTTTTGAAAAAAAGAAAATCTCTCTAGTTGGTGAGAATCAACAAAACCACCTCCTATATTTTCAGGCTGAAACAAACTCTCATATTAAAAATTTAATTTCCAGAAATTTACATGCCCAAAAATTCTAAACTTTTTATTAAATGTGAGTTTTGAAGTCAGAAGCAATATATTCACATTTCGCGCCATTCTGAGTTATATAAAAATTTAAAAAATTCACGAACTTGAATGATATCAAATCTGTTATTACTCTTGATTTTTCAGATTTAAAAAAATCATAGAAATTTTTAGACAACCTTGATTTATCTAAAATTTGTTGCATTGGATTCCTATGATAATATAGAATTTTGGAAAATTCTAAAAAAAATATTTGGTGCATGTTTGATTACATGAAACATTCATCACTAACTAGAGGGCAAAACATACTGCAGAACCCCCAATACACTTTAAATATGAAAAAAATAGTAAAAGTGCATTGAAATTCTTGAAAAAATGTCCTAGGTGCCTAGTTGGTGGTGTAATAAGACCAATTGATTGCATTGTTTGTGTCGCACCACTTCCCTAATTTTAGACTTAAAAGGATCATTTTAGCACTATCTGCTTTTAGGGTTTCACATTAAGGTAGAGGACACTTGCATTTCCATACTTAAAAGAAATCTATCAAATATTGGGACTTGCAAAACCTCTTGTGTGCCTCATCAGAACCATTGTTTGAAGATATTTACTTAAGTGAACCCTAAAACACAATTATACAAGGAATTGAACCTTAAAATTCACTTCATCATAAAAAATTACTTGTGAACCCCTTACCTATGCAGTTTACACTTTGAAAATCACTTTTAAGGGCAACACCCCCTAACGCCCATCATATTCCAAAAGCACCTCAAGCCTAAGTTAAAACTGAGTAGACGTGCTCTAGGCAGGACTAATCTTCTTGGTGACTTGAAATTAGATTAGGCTAAGGTCAATGTCTTATCTACTTGGACCCACTAGTGACAAGAAAGGTGAGTGCGGTAACCGCGTTAACCCTTAGTGATATCCCGTCATGCGGGATGTCCTAGGGGGTCCCACCCTTCTAGCCAGCCAAGTAATTCAAGGGTTATCTAACCTAGTCATTTTCTAGGACGCCAAGATTTGGTCTAAATAGGGCTTACACTCTAAGGATTAACTTGATTGTTTGTAATGTGAGGGCAGGGGTTCTCTCATCTGTCTTCTCTCTCTCATCCATTAACTTTTTTCAAGTACATGGACATGAGGTCATTAAACCTTGATTTGGTACCACCTTTAGAGAGTAATCTAAGGAGAAGACCTAATTTTTCTATCTGAATCCTTTCCCATAGGTAATTACCATGAGGAAGAACTAATTGAGGAGGAGAACTTGGACCCATACACTTTTGCTTCCCACTATTCCTCCTTCTCTCCCTATCTCAACCCATCCCTTACTCCAACTTCTTCAGGATGGGAGAACTTTCGTCAACACCTGGGACTTGATTCCCTTGTCTACACCTCATATTCCTCAGGTATATCCAGGCCTACCTCATCCTTACAGAATTCCACACAAATTTCTGGATATCAAGGATCTCTACAATCTCAAGAGACACTCTCCATACAAGACCAGCAACTGATCGGCATGACCAACTATCTTGACCAAACTAATCTCTTCCCTGGTCAGGGATATGCCTCAGAGTCCCAATACCTAGAATATCAATCCTATCCTCGAAATCACTTTGCATATTATCCCAATTCCACACAAACCACTCCACCTTCTTATTGGGATAACCCTACACCACCCAACCAAGGATATAATTCTTATCCTAGGTATTCAAATGATAGATATTTTGCTTTGGCTGAGGTTAGAAATCTTGGAAATTATTATCCTCAGCCCACTCAAACCCTTGACCATGGCGGTGATCCTGAGATTACCCAATTACTCCAAGTAGTCCAGGAGATGAGAGAAGTTAATAAAAGAAATACAGATAACTTGACAAAAGAGCTCAATAAAATCCGGGAAGCACAACTTCATAGACCTGATCAGAGTGTGCCATAAGTTAGTGGTAAGCCACTTAAAGGTTGAGGATCCAACCTTAAGTAGGACATCTTATCTAATCCCAACCTCTACATACACCGAGCCAACCCACTAACCCTATGATTATCCAAAACAAATCCTACCTAGACCTACATCTGAACTAATTGATAATTTTGATATCCCAAAGACTGACTATGAGGAGAAAGACTTACTCGAGGATCTAAATCTTGATTTAGAACCTGAATTACAACCCTTTATGTCAAAAGATGCACAATTGCACCATGGAATCTTAAGGAACTTGATTTGATTGATCAGAAATAAGAAGACATTCCCTCAGAAGATATAGTTCAAGAGAAAGACAACTGGGATCAAATTTATAATCCTACTTAGAAATTCACAAAACAAAAAGGATTTGAGGCCTTGATTAATCTAGATTCCAATCTTACTCCCCATAGGGAAATGATTCTTAGGAAAAGTGAATTTTTGCCCATTACATTTGAGGATTTGCTTCATGAATTAAGACATGATTTGGGTGACTCATATGAGACTTTTTATCACCCCAAGGATGAGTTTGAGGATTCTGATTTGAATATCTAGCATGATTTGGGTGAATATGAAACTATTGAGATGGACCACTGGATTTTATTTGACTCACCTACTCTACATCCATCAATACCTGACTTGACTTACGAAGTAGTTTCTTATACCATTTTAGACTATACCACTCAGGTTCCTCCTTTCATTTCCCATCACTTTCAGGACCTATATGATTTATTTCCCACTGACCACTCTTTACCCACCTCATCTGCCTTACTCATGCACCACTTCTTAGGATTGCCACTATCTACTTTCCACTCTGGCACCCACACTTATTTTTCTCTCTTTTGTAGCACCTGGCTACAAATAATTCCAAGCTCATTTATTTTATTTTTCCAACCTTTTGGGCTTAGTATTGACCATCAACTAATCCACATATGTGGATCACTAATTCTTAGGTCGCATGATCATATCTTCATTTTAATCTTGACTCAACCCATTAATTTAATCATTCATTTTTGGGTTTAGGTCCGGCAAATGACATTAAACTTACCTATGGCTAGGAGGCAACCCAGTATTCTATACAAGTATTTTCCTATCCAAGCTAACCTGGACTAACAAGCTCAGTCAGGTGATGTCCCCTCCTCTCGCTTATTACATTTTGTTTTTCTACATACATTTCAATAAGGCATTGTAATGAATAGGCACGGGGGGGGTGGACATTACATGTCTTACTTTTATGTCAAAAAAAAATGCATTCATAAAGAACTTTTATTAAGAAGGTTTTATTAGTGATTTATTCTTAAGTTGATTCCTAAATTTAGAATCCAGTACAATTTCACACTTACACATAGAATTTGCGATGGATCCTCTGTGAAGACTGATAGACATCTTTAGTTTGTCGAGAAGAAGCACTACTTCTCCTCCTAAACCCTTGGACAATAATTAGGGAGTCAGGCAAACATCTTCTAGTAGATCCACCAAACAAGTGTGAGGTGAGAGTAGAGAGTCTACTGATGCTCTAAGACTAGTATAAGGAATCTTAGCTTTTTGGTAATTGGATAATGATACTCGAAGTTAGGCATAGTTTTCGCTCTCAGTTCCTGTGTACAAATTCTTAATGTGTGAATTTTTGGAGAGCCACCAAATAAGGCAAATACGCAAAGAGCGGGTTCTAATAAAACTAGGACTAAGGTGGATGGTTACAACCGTCCATTATAGAATCCTTTGCTGAAGGAGGGTATTATTATCAAGGTCAGAAATACGTTGTCTCATCCATTCCTTTCCGGGTGCCAAGAGTAGGCACTTCCACCAAATAAGCCACCCGATATCCTCTTGAACACCCCCAATCCCGAATAATGCCTCGTGAATAAAAATGTGCATGGGTACTGTAGTACGTTGTGTTGGTAGAAATAAATATATATGAAAAAAAAGAAAAAGAAAAAAAAAGGAAAAAGAAAGGAAAAAAAGAGAGAAAAGCAGAAAATATAAATATATAGAAAAAAATGTGTTAATTGCGTTGTGTTTACTTCATGTCAAGCACATTAAAGCAACAAAACCCATTCCCTTTACAATCCACAAAATACAGCCTTGACATACTTTTCTATATTTTTGATCACCTGAATACTGGCCAAGGATTGCTAGTTTAGTCATAGGGTTATTATTGTGTTAATGTCATGAGAGGCCACCAAATATATTGACAAATCAGGTGAGATTGTGGGCTTGAAAAGAAAAAGAGTGAGAGAGAGAGAATGAGTACAAAAGAACTAAAGAGAGCATAGTTTCTCCTCCTCTCTTTGAGTTATTTATTTAATAAGTCCGGGAATCTAGGTTCTATAGTACTAGTCTATATGTAGCATCAGAGGATTATGAACCACCAAATACAAATCCACTTGACTTAGATATCTTCTACCTAAACCAAAAGCCAGGGTTAAAATTATAGATTATTTTATAACCTCGAGGGAAGAAGTTTTCATATCCTAATAGAATTTTACTAAGGGTCAAGTACGAGTTCTAGATGTGGATTGACTTTTCACTTGTATTCATTGCATAGGCTACAACACTACACTTTCATGACTGTCTAGATTTCTAAAGTTTTGGATGAAAACAAAAGAAATAAATCTCTAGTTGAACTCTTGATAGAAATTAGTCATTTAGGGCCAATTTGCATTTAGTCTTGCATTTGCTAGGGACTAGCAAGATTCAGGCATGGGGTGTAATTGCACAACAATCATAGGACCTAATCTACCTAAATTAAGCTAGATTTTAACTTCACTTAGAGACAATGCATGCATCAGCATCATAATTTGCATCATAATTAATTTATTAGCTTTATAGATAATAATGCTATTTTATGCTCTAAAAGAAAGACGATATTAATTGCAGAGGATTTAGGTTCGCAAATGATAAATCAGACCGTATGGATCTGATCAAGATGACGATGGGAGCCCAGTGCTTCCAGAATCGTCTTGATCAAACTTTCATAGCATCACATTCAGCCCGTAGAAGATTAGAAACCAAGGAGAAAGATAGCAAAGATATAAACTTCAGATGTCAAATTTGACCACATGGATGGATCCAGATCAACGATTGTAGTCCAACAGTGTAAAAATCAGCTCAATCAGAGCCCTATAGCACCAACTACAAAGGTGGGAAGATGAATGGCTAGGATGTTGCACGTGGCACCATGCCAGTAGCCCCTCACCGTGCCTTCATCAACCAAGAGTTCATCTCAACCATTGGATCTTTATCTAAAGTTGAGGGTAGCCTTGCCCGAAATAAAAATGCAACACAAACGTACTCATTGCGCGTTGGTTAGCGCTTCCACATGCAAACGAGCGACGCATGTTCGAATCGTGCTCAGCGCGAAATCGAGGAGGCGGTGACACTCATGTGAAATCAAGCCATCTGATTAGATCGAGCGGCGAGGACGCTGTTGCATGGCGCAATGTGGTGCGAGCGATGCAACGATGCGGATGAACCTGCAATCCAACGCCCAACCTGACGCCTCGATACATGTGCGGACAGAGGCGGTAGTGCGATGAGTTGGATGGCTGAAATTGAAGCACACACACCGGACAAGCACTAAAGCGGAGGATCGGACGAGCGTGAGTGCACCACGTGGTGCCATCTGGCGAATTCCGCACATTTAAGACTCATGGAAGGTTATTTTGAGGCGCGATTTGGTCTGTTGATCTCCCGATCGATGAATATGATGACTCCAAGGTTGTTGCACGAGTTGGGGGGCCTAAATACCCACTTTTACCCTCATTTTAGCTATAAAAAGAGCCCTCCCAGGTTGGGGGGCCTAATTCTTTCTTTCTTTTCTCTCTTTATAACAGGAAAGCGGCAAGGACAGGGGGTCATCATCTCTCTCACGAGAGGAAGTCCCTGTCCATATCCATCACCCTCATGGGGAGGAAGACCCTCTCCACGAACAACAATCACCGTACGCCATCCACTACACCGCGCCCGCTACCACATCTACAATCACCACCGCGTCTCACCCACGACATTCCCATCACCACGATCGGTGGTAACAACGTCGACGCCATCACCGCACTCCACTTCCTTACTGAAACTTTGCATGCCTTACCGCGAGTTCATCACCACTCTCTGTCGTCTTCTTCGACCGTGACTATGATTCACGACCACGTCTCTGACATCACCACCGTGCGTCATTTCTTTCATTTAAGTCATCCGGGAACATTCCTGGACATCTTGAGACCCTGTATCCTCCTCCTTCATAGTTGCCTTCCTTCGGATCATGCAACAGAACAGCCCTCTCCTCCATGCACCACAAACCTCTCACCATCACCCCAGTCACCACAGCCTCGTGCACCACCACCCACGCACACCACCTCGCACACGTGACAGAGAGAAATTCGCTTAATTATGAATGATAGCAATAAAAAGATATGTCATAGTGTTCTATGTGGTGGAAATCTCTCAATCAAAAATAATAATTAATATAATAAACCACATTGATTTCAAGTATCGTATCCGCAGGGAGGTTTAATCCAGTATACTCGCAAATGATTCCACGCTAGATCTTGTTTCAAGAAGTCTAATTAGCAAAGTTATTCTTTTTGCATTTACTCAAAAGTACTTTTCTTATAGAAGAGATAGTTAATGGATATGTCGTGCAATTGTCACCCAGTGAAATATCATAGCAAATATTACCTCGTGCTCCTAAAGATTAATCCTTCAAAAGTTTAAATGTAAACAATACCAAGCATCATAGAGAGCACTTGACAACAAGGAGAAGAGATGCATGGGAAAATGAAAGAAAGAGGAGGGCATGAGAGCAAGCTTCCCTCAACATTTCCTTTAAAATATCAAAGCAACTCTTCCACAATGGTGGCGAATGAAAATTTTAATACCCATTGCACTGTTACAAAACAGGGGAGATGGAAGGAGGGCTCGCACGAGTTGAGGAGAGGCCTGTCGGCGACGAGCTTTGACGGAGGAGATCAGCAAGTGGAGGGGATCTCACGGAGGGTGACGGCACGAAGGATGGCCACCAGACATGGCCGTTGGAGCGGTGGGGTGCTCGGCGGTGTTGGATACTCGACGTAAAGGTGAATCCGTAGGGGGTGTCTACGGGGGTGTCAGTGCAGATGAGGGGGAGTAGGGTATCGCGCAGGTGGTGGTGAAGAAGAAGAAGAAGAATCTTAGGTGTGGATGAGGGCGTGGGATGTGGGTTTTGGGCTCAGGGGGGCTATGGTGGTCTTTGGCTGATGGGTTCCTTGGCTGGGGGAAGAAGCGCTGGAAGAGATGGAGGAAGAGGAGATGGTTGAGTGGGGAGAGGTGGGTGGTGATGGTGTTCTCTGTTTGTGCATGGGTTAGGGAGAGAAGAGGGAGGTGATCGGTTGTGGTGATGGCATTGGTGATGGGGAAGGATGTTGGGAGAACGGCTAGTAGTGGTGGTGCTCTTTGTCACTGAGCACCACCACGTCAAGGCGAGCGGAGGAGAGGTGAGGCAACCGTCGGTCCATGGTGCAAGCAACATCCACAGTGTCTGCCTTCTCCACTATGCCAGTGGGGAAGATGGATGAAGCCCCCGAAGGGGAAGAGATGAAGAGCTCCCCGCAGGGGAGAGGAAATAAATCTACCACCACCTGTTTCTCAGTTGCGATTTTCCTCTCTCATTCTATTTTCTCCCTAGATCTCCACCCTTCTCCAACGGTAGCAGTGACGCGATGGGATTGGGTGGTGGTGCCGACGAACTCAGAGGGAATTGTTGTGAGGAGGAAGGCGGTGCTGTATTTAGGCTGGGCAAATTTATTCCTTGCCTGCATTATCATAAAATTATGTTATTAACTTATCTTTAACACAAAAAAATGTGTGCAGGTTAAGCTAAATTGTCATTTAAATCATGAATAATTAAATATTATGAACATGTAATTAACAATTACTTAAGCTAATTAGCACTCCACTAAAGTGGATTGACCAGCACGCATGCACGCTCAAGCCTCCACGCAACCAACAGTGTGCAGCACACCTCTGCACCCACCGACCACAGCCGTGCCTGCTGCCCTCACTCACAGCACGTCCTCGCACTACCGCAGCTACCCTTGTGCCCACAACTGACACATGTAGCCACTGCGTGTTGGCCCCGTGCACGTCCTCGTGACCGCGAGTAACTCCTCTCCGCACACTGTTCTTCTTCTCCAAGAAGAGCCCATCGCCAGTCTCACATCTCTCCATACAGCCACCTTGTCTAGCCACCATCCTCCGCTCCGTTGATGCCATTGACCTCGCCTTGACACCACGTGCACGCCTACACCTTCGGCCGCACCCGCTGCAGTTCGAGCAGGCCGCGAGGAGAGCTCCATCGCCGGTGGCGTCCTCCTTGCCGGCAGCTGCCACCAGCCACCGTTCGTTGAGCTGCTACAACCATCGGGACCCCTTCATTGTGGCCAACCTCCATCGAAGTTCTTGTGGCCGGTTGCGACTCCCTCTTCTCGTGCAAGCAAAGGAAAGAGATGCTCTGTTTTTGGGTTAATTAGTATTTACACATTATGCCATTACCGAAATACTATTCCTTTATTTGATGAATTAAACTATTTCAGTGACTTTGCATGCTTACCCTCAAGTTTCCGCATTATTCTCCCATGCATTCATATCCTCATATATTGGCTTAGGTCTCTACATAAATGTGTGAGCTATCATCAAGTACTTTCATGGCCTAGAGGAAAAAGCCTAATGTCTTGAAGTTTAATTACATTACAAGCCATTACAGATTATTTTATGTAGGTAAAATTATGCACATAACCTTGCATTCTTAAGTTATTGTGTCTTCTTTTCGTCTCGTTCCACAACGAATTTGAGCACGGATCCCGCACTCGATTAGGCGAATATAAGGGAAAAATATTCATGAATTTATTGCAGTTGTTCCTCCCTGTGGATACTACCTAATCCACCATAGTTAGTTTTACTGATAAATATTTTTTATCTGGCATTTTTCCACCAAGCGATTTGTACTGCAACGAAGTGTTTTTCTAATATCATTTCTAAAAAGCGAAATCTCCCAATCACCCCCATTTGAGAGGCAACTTACACCAGACACATCTCCAGCCTCTCTCTCACTACAACTTCTCTCTGGTCTTCCTCCCGACGCTCTAGATCTGAAGTGCTGCCACACTTCGCACAAGCATCCCACAAGCGGCACCATCCTTCATCTACTTTTCTCTCTCTTTATTCTCTAGCATAGTTGTTTTAATTCCTAGTTTGAGAATAATTTTCCATTAACAATAAAAATTTGATTTTTTGCATATCTGGTCGTTGTTTCTATGTTGCAATAGGATAGATTAGTTAGTACGAAAGGCTTTGAAAATCGTGTTTTGCCTCCTTGCGAACGACTCGGTACTTATTGAAATATTTATAAATTTATTTGTTTCGATGTGATTTGCACTACAATGATAGAAATAATCTTTAATGCATTTCACGATGTATAGGATCTAGTTGGGATGAGCTGGATCTAGCTAGGAACCAGTTGATAGGAGCTTCTTCTTCATCTTCTGCCTTCCTAAGTGTCGAGGTGTGTGGGATCTGACACTTTTCCTAATCCTGACACTCAAATAAACACATCAAAAATACAACTAAAATGCAATGCATGCCTAACTTAGGTAAATGCCTAAATGCAACCTGAAAACCCATTTGCGGAGTTAAAACCCTAAGAGCTAGATCTTTTTTACGGCATAAGAATGATGATAAACTGGCGTTTATCACCTAGCTCCTTCCACCTCCTACTCAACTCATCTACTAGCTAAGCTAGCTTAGCTAGTCCACCTCCATGGCTCCCAACCCTAACCCTAAAACTCCACCAACTAGCTCCACTAATTAACCCTTCCTAAGTCCACCTAAGCTACCACCAACCTCCTCATTTTGGTGCCAACTCAAAGCCATCCCTTCACTCAACCACCACCTCCAAAAGCCACCAAAAAGGTGGTGCCAAACCTACCCTTAACTACCCCATTTTAGCACCACCAATTCCCTCCAAAATTCCCCCCATCTCAAGCCTACACCTAAGCCTAAAACCCATCTACACCCTCCATCTAATGGCACCAACCAAGCCCCCTTCTAGAAACCTTTTTAGTGCCAATTCAAAAGGGCACCAAGGGAGGTAACCACCCACAGCCACCACCCATAAGATCCCTTCACTTGGTGCCAACTTTCCATGGCCATAGGATCACCTAACCATCCACATGAGACCATCTTGGCCCTCTATTCAATCAACGCCAACCACCACCTCTACATTCCTATATCTACCCCATCTAACCACCACCATAACTCATCCTCCTTAGCTTTAATTCCACCTGTATCACCTACATAATTCAGCCAAGAAAGGAGAAGAAGAGAAGAAGATCAAGGGGCCAACCTACCCACCCCCTTGGTGCCTTTTTCCTCTTTCTTCCTCTCCCTTGTGCCACTCCAATGAGGAGTTCTTCACAAAGGGAAGACAGCCAGGCAAGGAGGAGCAAGGTGGTGGACATCCACCTTGGAGGAAAGCTTGGAGGACTACTTAAAGAAGCCAAGGAGAAGCTTTTTAAAGTGCGGGAGCAACCACACTTGGATCAAGGACCATCTAAAGCTTCAACCAGAGGATCCTTTCTTTTTCTTCATCTTTCTTTATCCCTTGTATTAGCTACTTTATATATTTTTCTATAACAAGCATTCCGCTACCTACCATCCATTTTACTAGTAATTCAAGTAGTTGCCTTCACTTTCTTTCTTGAAAATTAGTGTGTTCTCATGTTCTAGTAGTTTTTGTGCACACACACTCTTTTCTTCTAATTACCCTAGGCACACTTGCCAAGGGTGAGCTTACAAGAAAGGGTTTCTTCTTGTCACTTTAGGTGTAGCTTTAGCGTAGTTCTCTTCGCTTTCAAGTGCCCGATATTTTGAAAACTATAAAAACAACAAAATCAAAAATATAAAAATACAAGTACAGATTTGAGAGGCGAGAAAGAGAACCATCTTATGTGACTAACAATTTAGTCTCCTGGGACAACCCTAGATACTCTCCTATCTAGGTTATTAATTGTAAAAGTTGATTGTGGATTTATGCGTTACGGCATAAATACGCCAATTTCCAAAATGCGTATTTTCTCACATCGACGTGCGATTGAGTTTTTGCCTAGCTAGAGGCGTTAAGCTCAACATTTATACATATGTAAATATCCTTTTATATATAGCATATCTGTCTTATTTCATCGGTGTTTGAATACGTTGAACGAAAAATTCAAGAGCTATTCCAAGTGATTTCTACCCTTTGTAACTCCTATCCTTCATTGCTTTTCATTTTGTTTAAATTCATGCATGAGGACATGCAAGAATTTAGGAATGGGGGTAGTACACATTGATAACACTACATTTTACAATGTTAATTCTGTCAAAAGGGGTCGGTCTTAAGGGTAAAATGCACAGATGACACATCATAAATAGGAATGGGAGCATTGCATGCATCGCACATCAAGATTGCTTATAGTGAATTGTTAACGGCCATTTGTACAAGTACATGTCAAAACAAGCCTCAGATGAGCGATCAGATTGCACGGATGGACTCAGAGCGACGAATGGAGTCCAACGGACTCGAAATCAGCCAAATCCGACATTCGGAGCTCCCACAATTGGCCCAAGAAGTTCTGACCATTGATCTGATGATCAATGGTCATAAGGCCGCCACATGTCGACATCACCATGCCCCTCGACCAACCGCACCGCACAATGCAACTTTAAGCCATCCAATCTTCTATCGGACGGCTGAGAAGCACGTGCCCCTCGCTCCCTACAGCCACAGCATCTGCAGCAGCTTACAACCGTTGGATCTTCATCCAACAGTCGCCCGCACCGCGCCAGCGCCTCATTTCCATGACAAATCAGAGGGCGTAGCGTAGAGGTACGCGCCTCACCCTCGCACAGTGGGGCGTGGGTTCGAGGCGCCCACCGCAATGCGAAATCAGACGATCGTGAGGCGCGCGATTACGACCGTTGATTTGTGATCGAGAGACTCAGCAGCAGGCGACGAGGACAATCCCGCGCATCCGATGCGAACGCGTGCAATGATGCGCGAGCAACACGCGCCTCAGCAACAATCCGCGAGCGCACCCCCCGCGTGATCTCAGCCGTCCGATCTCTGATCGGACGGCCCTCAAGGCGCGCACACGGATCATGCGTGAAGAAGAACGGGCGCGCATGTGAGACCGTTGGGCAGGGGGCTTCACCGACCCTTTTAGCATGGGTTTAGCAACGTCCCGGACATCGCTAAAGCCCATACTTAAATTAGAAACCCTTTTTTCCTATATAAACCCCTCCCAACCACCCATGTAAAGCATTCAATTCACTTAGCAAATGTTGTATCCCCCTCCTAGCCTCCTTTAGCACCTCTTGTAGTCAACGGAGTCGACGAGCTGCTGACGGAGCCTCCTTCCACCACCGTGGCTGCCTCGCCGTCTCCTCTCTCCCTCTCCCTCTCTTTCTCTCTCTTTACTCTAGCTTTACTTTCCTTTTGTTTAAGCATTTAGCTATCGTTGTATTTGTAAAACTTGAATTGCATGTTGAATATAGTGTTGACGTCTTCCATCTTGATTTAAGTGATTGCCATGATTTAAAAGACTTTAACCCTACTCTCTCTCTCTCACTCGCTTTTCTCCCACATCTTCTCGCAAGCAAAAACCCATCATTTTCGTGATACTAAGTGACAAGAAAAATCTGATTTTCATGCCTCCCTGAGATCGACACTCGGACTCACGTCCGTTTCTTCATTAAAACTGACGTTGCGAACGCAAACTATAACGATCCTTTTAAACAAACACATCAATAGCACGTCAGTTTTTGGCATCGTTGCCAGGGAGGCAATGGATTTATTTTATCACTTACATTTTACATCCATGTTCACATCATCTAACGCATTTTCTCCTTCTACTTGATGGTTGCAGGAACTCGACACTTGGATGGCGAAGCAGTGCAACTCGTGACGGTAGAGATGGAGTAAGCGCAGCAAGGACCGATTGTGAGTAATTCTTCACCCGTGGTTGTTTGCTTGCCTAAAAAATCTAAAAAAAAAATTGTAAAATCGAAAAAAACTGGCGTGGTGCATGATTGCCTGATCCACATCCTCAACGCAGCACCCAACAAAAAAATATACACTCTAACATTCTTAATGACCTAAACTTTTTGGAGTGTTCTTTCTTTTTTAGTGTTGTTTGCAAAGCCACCGTGAATTGACATGGGCCGCACCACTCACCCCTAAAATCAACTCATCTGGTAGAAGTTGATGAACACTAGGATGAGCACTTTAGGGTTTTAGAGCCTCTTCACATTAAAGGAAATCTACTCTCACCAATTGTGTGCAAAACTTGGCGTGCCCACTTGAAACTTGCCTGAAAACATTAAGACACGTCAACCCTAAAAGACACAAAAGTAAGGACAAACATTAAAAGATACCACATCTTAAATTCCTAACTTGAAAATCGTGTTTTGATAGGACACACACTGGAATTGTAAAACTAAGAGGCACCACCCCAATCATCGCCTCATCACATAACCCGAGCACAAGCACTGTCCTAACCCCATTAAAACAGAGTAGACATGCCCTAGGCAGGACTAGGTTAAGTCTCAAGAGGCGTGGTTTTGTTCGCTGGGCACTTGGCTTTCATTCCCTTAGTAGAATCTAGTGACTAGGCTGCGAGGAAGTGTCAAACAACCGTGGTTGTGGAGTCTACGGAATCGGAAGTGCAAGCCAAAGGAAGAACCTTCCCTACAATCCCCTCATAATCAACCTGGCCAGATTAGCTTTGGGAAGGGTAGTCCAGTGCTTACGGACTTGATCACCCCTTTGGAGATTTCTAGGTCCCTTAAGGAATACACTATAAGGACTAGGCTTATTTACTTGGTTGTGCACACACACTTCTCGCATCTGTCGCTCTCTGCATCCCCTCCTGTTCTTCTCTAGTGTATGCATGGGAGACAATCACTTCATCCTGAGTTGTTTGTTTTGGGACGGGAATCCAGGAGACCTGACTTTGCTAGAAACATGGCCGAACCTAGAGTAGATGAGGTTGAGGACCAACCCCCACCATACACAATGGCTATCATCCAGGCCCAGATCAACGCAAATCATCGGATTCAGCAGCAATAGATCCACACTATCATGCAAGCCATACACCGGTTGCAGAACCTGTAGGGGCAACCACCACTTGATCCACCAGCATTCTAGGACCAACCTAGGCCCCTCCGCGACTTCTACAATCCTTCTACGATTCGAATCAAACCACACCTTAGGATCCCCGAAGGGGGAGATGATTTTGAGCTGAAACCAAACGTCCTGAGTCTGATTCAGAGCCACTTCCATGGAAGCTCAAATGAGGACCCTTTCCAACACCTAGAGGATCTTGACTGGATCGCCTGGATTGTAAAACCTAGGAACATTAGCCTAGACATTGTTTTGATTAAGATGTTCCCCTTCTCATTGAGAGATAAAGCATCTCATTGACTTAGAATCCTAGGTAGACCCATCACCACCTGGGAAGAACTGAGGCATGCATTCTTAAAGAAATTCTTCCCCATAGGAAAAACCAATGCCCTCAGAAGAGCCATTACTACCTTTACACTCCAGGGCGGGGAACAGTTACATGAGGTGCGGGAAAGATTTAATGAACTATTGAGGAAATGCCCACACCACGAAGTACCAAGGTGGCAATTGGCCTAGATCTTATACCACGGTCTGTATAGCAACCTTCGGAACTTCGACGATGCCTCATGCGGAGGGAACTTCCTAAACAAAGATGAGGAGAGCGCGTTTGAGCTGTTTGAGTCTATGAGCGAAAATTCGCTCAACAATGCCTCTCTGACCCAGTTTAGTCGATCCAGTCAACCCCGTGGTGGGATCTATGAGGTACAAGCAAATTCTGGAACGATTGACATGGATATCATTGCTAAGAAATTGGATCGAGTGAAATTGGTAGATAAAAAGATAGATGAACTACTAAGCTAGGACAAGAACCCGTTACAAACCTTCTCCCTAGCAAAGGGAGCTCACAATGTTGACCTGGTCCAACCACTAAGCCAAATAAACCTGGAAAAACCCCTGACCATGTTCCAGGGAGGGAGCTTTACTCCCTCAACCCTTGGTTACTCTCTTCCCTCCCCCTCGTCATCTGCTATCTTTGAAGATGTACAGGCTATCTAAGGTTATTCCAAACCTGACCTTTTCTCCAACACTTACAACACCAGCTGGCGTAATCACCCCAACTTTGCTTGGACAAACCAGAAACCGCCTCAATTTCAAAATCAGCCCAGGCCAAACCAACAGCCAACCCTGCCCCCTATTAGCAAGGACCACTAGTTAGACCCCCATATAATCTGAATAGGGTGGCCCCTCCCCCACAAAATCAAATGGACACCCTGATAAAAATGATGGCTGAAATGAACCAAAAATACTAGGAGGAAATGACTTTAGTGAAGGGATAGTTAAGCCAGCTGTTGGACTTTAAACAACAAGGATCTCTGCCTTCACAGCCATAACCGAACCCGCGAAACATGATTAAGAGAGGCCCCAATTCGCAAGGGTTCCAAGGCAATCCTGGGCAGGCTCACATGGTCCAGCCGGCCCCACAAACACCCCCTGGGTTTGGTGCTTCTTCTTCCTTATCTTCTCAAGGATCAACCCATGGTCCCAATGCCTCTGCAAATGCAGTAACCTTGAGAAGCGACACCAAAACTCAGGATCCCAAATGGCCGACTCCTTCCGTGACTTTACCCTCTGAAATACCTGACTCAGAAGAGGCACAGGAAAAGCCCAAGGACCCAGAAATAGACCCTATCCACATTCAGACACCATATCCTGAGGCCTTGGAGACAATCAAGAAAAAGAAAAGTGCTATGGAGACTGAGGAGCTTTTGGAGATCTTTAAGCAGGTTCAAATTAATATTCCGCTCCTCGAAGCCGTCAAGCACATTCCAGCTTACGCTAAGTTCCTAAAGGATGCCTGTACACCAAAACGTAAGCCAAGACCTCAAGCACCTAGGAAGGTTGTGCTCTCAGAGCAAGCAAGTTCCGTAATATCAAGCAACCTTCCGCTCAAGAGAACTGACCCAAGAGCACCCCTGATATTCTGCAATATCGGGGACATGACATTTGATAGAGCGCTCCTAGACTTAGGTGCTTCCATCAATCTGATTCCGACAACCCTGTACCACCAATTTGGATTCGGAGAGTTGACGCCCACACCTGTTACCATCCAGTTGGCTGATAAATCTGTGAAAACCCCAAAGGGGGTAGTCGAGGACGTAATTGTGCGGGTCAAGGACTTCTATTTTCCAGTCGACTTCTTAGTGCTCGACATGGAAGTCCTTGAACAACTACATAACACACCCATCATCCTAGGCAGACCCTTCTTAGCTACGGCTAAGGCAAACATCGATTGTGACACGGGATGTATGGAAATCGCCTTCGGAGACTAGAAGATGCAGTTAGATATCTTCCGGGCGACCAAGTCTTTTGATTGCGATTGTATCGAGGAACACAATCCCGTGGAACCTTTGGTCGAGAAATGCCTCACCCTTAGTTCTGTCTCAGACTACCAATCCTGTAATGACTGTTCTGACCCATCACCATCTATGCCCATGGACCTTTGTAGGGCTGATTACCATCAACCAACACCATTCGAGGAAATTAATGTTGATCAACTCCTGCCTTTCCCCTTTCCATCAAAAATTATTCCACCCACACCTGAACTGAAGCTGCTACCCAAGAATCTCAAGTATGTCTTCTTGGGCCCTGACCAGACCGTCCCCGTAATTATAAATGCCAACCTAACTAAGGATCAAGAACTTAGATTGACAGCGACCCTATCAGAACACGAGGCTGCCATTGGCTGGACTATTTCATATTTAAGAGGAATTGGCCCCACCTATTGTATCCACAAGAACTACCTAGAAGATGGGGCGCGACCCTCCCGTCAGATGCAGAGACGGTTAAACCCAAATATTCGGGAGGTCGTTAAGAAGGAAATTATCAAATGGCTTGACGTCGACATCATCTATCCCATCTTTGATAGCCCCTAGGTGAGCCCCACTCAAGTGGTTCCGAAGAAAGCTAGGTTCACTGTTATCACCAGTGAGCATGGAGAATCCATCCCCACCCATACCACCACCGCATGGCGGGTGTGTATTGATTACAAGAAACTCAATGAAGCAACCAAGAAAGATCATTTACCCCTGCCATTCATCGACTAGATTCTTGAAAGATTGGCAGGGCAGAAGTATTTTTGCTTCTTGGATGAATATTCAGGATATAACCAAGTCGCAATTGCTCCTGAAGATCAGAGAAGACCACATTCACTTGCCCGTACGGTACGTTTGCATTTTGTCATATGCCATTCGGGTTATGCAACTCACCTGCTACCTTTCAGCGTTGCATGCTAGCCATCTTTTCAGATATGGTGGGTGAATACCTAGAGGTCTTTATGGATGATTTCTCCATATTTGGGAATTCATTCGACCACTGTTTGAGCAACTTGGACAAAATCCTGAAACGATGTATCGAGGTTAATTTGGTGCTAAGTTGGGAAAAGAGCCATTTCATGGTTCAAGAAGGAATTGTCCTCGATCACATCATATCACATAGGGGCATTGAGGTGGATTGGGCTAAAGTTGATTTAATTTCCAAACTTCCTCCGCCTAGCTCGGTCCGGCAAATCCGTTCATTCCTTAGACACGTTGGCTTCTACCGAAGGTTCATCAAAGACTTCTCCTAGCTTTCCAAACCCTTGACCGACCTTCTGCCCAATGACGCCCTATTCCACATGACCTCTGATTGCATCCAGGCTTACCACACCCTCAGGGGCTTAGTCTCCATAGCACTCGTACTTCAGCCCCCGGACTGGTCCCAGGATTTTGAGATCATGTGTGATGCATCAGACTTTGCCATAGGCGCCGTCCTGGGATAGAGACAAGACAAGAAACCCGCGGTGATCTACTACGCAAGCAAGACGTTGGACGAGGACCAATGAAATTATACGGTCACATAGAAAGAACTGCTCGCTGTAGTTTTTGGACTCAAAAAGCTCAGATCTTACCTTCTGGGATCCCATGTGACCATCTATACGGACCATTCAGCCATCTGGCATCTATTGGCTAAAATGGATGCAAAGCCCAGGCTCATCAGATGGATCCTGCTCTTCTAGGAATTTGACCTGGAAATCCGCGACAAAGCTGGATCAGAGAATGTGGTGGCCGACCACCTATCCAGACTCCACCCAGACCACTTTGGGCCCTCTCTGCCTTTATCCGACACCTTTCCCGATGAGCAAATTCTGGCTGTGCAAGATAGGAAACTACCTTGGTATGCCGACTATGTCAACTACCTGGTTGTAGGACAAACCCCGCACAGCTGGTCCAGACAGCAACAAGACAAGTTCTTGGCCGAGGCCAAGCACTATTTCTAGGATGATCCCATGCTATTTTGCCTCTGTGCCGACTAGATCATCAGGAGGTGTATCCCTGAAGACGAACTTCAGAGTGTGCTATCTTTTTGTCACGACCAAGCTTGTAGTGGCCACTTCTCAGGAAAGAAAATGGCTGCAAAGGTTCTGCAGTCCAGATTTTACTGGCCTTCCTTATTTAAGGATGCACACAACTTTTCTAAGACTTGCTCTTGCTGCCAAACTCTGGGGACCATGACCAAAAAGGACATGATGCCCCTCCAGCCCATTCTGATTGTCGAGATCTTCGACGTTTGGGTATTGATTTTATAGGCCCCTTCCCACCATCCAACAGCTTTGAGTATATCTTAGTCTCTGTAGACTATGTCTTCAAATGGATTGAAGCCATCTACACCCGCCAATGCGATCATAAGGTTGTCATGGACTTTGTTAAGTAGAACATCTTTTCCCGATTTGGAATACCAAAGGCCATGATCAGTGATGATGGAAGTCATTTTATCCACACACAATTCCATGCCCTACTTAGAAAATATAGGCTTAACCACCACATTGCTACCCCGTATCTTCCGCAAACAAATGGGTAGACTAAGGTCTCAATAGGCAGATTAAGAATATTCTGCAGAAGACTGTGAGACCTCACAGGAAGGATTGGTCTGCACGACTGGATGATGCTCTGTGGGCATACCGGACCGCTTTCAAGACCCCGATAGGCATGTTGCCTTATCTCCTGGTCTTTGGCAAAGCTTGCCACCTTTCTGTTGAGTTGGAACACCAGGCTTATTGTGTCGTTAAGCAGTGTAACATGGATTCCCAGTTAGCCGGTGCGCAGAAGTCGCTCCAACTCTCCGAGGTCGAGGAAATTCGTCGGGACGCCTTTGAGAATAGTCAGCTGTACAAGGAGAAAATGAAAGCCGTCCATGACCGACTCGTCCGTAGAAAGACCTTCGAGCCTAACCAGCAAGTTTGGCTTTTTGATGCCATACTAAAACTCTTTCCAAGGAAGCTCAGGTCTAAGTGGACAGGACCATTTACGGTAGTCAAGCCCTACTCCAATGGGGTAGTTGAAATCGCAGATCTGAATACTGGGCATACTTTCATAGTCAATGGCCAGAGATTGAAACACTTCCTCGCCCAAGTTCCCCCAAAGGAGGTTGTCACCCTCATTAAAGGATGACACGAAGCACCACCCAGTTGGAGGCATTAAACTCAGCGCTTCTTGGGAGGTAACCCAGAAGATTCAGACTAATTTGGTATTTTACTTCACTCAGGTAATATCTTTTTGACCCTTGTTGCATCCATGTATTTGTCAATGAGGACATTGTCCAACTTAAGCATGGGAGGGTGATAAATTGCATGATTCTGAGTTCATTTAATCGGTCTGAATAGAATAGAATAAAAAAAAAATTGAATTTAGGAAGAAAAACTTAGGTATTAGAAATTTGTCAATAGTGGGAAATAATACGAAAAGAACCTGAACACTTAGACTTTTCAGGCCTTCAAGCTTAATCAGTCATCCATGGTGTCCGTTAAAATATGGATTTAGCTTCAAATCCTTGCAACCTTAATCTATTCTAATCCACCAATAAAATAACGTGATAAGTATATGGCTTATCAACTCGCCCTCTAACTTAGAATGACTTTTAGTCTAAGCATCTACACACATTTTTGCACTAACTCACTCCTCGAAGATTCTTACAGAAATTGGGTATCTAATGAACCTTCTAGGGTGGTATGGCTGGCAAGTTGTTGTGGGTAAACAGCCTATTGGCCGATTGTCCAGAGCCAGCCACAGGACCACCTTCTCTTTATTGCCTCTAGGTAAATTTGAGATCAGGGAAGCCACCTACTAAAAAAAGAAAGAGAGAGAGAAGAGAACAAAATAAGCCACACTTCACCGCACGAGTATGGCTGGCAAGTGATCGTGGGTAACAGCCCATTGGTCGGTTGTCCAGAACTAAGCTCATTAGATGCACAAAAAGACCCAAAATAATTAAGGAAGAAGCGGGGAAGTAGAGCAAGCCGGGGAGATATACACTGGAAAAATCCTTGTGTTGACCCCAAATAGAACAAAGGTAGGGAGGAAGCTACCGATCGGACAAATACACCTTCAGGCAAAACACTTCCTTTCCCGATCACGTAGGGGCATAGAAACCCGAAGTCTGTCTAAATTACCGTTAAGTGAGTCTATCACAATCTTCACACCAAGATGCTTGCACTTAGAGTTTTTTTCGAGTTTTGGGTGGGTTGGGTAGCTGTAAAAAGTTACCAACACACTCTTAACTCCAAAGATCTAAAAATGAGAAAAAAATGAAAAAGAAAAATATATATATGTACATGCCCTAAAGCAAGGATTCAAGCGATTCATATTTTGGCAGACACCCGAGCGCCGTTTAGTCTCTGTAAATCATGATCTTAGTATATTTCCTCCTATTGACAAGTAACAAAATGTCTAAGTAATTACTTCTTGGATTCTGACTGAAAATAATGGTTAGAATAAACCTTGCTAGGGACTAGCAAGGTGTAAGCATGGGGGTATCATAACACTACATTTTACAATGTTAATTCTGCCAAAAGGGGCCGATGTTAAGGGTAAAATGCACAGATGACACATCATAAATAGGAATGGGAGCATTGCATGCATCGCACATCAAGATTACTTATAGTGCATTATTAATGGCCATTCGTGCAAGTACATTTCAAAACAGGCCTCAGATGAGCGATTGGACTGCACAGATGGACTCAGAGTGACGAACGGAGTCCAACGGACTTGAAATCAGCCGAATCCGACATCTGAAGCTCCCACAATTGGCCCAAGAAGTTCTGACCGTTGATCATCATAAGGCCACCACGTGTCGACATCACCGCGCCCCTCGACCAACCGTACCGTGCAACGCAACTTTAAGCCGTCCGATCTTTGATTGGACGGCTGAGAAGCGTGCGCCCCTCGCTCCCCACAGCCACAGCATCCTCAACTGCAGCAGCTCACAACCGTTGGATCTTCATCCAACGGTCGCTTGCACCACGCCAGCGCCTCATCTCCATGACAAATTAGAGGGTGTAGCGCAGCGGTATGCGCCTCACCCTCGCACAGTGGGACGTAGGTTCAAGGCACCCACCGCATTGCGAAATCAGACGATCGCGAGGCGCGCAATTACAACCGTTGATTTATGATCGAGTGGCTCGGCAGTAGGTGACTCGGCACAATCCCGCGCATCCGATGCGAATGCATGCGATGATGCGTGAGCAGCGTGTGCCTCAGCAGCAATTCACAAGCGCGCCCCCCCCCCCCCCCCCCCCGCGGTGATCTCAACCGTCTGATCACTGATTGGATGGCCCTTAAGGTGCGCACACAGATCGCACATGAAGAAGAACTGGAGCGTGCGTGAGACCGTTGGGCAGGGGGCTTCACCGACTCTTTTAGCATGGGTTTAGCGACCTCTCGGACGTCGCTAAAGCCCATACTTAAATTAGAAGCCCCTTCTTCCTATATAAACCCCTCCCAACCACCCATGTAAAGCATTCAATTCACCTAGCAAATGTTCTATCCCCCTCCTAGACTCCTTTAGCACCTCTTGTAGTCAACGGAGTCGACGAGCCACCGACGGAGCCTCCTTCCACCGTCGTGGCTGCCTCGCCATCTCCTCTCTCTCTCTCTCTTTCTCTCTCTTTACTTTAGCTTTACTTTCCTTTTGTTTAAGCATTTAGTTATCGTTGTATTTGTAAAACTTGAATTGCATGTTGAATATAGTGTTGATATCTTCCATCTTGATTTAAGTGATTGCCATTATTTAAAAGACTCTAACCCTACTCTCTCTCTCTCTCTCGCTTTTCTCCCATGTCTTCTCGCAAGCAATAACCTGTCATTTCCATGACACTAAGTGATAAGAAAAATCTGATTTTCACGCCTCCCTGAGATCGACACTCGGAATCACATCCGTTTCTTCATTAAAACCGACGTTGCGAATGCAAACTATAACGATCCTTTTAAACAAACACGTCCGTAGCACGTCACGCATATACTGAATTTTTTTTTTTGCGAACAATTAGGATTTTTAGTAAAATTTTTCCATTATTGCATTCACATTTTGCATATTTTCTGATGATATTCCTTTTGAATAAGTTTAAATAATAATAATAATAATAATAATTTTATAAATATAGTTTATCTTTACAAAAAGAAGTGTGTTTTCAATGTTACTTTTTAGAATTTAAGTTAGGAAGAGTCAGGAATTCTCAATTCTGAGGATTTATCGTTGTTAGAAAATGCGAAACAAAGTCTTTTCGCCTAGACTCTTCTGGTCTTAATAGACTTAATTTTTCAAGTATTTACCTAAATTTGGACTTGTTTTCCCACGTTTTTGAAGGGATCCGAAAAATCTTAAAGTATTAAGTCAAAAAGGGTGATAAGTGAATGACTTGTCCTTCCACCCTTTGATTTGGATAGTCTTTGAGTCCCAAGCATCTTCAATTACACTGTACACTAACTCGTTCCTTAGACGACCTTATTGAGTCCTTAGTAGTCAATAAAATTTAGTATTAGGGCAAAAGATCCAAAGGACTTTTGCCATGTTTCTAGTTCTTAGGACTATTCTTGTTTGTAGGTCATGCATTTAGAATGGATGAAAGAGAGCTACTCACCTACAAAAAAGAGTTCGAGAAAATAAAAAATTCGAGAAAATGAAAAATGATAAGGAAAAAAATATTTTTAGCCTTATCCATGAATGCTACCAAATAAAATGCACCTCGTTACAAATGGGTGCAAATTCCTCCACCGAATAAATAAAGCATCTCGCTACATATGGATGTTACCCCTTTCCACCACATATTACAATAAAAAAAAACTTCGCTACAAATGGGTGTTTACCTATAGATTTTTTGAAAAATATGGAGATATTAAGAAACTAGCTGGTGAGTATACACCTAGAGTGTTGACCTCAAGGTAGAAAAGTAGTGAGGAGAAAGCTGCCAAATCCTAGTATGGCTTAACTGAAGACAGGATTGTCCCAATAAGAGCCTAGAAATATTCTAAGTTTTATTGAGTACTACGAGTTAATTTAGTTGTCCTTTTTGGCAAGTCAAACTATTTCACACACAAGATGCTTGCTTCTCACATTCGCTTCAAATCTTAGGTGGGTCGACTGAGTTAGGGAAAGTTACCCTCGCGACCCAAGTCTTATGATTAATGAGGTACTTGCGTTCATTTGGCTATTAAGGTTGGCACTCGAAAGTTGTTGTAGTCTTTGCTATTAAGGTTTTGGCTATAATTTCTTTTCATTGGTGAAAAATTATATTGAGATTTTTTATTCAAACTCACTTGATTCCTTGCCAACAACTCATTTTACAATAAAAAGTATATATATATATATACACACACATACACACACACATATTTTCATTCCAAATATATATATGTATAATTAGGTTTTCACTTTGCTTCTGAAAATAAACGAGAAATCCGTGTATTTGATTTTTGCAACTTTTTCCATGGAACTTTCGTATGTTGGTTTTGTTAAGCATGGGGGTATGATTGCGCAACAATCATAGGACTTAATCAATCTAAATTAAATTAGATCCTAGCTTAACTCATAAATATATAATGCATGCATAACCTGCATATTTTGTATTATAACTATTTTACTTTGATGTTTATAGAATAATGTCATTCTACCTTACTAATTAGTGAATAATTGTATTTTTAGATAATAAGGAGCTCAAGAGATGTCTTAAGATTGAATAAAAGCTGGAGCTGCAACAAAGCTGGAACGGGAGCTTGGAATAAAGCTTGGAATATAGAAGAAATGAAGACAGAGAGTAAAAGGAAGACAGACTAGGTTACTTATAGGAATAAATGTAGAAAAAGAGGAAAAGAAGAACTTAGGATAATCCTATCCCTATCCATAGTTTCCTAGGATAGCCTTATCCCTACTCCTATCCCTAAGCCACCCTCTTATTAGGTTAAATTAGCTCGGAACCCAAAACATAGATAGTGCTATCCATGTTCTTATCCACACTATCCTTACCCCTATCCTCCACCTAGGATATCTATATCCCTAATCCTGAATTTCTCTCACTTTGTCCAAAACCTAGATAACGTTATCTAGATTCCATTATCCAATATTCATAAACCCTATCCACTATCCCTATTCCTATCCATACCTTAGAATCCTATTTAGGCCTAAAGAACCTTCAATTGACTCAATCTGAGTCAATTGAGTCAACCACAGTCTAATAAGGTCCAGTTGGACCTGATTAGGCTAGCCTTAGGCTAATTAGGCTCATTGTAGCCTAATCAGACTCTACCCAAATCCAATCACTTAACCCACACCCAATTGGATGCACTCATATTTGATTGGGTGCACCTGAAGCCAATTGGATCCACCCAAGATCCAATTGATCCATCTCTACCCACACATGTCTAATTAGGCTCAATAGAACCTAATTAGACCCAACCTAGACCTACTTAAGTTCACACACACACACACCTACTAGGATCACCCTAGCCCAATTAGACACACACACATCTATTTAGACTAGGACCTACCCTATCAGACTCAAACCATTAGATCCTAGGCTAACCCAACCGAACAAAACCTAAGCCTACACAACTTAACATTACCAAAAACCTTACTGGAATCCCCTCACCTTTACCCTACACTTAGTCCAAAAAACCCCAACCTATTCCCCTCCAAAAGTGGGCACCACCTATACCCTGACCCTAACACCCATAGCCAGCCACCATAACCCCCCTCCCCCTATTTATACACCACCTAACGCCACCCAATCTCCCATCTTCTTCCTTCCTCCATTCGACCATAGCTCCTCCTCCACCTTAAGCCTCCTACCACATTTCAAGGTCGTCCACTGCCACCTTGGTGGCTGACCTCCTCCCTCCTTCCACCTTTAAGCCACACACCCATCAAGGACCACCCTTGATACCCTTATTCTCTCTAGTAGTATTGTTCTTTTTAGATCCTTATTTTCTGCATTCTATTTTATGCAAGCAGCTAGTTTATTTTCTCTTCTATTAGCATGCCTAGACTCTCCATGAGTTTTAGATGTGCACTACTCTCTTGTGGTGTGTAGACAGGCCCCCATACCCACAGTCTAGCCACCACCATCCTCCAATGCCGACAACTTTACAAGCAATCCCAGCGAGATGGTTTTCTATTAGATAGATTTTTATTCCTACTGCTTTTTATTCCTGTCAAGCATTCCTCTAGTTTTGTTTTTACAAATCTTTGTGTTATTTTGATTATCAAAGCAATACAAGTATATTTTCATTCCAGTCTGTGTTGTGATAATTTCATTTCACATTATTTGATTTCATATTCTACTCATTAAATCACACGCCCAATAAGTAGATTAAGTTATTTGGTTGATTGATTTCACATAGTTAGGTTAAGAGAAAGTAATAAAATGGCGGCTCCCACCTACATAAGTGAATCGATAATAAATCAAAACTCCCTTGTTGTTACACACATTATACCCGAATTTCACAATGAGTGCTATTCTTATATGTTTTATATTTACTTGCGCTACACGATGATTGTTGATTGAATGCGAGTAAGGTTATTTAATTAGGTGATATTAGTGTCGAAAAGTGTATAGTGTAAGTGGTTACCTACAGTTGATTCCACACAGGTTAATCAAAATATATTTACCTGGACTAAATGAGATTTTAATATCATCATTTTTGGCCCAGGGTAGAACTCAAGGAGACGGCTTTGGAATCAACTAATTTCTACGTAATTCCTAAAGATGAATAATTTCCATTTGCTTATTATATTTTTTATTTTTTCTTAGTTTTATATTTTTTGTGATATTCTTGTCCTTGAGTTACACCCTCAAAAAGGTCCTTGATGAATGGCCAAAATCAGGTCCAAAATTGATCTCTCTATGCACGAGATTAGATACCAGCAAAGCCAAGAGTTATCTTTTCTATTTTATAAATTTTTTTATCTTTTCTTAATCAACAAATAAAAGTGACTATGAAAAGAAAATGCGAAAAGAAATGCGGAATGGAAATGAGTGAAATTACTTAGGTTATTTATATGTATATATATATATGTATGTATGTATACTATATATTATGTAGGGCAGGGAGGGGGAATTGAATTGGAGATTTAATGGAATGTAGCGCGGGTTAATGCGACCACCGTCTGAAGAAACAAGATCAACACTAATAATGTGCCACGTGCGGGTGTAGAGCGGATGTGTGGGATTGTGTGTGGAGATGCTTAATGTGTGTGAATATCACGAATGTGTATGCAACTGGTGCGTATACACTCACGATGTGTATGCACGGTAATAGGATAAGTGTGTCGTGTGAATGGGAGTATGTATATGTGTATGTGAATATAAGGGAATGTATGTGGACTATCTATTGATATATGTATATGTACGTATATATATCTATATATATGTATGTATATATATGTATGTATATGTGAGTGTGTATGTGTGTGTGTGTAGGTGAATATATATGTATGCATATGTGTATGTCTATATGTATCTAGGTGTGTGGGCGTCTGTGTGTGGTAGAGGGGGTGAGTGGGTGTGTGATCAGCTGGTGGGGGTCGTGGGTAGAAAGAGAGAGAGCGTTGTAATCGGCTCGCTAAGAAGCTTTCCAGTTGTGTTTAGTGCAGGAGAGTGAGTGTTGAATGGGATCTAGAGAGGATTAAGATTAAGTTATCATCGTTGTAGTGCAAAATCCTCAATCTATCTCTCAACAAATAAGATTTATAACTCGAAAATCTAGAAATAAAGTCTGTGGTCGAACACAGGGAGTAAATAGGAATTCACACACTAATCTTTAATTAAAATAGAAATGAGCACATAACTAAGCACAATAATGATATTCAATGAATGCTAATCTGTCACATTAGATGTTCAATGAATAACATAAAGATTTCAAGATTTAAAGATGATAAAAAGATACCTAGAACAAAATACTGCTAATTTAGATCACCAATTATAATCCTAAGCACATGTATATTAATTACTCAATAATGTCAAATAAATGAACAGTACTCAAACGTCTAATTTGATAATCAGACGACCTAACCAAGCCTTGCTACACTGCTCTTCTTCTTCTGTTGTTCCTCTTAGGTTCTTCTTCTTCTTCTCTCCTTCCTCTTTTGCCTTCCCTCTTTTCTTCTTCACAGCAACCTTCTCCTTCTCAAGCCTTCTCCTTTTCTTCTTCAGTTCTTCTTTGTTTCTCAAGCATAAGGGGAGCAAACCCTTCTCAACGGCTAAGTGTTGGAATATTTGAAGAGCAAAACCCTCTTTCCCCTGCTCTCTCTTTCTTTCCTTCTGTCTCTTCCTCTCAAACCAGGCTTATCGGGTATTCAGGTCACGTACCTGGGTCCAGGGATGCAGGTGTGGGGTCGCAGCTGAGGAGTGAAGGCTAGGCGAGTCGGGTGTGCGGGTGTGAAGGGACCTCACCCCGTGTTTGGAGGCGACAAGCCACATTCACAAAAAACCTTTATGCGGCTGCAACAGCTTGCAAATCCACGATGTGGGACTATTGAGTCCCCTTGTTCTTCTTGTGTGCCTGTAGTGAAGGCACTGCTCAATTGTCGCACACCCATAGCTGGAGGTTCTGATTGAGGAACTAGGCGTGGACCTGGAAGGTTTGAGCGTGACTTAGAAGTGGATTTGATGAAGAACACAGCTGGAGGACTGCACCTCTGGTCGGACGAGGTGGCGACAACGGAGGACGACGGCGAGTGCCTGAAATCATGAATAAGGCCTTACGGCCACATTAGAATAGTTCATAAGCATCGTCAAACCATGGCGAGTGTAGTGGCAGTGGTTTCGTGGAGGATGGAGGTGCATGGTGGTCGGACGAAGTTGGAGATGCAGGTCGGCAATGGGTGTGCTCGAGGGCAGTCATGAGAGGGTGGAATGGCGAATAAGAGGAGGAGTTTTATGCGGATGGTCAAGGCTGATGTTTTGGCGTAGGTGGTGAGGTGTTTGGAGTGGCGGAGCGTGCGGAAGACCTCGCCAAAGGGCAGCCGGAGATGGGAATGATGAAGGGCGAACGTCGGCATCGAGGGATGTTTTTAGATTTTGAGTGGGAGAAATTAACCTAAAAATCTAACTAACCTAACTACCTAATCTAATTAGATGAAGGGGAGTAGGATCCGTGCCAGCTTTGGCACGTCGGCGATGGAGAAGATTAAGCCTTCGATGGAGTGTTGAGGAATACGTGGAAGACGTTTGCTGGTATTGCGAGACGCGAACGAAGTTGGGGAAGAAGAATCCACCCGCTATTGTCTGTGAGGGTGGATGAGGAAGGTGGTCGGAGGACTCACCGGAGTTGGTGGAGAAGGAGGCCGGGAGAAGGGAAGAGGGGGTGTCTGGCCTCCAAACAAAGCTAAGGAGATAAGGTTTGCCATGGGCATGCTTTTATAAGCCATAGAAGGTCCTTTCAAGCTTAGAAACCAAGCTTGAAAGATTGGGGCTTACGTACATGTGGGATACCCACATCTCCCATGCATTCACATGGGAGATTGGGAAAGATTTAGGAGTCATGATCAGTCTCAATTGGAAGAGAATTCCTCAAGGAATCTCTCTTTCAATTTTAGGACTAATTGATTGAGAATTGAGCGAGAAAATCTCGCTCAAATCTCGACATTGAATTGCATCCTACAACTAATGGCAATAGGGACCTAAATGTGAAGAAGATGAAGAAGTTGGGGGGGTCCTTGCAAAGAATTTGAAAGTTAGGTGCATGTGTGTAAGAGAAAAGTGTCATACTGGACCAAAATGCAAGCTTTGTCAAGATGATCTCTGATTGGGCCCAAATTTTGGTACAAAACTAATTGGTCCCAAGGAATCTGATGCTGAAGTAAGATTCAGGTTTTGACCAAGTTTGACTGGATAATTTGTGTAGAAACCCAAATTAGGGCAACTGTCTGTCTGAGACTCTATTTTAGGTCAAAATGGGTTCCAATGGTCAAAGCAAGAATACCAAACTTTAAAGAATATTTTTCTATGATTTTTAGAAGTTTTAGGTGAATTTTATCCTGACCGGAACCTTAGTTATTTAAGCGGGTCTGTTTTTAGGGTTTCAGATGTCATTTAATTCTCGAAACGCGTGAAGACCTGTTTCTGTCTGTATGAACCCACTTATTAAACATTTATGAACATTTCACCTTTAATTAAACCTTGGGAAACCCCATGATTCTTCTGTAATTAAGATATTATATTAAAACTGTAGTTTTACCCTTATTTTCATGCATTTCTCTCAAAATGGATATGCAATGAATTATGGCTCTTTGGCAGTTATGTAGGAGCATTTATCAATTGATTATGACTAATTAAAGCTAGATATGGTTGATGATGACATTATCATCATACCCCCATGCCTAACTTTTTCTAGTCCCTTAGAAAAACCTTATGGAATGAACTTGAATTCTAGACCATGCCTTTGATGCTCAGAGTCCTAATTTATTCTTCTTTTTAGAAATTAGGTCAGAATGCTTATAATAGGTCTAAAGGTACTCAAGTACCAACCAAGATCCAGACCTAACTAGCTTTAGCCTCAGTCTGCCGCAAAGGTTTCTAAGGCCACAAAAACTATCCAAAGGTTTATTAAACCCAACGGTTAAAGCATCCGTGCTTGTAACATGGTTAATCCAGGTTTAGTTTGCAATGCATTTTTTGTAAGAGAGAGAGATAGAAGAATTTTTGCATTTTTGGAGAGTTTTCTTTCTCTTTTTCTTTTCTTTATTTCTAGCTTCGGATTGGCTCAAAAACGCGATATGTATCAGATTCCTTGTTCCCACCATAAATCCTAGCAAGGTCTCTGGTAATCGATGCTTCGGGATAGCATCGCCCATGTCAACCCCTAGAACCTTGGCTTTTGACACTTTGAGATAGTGCCACCCATGGAGTTCTATAGCTAAATTCAAGCCATGGCAATCGACATTTCAGGATAATCCTGCCCATAGCACCTGAACTAGCACAAGGTGCTTACATGCCCTCAGTAGGATATTTAGATATCCTAGGAGACAAGCACCAAGGAGAAGGTATGTTATTGTGCATCTTCAAGGGGAATTTCCCACCTCTCCACATTGGGAACTCGTCCAAATCAACTTGTGTTGATAAGCTGCTCCTAATCTAGGTAGCTTTTTCATAACAAAATAAATGCTTTTGCATGATTTTGATTATTAAGCTCATTGAACCAAACTTGTGTGTTGATTAGGGTGCTTAGGTCATCAAGTCCCGCAAACCAGAGGTTAATGGATACATAAGCTTCGCATTTTCCTTAATCTCTTGAGGTCTATCCAGATCTTAATGGATACGTGAATGTTTAAGCCTAAAACAAGCCTAAGAGGCCTAAGATTAGCACTCGTGCTAATCTTTGTCTCTCTATAATTTTTTGACTTTATTTCGTTCTTTTGATTTGGTCTAGAACTTAAGTAGATCCCATAATCATTTACTAAGACTAACACTTTTATTCCAAATTGTAGCTCCTTTTTGACATTTAAATCACCTCCCCTTTCTCCCTCAAGAATGATATACAATTTAACTCACAAAATTTTCCTCTCCTTTCTCCATTTTTTTTTGTTCTTTTTCAATTTTTTTAATTCTTTTGGTTTTTTGAATATGTATTTTTTTTATGAGAACCCCTCAGAAGTTTTAACTTCTATGTGTTTGCACTTTAACACCCCTCCATGCCTAAGTTTTGCAATGTCCTCATTATAAACTAGAGGGTATGGAATCGGCTTGGTTCCTGTGTTAGAACAGGGTCAAAAAGGTGGGCGAATGGGTCGGGGTGACTGTTGCGGACGATTTCAAGCTCTGGTACAAGTACCAAAGGTGGAGTTGACCGTCCAACTCTAACTCAGAAGTATGGTAGACGTGAAGCTCAAAAGGATAATCAGAAGGGTCTCGGGTTTTTGGAATGACGGGTTGCCTCTCATTAAGTGCTAAATTCAATGCCTTTAGCTAAGCAGAGGGTGATCATGGAGGAGTGGTGTAACGAACGCGTGCCCCAGACGTCTTTTAAGACGTCTTGGAGGTGGCCCAGACGGCGTACCAAACGTCTGGGATAACATCCAGACGTCTTACCAGATGTCTGGGATCGTTTCCAGACATCTGGAAATCCGTTAATTTCGACACGCGCGGGTCGTCTGTGCGCCTGAGCGCGCAGACCGGATATTCGCTTATTCCCTCTTTCTCTGCGGCTGCAGACACCTGCCGCGTCCTCTCTCTCCTCCTCGTGCAGCCTTAAAAGGCCACGCGCTCCCTCCCGTCGTCTCCACCGTCTCCTCCCTCTTCTCCTTCAACCAGTGAGCGCGAGCGCGAGGGCGGCAGCGGCAGCAACAGTGAGCGCGGAGGAGGTGCTGCGTGCGAGAGCGGAGCTCTGCCATGAGGGCGAGCTCACCGGGGCTGCTAGGGCCGGCCGGCAGAGGGCGCAGGGGGCGCGGAGCGATGCGGAGGGGGGACTGCTGTGGTCTGAGTAGCAGGCGCGTGAGGTGCGACGCGGGCGGCGTCGCGAGCGGAAGCCGGGTGGTGCCCTGTTCTGGAAAAATTTCCAGAATCAGACGTCTGGGTTGATAGACAGACGGCGAGGGAGATGTCTGGAAGACCTTCCAGACGTCTGAAAGGTGAGTTTTCCGTCTTCTTCTTCCTTCCTTTCGACTGACCATACTGAGGGAGGGAGATGGGTGTGCGCAGGCTCGGTGATTCGCCATCCAACGCGAATCAGACGTCTGGCTGTTGTACCAGACAGCGGGAGCGACCTCCAGACGTCCGGGGTGACCATCGGACGTCTGGGATCTAGGCCAGACGTCCCCGCAGACTTCTGGACGTTTGGGAAACCACGCTGAACAGGTAATTCTCTGATCCACTTTTTAAGACGTCTGGAAGAAGTTCCAGACATCTGATTTTACACAGTGTCGTCGTTTTTGACCCGTTTAGGGCCCGTTCGGGTTCCGTTTTCCGCGATTCGAGTTGCGTTCTTTTCAGAATTAATTCCTCTACCCGTCTACAGTAGCTATACACTGTTTTGAGACTCTCCTTGTGTTTGATCCTTGTGATAGGACCTCGTTCAGTTGCAGTCTTGGGAGTCGCGGAGGCACGCGGGATTCCCGATTACGCCCCCATTACTCCCGTTGTACCTGGTAGAGTGGTTTTAAGTTATTAATAAAATCTGTTAAAGTATGGAACCATAACTAGAACCTAGGACGTTGCATGAATCCTAGGAATGAGAAATATATGATAGCTCCTAGGTGTTGCATGAATCCTAGGGCTGGAAAACCAGATTGTATGATAGATCCTAGGATATGGCATGAATCCTAGGATGGGAAAACTAGTGGAATGTATAATACTGCAGTTTTGGACAATGGAAAGAGATATAAAGTTGCCTGTAATTTGAATTAACAGCTGCCTGTTGTGAATAAATAACGTGGTTGAGAACATGGGTTGTAAGAATGTGAAATTGGAAAGTGAAACCTGGATGTTTGAGTAAAAAGGATGGAACCCTACGGGGAAGTAGGAGTAGAACTCCTGGAAAGTGAATGGAATAGTATTGGGGAAGTGAGCTGGCCCTTGAGTACGGAGTACCAAGGAGAGAGATTGTCCCCCCTATGTAGTGCAGAGCGGAGCCAGCCGCCCCAGGGACCCGGGGTTAGGACTGGCCACTCTGTACCGACTTGCTGGCCCTCGCGTACGTAGTACCGAGGAGAGCTACTAGTGTAGGGAGGTACTAGCTACCCCACGGGCCCCGGGGTTCTGCTAGCCTCCCACACCGACTTGTTAGGCCCGCTGGGGCAAACCAGGGTAGTCAGGCGAGGGTGCGCGGACTGTGGAGGGGCAAGGCCCCGGTTTGGTTACGTGGAGGGGTTGGACCCCTGTTACTGAGAGGGCTCTGCCTTAGACTGGTTCCGTGCTGTGCTTTGGGTGCACCTGTTAACGGAAACGACTGACCGCGTGCCAGTACGGGTTAGCTACCTGTGCGTTTATCGCGCGTGCCGTAGTCACCGTTACGTCTGTCAGTGACCTTGGGGTGGTTGACTGAGGGTAGGATCACCACGGGGGACTCTCCCGGCCAGGAGAGCACCACGTGCTACTTCTACTTTTTGGAAAAGACTGCAATCAAGATCGTTCCCACGAGGAACATTCGAGATCAAGAAAAAGATCTGGGGAATAAATGAAATAGTGAGACAATTGAAAGATGTGAATAAAGAAAGTAATAGAACATAACAGCTACTGTACACTCTACTGTTGTCTTTAGTTTTAGTTGCCAATCTACTCAGCGTTTTGCTGACGTGTTACACTCGTTACCTTTTTCAGGACCAGTTGTTGAGCAGCCAGGGCCAGCGGCTGCAGAGGACGCTGGGCCGAGTAGGGTCCAGTAGAGTTACCACTGTCTTTTGTACCTCTTTGTTTCCGTTATAGTGAGTAGTTCTTGTTTCCGCTGTACTTATCTTTACCTGCAGTTCATGTTATATGATAAATGTTGTTCTACTGTTGTGGTGGTATATACTGTAGTAGTTTCTTTCCTTACTGCTGTACTTTCTTACTGCTAGTTATATTCATGCTGAATGTGGTTTATTTTTACTGCTCTTTTGGTTACTTCCTCGTTGGACGACTAGGTCTTGGGATTAGTCGAGTCGGTCCGGTTCTCGTGTCTCGTAGGGACTCGGAACCGGGTCGTTACAAGTGGTCAAATCAGCAAAATTTTGTAAAACAAGCACCTTGATCAGTAGCCTGGTAAGTCCAACCAGGTGCTTGTTCAGATCAACAGGTTGATGATGTAGCCCAAACCCAATCAATCGGGTGGGTTGATGGATCTGAATCAATAGATGCGGTGCCCACCAGATACTTTGAAGCTCAACTGGATGTGGAAATGAGAGTCCAGGGTTTGGCTGAGTCAATTTAGCCTGGTTAGAGTAGGGATCCTCAAATGAGAATGGAGCTGTGGAGGATGTAGGAACCCTACAAAAGTGATCATAAAAGGATGAGACGTAATTAGTAGTTTGATCGATATTCAAATCCCAATTAAAATGTGGTGAAGAATCACGTGTGACCGAATCATCGAGAGGAGAATCATAGTAGAAATTCATTCCAGTTGCAGGTCGAGGTTGGGTTTGGATTTGAGAAGGTTCTATATGTGGATTTGAAGAGGTGCCTCCTTGAGAACTGTGTGTTGAGGGCTCCTCTAGAAAGGTTTCAAAAGTAGGTTCATCTAGAGAGTCCTTATAATGTCCATCAAAATCAAAAGTAAATGCCTGAAGAGTGCTTATAGGATCATAGAAATCTGAGTCAAGAAAAGATTCAAACTCAGGATTGTAAACACTCTCGGCACTTGTTTTTGATTCCTGAAGATCAAAAAGGAATGATTCCATCTCAATGGAACTTGATTTTGAATCAATGATTTCGGGATCAAGGACCTCAGAGTTAGAGTCAAAGAACGGATCATGGATGCTAAGGTCGTAAATTGGTTCATAGTTGTCAGGAAACAAAGGATCTCCGAAATCAGAGTAGGATTCGAAATCATTGGAGAATTTCCGAGAATAAGTTTTCGAATCTGATTCTGGATCGGGAGTTCCACCACAGAGAGAATCAAGATGTGTAGAATCAGCAACCTGACTTGGATCTAACCTACTTTCAGATTCCAAGCTTAAAAAAGTATCCTTATTAGGCATGGACACGGGTTCTTGGCTCCTAGGATAGACCAAATCAATTCCCAACTCCTCGGTTTCTGTATCATAGATTGTCGTGACTTTCGGAAAATCAATTAGTGTCTTAGAGGACGTTGGAGAGGTGTATTCATTAAATACAGCCCTTGAATCGTATTTCAAATTTGAAATCTGTATTTCATCACATGGGGCTCATACTCATCCCAATTAGGCTTAGATCTAGATTCTAGGTTAAAGGTAGGCATTGGGTCACCAGGATCTAGGCTAGGCTCTACAGGGATGTTAGAATCATTCTCGAGAATCACCTTAATAGGATAAGGCTCGGGATTTACATACTCGAGAAGTTCTGTTTTAAGCTCATTATCACAGGTGTCAGGGAAATCTAAGCTCGATGGACCACCTTCCTAGTTTCTAGGGCTGGTTTGGAATTGTGAACACCTACGATCGGGTCCTCCCAACCCATCTTAAGATCAAGTATGTCAATTGCTATGAAATTTGAATTTGAATTCATTTGGGTTGGGGGTCCACAACAACCTTGATTCTTGAACCCGTGATTTGGGAAATTATGTTGATCACTAGAATCACTCCAAGATGTTTTATTAACTTCTAACGAGTATTTTTTATCAATGAATCGATATAACCTATTCAGCAATTCTCCTGTTTTTCCAAAAATTTCCGAAGGTCTTCTGGAAATAAGTGATTT
This sequence comes from Thalassia testudinum, assembly GCA_037157565.1. Classification (NCBI taxonomy): domain Eukaryota; kingdom Viridiplantae; phylum Streptophyta; class Magnoliopsida; order Alismatales; family Hydrocharitaceae; genus Thalassia; species Thalassia testudinum. The sequence continues at coordinate 25,881,725 of JAZHRO010000047.1, read as the reverse complement.
GACCAACATTGCAGACAATCGTTATTGTGTAATTTCACTACTTCAATGTGTTCTACTAAAAGAACATCTCAGGCTGAACCGTGGTTTATTCATATCCATATTATCTCCATACGGTTCAAAACGTGGTCCATTATTTTCTTGAATTTATCCTGAATGTTCCTTTTAAAATATTCCTCATGGTGTCTACAAGCATTCTCAATCATCTTTTCTTTCATGCTCATTTGGGACTCAGGTTTCCTAAACAGTCTTCCTAGATTGCCAGGTTGCATTTTCAAATTAGGTGGTGGAATCAAGATGTAGAATCAAACTCAGGTTAGATTGAAGTTGATCAGATCTGAAAGAGATTCCCAAGAAGATCTAATGAGGTCTTTTAGGTTAAAAGCCTAATGGCCTTCCTATGTATGTGATCTATAGAAGGGATGAGGGACTGGATATTATTTGGACCAAATCAAGGCACCCAAAGATTTTTGGATGACTGAGGCAGTTTCGAGGCAGATGATACCTTTGAATCAAAAATCTGCACACACGAGAAATACCTAGGTAGCCAGGAAGGGAGAGCCCCGTAAAGACTCCTACACGGTAGACTGTCCCTACAGGTTACAGGGTTTCCCCCACCCGACCTTCCTTGTCACTGCGGTTCCAAGTAGACCAAAATGTACGGACTTAAGACTTTAAGTCTACCAATTTTATTTCTAATTATTGCCTTGAATTTCACTTGATTAGAAGTTGATTTGACTTGTGACATAATTTGGAGGTTCGTTTGCCTACAATGTAGACCAACTTCACCTGACCTGCCCTAAAAATGGCAGAATGAAATCTTGGTCAAGACCTAGAAATCATCTTGAATTGACTCTTAGGTTGTTAGGCCCACAATTTTAGGGTTCAAGTGAATCTTAGAGCCTGATTTTTAGGGTTTTCTTGATTAGATCTTTTCAAACAGGGGCTTGGGTAGCACACAAATGTGGGAGGGTTAATTTCCTTTATTGCAGGAAAATGTAAACTAACACTTCAAAACCCTAGAGTAGAAACCCTAGTTGGCACAATTTTAAGTCCAATTAAACCTCAAGGTGTACACCTTGGACTTCAAACAAGAAGGTGAGTAGTCTAAGATGCTTAGAACTTAAGCATAATCCTTAATAGGTACAGAAAATAAGGTAGGGATCTCTAAAAAAATTGCCTCAAGCTTCAATTAGATATGAATTTTTTCGTAAATCAGGAAACTTGCCTTTTGAATGGAAATTACTATGAAAATAAGGCCAATGATTCCTAATTACTTTTGTTTCCTCTTCTCTCTTCCAAGGATTAGGAGATTAAGGAAGAAGAGAGATTACTTGCCCTTTGGAGTGGTTATTTTGCACGGAAGATCTCCTCGTGATGTCCTTCGTGAAATCACAAGAAAACAAACAGGGCAAGTTAGTGCACAGATATAATCAAATAAAATAAAGAATAGCAGTGAATTGCGCGATCCTCCCCGGCAACGGCACCAAAATGTTATTAAGCTTTCGAGGAGACAAAATATGTGTTCGTTGTAGTACTATCTAAATTGCTCAAACAACAAATAAGATTTATGACTCGAAAATCTAGAAATGAAGTCCGAGGTCGAACATAAGGAGCAAATAGGAATTCGCACGCTAATCTTTAATTAAAATATAAATAAGCACATGAATAAGCACAATAATGATATTCAATGAATGCTAATTTGTCACATTAGATGTTCAATGAAGAACACAACTATTTCAAGACTTAAAGATGACAAAGAGATACCTAGAACAAAATAATGGTGATTTAGATCACTAATTATTATGCTAAGCACATGTATATCAATTACTCAATAATGTGAAATAAATGAACAGTACTCAGACGTTTGATTTGATAATTAGATGACTTAACCAAGCCTTGCTACAGTGCTCTTCTTCTCCTGATGTTCTTCTTAGCTTCTTCTTCTTTCCTTCCTCTTTTGCCTTCCCTCTTTCTTCACGGCAACCTTCTCCTTCTTCTCAAGCCTTCTCCTTTTCTTCTTCAACTCTTCTTTCTTTCTCACGCACAAGGGGAGCAAACCTTTCTCAACTACTAAGTGTTGGAATGTCTGAAGAGCAAAACCCCCCCTTCCCCCTCTCTCAATTTCTTTCCTTCCTTCTCTTCCTCTTAAACCAGCCTTATCGGGTATTCTGGTTGGGTACCCGGGTCCAGGGCTACGAGCGTGGGGTCGCAACCAAGGAGTGAAGGCTAAGCGGGTCGGGTGTGAAGGGACCTCACCCCATGTTTGGAGGCGATAAGCCACAGTCACAAAAAACCTTTATGCGGCTGTAGTGGCTTGCAAACCCACGATGTGGGACTATTGAGTCCCCTTGTTCTTCGCATGCGCCTGCAGTGAAGATGCTACTCAATTGTCACACGCCCACAACTGGAGGTTCAAATTGAGGAACTGGGCGTGGACCTGGAGGGTTTGTGCATGACCTAGAAGTGAATTGGATGAAGAACATGGTTGGAGGACTGCGCTTGTGGTTGGACAAGGTGGCGGCAGTGGAGGATGACGGCAAGCACCTGAAATCAAGAATAAGGCCTTACAACCACATTAGAATAATTCATAAGCATCGCTGAACCATGGCGAGTGTAGTGGTAGTGGTTTCGTGGAGGATGGAGGTGCGTGGTGGTCGGACGAAGTCAAAGATGAAGGTCGACAATGGGTGTGCTCAGGGGCGGTCGCGAGAGGGTGGAATGGCGAATAAGAAGAGGGGTTTTACGCGGAAGGTCAAGGTGGATGTTTTGGCATTGGTGGCAAGGTGTTTGGAGTGGCGGAGCATGCGGAAGACCTCACCGGAGGGTGGCCGGAGATGGGAACGATGAAGGGCGAACGTCGACGTCGAGGGATGTTTTTGGATTTTGGGTGGGTGAAATTAACCTAAAGATCTAACTAACCTAACTACCTAATCTAATTAGATGAAGGGGGTAGGATCCGCGTCATCTTTGGCACGCCGACAACGGAGAAGATGAAGCCTCCGGTGATGGAGCGGCGAGGAAGACGTGGTAGAAGACATCTGCTGATATTGCGAGATGCGAACGAAGTTAAGGAAGAAGAATCCACCCGCTATTGTTTGTGAAGGTGGATAAGGAAGGTGGTCAGAGGACTCATTGGAGTTGGTGGAGAAGGAGGTCGGGGAGAAGGAAAGAGGGGGTGTCCGGCCTCCAAACCAAGTTAAGGTGGTAAGGTTTGCCATGGGCGTGCTTTTATAGGCCATAGAAGGTCCTTCCAAGCTTGGAAACCAAGATTGCAAGCTTGGAGCTTACGCACATGTGGGATACCCACATCTCCCATGCGTTCACATGGGATATTGGGAAAGAGTCAGGGGTCATGGCCAGTCTCAATTAGAAGAGAATTCCTTAAGGAATCTCTTTTTCAATTTTGGGACTAATTGATTGAGAATTGAGTGAGAAAATCTCGCTCAAATCTCGACGGTGAGATACAGCCTACTCCTAATGGCAGTAGGGACCTAAATGTGAAGGAGATGAAGAAGTTGGGGGGGTCCTTGCAAAGAATTTGAAAGTTAGGTGCATGTGTGTAAGAGAAAAGTGTCATACTAGACCAAAATGCAAGCTTTGTCAAGATGATCTCTGATTGGGCCCAAATTTTGGTACAAAACTAATTAGTTCCAAGGAATCTGATGCTGAAGTAAGATTCAAGTTTTGACCAAGTTTGACTGGGTAATTTGTGGAGAAACCCAAATTAGGGTAACTGTTTATCTGAGACTCTATTTTAGGTTAAAATGGGTTCCAATGGTCAAAGCAAGCATACCAAACTTTAAAGAATATTTTTCTATGACTCTTAGAAGGTTTAGGTGAACTTTATCCTGTGAGGAATCTCAGTTATTTAAGCGGGTCTATTTTTAGGATTTTAGATATCATTTAATTCTCGAAATGTGTGAAAACTCATTTCTGTTTGCATGAACCCACTTATTAAACATTTATGAACATTTCAACTTTAATTAAACCCTGGGAAATTCCGTGATTGTTCTGCAATTAGGATATTTTGTTAAAACTATAGTTTTACCCCTATTTTCATGCATTTCTCTTAGAATGGATATGTAGTGAATAATGGCTCTTTGGTGATTATGTAGGAGCATTTCTCAATTGATTATGACTAATTAAAGCTAGATATGGCTGATGATGACGTTATCATCAGTGAGGTGTGTGTGTTTTACCGACAGGGAAGGGCAAAAATGAGGCACACGAAAGACAACGCCACCTGCTAACTAAGGAGGTTAGCTAATGATGAATCACAATAGGTGATCATAGAGGAATAGCGTGGGGTGATGGCTCTACATATAATAACGATAATTACATCAATTAGAGTCAAGTTCAAGGGTGCATGCACATAAATATAATGATATAGCGAGTTTGGGAGCATTGCATGCATTCTGCATTATTTTTATGTTGATATTACTCAGAATTAATGTTTAACAGCCAGGTTGTGCAAGTGCATGTGGAAACAGGTCTCCGATGAGTAATCTAATGGTATGGATGGATCCAGATTGACAAACGCAGCCCAACGGCTCGAAAATCGACTCAATCCGACCTTGAAGTTCTGACCGTTGATCTGATGATCAATGGCCCACAACGTTCCATGTGGCATGCGCTTAACCCTCCATTGCACACCTCAGCCCACTGCGCATCCTCCTCAACGCAAGGGGTCGCACGATCACCACTTCTCAATCTTCATCGGATGCACCTCACCTTGCCACACCTCTCCTCAACAATGATCGTGTGATCGCCATCCAACGGTCTTCGTCGCCGAATGAAAATTCCATCCACGCAACACAAGGCCAAGGGCAGCACAGTGGTCTCACGCAACACTCGTACCACAGGGGTGCGGGTTTGAAACCTACCACACACCCCAATCCTTGCAACCACGAGCTTCGGTCAATTAAAACCGCTCAATCGCAATCAGACGGCGAGTAGACAGCAACGTGGAGACATGGATGGAAGGCATGAGATACGTGCGTGATAATGCGCAATTGAAAGCGCACTCCATGGGTTTAGAAGAGCAGATGGTAGCAAGCAATTAGCGACGCGAATTGTGTAGAAGAGCAGATGGTAGCATGCAATGAGCGACGCGAATTGTGACACGTGTCACAGCCAGATCATGAGTGCTTGCGTGATTTGAATGCATGATCTCCATGCTTCCCTCAACCATCTAATGATGATCCGATGGCTACGGTCTTGCTAAGTCGACCCGATGCTGTTGTGTGCAGTCTTGCGTATATGCGAGCACAGGGGCACTGGTCCAGCGTGATCGATCAACCCAGTGTGGTTCAAGGCACAAACTAGGGTGGTTTAGGCCTATTCAAGCCCTTTTCTTCACCTATAAAAGGCACACCTTCTCCAAGCAAGTCTCCACCTTCTAGAGCTTCCAAGTGCCTTCACTAAGCTGCTAACAGAGCTTCCTCACCGCCGTGGCTACCTCGACGCTCTCTTTTTAGCAATTAGTTTCTTGTCTTCTTTAGCTCATATGTTACACTTTATTCAAGCATGTCTCTATGATGTTTGCAAAATGATTTCTATAATTCTTAGATTTCCCTTGTGTTTGATATTCTTTTCATGCATTTTGAATTAGGCTTCTACTCTATATGCTTGTGGTGTAATAGCTATGCCTTGTGCTTATCTTCTTTGATATATAATTAGAACATAGATTCTACCACGGATTTTGACTCTCTCTCTCTTTCATGAAAGCAAACCAAACAAATCATCATGTGGTAATAAAGTAAGTGATTAATTGATTCAATTTTGTACCTCCTTGAGATCGACACCCGTATTCACCATCTAATCTTCTCTTAAAATTGATGTCGTAAACGCTTGCTACAACAAACGAATTAATCAAACGCATTTTTTAATGTTAGTTTTTAGCTCTATTGTCGAGGAGGCAAGGGATCTTCTAGTCGCTTTCATACTTGCTTTGGTGGCATGCGCATTTTCTTACTCACGTTTCTCTCTTTTTATTTATTGGTTGCAGGAATCTGACACATCAACGATAGGAGGAGAGCATCCCAAGATGGTAGATTGGGAGTAAAGTGTGGCGAAGATTTTTGTGAGTACTACCCTATCGTAGTTTCATGTCCCTCTATCTAAAAAAAAAAATTGTATTTAGGCTCATGCATGAACCTTAGGATAGATTGTTTTCTTACTTGAAAAAATAAACCAAAAAAATCTAAAAATATCAAAAAAAAATGGCGTGGTTGATTCTTGCTTGACCCACATCTTGAACCCACCACCCAAAGAAAAAAAAAAATCTCTTTTGAGTGCTTTTCTTCTTGGAGTGGTGTTTGCAAAGCCAAACGTGTCTTACATTGGGCCGCACCACTCAACCTCAAAACCATTCACCTAATATACTTAAATAAACTCTAAGGGTGAAAACATTAGGGTTATTTATTTCTAGGGCTACATCATTTGCTCTAAAGGAAATTGACCATCATCTGTTGTGTGCAAAACATTGTGTGCCAACTACAAACATTGCTTGAATCTATTAAGAAATTTTAACCCTAAAAATCACTAAAGCAAGGAAAGAACATTAAAATACACCACATCCTAAAAACTTTACTTAAAAACCATGTTTTGTCGAGTGCACACACAAGCTCAACTGGATTAATTAAAAGGCACAACCCCTAACAACGCCTCATCACATACCTTGAGCACAAGCACTAACCTAGCCCCGAATTAAATTGAGTAACGTGCCTTAGGTAGGACTAATCTAAGTCCTAGAAGTGTGATTGGATTTGTTAAGTACTTGGCCTTAATTACCATCATGGAATCTGATGTCTAAGCTACGAGGAAGAGTCAAACAACCACGGTTGGGGGTATCAAAGAACTAGCAGCATGAGCCAAAGGTAGAACCTTTCCCTCAATCCCCTTGTAATCAACCTGGCTGGATTAACCTTGGGAAGGGGGGTTTAAGTGCATGCAGATTTGATCATTCTCTCCAAGGCTTCTAGGTCACCTAAGTCTACACTGTAGGACCTAGCTTGTTTGCTTGGTTGTGCACACACTATTCTCTCTTCTATCTCCTTCGCATCCCTCCCTGTTCTTCTCTAGTGTATGCATGGAAGACGTTCACTTCATCTTGAGTTGGTTGCATTAGAGAGAAACCCCAGAAGGAGACTAAGTTATTCGAGGGCTAGAACTGTGAAAATGGCTGACGTGAGCATTGAGGATATTGAGGACCAACCTCAACTTAATGCCATGGCCATTATCTAAGCTCAAATTATAGCCAACCACCAACTCCAACAACAACAGATCTAGACCATCATGCAAGCCATACACCAACTGTAAAACCCTCAAAGGCAACCCCCCTCTACCTCCACCAAACCCACCAAGACCTCCTGAGGGCTAACCAAGACCTCTCCTTGATTTCTATGATCCTTCTACTATTCGAGTTGAACCATATCTTATGGTCCTCGAAGAAGGAGATGATTTTGAGCTGAAACCTAATGTCCTTAGCTTAATCCAAAGCCACCTTCATAGGAGCTCAAATGAGGACCTTTTCAACATCTAGAAGATCTAAATCAGATTTCCCGAACTATAAAACCTAGGAACATCTGCCTTGATATCGCCTTAATGAAGATGTTTCCGTTCTCCCTAAAAGACAAAGCCTCCCACCGGCTTAGAACTTTAGGAAGGCCCACTTCCACTTGGGAGGAGCTAAGGCATGCCTTCTTGAAGAAGTTTTTCCCCATAGGAAAAACCAATGCCCTCAGAAGAACCATTACCACATTCACCCTGCAGAGTGGAGAACAATTCCATGAGTCGTGGGAACAATTTAATGAGTTATTGAGGAAATGCCCACACCACGAGGTTCCAAGGTGGCAATTGGCCTAGATCTTCTACCATGGTTTGGACAGCACCCTTAGGAATTTCGTTGATGCCTCATGTGGAGGCAATTTTTTGAATAAAGATGAAGAAAGCGCGTTTGAACTCTTCGAGTTGATGAGTGAGAACTTGCTTAATAATGCATCCATCACCACATTCAATAGGTCTAGTCAACCCCATGGTGGAATTTATGAAGTGTAAACTAATTTGGGTACAGTTGACATGGATATTATAGCTAAGAAGCTGGATCGGGTTGAGTTGGTGGACAAAAAGATTGATGAGCTTTTGAACCAATCCTGAGCCCCTATGCAAACCTTCTCCCTATCAAAGGGAGCACACAATGTTGGCCTGGTTCAATCTATGAACCAAATGTACAAGGAATGACCCCCGACTATGTTCTAGGGAGGGACCATTACTCCCTCATACCCTAATTATTCCTTCCCCTCCCCTTCAACACCTTCTAGCTTTGAAGATGCCAATGCCAGCTAGGGCTACCCTAAGCCTGACCCTTTCTCCAACACATACAACCCTGGATGGCGCAACCACCCAAATTTTGCCTGGTCGAATAAAACACCAAACCAATACCAAAACCAACCCAGGCTGAATCCTTCCTCCAACCAGCAGGGCCCACCTAATAGACCTCCCTATAACCACAATAGGGTAGGTCCTACACAGCAAAGCCAAATGGATATGCTCATTACGATGATAGCTAACATGAACCTAAAACATCAGGAGGAAATGGGTTTCATGAAGGGACAATTGAGCCAATTATTGGATGCAAAACAAAAGGGATCCCTTCCATCTTAGCCACAACTAAACCCAAGGAATATCATAAACAGGGGCCACAATCCTCAAGGGTTCCATCAAAATCAAGGGCAAGCCCATGTGATTTTACAAGCCTTGCAAACACCCCCTAGGTTTGTTGCTTCTTCTTCTTCTCAAGGACCCAACCCTAGTTCCAATGCCTTAGCAAATGCGGTTACCTTAAGAAGCGGCACCCAAACCCAGGACCCCAAATGGCCAACCGCTCCCATAACTGTAACTCTCTAGATAATTGCTGATTCTGAGGATAAATGGGAGGGGCCCAAGGATCAGGAACCCTACCCTATTCAAACCCAAATCCCATACATTGAAGCCTTGGATAAGGTCAAAAAGAACAGAATGTGGCTGAAAATGAGGAGTTATTCGAGATATTCAAACAAGTGCAAATCAATATATCCCTCCTCGAGGCAATCAAACATATGCTGGCTTACACAAAATTTTTAAAAGATGTTTGCACACCCAAGCATAAGCCAAGGACCCAAGCACCTAGGAAGGTAGTGCTATCTGAGCAAGCTAGTTCGGTAATTTCGAGTAGCCTACCTCCTAAAAGGATGGACCCTAGAGCACCTTTGATATCTTGCAATATTGGTGATTTGACTTTTGACAAAGCGCTCTTGGATTTAAGTACTTCAATAAACCTGATCCCGACTACCCTTTACCACCAGTTAACGACTTCTACTTCTGGTTGACTTCTTAGTCCTTGACATGGAAGTCATCCTAGGCATAGCCAAGGCAAACATTGACTGCAACATGGGATGTATGGAAATTGCCTTTTGAGACAAGAAAATACAATTGGATATCTTCAAGGCAACCAAGTCTTTTGATTGTGGTTGGGTTGAGGAATGCAATCTTGTGGATACCCTCATTGAAGAGTGCTCGACAGTTAGTTCCTTAGAGGATTGCCAAACTCAACCAACTTTAGACTACCCTGACCGACCCCAATCCCTGAAGGTTGCAGATCTGTGCAGAGCTGACTATCATCGGCAACCTCCACTAGAGGATACTGATGTCACCCAACTCCCTCCCTTCCCCTACCCATCCAACATTGTACTACTCGCACCTGAACTTAAACCTCTGCCCAACAACCTTAAATATGCCTTCCTAGGACCTGATCATACCTTCCTTGTGATTATCAATGCACATCTGACAAGGGAACAAGAACTTAGGTTGACTGCAACTCGTTCTGAACATCAGGCAACCACTAAGTGGACAATTTCTGACCTTAGAGGGATTAACCCCAGCTATTACACGCATGAGATTTATTTGGAAGACAAGGCCCGACCTTCTCACCAGATACAATGGAGACTGAACTCGAATATGTGAGAGGTCGTTAAGAAAGAGATTATTAAGTGGCTTGACACGGGAATCATATATCCAATTTTTGATAACCCCTAAGTGAGCCCTACACAAGTGGTACCAAAGAAGGTTGGGCTCATCGTTGTCACGAATGATCAAGGAGAATCCATCCCCACCCGCACCACCACCGCATGGCAGGTGTGTATTGACTATAAGAAGCTGAATGAGGCTACTAAGAATGATCATTTCCCATGCCATTCATTGATGAGATTCTCAAATGATTGGTGGGGCTAAAATATTTCTTCTTCCTAGATGGATATTTAGGATATAACTAGGTTACTATTGCACCTGAAGATCACGAAAAACCACATTCACCTGCCCGTATGCCATGTTTGCATTCCGCCATATGCCATTTGAGTTATGCAATGCACCCGCTACTTTTCAGCATTGCATGTTGGCCATCTTCTCTGAGATGGTGGGTGAATATTTGAAGGTCTTTATGGATGATTTCTTCGTCTTTGGAGAGTCATTCGACCACTGCCTCAGAAACCTAGAGAAAATCCTGAAGCGATGTATTGAGGTCAACCTTGTGCTGACTTGGGAAAAGAGCCATTTGGTGGTTCAAAAAGGGATTGTCCTCTGTCACATCGTTTCTCATTGGGGCATAGAAGTCGACAAGGCTAAAGTTGACCTAATTTTCAAACTCCCACCTCCCAGCTCGGTCAAACAGATAAGATCTTTCCTAGGACACGTTGGCTTTTACAAAAGGTTCATAAAGACTTCTCCATGATATCCAAACCCTTAATTGACCTTCTAGCCATCGATGTGCAATTTGACATGACACCTAATTGCATCAAAGACTACACTTTAAGGAATACGATCTTGATTGCACCTATTTTACAACCCCTAGATTGGTTCCAAGACTTTGCAATAGTGTGTGATGCATCAGATTTTGCTATTAGAGTTGTCCAAAGAAAAAAGATAGGAAAAGAAACCCATAGTGATCTACTACACGAGCAAAACCTTAGATGAAGCTCAATGGAATTACACTGTCACAGAAAAGGAGTTGCTCGTTGTAGTGTTTGGATTAGAAAAGTTCCAATTTTACCTTATAGGATCCCACGTGATCATCTACACTGACCACTCAGCTATCCGACACTTGTTGGCCAAAAAGGATGCCAAATTCAGGTTGATCAAATGGATCCTTCTCTTGCAAGAATTTGACTTGGAAATATGAGACAATAACGGATCCAAAAATGTTGTAGCCGATCACTTGTCCAAACTTAACCCGGAGCATATTAGACCTTCATTATCGGTGACTGATACATTTCCTTATGAGCAAATTCTGGCTATGCAAGGAAAGAGTCTTCCATGGTATGTAGACTTGGTTAATTACTTAGTGGTGGGGCAAATTCCACATGGCCAGTCTAGACAATAGCGGGACAAGCTCTCGACTGAGGTCAAACATTATTTCTGGGATGACCCCATGCTGTTTAGACTATGTGCTGATCAGATCATTAGGAGATGTATCCCCAAAAAGGAGGTTCAAAGTGTGTTGTCTTTCTATCATGATCAAGCATGTGGTGGCCACTTCTCCAGAAAACAGACGATTGCAAAAGTCCTGCAATATGGTTTTTATTGGCCATCACTATTCAAGGATGCACATGATTTTGCTAAAACTTGCACTAGATTCCATACTGTAGGGACCATGACCAAGAAAGATATGATGCCTCTCTAGCCCATTCTTATCATAGAAATATTCGATGCCTGGGGCATTGATTTCATGGGTCCATTCCCACCATCCAACGTCTTTGAGTATATACTAGTCTCAGTATACTATGTCTCAAAATGGATCGAAGTCGTCCCTACTCAAAAGTGTGATCATAAGGCCGTCATGGATTTTGTTAAGAAGAACATCTCCCAATTTGGGATACCCAAGGCCATGATCAACGATGGTGGGAATCACTTCATTAATGCCCAGTTTTGTGCTTTACTTAGGAAGTACAGGGTTACTCACCGCATTGCCACCCCATATCACCGGCAAACAAATGAGTAAACTGAGGTCTCAAATATGCAGATAAAGAATATCCTACAAAAGACTGTGAGACTTGACCGGAAGGATTGCTCCACCCAACCAGATGAAGCCCCTTTAGGCATACAAGACCGCTTGTAAGACCCTAATCGGCATATCACCGTACCGATTGGTCATCGGCAAAGCTTGCCACCTTCCAGTTGAGTTGGAGCACCGAGCATATTGGGTCGTGAAACAATGTAATATGGATTCCCACATGGCCGGTACTCAAAGGAAGCTTTAGCTCCCTGACCTCAAGGAAATTTGCTAGGATGCTTATGAGAATAGTAGACTATATAAAGAAAAGATGAAAGCTATCCACAACCGGCACATTAATAGAAAAACCTTTGAGCCAAATCAACAAGTCTAGCTATTTGATGCATGGCTTAAGCTGTTTCTCGGGAAGTTGCGATCTAAGTGGACAGGACCTTACCGGGTGGTCAAACCATTTTCTAATGAGGCGAACGAAATTGCTGATCCTAAGAATGGGCACACCTTTATAATAAACGAACAACGATTAAAACATTTTATTGCCGAGGTACCACCGAAGGAAGTAGTAACCCTCATTGAGGGTTAAACTAGAGCTTCACCTAGCTGGAAGCAATAAACTCAGTGCTTCCTAGGAGGCAACCCAGAGGATTCAAGCTGGCTTGATAAACAATTGAAACTCAGGTGATTTCTTTCCTTACTCCCTTACATGCATTTATTTTCCAATGAGGATATTATGCTAGATAGGTGTAGGGGGTGGGGGGTAAATCTTATTTTCTGAGTACAAAACTGTCAGCTTGAACTAGTTTTTGTTTCTTTTATTCATATATAAAAAGAAAAAAAGAGAGAATTAGGAAAAGAAAACTTAGGTCTTAAGAGCTTGTCAACTTTAGGAAATAATACGTTAAGGACTTGAATACTCAGACTATTCTGGTCTTCAGGCTTAATCAGCCTGGGTGTCCACTAAAATGTGGACTTGTTCTCAAGTCCTCGCCACTCTAACTGATGTTAATTTGTCTAATAAAGTGGGGTGATAAGTATGCGACCTATCAACATGTCCTCTGATTTGGAGAGACTTACAGTTTAAGCATATGCATGCTTCTCGCACTGGCTCACTCCTCGTCGGTTCTAATGGACATTAGGTAGATAATGAACCTTTTAGGGTGGTATGGCTGGCAAGTTGTCGTGGGTTAGATGCCCCATTGGTAGGTTGTCCAAAGTCCAGCCACACGACCCATTTTCTTTGAGGGATGCCTTTAGGTAAATCTTAGACCAGAGAAGTCACCTACTTAAAAAAAAGAAAAAAATAATAGAAAAAAGGAGGAAAAGAAAAAAAAAGAAATAAGCCAAACTTCACCGCACAAGTACGGCTGGCAAGTTGTCGTGGGTTAGATGCCCCATTGGCTGTTTGTCTAGAGCTCAGCTCATAAAATGCATAAAAATTTCCAAACACTTAAGGAAGAACCAGGGAAGTAGAATAAACCAGGGAGATATACACTGGGTTCGCTCTTGTGTTGACCCCACTAAAATAAAAGTATGGAGAAAGCTACCAGTCAAATAGATACACCTTTAGGTAGCATTTTCCTTTCAGGTCACCTAGCGGCATAAAAACCTGAAGTCCGTTATAATTGTCGTTGAGTGAGTCATTCACAATTTCCACAAGAAGATGCTTAGCAGTTAAAGTCCTTTTCGAGTCTTGGGTGAGTTGGATAGCTATAGAAAGTTTCCTCAAAACTCTCAAGTCGAAAATCCAAAAAAATTTAGAAAAGAAGAAAAAGAAAGAAAAAAATGTATTTGCTTTTATATAGAATAAGATGAGGACTTGGGCGGTTTGCATTTTGGCAGGTACCCAAGCACTATTGAGTCTCTGTGGTTTAGATCCTTAGTTGAAATTTCTTCTTGTCGACAAGCAACTTATGCCTTAGTGATCGATTCGCAATTCTATTGGTAAATAGCATTTAGATTAACCTCTCTAGGGACTAGCAAGGGATAGGCATGGGGGTATAATGACTCTACATATAATAATGATAATTACATCAATTAGAATCAAGTTCAACGGCGCATGCGCATAAATATCATGATATAGCATGTTTGGGAGCATTGCATGCATTTTGCATTATTTTTATGATGATATTGCACGAAATTAAAGTTTAATGACTAGGTTGTACAAGTGCATGTGGAAATAGGTTTCGGATGAGAAACCAATGGTACGGATGGATCCGGATTGACCATTGCAGCCTAATTACGCAAAAATCAACTCAATTCGACCTCTATAGCTCCCACAATGAGCTGAAGAAGTTCTGACCATCGATCAAATGATGAACGGCTCACAACGTGCCATGTGGCACGTGCTCAACCCTTCATCACGCGCCTCAACCCACCGTGCACCCTCTTCAACGCAAGGGGTCACACGATCACCACCACTTGATCTTCACCGAACACACCTCATCTCGCCACGCCTCACCTCAGCATCGACTGCATGAATGCCATCCAATGATCTCCGTTGCTAAACAAAAATTCCATCCACTGACATAAGGCCAAGGGCAGCGCAACGATCCCATGCAGCACTTGCACCATGAGGGCGCAGGTTCGAAACCCGCCGAGCACCCTAAACCTTGCAACCGCGCGCTTCGGTTGATTAGAACCGCTTAGTAACGATCACACAGTGGGTAGACAATGATGTGGTGACACGAATGAAAGGCGTGGGATACATGCATGATAACGCGCGATTGAACATGCACCCCATGGGATGAGAAGCACAAGTGAGGAGAGATCTGGGCCATTCGATTGGAGATATACGACCACGACTCATCCTTCTCAAACACCGGCAACACACGATGAGCGGCACGGATTGCAACATATGCTGCAACCAGATCATGAGAGCGTGATTGCACAATTTGCATGTGCGATCTCCACGGTTCCCTCAACCATTCGATGATGATCTGACGGTTGTAGTCTTGCCACGTCTACCTGGCATCGCTATGCGTGGTCCAGTGCATGTGCGAACGCGGGGGCATCGATCCAGCGTGGTCGATCGACCTAGCGCGGTTTAAGTCATGATCTAGGGCAGTTCAGGCTAGTTCAAGCCCTTTTGTTCACTTATAAAAGGCCGTCAATGTCTCCCTTTGAAGACACACCTTCTCCAAGCAAGTCTCCACCTTCTAGAGCTTCCAAGTGCCTTCACGAATCCACTGAGCCACCGATGGAGCTTCCTCCACCGCCGTGGCTACCTCGACACTCTCCTTTTAGCAATTAGTTTCTAGTCTTCTTCAGCTCATATTTTGCACTTTATTCAAGCATGTCTACAAAATGTTTTTTATAATTCTTAGAAGTAATCAATTCCCTTATGTTTGATACGCTTTTCATGCATTTTGAATTAGGCTTCTACTCTATATGCTTGTGCTGTAATAGCTATGCCTTGTGCTTATCTTCTTTGATATATAATTAGAACTCGTATTCTACAACGGATTTTGACTCTCTCTCTCTCTCTGTTTCATGCAAGAAAACCAAACAAATCATCATGTGGTAATAAAGTAAGTGACTAATTGATTCGATTTTGTGCCTCCTTGAGATTGACGCTCTTATTCACCATCTAATCTTATCTTAAAATTGATGTCGTAAACACTTGCTACAATGAATGAATTAATCAAACATGTTTTTCGACGTCACCAGGGGGGGAGTGACCTGGTGGCACTATATTTGACCAGCTAACTTGTTAGTTGGCCAATTACATGAGGAGAGAGAGGGTGTGATGGAGTGTCAGCGAACCGACCGAGTGTGCATAAGTGGGGCTAAGCCATCGGATAAGTGAGAAGTGGTCCGATGACAAGTGGAGAAAATGAACTGCGATAGAGTTTCTACAATGCAAACGAAAAATAGAGGAACCTCAAGAGCTTCGAGCTCCACTAATGGTGGTCAAACTCAATGATAAAACTATCAAAGTAATGAAAAATAAAAGAACCCACCACGTACACCTATTCTTGAAGGAGTTGGACAGTGGTGGAGCTCACCATGGTGTTTGGAACCATGGGGAGATTCTCCCTACACGTAGCGTGCCTTTGTAACTAGTGAGAGGGAGCTGCGTATGGGAGAGGAAGAAAGGGAGAAGAGAGGGGAAAGTGTTGGTCGGCTAAGTGAGGTGAATGTGAGCGAGAGAGTGTGTGCATCTGTGGGGAGAAATATTGTTGGTGTATGGAGGTGGTAGCCGACCCTGCGCATGGAGGTGGGGTGGGGGGTTATATAGGTGTGTGGGGTGGAGAGTGACGACAAGAGAATGTTTTTAGGAAATGGGATATTTTGGGATTTTTGTAGGTAGGCACTTAGGTTGTTAGGAAATTATTGTAGGTGAAGTAAGGTGATGTTGTGTTAGGTGGTAGAAATGTGATAGAAATGAAGGGAAATGAGGGCTCTATCTCGCTCTCTATCTTCCTCTCCTAAAACGCATGAATGCATATATTTACAAAATGCATGCATATCTATCTAATACTAAATGCGTAAAGCTAGGAAATAGCATAAGATTGGTTATTTAATGCTGTGAAATGCTTTGCAATCACACCCCCATGCCTATCTTTTGCTAGTTCCTAGCAAAATACTTATTTAATAGTAAGGTGTTTAGAAATGATCTTAAGCTGAATAGTTTTTTGAAGCAATATTAATGTGTTTATCTGCTGGACAATGTGAGAACTGGCTGCCAAGGAAGACTTACCAAAACTCAAGACCTACATAACATAGACCATCTCTCGACCAACAAGGACTCTTGATATTTAAATTTTAAGTGTGATTTCCAGTACTCAGAGAGTTTTACCAAGTCTAAAAGCTAAGAGGTTATGGTTGTGCTTAGTGAACACTAAGACTCAAGCCTGGGGTTTCATGTCTTTTGAAGTCCGGTTGATCCCACCTTCAGCTCATGTCTTCGGATCAATTCTTAAAAAAGAGTGAAGACTTGACCCAACTCTTATTGTGTCGTGGCTCAAAGAATATTTGGTGGAAATAGGGTATTTGTAATACACCCTAAAAAATCTTTTTAGTGGAAGAATTTACAGGAATTTGGAGAATATACTGGCTTATTCAAGAGAATGTCTTTTTTCTATTCTTTTGACTTTTTCTATTTTTTTCTGCTTTCTCTCATTTTTCTGATTTTTTTTCCATGATTTTTCTTCTTTTTCTGGAAGCAAATGTCAATATGTCTCCTACAACTTTATTTGGTAGAGCACACTTATTTGGTGTGTGAGTACTTTGGTGGAAAAAGTTTCTCCTAAACACAAGACTAAAGATTGTGATAAAAAATCTACCTACACGAACAGGTAAAGACTCCACCTTCCCTAATGAACACTAGGGTTGAATCTTAAGTTTATCTAGTCTTTCCCAACTCTGTGTAGTGTAAACCAAGGTTAGCTACACTCCCAAGCAGGAGCAAACTAACGAATCATGTACTAGTGACTCAGGTACAAGAATATGTCTTAAGTTAGGAGAGATCATGATCTATCTTGTCAATGCTTCAGTGTTTTAAGCCAAAGCCTAAGCGAATCAAGCTTCTGTGACCCAGAAAGTCTAATCAACAAAGATTGAACGTCCATAAGCACTTATTTTATTTTTTCTTCAGCTTTCAAACCATAACTAAACACTTTTGAAAACATTTTTGGAGTTTTTGAATTTTCAATTTTTATGGATTTTTCATGTTTTATAGTTTTTGGAACTTGTCAAGATTTTTCAATTTTTATAGATTTTTCAACGAGGCTATCTATAACTATACTATAGATGAATATGTATAATGAACATGAGTCATGCATAATACCTAAATAATATACCAAATCCTATGGATGCCTATCTAGCCCCCCATGCCAAATCATGCTATGTCCTCATATGCATGCAAAAAGGGGTTAGATAGGAAAATAAGTTCTTGGTGCAAGGGTGAGTACGGGGTATAAAGAAAGGTGGACGATGGGTGAGTGGTGAAAAGGTGTGAAATAAGCACAGTGTGAAGCGAAGTGAAGTGTAGTGAAGTAAAATGGAATGTGGAGTGAAGGTGAAAGGATGTTGGGGTGCCTTCCAATGAGCGTTGAATTTAACATCCCCAGTTGGACTCAAAATGAGGTAGAAGTTAGTTACCCTCTAGCAAGGCAACTGTCTCACTGACGGGGGTAAGCTCATGAGTGAGATACGATTTTAACTGCTGCCCATTTACCATAATTTATGCCCAATTTTGGGATCTTGAATTTCAACGACACCGTTGGGAAAAGGTCCCAAGACCAAAAAAGGACGAGTCCATTTGGACTACAGTTTATGAGGAAAGAATTTGAGTCAGGCATTATAAAGCCAAACTTGATGTGATGGCTCAAACTCCTTCCACTGAATGCGGCTATCGTGAAAGGCCTTGGTTCGTTGTTTAAAAGTCAACGTAGAGTCATAGGCCTCACAACACAACACTTCTAATTCTTGGAGTTGGAGTTTCCTTTCTTGACCACATAGGTTTGAGTGGAGGTTACACTGGCAAACCACCCAATAAGCGCGGTGCTCCAACTCCATGGGCAAGCGACAAGGCTTCCTAAAAACAATCATGTATGGTGACATACCAAGGGGAGCCTTGAAGGTGGTCTAATATGCTCATAAAGCGTCAATCAGCTTGTCGAACCAATGCTTATGGTTAGGTCGAACTGTTTTCTGGAGGATTTGCTTCATCTACTGATTTGACACCTCAGCCTGATCGTTCATGTGGGGATGATACGGAAAAGTGATATGGTGGTGAACTTCGTACTTCCTTAAAAGTGCCCGAAAAGACGAGTGAGTGAAATGGCTTCATCCATCCGAAATGATGGCTCGAGGGATCCCAAAGTGCACAAAGATATAGCCTTTGACAAATTTGGTAGTGTCGACATGGTCAGCGCGACGTACAGGAATAGCCTTAATCCATTTCGAGACATAATCAACGGCAACGAGGATGCACTCGAAATCGTTAGATGAAGGAAAGGGGCCCATAAAATCAATTCCCCATATATCAAAAATTTCTACAGCTAGGATGGGTTGTAAGGGCATCATATCACGACATGACATTGACCCTAACGACTGGCATCTAGTGCAACGCCTAGCGTAATTGTGTGCATCCTGATGAAGGGAGGGCCAAAAGAATCCGCATTGCAACACCTTGGCTGCAGTCTTCCTCCCAGAAAAATGCCCTCTGCAGGCTTGATCATGGCAAAAGAATAGCACACTGGGAAACTCACTGTCAGGGATACAGCGACGGATAATCTGATCAGCACCTACTCTAAAAAGGAGTAGATTATCCCAGAAATATTACTTTGCTTCTGTAATAAGACTCTCATGCTAGTTTTTAGGCCAGCCTCGGGGAAGGGATCCAGAAGCAAGGTAATTAGCGATATTGGTATACCACAAGGTCCACTTGCCACATCTATCATTAGAAGGTGCTCATCAAGAAAAGATTCATTCATCGGTAAGGAAAGTCCAATATGGTTTGGGTTGAGTCTCGAGTGGTGGCCTACGACCACATTCAGGGCTTCGGCCTTATCTCTTATCTCAAGATCAAACTCTTGTAGAAGAAGGATCCGACGAATCAATCGGGGTTTGGCATCCTTCTTATGCATGAGATGACGAATAGCCGCAGGGCCTGTAAAGATAGTAACATGAGAGCCCATAACCTCTTGTGCCCTCATATGCACACCAACTTTCCAATTTTAACACTATGGTGGGTGTATCCCCTATCAGTCCACCTAATGTGCATATTCAAACATAGAGACACATATTTGTCTCTGGTCAAAGGATATGCCTTCTTCGTGACAGCAATAAGAGGACTTCCGCATCTCCATTTCATCAAGTCAACTCTTTGACTCAACTTGCGTGACAACCTCAAATCACTATTTCCATGCAAAGGATGTGCACCAAGGGGATTAGTCAGGAACAATCCCTAGAGAAGATTGTCGCTCTGCTCAGATTGGAGACTATGGTTGGATATCATGATGGTTCATGATGACTTATTGAAATCATCGATCCAAATAATTTGGATACTTCGATACACATCATCAGTATATCCAACATGGCATAGTATATTATCTCGATTGTAGTGAGGGATCCATCTAACCATATTAGTGCATCCACATGATTTGACACTCAAATCTAAATCACTAATCTAGTGATTCGACTCAGGTATGGTTCGTTTAGGGCACATAACTCCAGTAGGTACTTGTGCTCATGTGGCTTTGACTACCTGAAGGAATAAGGGACCGCATGTTCATTCTGCATTAGAACACATCCAAGCCTTGATGACAAGCATCTGTATATACTGTGAATCCTCCACCATTTCTTAGCATAGTAAGTATTTCAACTATAGTCAGCTTCTTCAAAGTCTGAAAACTGGCTTAACATTCGTTAGTCCAAACAAACGTAATGTCCTTTTGGGTCAACTAAGTTAACGATAGGTCAAGCTATGAAAACCCTTGGATGAATCATTAATAATATCCTACGAGCCACAAGAAGAAACAAATCTGTATCATTGACTTCTATAGTTTCCATTTCAGCATTGCCTCAACCTTAGCGAGGTCTATAGAAATGCCATCTCTAAAGATTATGTGTACCAAGAAGGTGACCTACTTCATCCAAAACTCACATTTGCTAAATTTCACTTACAATTGATGTCACCTCAGAGTATCTAGAACCATGCAAAGATGCTACTCTTTTGAAGTCTTGTCAAAGAAAAAGGTTAGGACATCGTATATCAAGACTACCAAAAAATGATTCAGATAAAAATGGGATACCTTGTTCATCAAATCCATGTAGGGTGCTAAGGGATTCGTTAATCAGAATAGAATGACAAGAAACTCATCGTGCCCATAACACATTCGAAAAGTTATTTTGGGAAAATTTGGTTTCGTAATCTTCAATTGGCTATAGCTTGAGCATAGGTCAACCTTAGCTGTCACGCCTTGTAGATGGTCAAACAAATCATCAATTCACAATAATATATATTTACTCTTGATGGTCACCCTGTTCAACTATAGGTAATCAATGCATAATCGCAAGCAAAGAGCACTAGAGCTCCCCATGACAATGCACTAGGTATAATAAGTCCCTTTTCTAATAGCTCTTGTAATTAGAACTTGAGCTATCTTAGCTCCATAGGTGCCATCCAATATGGTGTAATGGATATATAGTTGTTACCCAAAATCAATGAGATCTCATACTCCATCTCACGATCAGAAGGAAGCCATTAGAATGCTATACAGATTTGGTTTCTCCTTGGTGTCACGACCACAAATGCTAAATATTCAGTGAGCCTCCATTCAATAGTTGTGCCGCCTGTAATGCAGATTTGCATTGAAATGACCATCCACAAGTTTGTCCATGAAACTCGAATTGTAGCATACTAAGAATAGAGAAGAATACTTGCCTCTCAAAGCAGTTCATGAGTGCATGATACATGGATAACCAATCCATGCCTAGGATTACATCAAAATCCTACATCTCAATCACTATAAGGTCTAAAGGAAGCTCGTATCTGCTTATCAAGACTACATCATCTTAGTGAACTATCTTAGTTATAAAAATATGCCCTCTTATGCCTTTGATCAAGAATCAGTCATCTAAACTAGTGCTAAGTACACCAAATTTAGATGCAAACACGAGAGAAATAAATGAGTGCAAGGCTCTAGAATCAAACAATGCATGAACCAAACAAGTATCAATGACCATACCACCATAGAAGTAGAAGCTTTCACATCCTTTGAAGACAAAATAATAAATGTAGCCCTTAGGTCAAGTCACACAAGAACCAGTGATACTTTGATTTTGTTGCTAAGCTAGGGGCCCAGAGTTGCCTCATAATTGATGCAGTCTACCAATTATCTTGTATGAGTGAGTGACATTCCCCATTATCTAAAATCCACCAGCTACACTCTGTTCTGTGATAGATACATATTTTATAAGGATTATTTGCCTATTTTATGCTAAGTACTAAGCTTAGTGCATATAGGTTGTACATATTGCATTATAATCATGCATGCATAATTAGGTCCTACAAGTGTTTTATGTTTAATTGGTATCTAATTAATGTGTTTTGAGTAATGTAGGAACTAGAGGTGAAGCTAAAGTAGCCTAGAATAAGCTTATGGAGTTACTAAAGCATGGAGTGAAGTGACGCTGAAAGAAATAAACAAAAGGAAGAAAGAAAAGAAGACAATAGGACATATGTCAACCCTAAAACCTTTCCTAAACCCACCTTAGGACAACCTATTATATCCCAACCTATGTCCTAAACCTATCTTAGAAAAATCACCAACAAACCAACACCATAGATCTAAGATCCTAAGGCATAAACCTTTTGCTAAATATAGAAAACCAAGGTCCTATCCCATCCACCATAGCTGCCCATGGTGGCTTCCGCAAGAAGCACCATGGCCGACGACCACCACCCCCTCATCCACCATCAAATCCTCATCCAATGGCCTCCGTTGAACCATCTTGGACAACCTCCACATAGCTTCTCCAAGACTCCACTTATGAAGACAATATCCTTTCCTAAGTCCTCTCAACCAAACCAACTCCTAAGACCTAATCCCTGCCCTTCAACCCACATCTAAAGGACCTAGTTAAGGACCCTTGGCCAACCTCATATAGCTTCCCTAAGAAGCTATATAGTCCCCCCCCCCCCCGCTCTCCCCCAGCTCCTTTCATCACCCTTGGAGGCATATCCAAGGGACCATCATTACCTTGATTTGTTGGCCTCACCTAAGCCCTTAAGATCCAATCCTATGGTCCACAATCATTTTCCATTTCTATAAAAGGACCCCTACACCTATGCCTTAGAATTAATTCCACTTCTACCATCTTTACACATATTCTCTACCACCACATCTAAGCCATCCTAAGTAGAAAGAATAACCTAGTTGTCCCCCTCCCTTAGTATTTCCTTTAGTGCAATTGATTTCCTCCACCAAGCATCCCTCTACCTTCCCTTCCTATAGTTAGGTCCATGCCTACTCTAGTCTTCTTCCTCCAGATCTCTACATCCACTTTGCTCTGGCACCGTCGACGAAATTCTCTACCGTTGTGACTCCACTCTGGATCACCACATGCTCCTACTTTATATTTCTCTCTTCTTTATAGTTGTTCTAGTTCTTATTTGTTCTAATTATTAGTTTCCAATTTTCATTAGCAAACATTTATTTGTAGCACTCCTTTATTAATGAAATAAAAAAATATTTTTGTCTATTTCCCTTGCTCTCTTTATCCCTCTCTCTCAATTTTTATTTTTATTGTAAGTAGCTTAGTTTATAGTTCCTTTTGCCTATCTAAAGAAATGCAAAAAAATCTAGATATTCAAAAAAAAAAATACACAAGTGAATTCCTCTCAATTTGTTTTCCCATGTTCGACCCGGACTCCCAATTCAATTATTATTTAGTTGTTGTGGTTTTGCACACCACAACGAATGCTTTTAAAATATGTGTCGAAACTATTTATCATTCTGCATCCCCATTTTCCAAGACATCAAAGTTGGAATGAAGTAGATGTTTATCTTTAATAATTAATATTCAAAAAGAGAGAGCAAAGTAGAGATTGTTAGTGCAAAGCACTAAGTTGATCGAATTTTGATGTTAACAAAATAAGGTATTCTAGTCTAACATTGCATTTCAAAGTAAAGTTTAGATGAAGATGAAGATGCTTGAAGATGTGAGTTGGATATTTTAATGAAGCTCAAGAAAGCAACAAGGAGCATTATATATAATGTTTAGGTCAAGGAAGTCTTGAGGATCAAGCAACACTTTTCAAAGACTTCATCAAGTAAAAGGGAGCTTCATGTACCCTTTTTTTGTTTTCTAGAAGCTTTATACAAAAGCCAATGTACCAAACCTAAACACATGGCACTCTTCTAGAAAAATACTTAGAAATTCAAAATAAATTCAAAAATAATCAAAATTAATTGATTAGGAATGTTTAAGGGTCATCTAGAAGGTTAGTTATAGGTTTTGAAATAACACACCTTTGAAACGACAACTTTCAAATTTTCCAACATTCAAAATAGAAAATTAATTGATTAAGAAAAATGTTAATCAATTAATTTCAAATCTGAACGCAAGCTCCAAGTACTGAATATGCAAAACTAATCGATTGAATCTAAAAATTAATGTACTAGAAACCCATTAGGATACTCCTAGAATTGGGTTAATCGATTAAATTTGAGTTTCATTTTCTGGATTGAACTAAATTGTGTAGAAATTAATCGATTAATTATTTCTTTATTAATCGATTAACTACAATACATTAATCGACTAATATGAGTGTTAATCAATTAATTTTAGGAATTTTTAGGCTAAATTGCATCTTTTCAAAACTGCATTTTTCATTTGAAATCTAAATGTTTGATCTCGAACTTAAGGTGGTTATGAAGCCTCTAAAGACTATAAATATCCTATGATGGTTTAAGAGTTTTACACATAACATACTCTCTCTTGCTCAAGATTTTTATCATTATAGAGATTTACAAAGTGATTTCAAAGTGCTCCATTACTATTCTTCAATAGTGAAAAATTTACTACTTCATTTCCTACGCCCTACTCACTTCTATTTCGAAAAAGGAAAGTTTAAGGGGGTAATTTTCAAGTTCTATTTTCAACACACTTTCAATTGCACACGATATTGGCTCTATAGACTTATTGTAATTCTTATATTCAGTTTTTCATTTTGTTGGGTGCCTAAGTTGTAAGTTTCTCATTCTTCTTTGTTAAGGAGGAACAGGTTTTAGTTGTCCAAGAAGAGGTTTTGTACAAGAGGTACACCACCCTCAAATATCTGGTGTGGTATAGTGTTTTTCTTACATTAGCAAGGGTAAAATCCTAGTTAGGGATAACTAGATTGTGGTTTTTCCTAATTTAGGTTTCCTCTCTACATCGTTGTTTTGTGGTGTGATTTTAATTGCTTAAGGTTTTAGTTTTAGCACAAATCACCCCCTTATTATGCAAATTTTAGAGATTAGGAAGAAGGTGAAGGAATTGGTGACCTCCACAAAGTTCTAGGACAATTGTTTACAAGTTGTGAAGATTATGGAACCCATTGCAATTGGTTGATGGTAAAAAAAAACTAAGCTTAGTGTATACATTGTAAGCACCTCTGTTTTGGTACATCAAAATTATGCTTATTTCTAGACTAACATTTCAGGACTATCTCAGATTAAAGCGTCGTTCAAGATAAGTGCAGATAGTTGCTGATGTATATCTTTTTATCTTTATTTGAGTCTAGGACATTATTGTAAAGAACCTCAAATAAAATTAAAAAAAAATAGATTTTCGTGTATCTTTTCAAAATCAAGTTTTTAGGGTTATTGATCAACCAAATTACTTTGATCGACCAACCAACCTCATTAACCGATCAAATCAGCCTATTTTAGGAAGTTAATAAATATCCTTTTGATCGACCAACCAAGTAAATTGACCGATCAATTAGTGATCGACCAACAACCTTAATTTATCGACCAAATTGTCTTTTGATCGACCAATTAACCTTAATTGATTGATCAATTTAACTTCCTATTCAGACAAAACTTTTAGTATAAATAGAGGTCGTACACAGCCCATCAAAACATAACTTTAAAAGTGAAATACTTTTGAAGAAAGTAGAGCTTCTCGTGCTTATTCCAAAAGCCCCCGCGTCCTGTTCTTCACGTTCTTCAAAAGCACGATGCCTTAAACTTCTGCGAAAAATTCGATTTGATCTTTTATTGAGGTTCCATAGAAGTTATTTTTGTTATTCTATCTTGTTACTTTGATTTACGAATCCCAAGATTGTTGGGAAGATCCGTGGTTGTTTTTGCTTCTCTTCAGGATAAAAAGAGAAGTGGTTGTAAGAGGTTGTGTCACCCTCGTTCAAGTGGTACGGTTAGTGGATTGACTAGCTTAGACTAGTCGGAAAAATCCTAAGCTGAGAGGCTTAGGTAATGGTTTTTATCTAGTTTGGGTTTCCACTATAAATCAGGTGTTCGCTGTGCTTGAATCTCTTGTGATTTATTTTTGATCTGTGTATATATAATTTTTAAGGTAATACTATTCACCCCTCCCCTCTAGTATACATTGCGATTCACAGGATATCCTCCTACTCTCATATATAACTATGGAAATAATGAAGCAAAAGGTCAAGGAAAATGAAGGGAAGTTGACTTAGCAATACATAAAGATAATTGATGACAAATGACAAGATATGCTCTCACATCTACTTCATAGAGTTTATATGAATTTACTTGACTATTAAGTTTCACATATTTTAATCATGACTTTGTAGTGATTAATCTTAAATCTTAAATTTAGAATATGTTATCTAAATTTGAAATGTCACAAGTATGGATTTGCAGTGATCACGAGCTCTTCAAAGCGGTGCAAGTAATCTTTAAGCTCATGAAGGACATCCAATAACTAACTCATTGAACGAATGAGTTGATAAGTTACCTGTACTTCTAGACTAGGCTATTACTTACACATTTACTCATATTATTATAAAGGAGATAATATGGTTATTTTATTATTTTTTATAAATAAAATATTTTAGAGATGGGTTGCTATTTTTCGGAACAAAGGACGCCATACATCCACAACGTAAAACTCTTATGGTATGGTCGTGATCCAAATATGAAAATATCTTGTAAATTCATTTTGCAGTTCACAAGTCACATAAATTAATAAGTTCATTTTCATTTTTCTATTACAGTTGAATGACAACACTTGCATGGCATTGATGCTCTTAACCTTTACCCAATTGCCATTAAAATTTTACCTCAAAAAACATTTGTAAGAGGGTGTGAAAGGAAGTGGAACACTTTTAACTTGATTCACTCATAGAGGAGTAATCAAGACCTTTAGAGTAGCATTCTCAACTCAAATGCAATCGCAACAAGGAAAGCACAGAATTGTTGACCCAGTTTCACCTGGAAAAGGTCTACGTCTAGGGGAGATAAGGACTCCCAAGTTTCACTAGCTCTTTGTGGATAATACAAGCAAAACTCTCATGCTCTTCTCTCCCAGATTGCATAAAAATAATAACTAGCGTGACCCATGTATTTATAGGTCGTGCTACCCTTGATCATGGGTCTCATGGGATTTTTCCACGATCTCATAATCTAGCCATTAAGGAAATAAAATCTAGTAATCGTCAAACGGCTACTAACGTAAAGATCAGGGCAACGGCTATGCGTTTCAACTTCAGTCAACAAGACTTGTTGATGGGTTGTCGGATCCTTAGGTGCATCGGGTTATCGGATCGGGTTGGATCTGCTAGGATGCCAGGTAGCTGAATTGGCCAGAACGTCAGCCAACCGGATCCGTCAAAATATTGGGTGATCGAATCTGCTAGGATGCCAGATTAAGCCACAAAGTTTATGAAAATGATTTTTCGTCCCTCATCAGTTGCCCCCACTCTTTTTGCTAGTTTAAATGGAAGGGAAAGTAATAACCTTGAGAAGTGAACTTTGTGTGTATGATGCCCCAATCATAGGTCAGCTATTAGTTAGGCAGGTGATCATTTGTAGGTCACACACTCTGTAATTGTTTGGGCGATCAAGGTGCCACGTATGAAAAGTATTAGGCATATTACTGCCTGTTTATCAGGATAAATAGGCACATCGTTGTCTGATTTTCCTATCGATTTTAAGAAGCCAAGATCCCAGGTATTTATAAGGTATGATGAAAGTACCATCTTCTGCGAGTGACGGTCAATCACCACGGGGTTAATTTTGTTGTTTTACACAAACAAGTTGAGCATTAATTGTCGTAATGATGAGAAATCCTTGCCCTGATAATTGGAACAAATTATGAGGTTTTTGCCACTATCAAATCATGATGTAATGATTAGTATGCGCAGGAGCATTAATTATCCCTCATTATAATGGGATTTATGAAATTTGAAATCCACGTGTGATGAGGTTATAAATAGGGAGTGGGTGGGGCAGTAAATGTCCTCCGCACTCTTTAATGTGATAGAAACCTTAGCAGCGCTTAAGCCACTGCCCCTGGAGGAACACCGTCGCTAGAGAAGAAGATACACACTTCCATCAGCCTTTTTAATAGTGAAGATGTTTGGAATTGCGAGAAAAGGTGAGTCTACCTCTTTCTCGACGCAGCTCTCACGTGAAACACTGAGATTGTACACAATTAGCTATAGTTTTTGTAGCAACGCTACCATTCAGGAGTTCCTGACGGCCAATGGACTTGGTAGAGTCCAATTTCATAACTCTAGGTCCATCACACGTCTGTGTTCTGAAACGGGGGATGATTATTTTATTATTTGTAAATATGCCATTAAGAATGGTCTACAAGTGCCATTAAATCCTTTCTGTACTTCATTACTACCAACTTGCTCCCTCGCAAGTAAGTCTTAACTAATGGCCTATTTAAAATGCTTTTATTGTCATCTACTTTCATTTGGGGATTCGTCCCCAAGTATGATTATTCTGCCTCATTTTGGATCGATGTCCCTTAAAATGAAAAGGGGAAAACCACCATATGAAATATACACCCTTTATAGCCAGCATACGAAATATAGGATTACGGACCTACCGGACAGCCTAAAAAGGCAAGAAGTCACTTTTTCTATCCCCACAATGTGGAGAAATTAGAGATTCCTAGCACATGGTAGGGCCCACCTAAAAATGTCTTGCCACCTATTGCTCATGAAATTGACCCGGAGGCACAGGCAGATGCCGAAGGAATAATGAAATTCAGGCCTATAGCTCATTCAGAATTAAGGTGATCGGACATCTGGGCAACACTGACCTGGGTGGCGGATTCTTACCCCACTCCAAGTAAGTTAGGGGGTAATAGTTTGATATGTTTTATTTGTCATGGATAATGAAATAATATGCCCTTGATTTCTATGTACAATGGTAGTGGATCCACCCGCCACTGGGAAGGGAAGGGAAAGGAGGTGGCAGAAGCCTCCAGTAGCCCTTAGGGGACTCCTCTCAAACAAAAAAGGAGCTAGCTTGCAAAAGTGATAGTGTAGGTTTCCTTAGGCTCTTCTGACAGAGCCGAGGAGGAAAGTGCCCCCTCCTACACTTTGACCACCAAGAACCCAAGGGAATAGGTCTTAGTCATGCTTCTAGTGAGTCAAACGAGAGAACAACGTCAAGTATATCGTCTGCACCATATGGGGTTCCCATTGCCTTTGCACAGGCGGTCCAGCAAGCGTCCGGTGAAGCAAATTTTCGGTTGGCAGTTTCTTTGGCCAGTCGCAATATATACAGAGCGCTACTGGGGTCGGCATGTTGGTGGATCCACGCGACACTAGGAGCTCTGAGAAGATTGGATAGACTCTTAGTGAAGGGAGGGGTTCTGTTCGGGAGAAGACATAGCCAGTAGGATCATTCATCCGGGAACTCCCGGCTGCCCAAGGCCCAATTATGCTGAGTGGTTCACCACCATCCTTCAAGAGCTTGCTAGCACCACGTCGTCAGGGTGGTGAAGGCATGGCTTAAGGGTTTGCCCATGGATCAAACGTATACTAGAGAGGAGGGGTGGATAGTATCACATTTTTCAAACAATAAAAATGAATTCACAACAAAGTCAAGCACAAGTTACACCAGGATTTAGAGTGGAAACCTAAACCGGGTGAAAGCCATTACTTAAGCCTCCCAGCTTAGGATTTTCCCAACTAGTCAAGGCTAGTCAATCCACTATCATACTACTTGAACAAGAGTGGCACAACCTCTTTACAATCACTTCTCTTTTTACATTAAAGAGAAGCACAATAACAACAACACGGATCTTCCCAACACCTTGAGATTCGTTAATCAAAACAACAATGTAGAAGAACAATAAATATATCTATGGAACCTCAATAAAAAATCAAACTAGAATTTCAGTAGAGGTTTGAAACGACATGCTTTGAATGACGTGAATAGCGGGCGTAGAAACACTTGAAAGAAGCACAAGAAGTTCTGATATTTTTGAAGGTATTTCTATTGAAAGTTAATTATGAAAAAGAGCTGCGTACGACCTCTATTTATACAGAAAAGTTGGTCTAAAAAGGAAATTAAATTGGTCGATTAAAATTTCATTTGGTCGATCAATTAAGTTATTTGATCGATCACTAATTAGTTGATTAATTAACTTGGTTGGTCAATCAAAAGGGTTTTAATCAACTTCTTAAAATGGGCTGGTTTGATCGATTAACTAAGTTGGTTGGTTGATCAATCAATTTTAGTCGATCAAGAATCCTAAAAATTGAATTTGAGAGAAGCGCGAAAATCCATTTTAGTTTTATTTTGAGGTTCCTTACAATAATATCCTAAACTCAAACAAAAGTAAAAGACACAAATCAGCAACCATCTGAACTAGATCCAATAGAGAAGCTTTGATCCAAGATGGTCCTGAAATATTAGTGTAGCAGTAAATATAATTTTGGTGCATCAAAACATAGGTGTTTACATTCTCCCCCTTTTTAATGACAACAAAATTATAATTAGGAAATAGAAACAATTATGTAAAATATCTCTCCCTTTTTGTTTCAGCAAAAAGTAAAACATGCTACAATGCTTTTCATTTAACTCCCCCTTAAGCATATAAATAAAGCAAGATAAATTCCAACATGAAATAACAAAGAGAGTAAAATTTATCTATGAGAGAGATAATATCCATGCATATAACAATGACATCGAAGAGTCTAGATAAGCAGATTATAGAAAGAAATAGTTCTGAGAAAATTAAGTTTTACAACTCAACAAAAGATAAGTGAAGCTAAATCTAGTCATCTAATGATGCCATCAAGGCATCCATCGTGCTCTGGAGATCAGTATCTAACTCAAGATTCAGCGAATCTGATCTCTCTGAGGAGGCAGGCTGACCAAGACATAGGCGGTGCTGAACTACGATCTCAGTATCGACTGCCTAGACGTCCTGCGAGGTGGTGTAAACTACTGATCGGATGGTGCTGCTGCAGAGGTAGGAGGAGGAGGAGGAGGAGGTGCTACTGAGGATGGAGGCATGGTAGTAGATCGGCAAGGCTGAGGAGGCCAGTGAAGCTACCGCTGAATGTCATGAATAGACTCTCCAAGTCTATCCAAGAATTGGCTTTGAGCAGTCAGGTAGTCTAATACCTGATGCCCATGTCTCATCATCATCAAGTCTGTCTCCCTTTGCTGATGCATCATCAAGGAAATACCATTTGTCACATCCTGGATACTGACAAAATCCCTGCTTGAAAGAGGTCTGTCCATGAGACTCCACTGCTGCTCGTAGAGGGATGGAGAGGATTGCACTGGAGGATAGGTTGCTGTAAAGTGCTCATATGGCGGGAAAGGAGGGACTGCTAATGGTTCCTGCTACTGTTGTTGTTCCTGGGATGCATCCTCACCATGGGCTCCCTGAGCCTGCTCCATCTTCATATAAGCTTGTCAAAAATGGAGACTCTAGTGATAAACTAGTTATGATTAATATCCATGGGAACACTGAAATGTAGGAAGATGTGGGAAAGAAGTGTCCCAAACTAGAAGGAGCTGGTGGGTTGCTTGCTCATTAAATACAAAATCAAGTGGTTCCAGTTGAACCGCTTGTTCTTAAGAAAGGCATAAAGGGTAATGAGCATAATGCTAGGGTAGTTTTCAAAAGACGTAGATTTGGACATGAAATTCCATAAAAAGACTCGATTAAGAAATCTGGGTAGATGACGAAAATAGGATGACTTGGCTGGATGATCCAAGTCAAACTGAGAGGGAGTGAGCAGGGTCTCCCTAATGATATCCGTCTGTGTCTGCTAATGGAGCTCAAGAAAGGTAGGATTAATAGATGGACAACCAAGATCTCAGAAAGAACATCTACATTGACCACAACCTCTATGCCATAGATGTTCGAGGTCAACTCAATGTCGAAGCCCTCACCTATGTTCTTCAAATTGGCATAAAATAGGTGACAGGCCATTGGGTAAACATCGAGTATGTGGCTATTCTTAGAAGCCATGTAAAAGTTCTACTCAAAAAGATGTTAGACTCAAAGTAGGCAAAATCTACAGGTCTACCAACGTGTGGTGAAAATTTTGCAAATAGAGAGAAACAGTCGCGAGTGGCCTCAGTGACGAAAAATCGGTCAAATGTAACATCACGATGAGCAGAAGAGGAGGCACGTGTGCGTTTTGGAGCCATTTCAGAGTTTTTGAAAATGCATTGGTCGATCAAAATTTTAGATTGGTTGATCAAAAATAACCCGAACAAGGTTATGGAAAAACCAACTTTTGGTTGATCAACCAACAAATTTGGTCGACCAAAAGTGATCAGACTTGACAAAAATGAGATGTAAGCGGAGGATTTGCTCACTTATACTACATGATTTCACAAGCAATCACATGAGGAAGCATACCACATCATAGCCCATCTAATACTTAAAAGAAAAATCCAAAAAGGGATGGATTTCAACTAAGTTTAGAGTATACCACAATCGATCAGAGATTGATCGATCAAAGGGAGGTTAGTGAGGATGTGGAGGACGGTTGGTGAGAGGTGTGCACGGCTAGAGGTCGAGGTCGCGCGAAGGTGGCGTGAAGGTCGCATTGAGCGAAGTGTTGCGATGCATGAAAAACATACGACTGTGGCGTGGCTTCCTTGCGTGAGAGGTGGCGATGGTTGGAGGGGGCATAAAGTTTGGTCGATCACCATTGTCGTTGGAGGAGAGGTGAGGTCGAATGAGTATTTTTGTTTAGTGGTGGAGAGAATGTACGGACCTAACGGTGGGGTATAGGTGGTAAAAAAAATAGGTTTTATGGTAAAAACGTGTGCTTTTATAGAAAAAATGATTAGCAAAATAGGTAAAAACATTTTAGGAAGCTAATAATGGTTACCGAGGTCGGTTAGGTAGATTAGGAGCGAGATTCGAAGTGAAAAGATTTCAATCTCGAAAAGTGAAACCGCCCAGTTTTGGTCAATCAAAACATGAAATGATCAATCAATTACGTTAATTGGTCTATCAGAGTTTGAATGAGTGGAGGGAAGATTCCAGCCCAACCAGATTGGTCGATCAAACAACTAAGTTGATCAATCAAAACTTAAATTTTTGGAGGGAAATCTCCCGCCAATAAATTTGGTCGATCAAACAAGGACTTTGGTCGATCAAAATGTTTTAGTTGATCAATTTAAAAAATTGATTGATCAACAGTGTAAAACATATCAATCAAGCATATTAAATAACTTCTGTTAGTCTTGATAAGCCCAGTGAATGGCAAATTAGGTTGAACCTTTGTTTTGGCAATGGTTTTGTGAAGATATCAGCTAATGGATTTTCTATTTTAACAAATTCTAGGTTAATCTCTCCTTTTAAGACAGTCTCTTAAAAAGCGGTGCCTAACATCAATAAGTTTAATCCTAGAATGTTGTATTAGATTCTTAGATTAGCTAATTGCACTAGTGTTGTCACAGTATTTTGTTGTTTTTGTAGGATAGGCCAAAATCTTGTAAAGTTTGTTTCATCCACAATAATTGTGAACAAGCTAAAGATGTAGCTACATATTCTGCTTCGATTATTGAAAGTGAAACAGTGTTTTATTTTCTAGAGAACCAAGAGACTAGGAAATTTCTGAGAAATTAGCACGTTCCACTAGCAGTCATTCTGTCTGTAAAGCTACCTGCATAATCAACTTCACAAAAGGAATATAATTCCAATGTGTTTGACTTCGGATAGGAAAGTCCTAAGTCTTGTGTGCTGTTTAAATATCTACGTATTCTTTTAACAGCATTTAAATGAGTTTCTTTAGGGTTTACTTGAAAGTGAGCACACAAACAAGTGCAAAAGAGAATATCAGGTCTACTAGCAGTCAAGTATAATAATGATCCTACCATTCTTCTATATAATTTCTGATCTACAGATTTACCTGTTTCGTCAGATTTTAATTGTGTAGAAGCTGCCATAGGTGTGTCTTTACCCTTCACTTTTTCCATAGAGAATTTCTTCAAGATTTCCGTGGTGTATTTGGTTTGAGATATGAAGATTCCAGAGGACAGCTAGTCAATTTGAAGTCCGAGAAAGAACCGAAGTTCTCCCATCATGCTCATTTCAAACAGATCATGCATTACCTTTGCAAATTCTTGGCATAACAGATCATTAGTAGCACCGAAAATAATATCACCAACATATACTTGTATTATTAAAAGATTATGTTCTTTTCTTTTTATAAATAAAGTTGGATCTATTTTACCAATTTTAAACTTGTTTTCAATTAGATAAGATTTTAATCTTTCGTACTAAGTTCGAGGAGGTTGTTTTAGGCCATATAATTCTTTGTTTAGTTTGTATACATTGTTTGGATATTTAACATCTTCAAAACCTAGAGGTTGTTTAACATAAACTTCCTCCTTTATGAATCCATTTAGAAAGGCACTTTTGACGTCCATTTGAAAAAGTTTGAACTTCATATGGGCGGCAAAGGCTAGCAGCATTCTAATGGATTCTAGGTGAGCTACAAGCATATATGTTTCATCAAAATTTATTCCTTCTTCTTGATAGGGCCACAAGTCTAACTTCATTTCTAACTACTTCTCCTGATTCATTAAGTTTATTCCTAAAGACCCACTTGGTTCCTACAATGGTCTGAGAGTTAGGCTTTGGAATAAGTTCCCATACATGATTTCTTTTGAATTGATTCAACTCATCTTCCATTGCAATAATCCAGCAATTATCAAAAAAGGCTTCCTTAACATTTTTGGGTTCTAATTGAGAATCAAATGAAGTAAAAGCTAAAGTATTAAAAGAAGATCCAGTTTAAACTCCTTTAGACAATTCTCCTATCACCAATTCTTTTGGATGGTCTTTCACAGAGGAAATATCTCTGTGTAGTTCATTAGAAACATCTTCTTCTAGAACATTTGATGGGTCATCTATTAAATCATCATCATCATTATTTGCAGAAGATTTAGGTTGAGCTAATGTTTCATCGAATGATACATTTATAGTTTCCTCAACAACTGAATTCTTCTTATTAAAAACTCTATAGGCTTTACTTCTGGTTGAGTAACCTAAGAATATTCCTTCTGAGCTTTTAGCATCAAACTTATCAAGATTGTCCTTGGTGTTAAGTACAAAACATCGACAACTGAATATCTTGAAGTAGGAAATTCTAGGTGTTCTTCCATGATAGAGTTCAAAAGGTGTTTTGTTTAGGATTGGTCTAATCTGGGATCTATTTTGGATATAGCAAGCAGTATTTACAGCCGCTACCCAAACATATTGAGACAGCTTTGACTCTCACAGCATTGTGTGGGAACACTCTTGCAAGGTCCTATTTTTCCTTTCAACTACACCATTTTGAGGTGTGACTCTCAGGAAAGCAAATTCATATTTTATCCCATATTGATCACAGAAATTAGAAAAAGATTCATTCTCAAATTCTCCGCCATGATAACTTTTAATCCTAATCACTTCAGATCCTTTCTCAGTTTATAGTCTTCTAACTAGTTTGCTAAGGCATCAATGGTTATGTCCTTACTTTCTAAGATAGATAGCCAAGTAAATTTAGAGAAGTTATCAATTATGACTAGACAATATCTGCACCTACTTAAGCTTTTGGATTTGGTTGGTCCGAATAAGTCTAAGTAGAGTAGCTCCAGAGGTTGTGAAGTGCTAACCATTCTTTTTGGTTTAAAAGGATTTTTAGTTTGTTTACCAACTTGACAAGAATATCAAACTTTGCTTTTCTTGAAGTTGATCTTCGGCAGACCTTTGACAAGCTCATGTTTCACAAGTTTACTGATGTTTCCCATGTGAACATGACCTAGTAGTTTGTGCCAAAGTGTTTCCTCTTCATTAGATATGATAAGGCATTCAAGACTGTCGCATTTGTTGAAGATGACAGTATAGATATCTTTATGCATGTTTCCTTTGAGAAGAGTTTGCTTTGTTTACTTATCCCGTATTTTAAATCCATTTGATGTGAAAGTAATTTTATATCCTTTATCACATATTTGGCTTACACTTAGAAGGTTATGTTTTAATCCACTAAGTGTACATTATCAAAAAAGGTGGAAGAATTACCAATTTAGGCAGTACCAATAATATGGTCCTTGTGGTTGTTCCCAAATGTGACCGTACCACCTTCCTGGCAGTGAAGTTGCAGGAATAGGTCTTCCTCCCCGATCATGTGCTTTAAACATTCACTATCCATGATCCATCTCCTTTCTTCTCGTTCCTGTCATTGGTTTGCATTTATGAGGTCTGGGTTTGGCTGATCTATAGAGTGGCTTCAATGTTCCATTGATTTGTTGATATGTCCACTTCTTATAGTCTACTTGACCTACAAAATAGGACTGCAAAAGAGTTTTTGGTGCCCATTTTTGTTTGGGTCCATGTTGGTTAGATGCTGCTCGTTTAGGCAATCTACCTTTCTTTTTGTTTTGGCTAAAACTAGATGCTTCATGATTGTTTTTAGATATGTATCCTAAATCAAATTTTGTGGTGCTCTGGATTTGTGTTCCTAGTAGCTTATGCAACTCCCTTAGTAAATTTAGCTAGATCATTTAAGATAATAGCAAAATTTTCTTTTAATTTACCTATATCTACCTTTAAATTATCTGTATGATTTTAAAAAGGTGATTTCATCAAATAACTCTTTATTTTGTTGAGTAGGCATATCTTTTTGTGCTCTTTCTTCCCCTAGTGCTTTTACTAGATTTTTATTTTCTAATTTTAGTGACTTAGCTATGTCATGCATCTCAAAAAATGCTTCTAATAACTCATCTTGTGAGAAAGAGGTTACTTCATCTTCTAACGCCATTAGTCTGAGAAGAGCTTTTTCTCCGGAGGTTTCTTCTGCTTCTAAACTTGAGTCTGATTCATCCCAAGTTGCTGTGAAGGCCTTTTTCCTTCCTTCCTTTCTGGGATACTTCTTCTTTTCTGACTTCTTCTTGAGAATGGACAATCCTTCTTAATGTGTCCTTTTCTCTTGCAGTTGTAGCAAATAATGGCATCTGCTTTGACCTCTTCTTTCCTCCTTCTCCAGCTTCTTTTGTTTTTGAGGAACTTTTTGAACTTTCTTGAGAGGAGGGCTATGTCTTCCTCTTCGTCTTCACTTGAGGAATCTTTAGATTGTTGATTGGCTTCAAGAGCTACAGTCTTCTTCTTAACTCCTTCATCTGCATGCTCCTTCATCTGTTGGAGTTGAACCTCGTAGGCCATAAGGCTATCGATAAGATCGTCTAGTTTCAAGGTAGGTAGATCTTTTGACTCTTGTATGGCTGTAGTCTTAGCCTCCCAATCACTGGTGAGCGATCGAAGGATCTTCCTTACCAAGGCTTTGTTCTTGATCTCCTGGTCTAGCTTCCTTAGGGAGTTTATGATGTCCATGAGTCTCGTGAACATATCTTTAATTGATTCTCCCTTTTTAATCTTGAAAAGCTCATAATTTTGCGTTAGTATATTTACTCTAGTTTCCTTTACCTTAAACGTCCCCTCGTGGGTGACTTCGAGGATGCTCCAGATCTCATAGGCGGTCTTGCAAGCAGAGACATGATTGAATTCTACTCTAGAAAGCCTACAAAAGATTGCATTCAGGGCTTTTGCATTATATGTTGCCATCTTCTTTTGATCTAGTGTTGCTGCCACTCCCTCCTTGATCTCAGGGCGTGTGTACTTGGAGGCAATGACATCCCACACCTCAAAATCCATCGATTCTAGGAAGATCTGCTTCCTGGTCTTCCAATATCCATAGTTTGCTCTATCAAAGAGTGGAGGTCGAACTGCTAATTGCCCCTCAGCATATGTGTCAACAGATGGCTTTGACATCTTTTGGACAACCAAGCTTTGATACCAAGTGAGGGTTTGCCTGTGGATCGAACGTATGCTAGAGAGGAGGGGTGGATAGTATAGCCGTTTTTAAATAGTAAAAATGAATTCACAACAAAGTCAAGCACAAGTTACACCTGGATTTAGAGTGGAAACCCAAACTAGGTGAAAGCTACTACTTAAGCCTCTCAGCTTAGGATTTTCCCGACTAGTCAAGGCTAGTCAATCCACTATCGTACCACTTGAACGAAGGTGTCACAACCTCTTTACAGTCACTTCTCTTTTTACCCTGAAGAGAAGCACAATAACAACAATAACACGGATCTTCCCAACACCTTGGGATCCATTAATCAAAATAACAATATAGAAGAATGATAAATATATCTATGGAACCTCAATAAAAAATCAAACTAGAATTTCAGCAAAGGTTTGAAACGACGTGCTTTGAATGACGTGAATAGCGAAGCATAGAAACACTTGAAAGAAGCACGAGAAGCTCTGATCTTTTTTAGGGTATTTCTATTGAAGGTTAATTATGTGAAAGAGCTGCATACATCCTCTATTTATATTGAAAAGTTGGTCTGAAAAGGAAATTAAATTAGTCGATCAAAATTCTATTTG
This sequence comes from Thalassia testudinum, assembly GCA_037157565.1. Taxonomy (NCBI): domain Eukaryota; kingdom Viridiplantae; phylum Streptophyta; class Magnoliopsida; order Alismatales; family Hydrocharitaceae; genus Thalassia; species Thalassia testudinum. Next base: position 25,843,327 of record JAZHRO010000047.1, on the reverse strand, counting down.
GTCGATCAATTAAGTTATTTGATCGATCACTAATTGGTCGATTAATTAACTTGGTTGGTCGATCAAAAGGGTTTTAATCAACTTCCTAAAATGGGCTGGTTTGATCGATTAACTAAGTTGGTTGGTCGTTCAATCAATTTTGGTCGATCAAGTAGAAGAATTAGTCGATCAATAACCCTAAAAACTAAATATGGGAGAAGCATGAAAATCCATTTGAGTTTTATTTTGAGGTTCCTTACAATAATATCCTAGACTCAAACAAAAGTAAAAGACACAAATTAGCAACCATCTGAACTTGATCCAATAGAGAAGCTTTGATTCGAGATGGTCCTGAAATATTAGTGTAGCAGTAAGCATAATTTTGGTGCATCAAAACAGAGGTACTTACATGGCTAACAAGGATGCACCCCTAGTTGATCTGGAGAGGCAGGTGTTAAGACATCTGTAGAATGCCCTTACTTGGGCCACCTCCCCTCAAGGTAGGGTGAACTTTAAACATGTCTACTTCTACTATCTCTGTGTAGAAAATTTCTTTACTTTGAGTTTAGCTTGCCTTGGCATTGTTTTGAATAAGCTATAATATTGTTGTTCTTATTACATAGGTGGAGACTCTTGAGACTAGGTTTATTCACGACACTGTCAAGAGTGAAGTGAGTGTGGGAACCAACATTACTATTCCTAGAGAGGTGACAGACATGCTGGTGAAATGGGCGGTGATCGCCAGGGTGGAGTAGAGAAATTTCATTCACCAGCTAAAAAAGGCTAATGCTACCCGTCAGAGAGTAGAGAGAGAAGCAGAGGAGGCACAGCGGAAACTTATCTCTCAACAATAGGCAATCAGGCACATAACCCATATTCATAGAGAGTTAAAGGAGGCTCGCCTAGGGCTAAGGGCAGCTAGAGAGGCTGCCAAGAAACTTGATGATTCCCTTGGTGAAATCCACAAGAAAGAACTTAAGAAAATGGGCGAGGTCGATGAAAGGCTAGAGTTTGCCTGCATGAATATTGCATGGTTGAAGGAAGAGGTGCAGGTCTTAAGGACAATCCATTCCTCTACTATGGAGGAGTACGAAAAAGCTTTGGAAGAGGAATGCCTCTGCCTAAGCACTATCATGAATGATCTCGCTAAGTTTAAGTTGTCACAGGAGAAGGTGGAGATGGAGGCGGAGGGCTTAAGGGGGGAACTTGTTGCCGCCAAAAAACTTGCCGAAGAAAGGGCTAAGCGAGTGTTGGAGCTGGAGAACCTGCCTCTGTTGGACAAGGATCTAGACTTCACCATGGAATTCTTCACTAATGACTTGTCTATAGTGGAAAGTCAGAACCTTATGTCCAACAAAGTAGGGAAATTCACTCTAGAAGTAGCTCAAGCCATATTAGAAGGCAGGCACACTGTGCTGGGGGAGTTCTGTACTTGGCCAATTGACAAGTTGAATGTCGAATATGACTGTCAAGTGCAAGAGGACCTTATTAATGAAAAGGCTCCAGTCTCACCATCTAAGGGTCATCATGAAAGTCCTCCCCCGGAGGAGATGAAGAAGGATAGCTCGTCCGCAGTTCTACCGGAGACAGAAGCAGGCGGAGGGTCTCCTAGTTAGTGTAGCCTAGCTTATGAAGCAAGAACACCATCAACCCCAATGGTCGATCTTCCATAGGATTAAGTGATTGTCTTATGAGAGATGGAGTAGCTGTCATTAGTCTTTTCCCCCTTTTTTTTACCTTTTCCCTTTTTTAATTGCACTCGGATGGGAATGATATTGTGGAGGGTAGAAGAAATGTACTTACAAACAATGAATGAAAAAGAAGACTTTGTTACATTGCTTATCATGTGTAGTACATTTTTAAATTACTAGCATGCCAAGTGAGAGGGACTGGTCCACGGATAGCATTTGCAAGTGATAATAATCACCCTCACTACTTTTGCAAACTTGGTAAGGGCCTTCCTAGGAGGCGGCGAGCTTGCCACTTGAATTTTCTGGATGTGATGCTTCACTTCGATATAAAATTAAGTCTCCCTCAGTGAACTTTCTCTCCCGGGCCCACCTGTTGTATGCGGTAGTTGTCCTCTTTTTATTGTAAGAAGTTGAGGCAAATGCTTCCTCCCTAACCTCGTCTACCATGTCAAGTGCTAGGCGGACTTGATCATTGTTAGTAGCCGGGTCATATAACTGAGATTGATGAGTTGGGAGGATAGTCTCAACTAGCAAATGGGCCTCCATTCCATACACTAAGCTAAAATGGAGTATGACTAGTTGAAGTCTTCTAACTGGTCCAATAATCCCACAATACACCCAGCAACTCTTCAGCCCATTAGCCTTTTTATGAATCCAACCCACGTTTTAGTGACTGAATAATAGTGCGATTAGTCACTTTAGCTTGCCCATTTTCCTAAGGATGGGCAACTGATGTGAAATGTAGGTGGATGTCCCAACTAGTACAGAATTCATCAAATTTTTTGGACGCAAGCTGCGTGCCATTATCAGTGACAATGACCCGAGGGCCTCCATAACAGGTGATGACTTTCTTTCTGACAAAGGTTATCAACCTGTCAGCTATGGGACTAGCCATGGCCTCAGCTTGAACCCACTTAGAAAAGTAGTCAGCAACTACCAAAATAAATCACTTTTGAGTTGGAGTAGGCAAAAATGGGCCCACAAAATCCATACCTCATTTCGCAAAAGGGATTGAAGACAAAATAGGAACCATTTCATTCGGTGGGAGATGATAGATAGAAGCAAACTTCTGACACTTCTCACATTTGCGCACAAAGGATTTGCATTATTGCTTTATCTACGGTGAGAAATATCCTGATTGGAATAGACGGGCGATAAGGGCTTTGTATCCGTCGTGGTTGCCACAAATGCCACCATGGGCCTCTTGAAGGGCTTGTGAAGCCTCCTCGTGGGTAAGGCAATGCAATAATGGGGTTAAATATCCCCGCTTATATAGTTTCCCTCCTATTAGCATGTACCATGAGGCCTTTAGCTTGAAAGCCCTAGGATGTGGCTCATTTGGAGGTACTTCACCTGTATTTAAATATTGTACTATAGGAGTCACCCAAGAGGTAGATTGTTTCAACACAAGTGCCTGGGGAGGTAGTATAGTGGGCTCCTCCAATGTTTGAAGGAATTTATCATCATCTTGGCCCAAAGGAATTGCTATCGCCAATCGGGCTAGTGCATCCGTCGGGGGGTTGTTGGATCGAGGAACCTGCCTGATTGAGGCAGACTTAAAGTCTGTCAACTCCTCTTTTGCTCTGTTAGCATACAAACTCATATTTGGATCTTTGGCTTGGTACTCGCCATTAATTTGATTAGCCACTAATTGGGAATCTGTAAATATCTCTAAAGTTGGAGCTCCCATGGACTTGGCTACCCAGATGCTTGCTAACAAATCTTCGTAATCAGCAGCATTGTCAAAGGTAGGGAAGGCCAACTTGATGGCATACTTATGAGTAGTATCGTCCGAGGCAGATAACGCAATCCCAACTCCAGACCCAACTACCATAGAAGAACCATCCACAAACAGATGACAAGGCAAAGTGTCTGTGGAGTCAGGGTCAGTAAACTCCGCCAGAAAATCCGCCAGAACTTGACCCTTCAGAGATCTTTGAGGCTAATATTTAATATCAAATTCAGCAAGCTTCATAGGCCATTCAATTTGCCAGATTGACCTTGTTGGCCTATGCAACATTCGACGCAAGGGGTAATCGGACAACACATTTATGGTATGGGCTTGGAAGTAAGGTTGCAACTTCCTTGTGGCAGTTATCAGGGCTAGGGCAAGGTTCTCAATAATAGCACACTTAACTTCTACCCCTTGATAAGTTTTGTTGACGAAATACATTAGTTGTTGTACCCAACTAATGTGTACACATCAAATTAGTCTAAAATGCCTATTTATGCATGTTTCTAAGGTCATAGAATCATCATGTAATATAAATATTGCATTACATGCATCGTCATGCATTTAGATTAATTTGTACAAATTATATATTAACTCACCTCTTTCTATGGCAAAGGGACAGAGCGACATCGTTTTGGGGCATTAGATTGAAGATCTAACCATACAAATCTGATCAGGGTGAAGATCAGAGTCCAACGCCTCCGAGATCGTCCCGATCAGACCTCTATAGCATCAGATGCAGTCTGAGAAAGATCAAAGGTTAAGGGGTAAGGTGGTGAAAATCCAAACCTCAGATGAAGAATTCGACCCCACGAATGGGTTCAGATCAATGATCACAGCCCAACAACATAGGAATCAGTCCAATCCAACATTCATGACACCACCTATGAGCATTTGAAGTCAAACGACTAGGACGGCACCACGCGGTGACATCCCAGCCACCCAAATCACCCCAAGAGCATCCACAGCACCTCTTCTTTATTTGATCATTTAATTTCAGCCATTGGATTCGTGATTCAATTGGGATTCACTCTCGGCCGCTTCATATCCACTGAAGACAAGGGTTCGCAAGATCTTGATTGTTGGATCTTGATCCAACGGTTGAGAGCATGCGAGCGCTAATTCCAAAACTTGACTTAAGTGGCCCCTTAGTGCAGCGGTGAAGCGCCTTTCACGGAGAGCGTGACGCACAATCAATCCGCACATCGTGGATTAATTCGTGAAGAGGAGGCGCGGGCGAAATTCCCCCGTTGGATGAAGATCAAGTGGCCGCGATGGTGGCCATGTGGTGCAATCACATGCATTGGATGCGTACACATGTGATGATGCGCGATCGAACACATTGAGGTGGATCTGAAGTGTGGGCGGGTGTGTGTTCTCAACCCTTCTATCTCGATCGAATGGCTGGGAGAGCGGCTATGTCGCTGCTTAACTATTGAAAAGGAAGCAGCAGAGGTGCATTCGTGGGCGCACGATCTTGATCAAACGACCACAATTGAGCCAAGCTGCACAACGCTTGAAGGCAAATAGGTGATGACATGACACAACGAGGATGCTCGAATCAGCGATGCACGACTGAGATCCCACATGCGGCTTCAGTGACATGCAGTTATAGTGATGCATGTATATGTCACTAAAGGGCTATATTAAATTTTAAAAGATGTGAAGTCCCTCTTTTGCCCCCATATCCTCAACTATAAAAGAGGCCTCATACCCATTCGTCACATCATCCATTCCTTTTTTCTCTCTCTCTCCAAGGCTCTAAGGGCTGATCCCATACCTAGAATGCTCCAGTAGAGCTAGAGTAAAATAATTTTTCCATCTTCTTACCCCCATTCGTGGAGAGCCAGTGGTTGTCCTCTCGCCACCATTCCGAAATCAGATCCCGTGATGGCAACGTCCCGCGTCTCACCCCCGTCTTTTGAATCCATCCACCTTCCAACATCTCACCTCTGTCTTCCGGGAGCCAACAACACAGCTAGTCCTCTAAGCGGCCGTCGAGGAGGATTTTTCTCATCCCTATCTTTTTACTGCTTTCTAGTGTTGATTTATTTTCTTCAAGTAGTTGTAATAGACTTTAGATTACTTAAATACAAGATTTATTTATCCTCTCTCTATTTTTCTCTTTCTTTGTATTATTCTATCTCTCTTTTCTATTATTTATTTTTTAAGTAGAATAGCTAGAGTAGAATAATTTCAACTAGCTACTCTGCTTTAAAAAAATAAACTTGCATTTTAAATCAAACATTCGCCTCCTTGTGTTTGACCCTGGACTCACCAAAGTTCGGTAAAATTTATCTAATAACGAATTTTTACGTACTGCAACGATAGGTTTAAAACTCAATCTTTCTCGCGTCAAATCTCGTTAATCTCCAACCATTATCACATATGAGGACAACACTGATGGTGGATAAGGAAGCCACCAGGTATAGGAATAATGGTTCCTCTGCAATGGGAGTTGTTAAGATAGGGGGTTGCTAATGGGCTTTCTTGACCTTCTCTAGAGCTTTTTGGCACTGAGGGTTCCAATGTGCCCTTCTTGATACATTCGAAGAAGGGAAGACATTTGTCAAAAGATCGAGATAAAAAGCGACCTAAGGTGGCGATCTTGCCGACTAATGATTGTACCCCCTTTAGAGTAGACGGAGGTGTCAAGACTATGACCACTTGAATCTTGTCGGGATTGGCCTCTATTCCCTGATTGGGAACCAGAAATCCCAAAAATTTTCCTAAGGAAATGCCAAAAGTGCACTTCTTAGGATTGAGGTGAAACTAGGTGTCTCTTAAAACTTGAAACACCTCAGCGAGATTTGGTAAGTACTCAGAAAAACTCAGTACCTTCACAAGTATATCATCAATACACACCTGATTGCACAATAATCATGGGATTTAATTAACCTAAATTATGTTAGAACATAGCTTATATTAGGGTTTATTCTTGTCTCTAAGGAATAAGGAGCTCAGAAGCTGTCCTGAGTAAAATAAAGCTGGATAGGAGCTAGAACTGTAGTAGAGCTAGAGTTGGATATGTGGAATAAAGAAGATTAAGAATATAAGAAGAGGGAAAGAACAAAGATGTTGAATACTTATTTAGAATTAATGTAGAAAATGAAAGAGAATAATTAGGATATCCTTATCTCTAGCCCTAGAAACCTTAGGACAACCTTCCCAAACCCAAAACCACCCTCACTAGGACATCCTAGCCTTAGAACCTAAAACATGGATAGCACTATCCATATTCCTATCCATACTATCCCTATCCCTAACCTCTACTTAGGTTAACCTAAACCTAGTACCCAAAACATGGATAACACTATCCATATTGTTATCTTGCTATCCATAGATCCTATCCAACTATCCATATCCCTAGTCCACCTATCCACTACCCAATCCCTAGCCTAGAAACCTATTTAGGTCCATGCCATACCTAAGTGACTCAATCTAAGTCAATTCAATCAGCCTTGTATCAATTGGGTCCATGGTATCTGATTGAACTAATCCTAAATAATTAGACTTAATTAAATCTAACTAGACCCTACCAAACCTTATAGACCTAGCCACATCCAATCAGGTGTAGTACAACTTAATTGGGTGCACCCAACTCTAATTAGGTTCAATTGGAACCTAATTGGGTCAAGCCCAAGCATTTCTCACATAATTAGACTCAGTAAGTCTAATTGAACCTAACCCTAACCTAATTGGGTGCACACCTATTTGATTGGATGCACCTGATGTCAATCAAGTTCACCCAGAACTTGATTGGGTCCAAATCAACCCACACATGTTCAATTGGATTCAATTGGAATCCAATTGAACTTACCTAGAACCTAATTTGGATTCCCTTGACCTATTTAGGATACCCCCATCCTAATTAGACTCACATACACCTAATTAGACTAGGGCCTATACAACTAATTAGACTAGAGCCTAATTAATTAGACTCAACCCATTACCTACTAGGCTAACCCAACCTATTTAGAACCTATCCCTACACACCAATTCCTACACCTAAATCTAAAAGATCAAAGGACAAGATCTTTTGCCACCAATTGAGATTTTATTCTATCCCTTCCTAGCCCCCCCTTTTGGTTGGCCTATAAAAAGCCACCAAGGATGGCCTTCCAACCCTCCTTTTAGACTCCCTTAGACCTCCATTAGTCCTCCTTCCTTCTTCTTCCTCCACCCAAGAGCCATAGCCGCCACCTTCCTCCACCTTCATACCTCCATAGCCGTTCAACACCTACCATGGTGGTCGACCACCTTCTTCCTCCTACCACCTTCCAAGGCCACCAAGGGAGACTCCTTGGTGCCCTCCTTCTAGTAGCCTAGCCATAGAAGAATTCCACTCATTAGTTTTTCTACTTGAGTTCTAGTAGTATTAATGCTAATTCTAGTAATTCTTCTCATTGTTCTAGTAGTTGTTTAATTAATTAGCAAGTTGTTTTCCAAGCTTTCATCTACTAGCGAATTATTTATATCTTGATTTGATGAATGAAAGATTGATTTTGTTCTCTCACCGTGATTTCTATTAGTATTCTAGTTAATTTTAAAAAAAAAATCATAAAAGATAAAAAAAGAAAAAAAATAGATGCAGCTCCCACCCGCATTAATGAATCAATAATTGATCAAAACTCCCTCGACATTATGCACATAATCCGTGAATTTCAAGACGAGCGTTATTCTTATACGTGCTACATTTATTTGTGCTACATTGTGGTTGTGCGTTTTGAAAGAGCGATGAGCAAGTTTGCTGTTCAAGAGAGATCCGTCTTCATCTTTAGATTTAGATTTTAGGTTAGGTAATTTAGGCTTTCGCTTAAATCAAGGTTAATTTTGCAAGCACAAAAAAGACAAAAATCAGAATCACTTTCACATTGATCGCCTCCCAAAGATCGATCGAGACTTACACCTAGAGTTTCGTTATACATATTTTGTTTAGGTTGATTTCGCAACTATACTATGACTTTAGACTCATTAATATTGTGATTTCGAACCTAACAACACCTCAAATGATTTTCCAATTAAATGAGAAAAAATCATATTTACAAGGCATTGATAAGTTGCTCCTGCAATTTTTAGGCCAAAGGACATGACTCTATATTGAAAAAGACCCCTATCAATGATGAAAGAGGTATAAGGTCTATCCGCAGGAGCTAAACTTATCTAGTGATAGCCATTGTAGTCATCTAGGAAAGACATATGTGACTGCCCACTACATGAATCAATGAGGGCATCAATCTTTAGAAAAGGAAACTCATCTTTGGGACAGACTTCATTTAGATTGGTGAAGCCCATGCACATCCGCCATTTTCCATTTGCTTTCCTAACAATAACTATATTGAACAACCAAGTGGGGTAGAGAGATTTCTCAATGAATCTTGATTCCAGAAGTTTATCTACTTCAGAAGTGGCTGCTTGCCATTGCTCTATAGACTTGTGCCAACAAGCCTATTTAACTGATCGAGATCCCAGTTGGATGTTGAGGCGGTGTTCACTTAGTAATGGATCTACTCCCGCCAAGTCATTGGTGGACCAAGGAAGGACGTTCGCGTTAGCTCTCAATAGGAGGAGCAGTTCACGAACTTCAGAGGAAGATCTACTCCCACTTGGACAAGCTTGTTAACTATATTAGGATATAGCTATATTGCCATGGTTGAAAAACCAGGCTGTACTTCCAAGGTAGCCGACAGAACTCGCCAAATTTGCCTGTTGAACCTTTTGAACCTGATTCCGCTTCCTCCCCCATTTTTGTGGTTTGGGAGGTCTTTGCTCCATGGAGCATTCAAGCTTGATGCACAGGATCTCACGCCCAACAGATTGATCCCCATGAACAATTCCTACACCGTGAGTTGTATGGAATAGTGCAAACTGAAAGTATGAGGAAGGGATCACCTAGAAAGCATGAGTTGTTGGACGACCAACAATGCCATCAAAGGAAGCCTCCAAGCCTGCTACAATAAATATAGCCATCCAGTTGAGGTGTTGATCCCCATCGCAAATGGATGCCAGCAAGTCGATCTCACCTTTGGGCATCACTTTATGGTTCCCGAAATCCACTACTGGATGAGTTGACGGGGAATGATGTTCTTCCTTAAACCCCAATTTTATGAGAGCTTTAAGGAAGAGGACATCCACGGTGCTTCCTTCATCAGTCAAGAGCCAGGGCTGAAGTTGTTTCGCTAGTAACAGGGTTACCAAGAGAGAGTTGATAACACCACGCAAGGGGGTAGTAATTAGGTTGAATATGGCCCATATTTAGAATAAAAGGCACAACATAAAGTAGAATAGGAGCATTGCATACATCAAGTACCAAGATTGCTTATAAACTGCATTAATGGCCATTTGTGTAAAACATGTGTCAAAGCAGGCCCCAGATGAGCAATTGGACCGCACGGATGGATTCAGAACGACGAACGGAGTCCAACGGACTCAAGATCGGCCAAATCCGACATCCGGAGCTCCCACAATGGGCCCAAGAAATTCTGACCGTTGATCTGGAGATCAACGGCCCAGAAAGCGCCACGTCACCCCGCCCCCACAGCTCGCACGCCCTCAAGCCAGCCAAGGGCGAATCTCAGCCGTTGATCTTCGATCGAACGGTCGAGATCCGCGCGCTCGCTCGCGGTTGCTGCGACAAAGCGCGGGCGTGGCGCAACGGCTAGCGTGCACGCCCGCATCGCAGCGACGCGCGTTCGAATCGCGCGGAGCAGAAATCAAGCGTGAGCGAAGGGCGCGGCAAAATTAGGTCGCCCACGCGGGCGGCCAGGATCAGCAGCGGGCGGCCAGGATCGCACCACGCGGCGCGATGACAGCTCTCGAGCGCCCACGCGCGCGCGCACGCCCGGCGGAAATGCGCGGCCGAGGCGCGATCTCAGCGCGGGCGCAGGAGGATCTCAGCCGTCCGATCTTCGATCGAACGGCTCTCGTTCAATGTCCACGGATCGCGCATGGAGAGAGAGCGGGGCAGGCAGCTGACCGGCGGCAGGAGGGCTTCACCGACGTATCTGGAAGCGGTTTTAGCGACGTTCTGGATGTCGCTAAAGCACATTCTTCTTTTAGGAAGCCCTTAACTCTATTTAAACCCCCTTCTACCACCATTCAAGGCATACTCTCCCACTTGCAACTACTCCACTCCTCTCCTAGCTAGTTTTAGGCACTCTTGTAATCGCCGGAGACGACGAGCCGCCGACGGAGCCTCCTCCACCGCCGTGGCTGCCTCGTCGCTCTCCACTCTCTCTCTACCTCTCTCTCTCTTCTAAGCTTTCATTTACTTTTGTTGAAGCATGTATTTAATGTTGTAAATAATGAATTATGAATGCATGTTTAATGAAATTATTTTCCGTTTAGTCGCCATTTTAATTTCTGTTTAAAGTGCATGATCAAAACCAAGAGCTTTCTAACCCTAAACTCTCTCTCTATCTCTCG